>CM052807.1:31251271-31357334 GCA_028533885.1 Nasua narica
AGCATACGAAGGACCCATCAGTGCCTGGGCTTGGGCTCTCATTAAAAATGATGGTTAGACAAACAAAGACATTGCTGGAATTGGAAGCTGGGAACATCTTTCTGGAGAAGGATTGGTTTGGAAAAGGAAACACAGAATATGGAAACCCAGTCAGAGTTAAGATTCATCTAGAAGGGAAACCAAACAGCTTCACGAATTGATAACTAAGGATGAGACAGCCAACAGGAGTCAGAGGGTAGGAGCCAGAGTGTGAGATTATGATGATGGCAAACTGGTTCTGACCTCCGAGGAGAAAGCACACAAAGAAAGGTAAAGGGAAAGTGTATTGGGGTGGGGGTGGGGGTAAGAAGAGACGTCACTAATTTCAGGATCACAAAGCAACTGCTTTCCTCTGTTCTTAATCCATGCAGAGGATCTCACTGGCTACCACATTAACAAAATGGTGGCCACATTGACAAGGGGTGTCCCGGGGAGGAGAGAAGGGAGCTCCCTTCCCAGGGCCTCCCACCTGCACATACTCCAAGGGGCTGAGTGGCCACAGTACGGAAGAGCACTGTCTTTCAGAGGGAAGAGCAAAGCTCGGGGAGGGAAGGACTCACTATGGGAAGGCAAATTTTGGTCACCATAAGGAAGAACTCTCCTATTTGGATCTGCGGAGGTGTGGCTAAGCAGAGCCCTCCTCATGATGCGCTCAGCTCTCCGGCCTTGGAGAAGCTCTAGCAGGGGAGATCACACAATCTAAGCATCCAGACTCAAAGGGGTCTTGGAGATCATTCAGTCCAACTTCCTCCTTCTACCTGAAAAGCTGCCACTTTCCCTTTGATCCCCCAACTGGTTAGTGGCAGAACCAGGATTGGAACCCCTGTCTCCCTACTCACAGCCAGAATTACTTCAACAGAAAGGTTCTGCCATAAATATATGTCTCTACCCTGAACCAGCTCAATTACTGACCCCAGTAATTCCCTCTCTTTGGCCACAGGAAGAGGCAAAGCACCACACCCAACTCTGGGCAGAGCAGTTGACAGAAGGACATGTCAAAGCATCTTCTCACCAGCAATTTCATCACCCTCAGAAGGTATATTTCATATACCTTCAGAATTTCCTCAAAGGGAGACATGAAGGCATGAGAGACAATGTGCTCCAACTACGAATTTCCACTCCTCAGGCTTGGGGAGGGAGCCTCCTCCCTGGGAGTTTCTCCACTTTTTCCTGCTCTCACGTTGACCTTTTACAGTCCCTGACACTTTCGGAATTTTACTTTGTTAGCTCCATTAGTAGTAAACTGAAAACGCGACGGATAGCCGTGGCTGTTGAAGGAAAACGAGAAAGAGACCGTTCCCTCCCACGTTCCTAGGAGGAAACTGAGGCACAGAAAAAGTAAGTGGCTCTGGCTACGTGCTGGTCCACTGTGCTGTCCATTGTCTTCATGCCCAGGGTCTGGTGAGTTCCATACGTTCCGATGGGCTCCAAAGAGAGCTTCAGATAACTAGCTGGAGGGGTGGCCAGGACTAGGAGGGGGGTGGGCTCAGTGAGGAAGGAGAAGGGGCTGGGGTGCAGGGGAGTGGAGCAGAGGAAGGGGGAGGTGTGGGGACTCTCTCGGAGGTATGGTTAAAATAAAGAACCGCATGGGCGCCTGGGTGGCTCAGTTGGTTGAGCAACTGCCTTCGGCTCAGGTCATGATCCCGGAGTCCCGGGATCGAGTCCCACATCGGGCTCCCAGCTCCATGGGGAGTCCGCTTCTCACTCTGACCTTCTCCCTTTCCATGTTCTCTCTCACTCTCTCTCTTTCCTAATAAATAAATAAAATCTTTTTAAAAATAAATAAATAAAGAACCACAGAAAGCGCAGCGGGAGAGGAAACGGAGGGAGCCAAAGACCAAAGTTTGGGCCGCACTAACCGGAGCGGACCTCCTCCGGGAGCACACGGCCGAGGGCACCCCGGGCACAGACCCACCAGCTGACGCCTGGACCGCGCATTTCTCTCGCTGGGGGGCTGCAAGCCTAGCGCGCGGGAGGTGCCCCGCGTCTCGGCCCGCATTTCCGCGGGGCGGGCGGGAGCCTCTCTCCCCGCCGTCCTCCGAGGGGACCAGGGAGCAGTCCCGAGGATGCCCCGGCCCCACACGGGCCGGCAGACAGGCCCGGTCTCGGAACTCGGCGACCGGCCCCCCACGCCCCCCTTCTCTCCCCCGAGTAGGCAGCGGGGCGGCGCCGGGCACCTGGAGACGAAAATGAGTTGGAAATCGGGTCTGAGGATGAGAGGCGGGTCTCCCCAACCCGGGAGCCACCGGTCCTGCCTCCTCCCACCTCCGCGCCCTCCCCGTCCCCCCGGCGCTCACTTACTCCGGTTCAGGGGGTTCCCGCCGACCTGGGCCGACGCCACCAGCTCCAGATAAAGAGTCCAGAGCCCCACGGACACCAGGGCGAGCGCCAGCAGCAGCCGGAAGCGCCTCCGCAGCAGCTTGACCGGGCGCAGGAGCAGCAGCAGCAGCGCGGCCCGGGGGCTCCCCATGGCGCGGCGCCCCGGCGGCGGCCGCCAGCGCGGGCCGCTCGGCACCCAGCCCCCGCCTCCCTGCCGGGCCCAGCGCCCCGGGCGCGCGGTGGCCCAGCCCCAGCCCAGCGTCTCAGGGCTGCACCGCGGCCGTCGCCCCGGGCCGCCGGCTCATGCTCCGCGCGCAAGGGGTCCGTCCGGCTGCGCTGGCGCCTCGCGCCGCCGCCTCGCAGGTCTCTCTCCGCGAGCAGAGCCGGCGCCTCCTCCCCCGAGTGTCCTCCGTGCCCAGCTCTCCTCTCCGCGCCTCTCCTCGTCGCAGGCTCGCCGCCTCGCGCCCGCCCTTCCGCCCGCCTCCTCGCCGGCTCGCCCTCACACTGCCCACAGGCAGGCTTCCCTAGGTGCGCGCCTGCTCGCCTCTCCGCCGACGCCGCCTCCCGCTCCGGCTCCTTCGCCCTGCGCTGGGCGCGACCGCACACCCACCTGTCCCGCCCCCGCCGCGCCCCGCCCCAGCCCCCGCCCCCGCCCCCGCCCCGCCCCCGGGGCACAGGTGGGCTCCGCCCCTGAGAAACCCCGGGGAGAGGGATGGGGAAGAGCCCCTCTTGGACTCCCCGGGGCAGCGAGAGGTGCGGCCCGAGATTGACCGGCGCCTCCGCCGACTCGGGACGATTGCGGTATTGGAGGGGGCGAGTTCGGATCCGAAATCTGTGTGACAGAGGGAAACTGAGGTACCGCCCAGGCGCTTAGTGGCGTTGCGCCCCAAGCAGAAGTGAAGCAGAAACTTCTGAAGTAGAAGGGGCGAGCGGAGTGGGGGAGTGGGGTGGTGGTGACTGAAGCCTGAGGCTTTGGCTTCAGGGCGTCTCGGGGCCAGTGACGACCCTACTTCCTACATTAGTAGTAAGAGTAGACGAGGTATCAGTTGGGAGGCAGTGCCACTTCAGTCCGCCACAGTTTGTTCTTCCGAATTGGATTGGATTCGAAGACCCTTCCATCCTAGCCTCAACCACGTCAAGAAGAAACTCTGGGGAAGTTATACGCGCCCCAGATCGAACCCCAAGTGGTTTTTCCTAGACTGGGATGAAATAGCTATTGAGAGAGAGCAGATGTTGGAGAATTCTGAAGAATTAAAAATCGAAAAGAGGGGCGCCTGGCTGGCTCAGTTGAAAGAGCAGGCGACTCTTGATCTCCTGGTCATGAGTTGGAGCCCAGGTTGGGTGCATAGATCACTTAAATAAATAAATATTTAAAAAAAAAAAATAAACAAGAAAGGCACTCAAAGAGTTGAAAAGATCATCAAGATATTCTGTACTCCAGCGCTCTGCCTTCCGGCAGGTAAAATTATGATCGTCTGATTTAAGAGATAATGAAGGTCCAGTGGAGCCGAGCGAGTTGCCTGAGGACAATCAACAGGTAATTGGGCAGTTTTTTTCCCACTCTCCTGGGGAAAGTGGTCAGGAGACTATGAAGAAAGCAAGGATCAGAGAAGCATTCCCAGATATTTTTAACTCAAACCAACAACATGCAAATAGTGTTCTGAGACAGAAGTTGAGAGAATTGAGTGCTGTGCTTCCCATTCCCTCTGCTACCGGCTTAGTTGGATGCTTGATAATCCAATAATCTCTAGGGACTGTGGTGATTTTTTTTCCCAACTGGCACCCTACCCCCACCATCATCTCCTGTACCAATTCTTTGACCTATTCATACACTTGCTCACAAATATTTAATGACTTCCTAGTGCTTACTGATTAAAATGCAAACTGTAAATTTGAAATTCAAGGCTTTCCAAAATGTTTTCCAACTCTATGTGACCATATGAAACCTGCTTGAGCTAAAAGGAAGTCATTTACTGCACGCACACACGCACACCCCCAAGACATTTTCTTTTTTTTTTGGTTAGTCACATTTGACCCTTGCTTCAAGGTCCATTTCAGGCCCCTGTGAAGTTTTCTTGGACCAACCCAATCTTGAGCAACCTGATCCTGTTTGGAGTTTTTGTAGAACTGACAACCTGCCCCACCCAGAGATGTGTGCAGACTCCCCAGCCTCACAGCTAGGCTTGCAAAGTGGGAACTTTGCTTCCTCAAGAAGTACCACAATGTTCCTTTTAGCATTATGTTTGACGATGAAGATAGCGCTTGGGGTAAACATCTGCCACCAGAACTTCCAGTGTGGTTCTTTAACAAAAGGTAGATCCAAAGAACAATTCTCCAATGGCCCCAAGGAAATATCTCTGCAAAGTTCCAAACCAGAGACACGCACATTTCCCATGCTCTTCTTTCCAAAAGGCTGAGAGGCAAGAACAGCCTGCATGGACAAGCTTGGCTGAGAAAGGTACCCTGTCTCTATAAATAGTCTCTCTCTTTCTCTCTCTCTCTCTCTCTGTCTGTCTGTCTCTCTCTCTCTCTTTCTCTCATTGGGAGCAACCAGAATGCCTGCCTGTTAGGCTGAGTCACTTTAAGGTACTTTCTCATGGAAACACATAGCAGCCCCTACTACAATCCTCTCCTTAGGACTGTTCCTCCTGCTGTGCTTGGATGGCTCAGTCGTTAAGCATCTGCCTTTGGCTCAGGTCATGATTTCAGGGTCTTGGGATTGATCCCCCCTCCATCAAGCCTCCTCCCCCCACCCCATGGAACCACCCCCCCACCCTGTCGAGCCCCCATTGGGCTCCCTGCTCCATGGGAGACCTGCTTCTCCCTCTCCCACTACCCCTGCTTGTGTTCCCTCTCTGGCTGTGTCTCTCTCTGTCAAAGAAAATAAATAAATAAACAAACAAACAAACAAATAAATAAATAAATAAAATCTTAAAAAAAACACTATTCCTCCTGAGAGGATACATGTAACCACTTCCATCAAATAAAACCCTTGGAGTATCTAATATGTGGGAACTGGGAGAGAGATAAAACGGAGAGCGTGCCATTTAGTTGAGGAGAAAGGATATTCCTCAGAAAGAGAGATCTGCCAACACAGAGGCTAAGTTTTCTGGTCCAAAGAGTGAATTCCAAAGAAATCGGAAAAGGAAAGAGATCACTCTGCATATCTCCTTTCTTTGCCCTCCTCTTCCCACTTTGTGTTCTTATACCTTAAACAGCTTATTTCTGGGATGCCAGCCTGGCTCAGTTGGAAGAGCATGTGACTCTTAATCTTGGGGTCATGAGTTCAAGCCCCATGTTGGATGTAGAGATTACTTTAAAAAAGTAAATAAATAAATTTTTTTAAAAAAATCATTTTTGCTCTACTTACAGTGAAAGGGTGTGGGGATGGCAAGGATAAGGAGGCCAGAAAACCCTTGTGGCTCTCCCCTTTCTGTCTCCTCAGCACTGAGATTTCACTGAAAGACACTGCTTTCACACAGCTTGCTGCAAATCCCCTTTTGACTCCTAATATCACAGCAAGGCGGCATCCAGACTTTGAGACTCAAATTCTTTTTTCAGTCAATGGAGCTAGCTGTCCTTCTCCCTCAGGTCCAGAGCTAAGTATATAGGTTGAAGTATAATTTTAGTGGCATAATATGTCTGTTCATTGTCATGTCAGTTTATCTGGATACTCACTGGTTCTGATGATTTTCACTGTCTTTTCATTCTCCCACTTTAGTGCTGGCCCCTGCCCACAATGGCCCAGGGTCACATTGCACAAATCGCACCTGAAAGGAAAGAGCATTTCCATCAAGTCACCTGTAATATGGATGGGGTGGGCTCTGGTCTTTGGCTTGGCTAGGATGTCAGCATTGGGTCAAACCACAAAGTGTCTTCTCCCAAATTGCAGAGGCTTTGTGAGAGAGGTCAGTCAGAGCTTTCTAAAAGGGGCCGAGGCTAGCACAGGGACCAGAAAATTCTGGTTTGCAGAGAATTCAAAAGGGAAATGTGTACAGTGACCAGTAGGTGTGGTAAAACTCTTGCGTCCAGAGCAATATGGATTCTAGTCATAGGGATGGCGGCCTTTACTAAGTAACTGCTGTGATCCCAAGGCCTCCCCTTCCCATTGCGTCAAACCTGACACCTGTATTATAATGTGGCACCTTGAGCCTACGTCTTTATCATATGTGTTTTCTTCCTCACAACCACATGAGAATAGTAGGAAAGATACTCTCCTCTGTCGACAGATGAACTGTGCAAACCTCAGTCTCTTCAAGGTGATCTGCACCAAGATCAGATAACCAGTGCAGTGAGGGAATCCTAACTAGAACCAGACCTTTAGCCTCTGCTTCTCTTTCCATTGGACCCAAAGAACTCGCTGGCCTGACCTTCCATATTGCCTGCTGCCCGTAGAGACGCTTGCTCTTGTCTCTTACTTCAGGAGCTTCTCTGCTCTTCAAAAGTATTTCATGGATGTATATCTTGGTTAGTGAAAATTCTGATGAAAATTCAGTGAGGGTTTCTGGTTCATCGCTAAGTCAGTGTCTTAGACTATGACAACACGGAGGGCCGAGTTCCTTTACTTTGAGAGAATTCCTGAGAGAGAGGAGGACAGCGGTGAAGCTATCTCCCAGTGTGTTGGCAAGCATTTATTTGTTTTATCTCTCTCGGCTCATGTAACACATGCACGCCTATAGGTTTCACTAGTGCCATTTTACAGATAAAGAGATTTAAATAACTGGTTCAAGGTGATGTAGGTGACTTGCATCTTCGACAGCACTCACACTCAGGCTTTCTTTTTTTTTTTAATCATTTTTAAAGATTTTATTTATTTATTTGAGAGACAGAGAAAGTGAGAGAGAGCATGAGAGGAGAGAAGGTTAGAGGAAGAAGCAGACTCCCCGCGGAGCTGGGAGCCCGATGTGGGACTCGATACCGGAACTCAGGATCATGACCTGAGCCGAAGGCAGTCGTTCAACCAACTGAGCTACCCAGGCGCCCTCACACTCAGGCTTTCTCACTTCAGATCCAATGGCTTTTTTTTTTTTCCCCTTTGCACATATTTCCCTGGAAGTTTCCCTGGAGCAATATATTCACCCTGGAAACTCTGAGCTCACTCTCAGCACATCCATAACTCACCGAGCCACATGATAATTCTTCTCCTCCTCCTCTCCACCCTCTTCAGTGCTGCCTGCTCTGCTCCTTACAGAAGAGGTCACTTTTTCCTCTCTCTTCCTTCCGCAAGTCCACCTCTTATAAGACTTTCTGCAGAGTTTGTTACGACGGAGGCAAATCCCAGGAGAAAAGGGAAACCCTCACTGGATGCATCTTATTGGCTACTTCGCTTGATTGCCAGGGAAGTTGGGCCCTTCTCTCCGGATGGTGGAAAGGATTATATGAACTCTGGCCAAACCCCAAGTCTTAGTTTCCCTCCATTTGTGGTCCTAAATAATTTTGCATACTGGATGGGGAAACAAATGAATATTTACCATCTTTATAGAAGATTGTGTACAAGATTGCATCACAGAGGGTCAAAGGAACCAGATGAAAAGCATCAAAGGAGGGGTGCCTGGGTGACTCAGTTGGTTAAGTGTCTGCCTTCAACTCAGGTTATAATCTCGGGGTCCTGGGATCGAGCCCCATGTTGGGCTCCCTGCTCAGTGGGGAGCCTGCTTCTCCCTCTCATTCTTCCTCTGTGCTTTTCCTCTCTCACTCTCTCTCTCTCTCTCAAATAAATAAATATTTTTTTAAAGATTTTATTTATTTATTTGTTAGAGCACAAGCAGGCAGAGAGGCAGGCAGAGGCAGAAGGAGAAGCAGGCTCCCTGCCAAGCAAGGAGCCTGATGTGAGACTCGATCCCAGGACCCTGGGATCATGACCTGAGCCAAAGGCAGCCGCTTAACCAACTGAGCCACCTGGGCGTCCCAATAAATAAAATATTTTAAAAATATATATTATGTCTAGAGAAGAGTCAAAGGAAAGACGAACAGAGGGCAAAGATGTTATGTGTCAGAACAAAGCTCTTTAGCTTTCAGGAGAGTTTCCCAGGCACTTCACATACTGAGAGCTATGGTTTCATCTTCCTCCCAAGCAAAGGAAGTTGTTGATTCGATCTTCAGCAAATGCAAGGCATGATCCAGACTGGAACTATATGCTTCGAAGCTTAAATTTGGCGTCTATTGCTGGGTCTTGCTTCTCTTTCCAGTCCGCAGTGTGAATACCTCCAAATTGTCACAACCTCTCCTCCTGCCTTCCTCCCCCAAGGAAAGGGATTTCCCAACAAGTCAACAATTACCTAAGTCAAAAAATTAACTTCGACTTGTTCAGGCTTTTCAACTCAGTAACAGCAATTATTCCCCTCCACTCAGACTTGCTTTGTTGCTGGGAAACCCACAAGGAGAAAGGGTGAACAGCACTCTCTGTGGCTCATTAGTTGGTGCTGAAACAAGCCAAATGAGCCTTCCCTGGAGCTCCACCTCCCGTCTCTCTGACCACTAAACCTCACGAGAAAGACATGCTCTCACCCTTCTGTGGCAAGACATTCTCTCCTGTCTGCATCCTGCGATCTGCTCCCGCAGATAATGGTGAGGGGTTTTGGAGCTGAAGCCAAGGCATCATGACCCCCAGCTCTGAGAAGCTTCTTCCCGACTCCCACGTCCTGGCATTGTTTGATGTCTGAGAGCTAAGTGGCTTGCCATGGCTTGAAGCCCCTGACCCACGTACCTCTCAGTGAACCCTTGGTGCTTTCTTCTCTTCTCTCAAGACACACCCCAAAGGCTTAGTCCCCCCAAGTCTGAATATACACACAGGTGGACACACACTGTACAGAGGGTAGGCTCGGAGGGACCTTTCTTGCCTGACTTAGCTCTCTGGCACCACCTTCTGCAGCGCTGAGGGTGTTCTCAGCTTTTTCAGAATAAACCATGGGTCTCTAAGCCTCTGAGGGAAGCTGGATTTCCCACCTCTATTCCTTCATCCCGAAGAAACTCTTCCAAACACATCTACCACTTGCCAGCTTCTCCAGTCCCTAACAGGGCTTATCAAGGACCACATCCATTCTATATGCTACAACTTATACTCCTTCTAGAGCTTCCAGCCCAGAAGTCATTCTGCGAACACTCTGTAGAAATGGACAGTGTTCTTCCTCCCCATCCCAGGAGGCTCTACCTCCTCCACATTAAAGGGCGTCTTCCCTAGTAAAGCAAAAGCAGGAATAGGGATGTTCCTTCCCTTGCCTCAAACCAAGTTGAATCCACTCACCAGCTGCGAAAGTGCAGGCAACCCAGGCAAGTGGACGGCAGGCTGGATTAGGGTACCGTATGGCTTTGCTAGGGAAGAACAGTGATCCTAACGGCTAGTACATGTGCAGAGTGCCGCAAAACAGCTCCGGAGCTCCAGCCCCAGACAGACTTTCTGAAAACCTTCTTTGTCTAAGTTCAGAGGTCCAGGCTGTAAACTCTGGTGAGAGAACCCCAGCCATGCTACTTAACACTCAATCACTGTGGCATCTCAGCGGCATGTCTCCGTTTCCAGACGGTGATGCTGGGCACTGATGGGAGTCCGGGCTGCTGGTTTCAGGTTTCTCAGCTGTGTTATCTAAGGACCGGCTGCTTGGGATTTGATCAGGGCTGGTTTGGGAGAGAGGCAGACGCCGTCTTTTCCCCAGAACAGACTACCCTTTGAGCTCTGCCGCCACCCGGACTGGGGATGGAAGAAAGAAAACAAAAATCCTCACTGTATGTGGTTCTCCGGAATTTAACTTGGCTCAGGAGAGGGAAAATTTAAGAGCAACGCTGCTCATCCACTCTCAACGCCCTCTGCAGGCGGCAAACCCCGTGAACGTTGAGGCTTGTCAGGAGCGGGAAGGGGTTAGGGTGAAGACAAGAAGGATTTCGGCCCCTCTCGGTGGTGTGGGAGGCTCCCACCACCTTCCATGGACAAAGCTAAGGTGTCGAGTAGGAGAGTCACATTTAAAGTCAGTTTACAAGAGCCAGCTCTTTCAGGAAGATGGCACCGGAGGCGAAGGAGGAAGCCCCTGCCCCTCCCAAAGCCAAAGCCAAAGCAAGGCCGGGACAGGGGTGCCCAAAGGTGCCCACAGTCACAGAAAAAAGATCTGCACATCACTTACCTTTGATGACCCAAGACACTGCGTCTCTGAAGGCAGCCCAACTATCTTCCGTAGAGCACCCCCAGGAGAAGCAAGCTTGACCACTCTGCCATCACCAGGTTCCTTCCCCCTGACCACCGAGTCAGCCATGAAGAAATAGAAGACAACAGCACACTTGTGTTCGTTGTGGACGTCAAGGCCAACAAGCACCAGATCAAACAGGCTGTGAAGAAGCTCTATGACATTGTCATAGCCATGGTCAACACCCCGATCAGACCCGATGGAGAGAAGAAGGCATATGTTCGATTCAGCTGGCTCCTATGATTCCTTGGATGTTGCCAATGAAATTGGGATCATCTAAACTGAGTCCAGCTGGCTAAATCTAAATATAAATTTTTTCACCATAAAAAAAATAATACAGTCCGTTTCCAAGAACCAATTGAAATAGAACATTCTCGTTGGGCTGAGCTACGAAGAGAGGAGATAAACCCCGTCCAGTGATTTGGGACAAGGACAGCACAATTAGTCACGTGATGAGGTTCTTTTTTTTTTCCTGGCCCTTCATATATTTACCACATACCCGGTGTGTGTGTAGTGATAGTAGAGCGTGGTCAGGGTGGGTGTTGAGTATAAGGAAGCAATCTTGGAGAAATGACGTGCTGAGTTCTTCCTAAACTTTTATATTCCCTAGAGCTTCTAAAAAAATTCTTCTGCCTTGACAAAGATTCTGCTCTTCAACCTGATATCTCACTCTCAAAAGAGGGCTGTCAGTGCAGGTCAGTGAGAGATATACATGGAAAAATCTTGCGTTCCATCATCCCAGATCTTTTTGGGGGAGGACATATCATGCTCTTGGTTTTCCTTCAGATAATTACAAAGTGAACTTGGGGACTTTAAATCAGTCTCTGATTTATTTTTCTCATCTGGGTTCAGTCACCCTTTGCTATACATTTTCACACCCCAGTGCTACTTGGCTTACTTACTACCTGGAGTATTTTGCTTTCAACTAAGTTTTCCCTTGAATTCCATGCTGTTCTCAAGGTTCTCAAGGTGGGTCTGATGAGTAGAGCACGCAACTCTTGATCTCGGGGTTGTGAGTTCAAGCCCCATGTTGGGGGTGTAAAGATTACTTTGAAAAATAAGTAATTAAAAGTTTTTTTTTCATTCCACACTGTTCTCAAGGGAGATTATTCCTGCTTTTTGAGACCCCTAGGAAAAGAAATCCCCTAACATTCTCACCATTAGTTGTTGGCATGATGGAAAAGCATGAGATCACCTAGGGAGGCTCGTGTGGGTGAGAGTCCTGGGAACACTGACATTGTCGGGATAAGCAGAAAAGAGTCAGACAAGGAGTGAGCAGACCCAGCAGACAGAGGAGCCGGGTCAGAGATTGGCAAAGCAGAGAGAACAGGTGAGGACAGGGTGTAACACACAAGGAGAGGGGGCAGGATGAATCCAAGAGGGTTATAGTCAGACTGAGTAGAGGTGAAATACAGAATCCCAAAGATGTTATAGAGGATTTGAACAGAGAACATACAGAGAAAGAAGAGCTTTATGAGGTCGTTTTGGGGGGAAAGGAATTCATTGCTTTGACACAAAGCAAGAAAGAGAACATAGCTTTTGGCACTTAGAGAACATAGCTATTTTCTGCAGAAGCTTATCAGGTGCTGGCCCGGCCTACGGAGTGATACAAGAGCCATAGGGCTGGAGTGGAGAATCACTCTAGTTTAAGTAAAAGAACTCCAGACAGACCAGTTCAATCTTGACTGATTATGGAGCATGCGGCCAAATGAAATCTTACAGAAATCTGTGTAACAATACTACAATACTACATTATTTAGATTTTAGATCCTTCCATGTAATATTTCATTATCCCTTTCTAAATGTCAAGGCAAAGAACAGTCAACATAGCAACATCAAGACTGTACGAATTTAAAATTAGCACCGATATGGTTAAATACTAAGATGCTTAATGGGTAGGACAATCGTGAACCAAAAGTGGGGGGAAGGGAGTGTCACAAAACCAACACAAGCCTCATCAGGAACATTGTGGTCTTTTTTTTTTTTTTTTTTAAGATTTTTATTTATTTATTTGACAGAGAGAGACACAGCGAAAGAGGAAACACAAACAAGGAAGTGGGCAAGGGAGAAGCAGGCTTTCCGCCGATCAGGGAGCCCGATACGGGGCTCGATCCCAGAACCCTGCAATCATGACCCGAGCCGAAGGCAGACGCCTAACGACTGAGCCACCCAGGCGCCCCAAATATTGTGGTCTTATTCGGAGTTTGTTGGGATGCAAAAACTGTAGTCTAGCCATGTCAAAATGGAGTGCTGGGGGAAACTGGACAAAAAGGATCCCTCTGTATGATTTTTTACCACCATATGTGAATCTGCAATTATCTAAGAAGATAGATTGGCATAGATAGGTATCAATAAATGGAGGTAAATGACCAACTTTTCAAGCATAGGATTTTATAAGAAATATTTAACTAAAAAAAAAAAAAAGAAATATTTAACTAAAACAAATATATATTTAGCAGACCAACTTGACTTGATTCTATTACCATAACCTAAATTCCAATATTTAATTGGGCCTATTTCTCTACTTCATATTCTGTGCCATTGGTCGGTCCATTCATGTGTCAATACAACACATTTAATTAAAAAAAAAAAAAAAGGGCGTGGCTGGCTCAGTTTTCAAAAAGAAGCCACACAGTCCAAGAAGCAAAGAGGAAGAGATAGCAAAGAGATCTGCAAACAAAAGCTGTCAATGACTATCATTTGACAAGCAAGCTCCCAGAAAGCTGCTATGGCAAGGGCAGTGGGTTTCTTAGTAACAATCTTACTCCAAACACTTAGGTTCCACTTAAGACGCGAATTTTATCATCTGGTAGTTCAGAAATAAATTACGTCATTTTCAAACTGAGAGCTACCCTATACACAATAACATGGGAAGACTGTGATACCACCTTAGACACAAAGTAATCAAGGAAGTAAGCACTCCGGAGCCCCTGCTTGTGTTCATACTTGCTTTCCGGGGGACTAACTGGGAACTAAGCTACCGGTCAGTCCAGGAGTGGACTACTTTACAGCTTAGACCCATAAACAATGTAGAGGCTTAAAAAAAACCAAAAACCAAAAAACAACCTTTTGGAGGCTGGTTCAGTTGGTAGAACATGTGACTTTTTTTTTTTTTTTTTTAAGATTTTGATTTAAGAGAGAGAGAGAGAGAGCGCGTGCGAAAGCAGGGGGAGTGGCAGAGGGAGAGGGAGAAGCAGGCTCCCCACTGAGCAGGAAGCCCAATGTAGGGTTCGATCCCAGGACCCTGGAATCATGACCTGAGCCAAAGGCAGCTAGCTGCCCAGCAGAGCCACCCAGGCGCCCCAGAACATGTGACTTAATCTCAGAGTCATGAGTTCAAGCCCTACATTGGGCCTAGAAATTACTCTAAAAACAAACAAAACTTTTTGAAACATTCCCTTTGTAGTGTCTCCCTTTACTTGACAGCCAAACCCTGCAGCCTTTTCTCCTGCCTATCTGCCTGTTCTAGATCCATTTGGTTCTGCGCTCTTACCTGCCTGGGTCGGTAGGAGGGCACATGAAACAGCCCGTGACTGGCTGGGATCCTAGACGTGTTTTCATTGGCAGTTAATTCAACTCTCTAAATCCTTCATCAGCACGACCTCCTCCTAATGGGTCTATCACTTGCCCCTCACCAGCACCCTCTCATCTTTCCAAACATCCCCTCTTCTCGAGTTCCCAATCACAGCAGCGCCCCACTCCACTCTGTGAAAAATGAGGCAATCGGCCTCTTGGGATTATCTACTCATTTGTTCTTCCAGCGGCCATCAGGACTATCAATATCCTCCAGCACCTTACCTTGCGGACATCCCTTCTCATTCATCTCTCTTCAAGTGAGAGAACCAAAGGCAGTGGCACGAAAACTGCATCCGTTTCTCCATCTACATCCTTTTTTAAGCAAATTGCTGTGCATCTGGGGCAAAATAATTGCAAATGTCTCTGGACAGCCTCTGGAAAGTTAGGTGATCCTAGCTTAGGACATAGAGTCATTCTGATTCACCCAGGACTGAGGAAAGAACTCAGGTTTTCACATTTGTGTTCAAAGAAAATGGGGACTGAACTGCCAGTAGGAGATGCTACTTTTTTTTTTTAAAGCCTATGATAACAGATCACGGTTTTTTTCACTAATAAATTCAACCCGAAACTCCCAGAGGGATCAGTCTTGGGCTTTAGAGAGACATATATAACAGATGGTTCTTCCTTTTGTTCTAACACTTAAGGAACTGACTTTTTATTATTGCTGTTTTGATGCTAAGCTTCAAACATAAAGGTTATTAAATCATAAAATCTGGATAAAACTTTAGTAATTGTACAAAACTGCAGAGACCATGGAACAAGTAGGTAAACCAAGTCATTAGCAAAGTTACAAATGTGGTTTTAATAAGAAATTATAGGAAACTAGAATCTTTTCAATTACATTTTTATTGAAAAATAGTTGATTTAAAATATATACATTATTTTTTAAAGCATTTTATTTGTAAAATAATGATCTTTCATATAAGGATCACTGAAGTTTCACTCACTCTTACCAAAGTGGCACCTTTATTTCCCTAGATGAACATTTTGCTTAAAAATACCGTCTCTGAAAGGAAAAAAGAAAAAAAAAAAGAAAAAGACTAGGGTCTCTAGTGCCCTCTGGTGAAACTTACTGAGACTGGGTATCCAAAAAAGTAATTCAGTTCCTGAAGGAAGAAAGTTAAATAGCAGAATTAATACCTGTTTATATGTGACAAATTGTAATTTCCTGCCTTGGACAACTTCAGAGGATGCTTGGTCTCAGGCAGAGCTTCAACGTCCGACACTCAGTCAAGCTCATAGCAAAAAATACTTTCTTCCAGAATTTTCATCACCACTGCCTTCTTAAAAAAAAAAAAACTGTCATCATCTTATAAATGGGAGAAATAATGTGGGAAAGTCTCTAAGTAATACAGGTTATAATCCAGACCAAAAACACAAAAAAAGGTTACTAGGACAGCAAAAATGTTAAGTTTAGCATGCAAGAAGGGATCTTTCAGTGGTCCCTGATTCCGAGCCCTGTCTTCTTAATAATGGATATCACGATTCTTAGCCAATTCTGTGCACAGTTTCTGAGAGAAGAGGACCTTTTCCTCAGTCTTCAGGAAGCAGACCTGTTCCAGATGAGGGCTATGTCTAAACATAAACATCAACAGAGTCTAAGTTCATTCTCCAGACCAAAGACTTTGGACTTAAGGTTCTTCAGTTCTCCTTGTAACTTATGTGCCCGTCTATTGCTGTCACGCACCTCGCACAGAATGGCAAGATCCTGGTTTGCCTGGGCATTCAGTGTTGCCTAGAGAGTTGGAAAAAAGAAAAAGAAGAAGAAGAAACAATTATGGCACATGCTGGGGGAAAGAAATCAGTCATAAAGATGAAGCTATGCTCGTTTTAGAGAGACTTCTAGCACATAAGATAAATTCAAGATAGCTTGCTTAATGACTAAAAGAAAGAAAATGTAGAGTAGAATTAAAGCAGAAAAGGCATAAGATTCTGCTTTTTTATATGATAGTGAAGAAGCCGTAAGATAGAGGTCAACGGACAATAATGGGTAAAAAAAGAGACCAATATAAACGTTACCAGTAAATTTGCCACAGAATGGAAAGCAAAGCGTCTCTTCTGAACTGACCTTGTTTGGCACACAGCAATCATTCAGGATGTGTGGATGACTGCTGAAATCTAAGAGGGATTCTGAAGCAACCTGAATTCTAAATAAAGCTGTGTTTGACAGGGAGAAACTACTTCATTACTTACTCTCTCTCCATTGGTAAAACGGACACAGTTCCTTTCATCTACTTCTCGATCTGGGAAGGATGAAGCTTTCTGCTAAGTTTTACTCAGATGGAAGTATGAGGGCGCAGCTAGCAATGATTTCAGTCATACTGTGTCCTCCCTCTGCTGTGCACTTAAGCTGCTTTTAATGACACCTAAAGGACGGCGATCCGCTACGGTCTGCCGCCAGGGAGACAGCCCGTCTTTCTTCTGAGGAGCCGTCACGATCAGGCGTCCTTACCTGCACCCCCTTTCCCCCTCTCGGTAATTCAGAGTCAGCGATTACCTTATAGAGGATTTGCTCCAAGTCTTTCAGCTTCTGCCGGAGAATCTTAATATCCGTCTTAAAGCCTTCTACTTCCAAAACACGCCGATTCTCCAAGGCCTCATAGCGTCTTGTCATCACCTGTAAACGCTTCCCCATCTTGTTAGTGCGATCCTAAATCGAGAGACATGGCAAGGCATTTGTGAAGACTAGGGACACATTCCCGGAGCATCTGCGCCTCCCACTCCATCAGAAGTGGCAGAGAACTTGTACCTTGAAGATCTCTCTCCTCACTCCCTCTTCCTCACGAATTCGGGCAAGTTCCTCTTCTAGGGAAATGCACTGCTCTTGATACATGTTGGACAATTTTTTCTCTTGAACCAACTTATCCTTTAGGGACTGCAGGTCAGAGGGAAAATAAAAATTACAATTTTGGTAATCCAAATAGCACTTAGGCAACAACAGAAAGGAAAGAAATGACTTCCATTAAGTCTAAAACGAGCTAAGGAACAAGATGGCAAGGAACTCTGAAGAACATTTGAAAGCCTCCTATTTCTAGATGATTCCCTTAACCTTTTCCTAAAGTGTCCACAGTAGAAATTCTTAAAATAAAACAAGGATTTTTGGCTCTCAGAAGGGGCAGATAGTGGGGCTCAGAACTATACCAAGTAGGACATGACAATATATGCTTTGGGACAAATTTCTGAAGCTCTTCTTTAAATACAAACAAGAACACATAATATACATGTTCCACTGAGGAGTGGCAATGATTGGTAAAAACCTTAATTAGTTCATGTTTTTTTCCTTACACACAATCCTTCAAAGACATACAATGTTTAGAGCTAAATATTCTTACCAGGCAAGTAAAGGCCCTGGAAGGCCCTCCATGGCCGGCTGCTGCCCAACCTCCAACCTCTTTGTTTACCACTTCCTTCTTGCTTATTCCTCTGTGATCACAGTGATAGTCCCTCTCTTCCCTGAACATACTTCAGACTTGCTTTTCCCTCTGCCTGGAATGCTTTTCCCTCCCAGGTCTGTATGGCAAGTTCAGTACCATTTTATAGGTCTCAGCAACAATATCAGATTTCAGAGGGTCTCTGTGCTTTCCTACAAAAGCACTTTCAGCAAGTATATATAATCTTCATATAATCTTTTTAATTCCTTAACACTATTTTTAAATAAGCTATTATTCTTTTTGTTTCTGTACTCGCTCACCCATGAAAGTTTTTTTTTTTTAAATTTAAATAGTCTCTACACCCCATGTGGGGCTTGAACTCATGACCCTGAGACCAAGAGGCCCGTGCTCTCGCCACTGAACCAGCCAGTCCCCTCCCCTCCCCTCCCCCCCAATACATTGTAAGTGCCATGAAGGCAGACCTGGTCTAATCTATCTACTGCTGTAGCCCCAGAGCCTAGCCCACAGTAGGAGTGCAATAAATATTTGTTGAATGAACAAATGAATTAAATAATAGTTTACTTTTCTAAATCCCTAAACACTATAATGATAAGCTACTCTTTGAAATCTAGTTCTTAAAGGATTTTTTAAAAAAGATTTTATTTATTTACTTGACAGAGAGAGATCACAAGTAGGCAGAGAGGCAGACAGAGAGAGAGGCGGGAAGCAGGCTCCCCGCTGAGCAGAGAGCCCGATGAGGGGCTCGATCCCAGGATCCTGAGACCATGACCTGAGTCGAAGGCAGAGACTTTAACCCACTGAGCCACCCAGGCGCCCAGAAACCCAGTTCTTAAGGCTGCTGCTACAACAGCTTCCTGGACTGATTGGATCTTGTATGACGATTCTTAGGTTTTTTGGAATCCTCTGAGTTCTTTCAACTTTTCCAGAAAAATTAACAATTTCTGTAAGACATAAGAAAACTACCTTAATGTATTCATTTTGGTTATGATGAGTCTCATGAATGACTGGCCAAACTTTTCCAATTTTATCTTCTTTCTTCTTACACAGCACACTGTATTGCTTAATCTTTGACATTAAATGATCCTTTTCAAGCATCCACGACCTCTCTTTATTTTGGTTTTCAAATCTGAGTTGCAAAAAGTCTTTCGTGCTCTCATAGAGAAGTTCTTGGGTGTGATGGAGGCTATGAAAGAGAGTACAAATGTGGACACCAAAATGCTTGCGTGGTATATATGATACACAGTCACTCAAACAAAGGGAAGATACGGGTTCTTTAAAAATTGTGCAATACATAAATTCTATAAAATATCATTAGCAGTATTCAAAACACACTTAAATCTGATCACTGGTAAACTTACATGTTTCACTGGACAAAGTGTAATGTACCTACCCATCCACACTAGTTCACAGACTGGTCTTTTTTTTTTCTTGAAGGATTTATTTATTGGGCACCTGGGTGGCTCAGTTGGTGAAGCCTCGGCCTTTGGCTCAGGTTATGACCCCAGGGTCCTAGGATCGAATCCTGTATCAGGCTCCCTGCTCGGCGAAGAATCTGCTTCTCCCTCTACCCTTCCCACCCCACTCATGATCTCTCTCTCTCTCTGTCAAATAAAAAAATTAAATATATTTTTTTAAAGATTTATTGATTTATTTGAGAGAGTGTGCACGCATGCATCGAGCGGGAGGAGGGGCAGAGGGAGAGAGAGAATCTCCAGCACACTCTCTGTTGAGCGTGGAGAACAATGCAGGGCTTCGTCTCATGACCCTGAGATCATGACCTGAGCTAAAATCAAGTGACTTGCTTAACTGACAGTGCCACCAACATGCCCAAATGTAGACTGGTCTTTATAGATATTTACCCAATGCTAATTCTAGGTTATATAAGATTTACAGAAATATCTACACATGGCCTGTGCAAGTATGGACTATTCCCTGACTGAGGGTGAACACAAGTTCTAAAATGTCAAAAATAGTTTGGGTTTTGTTTATGCTGTGCTCCACATGATATCAAATCTTGTCCTTTTCCCAAGATCAGTTTCCTCCAATGGAGAGATCGTGACAACTTTAGCCCATTTAGTTTCTCCATTCTCTGAAATTCTGTATCAGTTTAAATTTCTACCCTTGTGTTATAATTGGACACTTGCTCATACACTGTGTCACGTTTTATTCATTTTATTTTACTTTTTTAAAGATTTTATTTATTTATTTGAGAGAGTGAGCGAGTGAGAGAGAGAGAGAGAAAGTATGAGCAGGAGGGGAGAGGGAGAGGGAGAAGCAGACCCCCACTGAGCAGGGAGCCTGACTCGGGGCCCGGTTCCAGGACCCCAGGACCATAACCCGAGCCAAAGGCAGATACCTGACTTTTTTTTTTTTTAAGATTTTATTTATTTACTTGACAGAGAAGAGAGAGATCACAAGTAGGCAGAGAGGCAGGCAGAGAGACAGGGGGAAGCAAGCTCCCCGCTGAGCAGAGAGCCCGATGCGGGGCTCAATCCCATGACCTGAGCTAAAGGCAGAGGCTTAACCCACTGAGCCACCCAGGCGCCCCTAACTGACTGAGTTTTAACTGTCGTGTTTTAACTGTCAACAGTCACAGTTTTCTTTTTTTTTTTTAAGTAATCTCCACACCCACCGTGGGGCTCAAACTGAGAACCCCACGATCAAGAGTCACATGCTCTACCGACTGAGTCAGCCAGGAGCCCCAACATTCACATTTTCTAACCTGAGTGAAAACATATCCCTTATTTATCATTTACTTTTGCCCTGCTATCACCATATTGTCAAGAACAGTACCAAATCCTAAACATACGCGGAGTACTAAAAGGATTCCTGAAGACTACTGAGATTTAGGAATAGGCAAATAACGTTTCTGGCTTCAAAAAAGGATATTCCTAAGAAGTCAGCAACTCATCAGTTTAACAACACTTTCTAGAAAAAGACTGTATCAAATGATCAAACGGCTTGCAAAGAATATTAAATACCATAAGGCAATCACTGTAATTTTCCACTGGCCAAATAATGTCACATAAGCTTAGTTCTTTTCAGGAGTAATAGGATACACAGATAAGGGGAACATGAGCGCATAATGCAGGCACAAAGGAGGGTAATGTCACCAGACGAATACATATATATATACTCAGGTATACATGTATGTGTATAAAGAGAGATTGATTCAGTTGCCACAAGATCTCTCGTGCTTTCAATGAGTTATTTTATTCAATTTTACATTATGTTCTCCATTACAAACTGAGCAAGTGATAGTCTTATTAATGTAAAAGTGGTTTGAAAGTGAGACCCAAAGGACAGTCATTAAAGGCCTTGGATTTCATGCCATTCAATATCCTTAGGATGATGTATCTAATGTAAGGGACTGATTATATGCTCAGATGTGCAGATAATGCTAAACTAGGATGGTTAGTAATATGCTAGAAGACAGATATAAAATTACAAATTACTGTGACAATTTAAAAACACTGCTTCCTTAAAAACAATTAAAATCCAACGAAAAGTGAACATGCTATGTGTAAGCACAAAACACCAAAAATGAAAATGAAGATGGATATGTGCTGGCCACCTGAAAACATACTACACTGTGTTAAAGGAAACAGAGCCTGCAAGAGCCAGAAGGCATTTTTTTACCCTGTATTGGTCAGAGATTTTATTTTATTCTATTCTATTCTATTTTATTTTATTTTTTAAAGATTTTATTTATTGGGCGCCTGGGTGGCTTAGTTGGTTGGGCAACTGCCTTCGGCTCGGGTCATGATCCCGGAGTCCCGGGATCGAGTCCCACATCGGGCTCCCAGCTCCACGGGGAGTCCGCTTCTCCCTCTGACCTTCTCCCTTCTCATGCTCTCTCTCACTCTCTCTTTCCTAATAAATAAATAAATAAATAATAAAACCTTTAAAAAAAAAGAATATTAAAGATTTTATTTATTTATTTGACAAAGAGAGAGAGATCACAAGTAGGCAGAGAGACAGGAAGAGAGAGAGGGGGAAGCAGGCTCCCCACTGAGCAGAGAGCCCGATTCAGGGCTTGATCCCAGGACCCTGAGACCATGACCTGAGCTGAAGGCAGAGGCTTTAACCCACTTAGCCACCCAGGGGCCCCTGGTCAAAGATTTAAATTTAAGAATCACATCCAATTTTAATCATCCCACTCTTTTTTTTTTTTAAGTAGACTCCATGCTGGGCACGGAGGCCATCACAGGGCTTGGACTCATGACCCTGAGATCAAGACCTGAACTGAGATCAAGAGTCGGACGCTTAACTGACTGAGCCACCCAGGCACTCCAATCACCATACTCATAAGTGGAGGAAGAGGCACTAGAGAAGGTTGAGACGACAGTAAAAGGACGTTAAAAATGTAACATGAAAAAAAATTTTAAATGTAGAGTGTTTAATGCAAAAAGAAGAAAGATGCAGCTTGATAAGGATCCCCAAGTGTTGGGCAAATGTTTACTGGGTGCCTGTTAGGCACTCTGGCCAGACCAGAGCAAGCCCCTGGAACAGACATTACTCCAACAGGTGGCACTAAGTGCCACCAGAGGCAGGCAAGTCACCATAGGAATGTGGAGGAGGAAAAATTGAATTCCGCCTGGGGAAGTGTTCAGAGAAGAGGTGACCCTGCCCAGCAAAGTGCCTGCCACACAGCAAGGATCCCATAAGCAACAGAGGTTAGTAGTCAGACTGAAGGACAAAGTAAAACACAGCAGTAGAGGAAGAGCTGAGACCGAAAAGGTTAATTTGGTGCCAGATGATGAAGATTCTAGTAATTCATGCTGAGGTAGCAGGATTTTATCATAAGATTAACGGGGAGTTATCGCATGTTTCTGAGCCGTTGGTAACTCCTAACTCGTAACAGTGAGTTAGACTGTAGAAGGCAGTGGGATCAGTGATAAGAAGAACAGTTAGATTACTGCAGCAATGTAAACAACAGTAGAGCTGGGGGACGCCTGCCTGGCTTAGGAGCGGAAGCACGTGACTCTTGGGTCTCGGGGTCACACATCTGAGCACCGCGTTGGGGGGTAGAGATTACTTAGAAAAATATAAAATCTTAAAAAAAAGAATAGCTTGAACCAATGTGAGAAGAATGAGAGGGAGAGATCAGAATGGAGAGGTTTCCCAGGCTCATACTCAATAGGGCTCAGAATTTAGGAATAAGAGAGCGGGGAGTTGAAGATAACTCTAAGGTTGGGAAGCTTGGGAAATGGGATGGATATCTTTAAACTAAATGGGAAAAAGAATGAAGTAGTAGGTTTGAGATGAGACAAAGGGGTGTTTCTTGGGAAAGAAAACCTGAAAAGTCTGTTTCAGTCACGGTAAATTGGAGGTGCTCGAACATTACTGAAGAGATATGTACAGCAGTCTAGCCACTGGAACCAGACAAAAAGCTGAGGAGGGTCAGACGGGTAGAAGAATCAAGCCAGGTGCTAGAAATCAAAGGGAATTAATTTCAAAGAAAGGGTGGTTAGAGGTACCAAATATGCAGAACGATACTAGTTACAATGAGCACTATAGAGAGATTAAGAGGTCAGTGATGACCCCAGAAAGGGCATGCTCGGTAAAACAGTGCGGATAAAATCTGACCGCAGAAACGTGAGGAAAGGCAGGCAGGTGAGGAATAAAAGCAGCGAGGACAGAGAGTTTGTGGTTTTTGTACAGGTACGTAGT
The DNA here is from genome assembly GCA_028533885.1 of Nasua narica. Taxonomy (NCBI): domain Eukaryota; kingdom Metazoa; phylum Chordata; class Mammalia; order Carnivora; family Procyonidae; genus Nasua; species Nasua narica. The sequence continues at coordinate 31,274,442 of CM052807.1, forward strand.
CATTTTTCCCACATTCGTGAAGGACCGAACAAAAGGAAAGGTCCATACCGCACTGGGCTGAGTCGGATAACCTGTCAGTGGATAAGAGAACATTTCTTGACCACTAAGGTCAAACTAAAAGTCAGGTGGGTTAAACACAGCATGTGGGATCCTTGCCCGCTCTTCAAGGAAAGAACCAACAGCACTCTCGGAGAAGCCTGAACACCCGCCGACATAGAGGGAGAGGGGGTCTGACGAAGACAAGGTTTTCAGGGCCCCTTTGAGTTCCACAGTCCTACGCTGCTGAAGGACAGGACTGTAAACTTCTAAGCCACTCAGGAACATTTACCAATCTGTCACGTACAGCTTGCCGGAACACTCACTTTTTGGTAAGCTCTTTGATTTTGTCCTGATTTCTCTGGTGATGAACTTGTATTTCCTCAATGCGAATCCGTCTATCCTCCATGAGCCCTTCAACTTGCTCTCTAGAAAGCCTGGTCTGCTCTTCCAGCTGAGCCTGCAGTGATTCCACCTAGACAGGCCAAGAAGGGGTGAGGCATCCGCTCCGGTCTCGCTTCCACTTATTTCTTACCTCCAAAGGCGAGTCTTTCTCCAGAAAACTTCAAATAACAAAACAAAACAAAAAAAATCCACAAACGAAAGCACGGCGGGCAAAGCAAATAGGAGACGAATCTTAAGTGTATTCCCTTTGATGTAATGCCGTATAAATGGGGGGAGGCCACACAAGAGCAAGCTTAACGCTTAACAGCATCAGCATCGCACGCAAAAAGCTAGAAACTCCAGTTTCCTCTACCTTAACATTCTCGGCTTTTCACTACCTCCCTTTTGGGATTCTTAAGGACTATCTCCCTTCTAAGACTCCCTAGTTGCACAGAAATAGAATGGCTCTTTTCTTCATCTTTTAATTTAAAAAGTGGAGCACAATCAGTATCGTGTCATTTCCTTTCTCTGCTTTTGGTTGTCATGACTCCCAATGGGGATACCGGCCAAAGGCAGAAACTGTCATTTAAAGCAACAGACCCCAGTAAGGACAGGAGCTTGAGTGCACCTAGAAAAAAAAATCATGGGTGAAAGTGATAACACAATTACCCGGTGGTAAAAGGATGATTGATGACTTTAGAACACACGCACTAAATAAATGGATATATCCCTCCTGGTCAATCTATCAGCAGAGACAAATGTAACTCTCTATGTATCCCTTAAGCCAACCACAAAGGGAATTCTTACTGTGTGATAGTTTTGTTGGGTAGGGCTAAGCATAGAAGCTGAACACATGGTTCAGAATAGCACTTCTAGGGCACCTGGGTGGCTCGGTTGGGCAACTGCCTTCGGCTCAGGTCATGATCCCAGAGTCCTGGGATCAAGTCCCGCATCAGGCTCCCAGCTCCATGGGGAGTCTGCTTCTCCCTCTGACCTTCTCCCCGTTCATGCTCTCTCTCCCTGTCTCTATCTCAAGTAAAGAAATAAAATCTTAAAAAAAAAATTTAAAAAAAAAATCTTGGGCGCCTGGGTGGCTCAGTTGGTTAAGCGACTGCCTTCGCCTCAGGTCATGATCCCGGAGTCCCGGGATCGAGTCCCATATCGGACTCCCGGCTCTGCGGGAAGTCTGCTTCTCCCTCTGACTTTCTCTCCTCTCATTCTCAGTCTCTCTAATAAAAAAAAAAAAAAAAATAGAAAAAAAAAATCTTAAAAAAAAAAAAGAATAGCACTTCTAGAATGGCTGAATAGCGAATAATGGCTTTAAAACATAAACTCTCGGAAATTAGGAACAACCTGACTTTTCTTAATCGCTTGATGCCTAGATATAATAATATGTGTGCAAGGCCATCAAAAAAAAAAAATGAAATCTTGCCATTTGCAACAACGTGGATGGAACTAGAGGGTATTATGCTAAGCGAACTAAGTCAATCAGAGAAAGACAATTATCATATGATCTCACTGAAATGTGAAATTTAAGAAACAAGGCAGAGGATCATAGGGGAAGAGAGGAAAAAATGAAACAAGATGAAACCAGAGGGGGAGACAAACCGTAAGAGACTCTTAGTCTTAGGAAACAAACTGAGGATTGCTGGGGAGGGGAGAGGTGGGGGTTAGGGTGACTGGGTGATGGACACTGGGGAGGGTGTGTGTTGTAATGAGCACTGGGTATTATATAAGAACCGATGAATCACAGACCTGTACCCTTGAAACAAATATTATATGTTAGTAAAAAAAAAAAGAAAGAAAGCATGTACACACACATACACACACACAAGGAAGAAAAGAAAAAACACAGCATGTGTACAAGGAGACACTTAAATGATAACAAAGATATGTTACACAAAGCTGAACTTGTGGACAGAAACTGATCTGGTCTGCTTTACCTGCAGGATAAGTGTTTGTATGTCTCTCTGATATTGCTCAGAACTTTCTTCCTTCTCTCTCATTGCTGGTTTTTTTTTGTTTACTTTAGAATCTACAATAGAAAACAAAAATTAATCAAGACCTTTACTTAGTTTTTCTTTTGGCTATTTGAGCATCAGCAGACCTCTCCAGGGGAGTCTGGTTTCATTTACCTAGAAGAGAAGGAAAGGAAGAAAAAGGAAAGCATACTATGACTATAGTAATGCTTTTTCAAATGGGAATCTCTCTAAAGCAACTCTGCTAGGATGTCTCCTGAATAATAAATATTCATCTTTCTAAAGAACATACTAAATTTTCCTTTGGAGTTGTCTCTATTTTCTTCACAAAATCTTATTTCATCAGAAAAAGTAAGAAATAGGAAAAGCAAGTCTAAACATTTGGTTATGATGGATCACCCAATTTTCAAAAGACAAGATTATTTTAAAAATAAGCAACACTAAATTGCACTGAATAAAATTCCTAGGATGCTGAGAGAACAGATCTTAAAAGTTCTCATCACAAGAAACACAAATCTGTAACCATGGGTGGTGATGAATGTTATCTAGATTTATTGTGGTGATCATTTCACAATATACACAAATACTGAATCCTTACATTGTACACTTAAATGTAATATGTCATTACATCTCAATCTCTGAAAAAAAGGCAAAGAAACAAATAAAATTGGGACTTCCATTAAAAAAAGAGAAGGTGGGGAGACTGAGGCTTAGAAGCTAATTAACATTCTGTGATCCCAGAAGTTATCTAAATCTGTTTTGCGACTTACCATCTGTAAGCATGTTTATTATGTATTTTTTATTCTCCTTTATTAAAAACGTCATGGTAAAGGAAACATCAGGTTAAAGGAAAAAAAGCTCAGTGAGATCTTAAACCAGCAGAGACATCATTATGAACATTCATTATTACCACACAGTAGAAACAAAATATAATTATTTGACTGTGTTTTGGAATTCTGCATCGAGAATTTATAGCAATACAGCTGGTACCTGCTCTGAGAGCTGAGGAGGATTCATTCTGTTCACATATACCTATAGCCTGGATAGTTTTGGAGCGAATGCTGACCTGAAGAAGCAAAAAAAACCAAAATGTATATAATTAGCTTTCCTATAAATGTCGTATTTCACTTTTTAGCTTTACTTCTATAGATCAAAACGCTATTCATAAATCCAATTGGTCAAAGTTATCATAATCATATCAGGATGTCATGCATGAGGGACACTAAAGTGGACAAAGTTACAAAATGGATAAAACTCAGTGCTAGTGAAATAAGCTAAAAATATTAAATTTCAGTTACTTAATAATATCTGCTAAAAGAAAGGGGCGGGGGATCTTTGGCAAGGGCCTTTAGGAAAATTAAGGGGAACAGTAAAGCATGCATATGTAGATATCCACAAAGATGCTCACTGAGGCCGTTTATACATTTGATCTTAGCCAAAAGGCCGAGAAGCGATCACTGAGGCAGTTTATAGAAGAGTAAAAATTAAAAAACTATATATACACACATAAATATTTCTATATGAATGGAAAAAGCTTTATCTTTGGGGATAAAAGAGACTGCCACTTTCATATGACAGATTTCTGAAATCTGTCTGTTTTTAATAAAGATCATGCATTACTTTTATCATCAGCATAAACTAAGATTAAAAAAGAAACTTAAGTATTGCAAACTTGCTTCCACACTAAGTCAGCTCCTGCTTTCCTCTCTAACCTCACCCAAAACATCCACTTCTCTGTGCTTTCAGGTTTCCAAACAGTGAAATGATGCTACTTCCTAAGGTTTTTTTTTTGGGGGGGGGGGGAAGTAAGTAAAAGCACAAAGCTCTTTGTAATTATAGAAAACGCTTTGAAGACTTAGAGACTAACACAGCTAATTCTCCTTCCATCTTCTTTAGCAAGTACCAAAATTGCTCTTATTATAGACCCCAGCCTGTATTTTTATAAAAAGTCATGCTTACCAGGCCGTACCAAAGATTACTTACTTTGTTTGGAGGCTCCTTATAAAAATAGGTCACTTCTCCAGTGTCTGTGCCCACAAGAGCCAAGAGATTTTGAATCTTTTTCTTGTCTTCTAGCTCCCTGCAATTCTCAAAGAGAGTAACCACACATTGTGTTCAGGGGAAGTAAATTTTTCTATTTAAAGGATTTCCTTTCTGATTTATTTTTAAGACAATGGCAACATCAAATTAAAATTGAGTAAGATTTATTGGAACCTTAGCTCTAATGTTTAAAACATCAAATATTTATACCCGGAAATTCAGAGAGAAGGGACCAGAAAATAATTTCTTAGTGGGTTCTAGAAGAGAGTTATAGTGGATGCTGGGGTACTCTGCTCAGATTCTCGTCTTCAGCCCTGATGGGTTCATTCCTCCAACTGCTAGCAATGTCGAAAATTGTGGCTCATAGCTGACTCTCTCTCCAGAATTGTTCTCAGTCAAGAGGGACTGCCTTAACTAACTGGATACCCAACAGACAGACTGCACCCAGTGCCTGGCTAATGAGAGAGCAGAAAAGTCCAATTCCCTTGCCTCAATTCAGAATCTCTCTGAAGGGCCATCCCAGCTTCAGTGTACCCTGTGGCACTGGCTGAGGTCTTTTGTAGTTAATTAAATAGTTCAACTGCTGCCCAATTGGACTCTCCTTATTCCTTCATAGGGAGTTATTCCTGAGGGCACTCTCCAAATAATCTCCGGCAAGCAAATCTCCATTGCAGGGTCTGTTTTCCGGGGAACCCAACCTAAGACGGTTGATATCAGAAATGGACCAAGGAAGCCGACTCTAAAACGAGACTTCAGAGTCTGTGATATGGAGATGGTTTATAGAACACAGAGTTCTTGCAGTGCCGGGGTGGCTCAGTCGGCTGAGCATCTGACCCTTGATCTGGGCTCAGGTCATGATCTCAGGGTCATGGGATCCAGCCCTGTGCTGGGCTCCGTGCTCAGCACCAAGTCTGCTGGAGATTCTCTTTCTCTCCCTCTCCTTTTGCCTCACCTCCCCCTTGTGCTCCTTCTCTCTCTAAATAAATAAAATCTTTAAAAACAAACAAACGGTGTTCTTCGGAGCAAAACAGATGGGTGATTAACAGGGTGCAGCTTAAAAAATTAAAATAAATCAAAGATGGGCTCCTGGGTAACTCAGTTGCTTAAGCATCCAACTTTTGATCTCAGCTCAGGTCTTGATCTCAGAGTTGTGAGTTCAAGCTCACATTAAATGTAGAGTCTACTTAAGATAAATAAATGAATAAATAAAATAAACCAAAGATGAAGGGAGGCTAAGGGCAGCACCCTATACAAAAGCACAATTTCTGACCCATTTTCCACACCTCAGCCAATGTTAAGATTATTACTTGACAAAGAAGCTGGGTCCCCAGGAGGTAAGAATTGGTGACACCACAGCAAGTGTACATGATAATGAGTCCCCTAGTCCTTCCCCAAAAGACCTATGGCCATTTATTTAAGTAAGTTTACACTGGGAAGAAAAGGAAATACCCAGGTAACTCAAGGACTGATGGATCCAGGGTCTGAACTGACACTGATTCCTGCCATTATCATGGCACTGGAGGATACAGGAACCATGTAATCAACAGAATTTTGTACCAGGTCCAGCTCACAGTGGGTCCACTGGGTCCAGACCCAACCAATGGTCAGTTTCCCCATCTCTAAATGTATAACTGGAAAGGACATATTTGGTAGTTGGCAAAACCTCCAAATTGGTTTCTTGGCTTCTGGGTTAAGGAAAGAGGAAGACTCGGAAACTGCCCCTCCCCACCCCTGCCAAGATGGAAGATAAAGACTTAAAGGATGTAGGGGTGAAGGTCACCATCAAATCCCCATTTAATTCACAGTATGACCTATGCAAAACCAGAGGGATAACAGGGGACTACTACCAAGTAGGTCCCAATTTCAGGCACTGTGCTAGAAGTAGTGTTTTTGCTAGAGCAGATGAACTTGGTTTTAGGTACATGGTATATGGATACTGATTAAGCGAATGTATTCCTTTCCATTCCTAACAGGACCGGAAATAGTTCTCATTTGTGGTGGGGGGGGGGCGGGGTGAACACAGTATACTTTTACAGTCTTTCCATAAAACCATGTTAATTCTTCTGCATTCTATCAAATAAGTCTAAAGAGCCCTGGTTCTGGTCATACCACAATCTCATTAGTTCACTACTAATGATAGCAGATTATATTAGACTGGATAGACAAGAAATGACAGATGCATTAAAACCCTTAGTAAGATACATGTGCTTTAGAGAGTCGAAGTAAATCTTACAAAGCACATCAGTGAAGTTTTAGGGGTCTGAACTAGGCATGACAGGGCATTTCCTTCAAAGTAAAGGACAAATTATTGTACCTTACCCTTACCAGGAAGAAAAAAGGACTCTTCAGATCTCTTCGGATCACCTATTACATACTCTGGAATACTGCTCTCTGACCCATATATCAAGTGACATGAAAGGTGAGCTTTCAGGGTGCCCCAGAGTTGAAAGGAAGTTCTGCATTAGGTCAAGACTAAAACTATTAAGATTAAGTTGGTAATCAAAAACCTCCTGACAAAGAAAAACTCTGGAACTGATGTCTTCACTAGTGAACTCAACCAAGTATCTAAAGGATAACACCAATAATTCTTAAAATTGAAGAGGAGACAACACCTCCTAACTCATTTTATGAGGCCAGCATTGCCCTGATACCGAAGCCAGACAAAGATGCTACAAGAAATTTACTACAGACCAACATCCCTCATGAACACTGATGTGAAAATCCTCAACAAAATACAAGCAAACCAAATTCAGGAGCATATTAAATGGATTACACACCATGATAGGTGGAATTTATTTCTGGAATCCAAGCAGAGTTCAGTGTATGAAAACTGATCGATGTAATATACCACATTAGCACAATGAAAGAAAAACACCCACAATCATCAAAATAAAGAAAACTCGTGTAACAATATTCAAAACCCTTTTATGATAAAAACACTCAACACACTAGCTAAAGAAGGAAACAACCTCTACCTAATAAAAGCCATGTATGGAAAACCCATAGCTAACATCATACTCAATGGTGAAAGACCAAAAGTTTTCCTCTATGATCAAGAACAAGACAAGGATGTCCATTTTCACAACTTCCATTTAACATAGTATTGGAAATCCTAGCCAGGGCAAGTAGGCAAGAAAAAAGGAAAAGACATCCAAAGTGGAAAGAGAGAAGTAAAATTATCTTTGTTTACAATTTTAGTATATGTGCTGCTGAAACGAGCACTTATCTTTGTTTAGAGATGACATAATCTTATATGTAGAAAACGTAAGGGTTCCACAAAAACAACAAAAGCCAAACCAAACAAACCAAGGAAATCCCATTAGAACTGATATAAAAGAATTCAGCAAAGTAGCAAAATACAAATTCTTCATGCAAAAATCACTTGCATTTCTATACGCTAATGGTAAACAATCTGAAAAGGAAGTTAAGACAATAATTTGCTTTATAACAGCATAAAAAAGAATAAAATACTTAGGAATTAAAAAAGAAAGTCAAAGACTTGTATACTAAAAACACTGCTGAAAGAAATTAAAGAACACATAAATAAATGGAGAGATGCCATGTACATGGATTGGAAGACTTGATATTATGATGTCAATATTACCCAAAGCAATCTATAGATTCAGAGCAACTCCCATCAAATCTCAATGACTTTTTTTTTGCAGAAATAGAAAAATCCACCCTAAAATTCATATGGAATCTCACAGAACTCAAAATAGTTAAGACAATCTAGAAAAAGAAGACAGTTGGAAGACCCACACATCTTGATTTCAAAACTTACTACAAAGTTACAGTAATCAATAGTGGTGAGCATAGCTGCCTTCCAAAGTTACAGTAATCAAAACAGTATGGTACTGACATAATGACAGATCTTTAGACCAGTGGAATTGAATAGATAGCCCAGAAATAAGTCCCACATGTATGGTCAAGTGATTTTCAACTTTCAATGGAGAAAAGATAGTCTTTTCAACAAACGGTGCTAGGATACCTGGATATCCAACATGCAAAAGAATGAAGGTGGACCCTTACCTAACACAATATACAAAAGTTATCTTAAAATGGATCAAAGACCTACCTGTAAGAGCAAAACTCTAAAACACAGTTGGGGGCGCCTGGGTGGCTCAGTTCGTTGAGTGTCTGATTCCTGATTTTGGCTCAGGTCATGATGGGGTTGTGAGATGGAGCCCTGTGTTGGGCTCCACACTGGGCATGGAGCCTGCTTAAGATTCTCTCTCTCCCTCTCCCTCTGCCCCTTCCCCACACTCACGAAGTGCTCTCTCTTAAAAACACACACACGCACACACACAAACTATAGTGATACTGGATTTGGCAATGATTCTTTGAATATCACACCAAAAGCAAAAGCAACAAAAGGAAAAATATACCTATTAGACCTTATGTAATAAAAAGCTTTTGTGCATCAAAAGGATTATCAACAAAGTAAAATGGCAACACTCGAAACGGGAGAAAACATTTAGAAATCACTTTATCTTATAAGGGATTAAACTCAGAAATATAAAGAACTCTTGAAACTAAACAACACTAAAAATCAAAGAACCCATTCAAAAATGGGCAAAGGGCTTGAATCGACATTTCTCTAGAAAAGACACACAAACAGCCAATAAGTATGTGAGAGAAGGCTCAGTATCACTCATCATTAGGGCAATGCAAATTAAAACAATGAGATACTATTTCATACCAATTAGGATAGCTATTATTGAAAAAAAAAACAGAAAACAGGGGCGCCTGGGTGGCTCAGTGGGTTAAGCCTCTGCCTTCGGCTCAGGTCACAATCTCAGGGTCCTGGGATCGAGCCCCATATTGGGCTCTCTGCTCAGCAGGGAGCCTGCTTCCTCCTCTCCCTCTGCCTGCCTCTCTGCCTACTTGTGATCTCTTTCTCTCTGTCAAATAAATAAATAAAATCTTTAAAAAAAAAAACAGAAAACAAATGTTGGTATGAACAAGAAACTGAAACCCTTGTGTATTTCTGGTGGGAATACAAAACAGCGCAGTCACTGTCAAAACCAGCATGGTAGCTCTTCAAAAATATTAAACATAGAATTAGCATTTGATTCAGCATTCCACTTGTGGGTATATACACAAAAGAAATGAAAGTAGGGACTTGAACAGGTGTCTCTACACCAGTGTTCACTGCGGTAGCATTCACAATAGCTAGAAGGTGGAAACAATTCAAATATCCATCAGTGGATGAATGGATAAACAGAATGTGGTATGTGCACATGGTGGGATATTATTTGGCCTTAAAAAAGGAATGAAATTTTGATACATGCTACAACAGGGATGAACCTTAAAAACATTATGCTAAGTGAAACAAGCCAGACACAAAGGGACAAATGGTGTATGATTCTACTTATATGAGGTCAGATGCATACACAGAAAATAGAACAGTGGTTACTAAGGGCTGGGGGTGGCGATGAGGAGTTATTTTTTAATGGGTACAGAGTTTCTATAAGGGGTGATGAAAAAGTTCTAGGGCTGGATGGTGGTATGGCTGCCTGATAACATTAATATACGTAGCGCCACTGCACTATGCACTTGAAAATGACTAAAATGGTAAATTTTTTTTTTGAAGATTTCATTTATTTATTTGACAGAGAGTCAACAGAAGCAGGGTGAGCAGGAGAGGGAGAAGCAGGCTTCCCGCTGAGCAGGGAGCCCGATGTGGGGCTTGATCTCAGGACCTTGGGATCATGACCTGAGCTGAAGGCAGAAGCTCAACCGACTGAGCCACCCAGGCGCCCCTAAAATGGTAAATTTTTTTTTAAGATTTATTTATTTATTTATTTGACAGAGAGAAGGAGAGAGAGATCACAAGCAGGCAGAGAGGCAGGCAGAGAGAGAGGGGGAAGCAGGCTCCCCGGTGAGCAGAGAGCCCGATGTGGGGCTCGATCCCACGACCCTGAGATCATGACCTGAGCCGAAGGCAGAGGCTCAACCCACTGAGCCACCCAGGCGCCCTAAAACGGTAAATTTTATGTTAAGTATATTTTACCACAAGTGAAAAACTTTAGTAGTGGATGCTGTGGTACACTGCTCAGATGCCACCTTCAGGACCAAGACACCCATCACCCAAGAGCTGAGTCCTTCTCCAGGAACTGTCCTAGGCCGAAGGGGGCTGCCTCTCTCAAGTTTACACCCCCTCCCTGGTGACAGCCGACATCCAATGAGGGATCACGGTGGGGTACAAATGCTCAACCCCTTTGCCTCTGAACTGCTGTCCGGGCCTCAGAGCTCCCTGCGCGGTTGGCTGAAGCCTCTGCTACCACAGAATCCCAGCTCAAATTCTCCCTCTGCCCAAATGTGCTCATAGGTATTATTCCTGAGTCCCCTACTAACCGTCCTTGTATCCATCTCAGAGTCTGCGTCCTAGGGAACACAACCTAAGAGAAGGACCGTAGAGAAATGGATCTCGTTTAGCGTAATTTAGAACTAGAACTCCAGCATTTCCCTTCTCCCACTCGGTACCTGATTCGCAGTCGGTCGTTTTCTGAGTAGAGGCGTAAAACATGCTCCCGTTCCTGGAAGAGGCAGACCTGTAGATCGCTTAGAGCTTTCTGCAATTCCGCAATCTCTTCCTCCCTCTGCTGCAAATCCCACTCTAGTTTATGCTGGGGGTGGAAAAAAAGGTAATTGAAAAGATATTGCACTTCATGGGAGTATCTCTGATTGGAGCCGGTGGATCAGTTCATACAGAAATACTAGAGTGAATGGTTTCGCCAACACAGAATTCAAATGATAGCAGCAGATTGTGTGCAGACTTGAGTTTAAAAGCTGCAGGTCAGTGTGATGTTTGCCGATAACATCAAAGCTCTCATATCTTCCTTTTACAGATTACGGAACCCTGTAGTGCCAAATGATTTACCTGTTCTAGTTACACATTTTTTCTCAAAGCTTTCTATGGGATAAGGATTATAAAATTTTGGAAAAGTATAGGTGAAAAGGTATGATTCTTGCCCACAGAGTTGAAGAATTTTGTCGGGGGAGACATGCTAACAATTAAAATGAAATAGTTATTTCATGAAAAAGCACGCATAATAAAATGGTAGATGGGAAAGTGTGGCAGGAGTAAAACTTCTGCAGGTTTTGGGAAGTCAGAGAACACAAGTAAAGTTGGAACTTGAGAGATGAAGACTGCGAGAGACCAGCAGAGGGCAGGTACTCTTGGGAAAGAGAGAGAAAGAACCATCAGAGCCGTAAGTGTCTGGGTAACCCCAAGTATTTCAGTGTTGGTGGAGTGGAGAGCGAGAGGCAGGGTGGGGAAGTATGAGGTGACAGGTTGGATACTGGTACGGACGACACTCTTTAATAGTTTGGAGGAGACATAATGGGAGTTGGAACAAGTGTTGAGGGAACAGTGATTAAGTTGTCGGAATAGGTGAAGTGACATTTAGGAAGCAGAATCAAGAGGACTTACCAAGTGATGGAAGTAGGGGCTGGGGAGAATTGCAGGCAACGATACCATTTACTGGACACGGAATTAAAAAAAAGTGAAGCGATAAGGAACGGAGGGAGGGGAAGGGAGGGGAGGAAAGAGGAGAGCAGTTCACACGTGGCCATGTTAGCATGGAACTCAGGAGAAAAGTGGGTCCACGTTAGTTATTTGGTGTCATCACCTCATACGTAGTAGCAGAAGGTCTGAATACAATGAAACTATATATGGTGGAATCCAGAACTTTGATATTGAAGACTAAGGAAGGGGGGCCATTGACGGAGATTGAGAAGAATTGGTCAGAGAGGTAAGACAGAAACTGGGAAAGGAAAATGACATGGAAATCAAGAAAGGACAAGTCTGCAGAAAGAAGAGATCAATAGTGACAAATACTGCAAAGGCCACGAAGAGAAGAGATCATTTTAACTAGCAGGTTCCAGAGACCACCGGAGGTGGCTTTCAGTGGAGCAAAGAGGAGAGAGACCAAACTGCAGTCAAGAGGTCACTGAGTGGGTAACAAAGTCAAACTATTCTAAACGTATGGTTGAGAAGGAGCCATCTACATGAGAGAGTAGTTAGAGGGAAAGTACAACTACAGAAGGGTGATTTTTAAGTTGGAAACACTTGACTAGGTTTATATACTGAGGACAAAAAGCCAACGTCAGGCAAGAAGTTAAAAATAGAACACGCAGGGAAGAGAGATGATGAAGCAGGCTGTCTGAGGAGGAGAAAGGGATGGGGGTCGGGGGACTGACCTGATTGGATCAGAGAAGATTGAATGGGCAGAGACAGCTCGTCCCTGAAGCAGTAAGAAAGAAGAGAGATGGATGTCGATGTAGGTACGTTGGGTGGATGGGCAGGAAGGGAGCGCACGCATGATAGCTGGTGTTTCCTCCGTGAACTAGGAAACAAGATGGCCTGAGAGAGGAGGGCTGAGAAGGGGCTGCAGGCTGGTGGAGGGTGAAGGTAAGGCACAGGTGTCCACAGGCCAAGAAAACTGCTGTAGAGTGACTCAGGATAGAGCTAGACAAGTTTACCATCCTGCAATGACATGCAACCGTGTTAAGACAATGGCTCTCAACTGGGGGCGATCTTGCCTATGCCCCCAGGAGAAATTGGGCAACAGCAGGCATTTTTGATGGTCTGCTGATGGTCACGAACTGGGGATCGGGGCGGGGTGGGGGGGAAGGTGGGAGAACGGGTGTGCTACTACTGGTGTCCAGTGAGCAGAGCACCAAACATGCTACTTAAAATCCTACAACGCACACAACAGTCTTCACAACAAGCAAGTACCAAGCCCCAAATGTCAATAATGCCAAGGTTGAGAAAATCTGCTCCAAGAGAAGAGGCGATGGAGAACTGGGTGAAATTCTAGCTAGGGTCTGTGCTATGCAAGCAAGGCAGAAGAAGCAAGGGGTCCCATGCGGGCAGTACAGTTACTGAAGTGAAGCCCAGTGGAGTTTGGGTTAGAAAGGAAGGACGTAAGATCAGAAGCCGGCAGGCAATGCTTAGAAAACTGAACTGTTAAGGAGCTCCAGAGCTAACAATGAAGATAAATGAAGAGTATACAAGAGACGGACATGTAAGAGTTTTAGAGGTCTAGCAGCTGGGGGAGATTATGATCCATTGAGGGACCCAAAGGGTGGATAGGTAGCTAGGCTGTGGTAGAAAGGAATAAAAAAATAATTTCTTAAATAAAATATCTGCTTATGATACGAGCTGGCACTGCTCTCAGGAACGAATAGACTCAATCGGTCCTAAAAGGGTACAATGTGTCACCCCTTTCACCTGTGCATCACAAGCTGCTTTGTAGAGTTCCAGTTTCTTCAGCAGATCCTCATTTTCTTCCTCACACTCAGCCATCTTCTTTTGGTAATATTCCAGAAGCTCCTGAGAAGGGCAGAGGACAGCCAGACGATCTTTCGTGGAAGGTAAGGGAGTTGACTCCATCGAATCCAAGAAAGACATTCCCTTGCACTTGGTGGGACCACTGAGGCCACAGGAAACATCATGTTTGAAGATAGTTGTCGGCCTGTGAGAAATCAGAAAGGACATATTCATTCAATATGTAAACGTTTATGAGCCATTATAATTTCTTTTATTTATTTATTAACATATAATGTATTATTTGCCCCAGGGTACACGTCTGTGAATCATCAGGCTTACACATTTCACAGCATTTGCCATAGCACATACCCTCCCCAATGTCCATAACCCTACCCCCCTACCTCCCAGCCACCCTTAGTTTGTTTCGTGAGTTTAGGAGTCTCTTATGGTTTATCTCCTTCCCCATCCCATCTTGTTTCATTTCTCTTCCTCACCTCCCCACGACCCCCTGCCCTGCCTCTCAAATTCTTCATATCAGAGCGATCATGTGATAATTGTCTTTCTCTGACTGACTTATTTCGCTTAGCATAATACCCTCTAGTTCCATCCACGTCGTTGCAAATGCCAAGATTTCGTTTCTCTTGATGGCTGCATAGTATCCCATTGAATATATATACCACATCTTCTTTATCCATTCATCTGTTGATGGACATCTAGGTTCTTTCCATAGTTTGGCTATTGTGGACATTGCTACTATAAACATTCAGGTGCATGTGACCCTTCGGATCACTACATTTGTATATTGAGGGTAAATACCCAGTAGTGTGATTGTTCGGTCGTAGGGTAGCTCTATTTTCAACATTTTGAGGAAATCTCCATACTGTTTTCCAGAGTGGCTGTACCAGTTTGCATTCCCACCAACAGTGCAGGTAGAAGGGTTCCCCTTTCTTGCATCCTCGCCAACATCTGTCGTTCCCTGATTGGCTAATTTTAGCCATTCTGACTGGTGTGAGTTGGTATCTCACTGTGGTTTTGATTTGTATTTCTCTGATGCCCAGTGATGTTGAGCATTTTTTCATGTGTCTGTTGGCCATTTGGATATCCTCTTTGCTGAAATGTCTGTTCATATCTTCTGCCCATTTCTTGATTGGATTATTTGTTCTTTGAGTGTTGAGTTTGAGAAGTTCTTTATAGATTTTGGATACTAACCCTTTATCTGATATGTCATTTGTGAATATCTTCTCCCATTCTGTCAGTTGTCTTTTGGTTCTGTTGACAGTTTCCTTTGCTGTGCAGAAGCTTTTGATCTTGATGAAGTCCCAGTGGTTCATTTTTGCCCTTGCTTCCCTTGCCTTTGGAGATGTTTGTAGGAAGAAGTTGCTGCGGCTGAGGTCGAAGAGGTTGTTGCCTGTGTTCTCCTCCAGGATTTTGATGGAGTCTTCTCTCACATTGAGGTCTTTGATCCATTTTCAGCCTATTTTTGTGTGCGGTGTAAGGAAATGGTCCAGTTTCATTCTTTTGCATATGACTGTCCAGTTTTCCCAACACCATTTGTTGAAGAGACCATCTTTTTTTCCATTGAATATTCTTTCCTGCTTTGTCGAAGATTAGTTGACCATAGAATTGTGGGTCCATTTCTGGGCTCTCTATTCTGTTCCATTGATCTATGTGTCTGTTTTTGTGCCAGTACCACACTGTCTTGATGATTACAGCTTTGTAATAGAGCTTGAAAGACATTATAATTTCTTAAATAAAAAAGGAGTTTATGTTCTTGAAGTGCTATAATTAAGGTGCTCATATACCTTCAAAATATGATGTTCTGGGTTAGTTAGTAATTTTATTTATTTATTTATTTATTTATTTATTTATTTATTTATTTATTTATTTATTTATTTATTTATTATAACTGGTTTCCAAGTATTAAAGGATTAAAGCTAGAATCAAGATACATGTTAAAAGAGTAAAAAGATCATTAAAAAAATGAAGTATTACCCAAGTAAGACCAGGTAATAACAGAAAATTTAATACTATTAAGATAGATAGCAAAAGAACACTATACATTGCTGGTGGAGTCTAACTTGACATGACAGAGTAATCTGGCAGAATCTAGTAAAACTGTCATCCCTCTCATCCTAGAGAAACGCATGCATATGTACGAGTAAATATGAAAATGTTCATAGCAATATTATTTGTAATAACAAAAATGGTAAACCTTCCAGACATCCACTCAATAGACGGATAAATTGAGATCCACTCAATGGAAAAATTGTGGTATATTTATATAAATGGAACATTACTCAAAGTCATTAAGAAATTATGGATTAGAGGGGCACCTGGGTGGCTCAGAGCATTAAGCCTCTGCCTTTGGCTCAGGTCCTGATCTCAAGGTCCTAGGATAGAGCCCTGCATCGGGCTCTCTGCTCAACGAGCCTGCTTCCCCCTGTCTCTGCCTGCCTCTCTGCCTACTTGTGCTCTCTCTCTCTCTCTCTCTCTGTCAAATAAATAAATAAAATAAAATAAAAAAAAGAAACTATGGATTAGAGATATCCAAGTATTAATGAATCATCCAAACAACATTAAGCGTGAAAATGTACGTAGATGCATAAGTAAAGGTATTACCATTTATTTAAGAATGGAACTTGCCAAATGAAACTGTTTTTAGGAACAGGTACCTATATGTGGCAAAATTATTAAGAAAGGGAATGACGACGTAAGATTCAGGATTAGAAAATACAGCCTTAGGGGTCACGTAATCACATCAGCATTAGAACATTTGAATCATGCGCCCCTGGGTGGCGCAGTTGGTTGAGTGACTGCCTTCGGCTCAGGTCATGATCCCGGAGTCCCGAGATCGAGTCCCACATCGGGCTCCCGGCTCCATGGGGAGTCCGCTTCTCACTCTGACCTGCTCTCTCTCACTCTCTCTCTTTCCTAATAAATAAATAAATAAATAAAATCTTAAAAAAAAAAAAGAACATTTGAATCACGCAGACCAAGACTAGACAAGACCAAAGGCTAATGAAAGGCTAGGCAAGAAGTTCTATTTGTTTGCCTTTAGCAAACAAGAGCGTTCAGCTAAAACAATGCCAAGTCAGAAAATAAACTGTGTGGAAGTCGAGAAACCCTGTGAAAATCAATCCACGTTGGTGAACTCCCTGTTTACAACATAACAAAAGAGATAGCAGTGTGGAGTGACTTTATACTTGATGCCCATAGCTGTACTTAACGATGGAGAATAGCAGCACCTTTAATAAGTGAAGTGTGTAGGGAAGAGATATTAAAATTTACTGTCAGCTAGCATGAAGGAAAAAAAAAAACCCTAGTATTTTCTCAATCACTAAAAGCTCGTCACAGAACTGTTCTTTTTACTTAATGTTTCATGTCTTCAAAGGGAGCTGCCTTATAACTACTCTGGCAAATAGATTAGTAGATGAAGTAAGAGGTACTGCTGGGATTTTGCAGTTGAGAGTTGTGGTGATGAGGATGAGGATGTCTGTCATGCGGGAAGTTGATGGCAGAACCAGAATTAAGGGGCCCCTGGGGCGCCTGGGTGGCTCAGTCGTTAAGCGTCTGCCTTCAGCTCAGGTCATGGTTCCACGGTCCAGAGATCGAGCCCCGTGTCTGGCTCCCTGCTCAGCGGGGAGTCTGCTTCTCCCTCTCCCACTCCCCCCTGCTTGTGTTTCTCTCTCTCTCTCTCTCTCTCAAATAAATAAATAAAATATTTTTAAAAAATAAATAAATAAAATAAAAGGCCTCTGCTTGCATGCTGGTTGTTTCTTCTGTAATCAGTTTCCCCTGTAATCCAGGATCCACGGGCACTACCCCAGACCCATTCAAACTGCCTGGATTCGGGTATTAACATTTAACATGTCCTAGTTCTAAATCCTAATGGCACCTAGTAAGAATAGAGAAATGAGGCTTAATATGGTTCAAACCTAGAGTTTGGAAACACTCTTCTAAAACCTTTCTAGTTCCGGGCCCCTGGGTGGCGCAGTTGGTTGAGCGACTGCCTTCGGCTCGGGTCATGGTCCCAGAGTCCCGGGATCGAGTCCCACATCGGGCTCCCAGCTCCATGGGGAGTCCGCTTCTCACTCTGACCTGCTCTCTCTCACTCTCTCTCTTTCCTAATAAATAAATAAATAAAATCTTAAAAAAAATAAAAATAAAAATAAAACCTTTCTAGTTCCAAAGCTTACTTGCACTTATGGCTACAGAAGTCTGGATTCTTTAACAATTCGAAAATAAGCAAATGTCTTACCTTCTGCAGACGGGGGTATGCACTGGGGTAAAATTCATGCTGTCCTTTTCACACCTGTCAAATACACAAAAATTCAGAATAAAGGGTCAGGAACAGACAAAAAAAAAAAATCCCAAACAAACAAATAAACAAACAAAAAACAGAACAGGATACATAGACAGGTTCCCTTTCCGCCATCACCAGATGTACCCTCTCGTGAGAATATGATGCTCTAAAACGTAGGGCTCTTTAAAGTGGTTCCAAATCCTGAAAATCTATGACTTTTGACTCTCATAAGGCATTTGTTATTACTATTTTTAAATAAAATCAGAAATGGCATCTAATGTTCGGATGGATAAGCACACACAAGAGAAAAGCCTCCTTAACATGAAGGTTGTCTGCAACGATGCAAAGCAAATTTACAGTCCTTTTGCTGAAAAAACAAACAAACAAACAAACAAACAAAAAACAGTCCTTTTCCTGAAATAGGAGGGAGATGCAGAAAAGTTTCTAACCAGTAAGGGGCGGTAAATGGAAATTAAGGCAGAGGGCCAATTACGCCCAATTTAAAATAAATACAAAGCCACTGACATCTGGTGAGCTTTATCTATTGTTTCATCTTAGAGAAAGAAAAAATTACTTACAAGCTTTATAAAGTCCACTTACAACCTCCATTCCAATTGCTAATTTGGAGCCTGGGTCCCTCTATTGGAATAATCTTATCACAGAAATTTTCATGAAGATAACCTCACAGTCAGGGAGAGAAGAGAAGAGAAGAGGAGAAGGGGGAGAGCAGAGGAGAAGGGGGAGAGAAGAGGAGAAGAAAGGGAGAGGAGGGAGGAGAGCAGGAGGGATAGAAGGGGAGAGTTTATTTTATCAGCTTTAGGGAAAGCTGGCTTATCAAGCATGCTTTGTCAACCCCTTCTGATCTTGAGCACAATGACATAATATTCCATTCTTGTGCTCTTTTAATTGGTACGTTTATAATCTTCAGTCCTTTGGAGAAGAATTTTGTGAACAAGAGTGAAAAGAGACCATCACTCTTGTTAATTCTATATACCATTTTCCTAGCTCAGAACCCCAGAATGCCTCTGTACCTCCTCCTTGAAACCTTTCTTCATTTGTCTTCTAGGACACCAGAGGTTCCTGGTTTTCTTTCTTCCTCACTGGTCATTAATTTTCAGTCACTGCTGGTTCTTCTTTACCTATACTTAGTGCCTTGGTGACTGCATAAAGCGTCAGTTTTAGGGGCAAAAGGGTGGCTCAGCCAGCTAAGTGTCTGCCTTCGGCTCAGGTCATGATCCTGGGGTCCTGGGATTGAACCCCACACTAGGTTTCCTGCTTAGTGGGGAGCCTGCTTCTCCCCCTCCTTCTGTCCCGTCCCTCCCCCCACTCATGCACTCTCTCTCTAATGAATAAATACAAAATCTTAAAAAAATAAATAAGCGTCATTCTTAAATACCACGTACACACTAATGTTTTTCAAATTCCTACCTCCAGGGCTGACTGCCCTCCATTCCACTCATACCTATCTCATCGCCCTATATCTTATCTCCGCTTGGATGTCTTACAGGTCACTCAAGCTTCTCAAGTCCAAAACCAAGTTCCTGATAAATACCTACCACCAAGACCTGCTCTTCTCAGCATTCTACATTCCAGTAATTACTATCTCGATCTTGCAAATTGCTTATGACCAAAAAACCTGGTTGGAGAAATTTTACTCCTCTTGTCCTACATGCTATGCTCAATCCAAGAGCAAATCCCCTTGGCTCTCCGATCAAAATATCCAGAATCTGACAATAGCTCTTGCCAATGCGGCCCTGGTCCAACCCACTACAATCTTTTGCTTGGAGGACTACAATAGCCTCTTTATCGGGTCTCTTTGCTACCACTTTCGAATTCAGCCCCTTCAGTCTGTTCTTAACACAGCAGTTAGACTGATTATCCAAAATGTTAAGTCAAGGGATGCCTGGGTGGCTCAGTCAGTTAAGCGTCTGCCTTTGGCTCAGGTCATGATCCTGGGATGGAGTCCCGCATTGGGATCCTTGCTCCTCAGGGAGCCTGCTTCTCCCTCTCCCACTCCCCCTGCTTGTGTTCCCTCTCTTGCTGTGTCTCTCTCTGTCAAATAAATAAATCAAACCTTTAAAGAAAAATTAAAAAAGAAAAAAATAAGTAAGACGTAAGTCAAAACACAAAACTCCTCTGCTCGAAAGCCTCCTGAGACTTTTAGTTTTAGTCAGAGAGCCAAGGTCTTTAAAATGGCTTCCAAGGCCTTACATGATCCGGCTACCCCAGGACTTCTGTGACCCCACCTACAACTCTCCCCCTGCTCACTGCTCCAACAACACTGGCCTCTGCTGTTCTTCAAACATGCCAGAAAAACTTTCACTTCAGACTTCAAACTTCTACTTCATTTATGATGTTCTTTTCCCATTTTATTTATACATGGCTTGCTCCCTCTCCTTCAGGGTTCTAATGTCATCTTCTTGGTGAAGTCTTCCCTGACCATCTAGCATTCCCTCACCCACCTTCTCTGCTTCACTTCAGCACCATCTGTCATAGCTAGAAAATCAGTTTCTGCTCCTGTCATTCCATTAGCTTTCTTCTGCCCACCAACCCTTCAAGCATACCATCTTTTTCTCACTCTCCTTTAAAATGACTACTCTCCCTCCTTTAAACTCACCTCCTTCCACAAAGCTTCTTCAAATTGGGAGAATTTGTCTCTTGTACAAAAACAACCTAGAAAATAAAAATGGCAATTGGGTTGGTATAGGATTATGAGCGACATTTTTTTTTAAACAGCTTTCTAGAGATATGATTATATAATTCACATTCCATACAACTCAAAGTGTACAGTTCAGTGATTTTAGTATATTCAGATAGGTGCAACCCTCACAATTACACAACATTTTCAACACTTCAAGAAATCCTATATCCCTTAGCCATCGGCCCTGTGTTCTACCTCCCCCAAACCCTAAGCAACTACTAATCTACTTTCTAGTTCTATAGATCTCCTTATTTTGGACTTCCATATGAATGAGATTGTATAATATGTGGTCCTTTTGTGCTTGGCTATGACAGATTTCTTTCACTTAGCATGATGTTTTCAAGGTTCATCCATGTTGTGGCATATGTGTTAGTTTTTCATTCCTATATATGGCCAAGTAATATTCCATTTTATAAATACAGGTGACATCTTAAAGATGAATGTCACTGTTCTACAACCATTTAAGAGTAACTTGGAACTTTAAAAAAAAAATAATCTTTTGGGTCATTTGTTTGTTTTTTAAGTACTCTCTATGTCCAATGTAGGGTTCACTTACTTTTTTTTTTTTAAGATTTTATTTATTTATTTGAGAGACAGAGAAAGTGAGAGAGAGGATGAGAGGAGAGAAGGTTAGAGGAAAAAGCAGACTCACCGTGGAGCTGGGAGCCCGATGTGGGACTCGATCTCGGAACTCAAGGATCATGACCTGAGCCGAAGGCAGTTGCTCAACCAACTGAGCCACCCAGGAGCCCCCAATGTGGGGTTCAAACTCAAGACCCCAAGATCAAGAGTTGCATGCTCAGGCCCCTGTGTGGATCAGTTGGTTGGGCAGCCAACTCTTGGTTTTGGCTGGGATCATGATCTCAGGGTCCTGAGATTGAGCCCTGAGTCGGGCTCTATGCTCCATGGGAAGTCTGCTCAAGGATTCCTTCTCTCTCTCTCCCACTTCTTGCGCATGCTCTCTCTCTCTCAAATAAATGATTAAATAAATCTTAAGTCTTAAAAAAAAAAAAAAAGAATTGCACGCTCTACCAATTGAGCCAGCCAGGCACCGAAGAATATCTTAGGACTTTTGAAGAGCCTTCTAAGAACGTGTAACCTCTCTTCTTCCTCATAGTTAGTGACTGTCCCCACTCTCTTTCCTGTGACTACTGCACATCAACAAAAAAGGTGTTTACATTCACATCTCATTTAGCTTTATAATCTCTCAACGTCTGACTTCTACAACATCTGGAAGGCAGCTATGCTCACCACTGTATCAACGCCTACAACAATATCTGAATTGAAATTACTTTTCTTGGTCAGCAGACACCCAAATGAATGAATTCAGCTGCTCTCTTGGTTTCCCATCCTCCATCCAGCAAGTCACTCCTCGATTTATATGCTTAATTTGAGAGTTTTGATCACCTTTTTAAAAAATATTATGGTTCAGAGCTTGGACTCTGAAATCAAACAGGCTTGGGTTTCAGTCCAAGCTCTGTCCTTTATTACCTGTGTGACAAGGCAAATTACTTCACCTCTCTACACTCCAGTGACTTATCAAAAGAGAGGGAGAATAGCATTTATTATAGGTTGGTGTAAGGATTAAATGAAATAATGAATAAAAGGGCTGAGCAGTGTCTGGCACACAAGTGCTCAATAAATGGAAATCATTATTATTTTTACTAATAATTTTTCTCTCTTGGTTCAAAAGGTTCTGTCTTCAACTTTCTTCTCTACTTCCTCTAACCATTTCTGTGGGAACATCATTATTCCCACTGCTTTTATGATTACCTCTTATTATCTAAAACACCACCTGGCACAGAGTAATAATGAACAAATGACATCTTTCAATATTCTGGCTTGAATTTTCAATTATGTAGTGGACATTTTCACCAAATGTCCCATTGGAGCTTGAAATGTCTAAAAAAGTGTAACTTAAAAAAAAACACCACTCAAGTCACATGTTTTTTAGCACTTCAAAGCTAATTCAGCATCTTCCAAGCAAACTGGACTTTAAAATTTAAATTCATCATTTCATTACTCCTCTTGACCTTCATCCAACTATATGAAAATCCTGTCTATTCTATCTGGGCAATGACCTTTTTTTTAAAAAAACAAAAAAGATTTCACTTATTAATTTTTTTATTTGGTAGAGAGAGAGAGATCACAAGTAGGCAGAGAGGCAGGCAGAGAGATAGGGGGAAGCAGGCTCCCTGCTGAGCAGAGCAGGATTCGGGGCTCGAGCCCAAGACCCTGAGATCATGACCTGAGCCGAAGGCAGAGGCTTTAACCCACTGAGCCACCCAGGTGCCCCTGCAATGAAAATGTTAATTCAAGATTTCCATATCTTCTTAACTACTCTAGTACAAGGGCTTAACCGTTCTACCCACCCCTTGTCTCCCTTGGACCATATTCTTAAAAGTCATAAAATTCATCAGTGGCTCCTGATAGCCTAATATATTAAATCAAACTCAGTCTAGATGCCATGGCTAAGAACCAAATCTACCTCTCCTAATTTTCCTCTACTCCTCTAAATGTACCCCCAGTTGCAGATAACTTTCTTGCCTCCATGCCCTTGTTGATGAGCTTCCCTCCAGCTGGAATATAACTCCCTCCACTGTCAGTGGAATCCAGTCAGTACCTGAAAACTCCATACTACCTCCTTCATCTCTTTCCAGAGTCTCTCCATCCACACTGATCAAAATGATCTAACTGCAAAAGAACTGCATTTGTAATTCTCTAAAAGTTAACATAATAGACTTCTTTGTTACTCTCATTTCTCTCATGATGGGTATGTTCCTTGCAGATAGAAAATGGGCTTTACTCATTATTGTATCTCCCCAAAGAACAATGTCTTTGTTTATAGATATGTTAATGGGTTTCAGGTAGCTTCTATTCCTCTACCTCCGTGGTGTCTTCGTTTAGGGTTGTTGTTTTTTAATATAGCCTTCTCTCTCCTTACAATTAAATCTTATTTTTAAAGATTTTATTTATTTATTTGACACAGAGAGAAAGATCACAAGTAGTCAGAGAGGCAGGCAGAGAAAGAGGGGGAAGCAGGCTCCCTGCTGAGCCCCATGCGGGGCTCGATACCAGAACCCCGAGATCGCCACCCGAGCCGAAGGTAGAAGCCCCAACCCACTGAGCCACCCAGGCGCCCCTTTACAACTAAATCTTAATTAGCATTTTGACATTTACTTTATTTACCCCCACAACAACTCTGTTAAGTATTTTTATTATTCCTTAGTTCTACAAATATGGAAATTGAAAGTGTAGACTATTTTGGGATTAGGGGATATTGGAACGCATTTCCAGGACCTCCAAATTCTATACTCCTTTTTACATTTCATCCCGCTGTCAACTCCCTCATTGCTATGGCTCCCCAATCCTCCAACACCCACCCCCCAAACCTTTCACTTTGCACGTTCTAACTTCCCTCTTCCGGTCCCCTCACTTACTTCTCCCTCTCTAAGTTTTTTTTAGCCCAAGGCCCCATTCCCTAATCCCAGAATCCTAAACCCGAGACTCTGTACTCACACAACACCAAGTCGCCGAGTTGGAGATCCCAACCGAAAAACAAAACTTAAATCCGGTAGCGTCGCGGCGCCACTTTGCGTGCACGAATCCGTCCAATCGCCCACGAGTTTACACGGTCCTTTCGATTGCGCACCAATAGGAAGGCTAATCACACAGAGACACGCCTCCCCCCATTCCCCGCCCTTCCTCTCTATGCGTCTAACCGCGCCGAGATCGCCGGGAAGTGTAGTTTTACTCCTGTACACAGCTTCCCTGGGTGGAGGATGTAAACCGGTTGCAACCCAGCCCATCTCAGTACTGGCAGTGCGAAGTTTGAAGTCAGACCGCACTAGTTCTGGGCACACCCAGTTTAAACTTGCTCAACTACTTTGTTTTCACTAAAAATTACGCAGGCACGCGATGCATAATTATGGAATGGACACAGGATTATTATGTGTTGCAATTTACAAGATTTTATCAAGGTGAAGATTCTAAGAAACTAGTTTCTTCAATGACCTGGTGACCTTGGGCCAAGACAGCATCTGTGGTTCAATTTCTATAGTCAGAGGACTATGTATATAAATGCTAGTATTCTTGTCAGATAGCAGACACTACTTCCTTTTCCTGAAATTTGTGAAAGACTGGCTTTAATCATATTAAGCTAGTTCAAAACTCAATTGTAGTCTCATCTTTTCAGAAGAACAAGGCGTAGGGAAAGGGGAAAGGCACTTCATCTCAGAGCTGCAACTACTGCTGTGGAAAAGCTGGGACTTCTCACCTGTTTCACTTGATGTTTCCTAAATTTATTTTTTTCCCTCTCTTGTGAGTTTTCTCTGTCAGTTACATCAAGATCTTCCCAGACATTAAAAAAAAAATGGATCTTCCCAGACATATGAACTCAGTATTTTTGTTTCTTTTAGGCCTTACATCTTAAAACAAAACAAAACAAAACAAAATCATGGTGATCTTATCTTCATACTGGCTCTTAAATATTATATATTCTGTAAGATATTCTTCCTATTTACTTCTACTCTGTGTCTCATTACCTTTCACTTGGGCTACTACAATAGTTTTCTTTCTTTTTTTATTAACATATAATGTATTATTTGCCCCAGGGGTACAGGCCTGTGATTCATCAGGCTTACACAATTCACAGCACTCATCATAGCACATACACTCTCCAATGTCCATCACAGACACCTCATCTATAATAGGTTTCTAACTGGTGTTTTTTCCTTCTCTAATCCATTCTGTAAAAGGTGATTTTTTTAAAGCACACTTCTGGACATGTCATACTCCTGCTCATAAATTTTTGGTGACCCCCCCCCCAAAGAGTAGAGAATAAGTCCAGATAGTAATATGGCATTCAAATACTGACACAATCTGACCCTACTTATCTCTATTATATAATAATTAACTGGTTCTTTTCTTTTTTTTTTTAAGGTTTATTTATTTATTTATTTATTAGGAAAGAGAGAGAGTGAGAGAGAGCAGGTCAGAGTGAGAAGCGGACTCCCCATGGAGCTGGGAGCCCGATGTGGGACTCGATCCCGGGACTCCGGGATCATGACCTGAGCCGAAGGCAGTCGCTCAACCAACTGCGCCACCCAGGGGCCCTTAACTGGTTATTTTCTGAATGTAGCATGGACTTTCTAGCTTTGGCTCACACCCTTCCTTTTATCTGGATTGACCCTTTCCATGAATCTTTACCCATAAAATTCCTAAGAAGACCAACACAAATACCATCTCCTTTACTGAAAGTAATCCTTTCTGTTTTGATACTCATTTAGCAATTCGTTATTTTATTTTTACAGCATAGCTTCTGTTCATATATCATCAATCTTGAGCCCTTCTCTGACTACCCTAGCCCCCCTTACCACCCTTCCACTCCCTGCCTTCTCTACCTTTACGAGCTCTTAACAGCACCCAAAATCATATTTATTGGCTTGTATTTGTTATTTTGAATCCCCTCACCATGCGAAAGTAAGGTTTACGTTTTTTTTGTTGTTGTTCATGTCATATATCCAGCACCTGGGAGACTGCCTGGCACACAGAAAATGTTCAAAAGTTGTCGCCAAATGAATACATGCATGTGTAATATTCTTCCCTACACATATATTGCCTCTCCTGTTAGATTGCTCTTCTTCTTCCATTCTATGTCAAGGTTAATGTGTCATTGTTCATTCAAATGCCAAAGGGTTATCCTCAACCCCTCCCTCTCTCACAACCACCTAACATCACATTGATTTTTTTTAAAACACTCTGGTGGCAGAGAATCAATCAAGAACAACACCTGAAGATTTGGGAGGCTGCAATGATAATTCATGCAAAGAAAAAGGCCTAGCTAAACAAGAGAGGCAATGATGGAAATATGAAGAGGAAAATGCGAGATGTTTAAAAGTTCCAATAACTGGATCCAGGACAGGGAGACTAGCTGGAGCAGCTGACACTAATCAGAATGGGAAATACAAGGAGCACCTGACTAGATCAGTCAGCGGAGCGTGCAACTCTTGATCTCGAGGTTGTAAGTTTGAGCCCCACCCTGGGTGTAGGGATCTCTTAAAAATAAAATCTAAAAAAGGAGGAGGAGGAGGAAGGGGTGGAGGAGGAAGAGGAGGAGAGGGAGAGGAAGAGGAAGAAGGAGAGGGAAAAGGAGGAGGAGGAGGAGAGGAAGAGGAAGAAGGAGGAAGGGGGAAAAGGAGGAGGGGGAGGAGGAGAAGGAGAAGGAGAGGGAGAAGAAGAAGGAGAAGGAGAAGGAGAAGGAGAAGAAGAAGAAGAAGAAGAAGAAGAAGAAGAAGAAGAAGAAGAAGAAGAAGAAGAAGAAGAAGAAGAAATACAAGAGGAAGAACATGTATGGAGGCTATGAGAAGAGCAGCCTGGCAAGCTCTCACTCAGTATGTTCTCCTATGACTCTTGGTTTCTGCTTGGGTCAAGATCTCAGGTTCATGAGATCAAGCCCTTATCAGGTTCTGCACTCAGCGAGGGGTCTGCTTGAGACTCTCTCTCCCTCTCCCTCTGCCTCTCCCTCTGGGCTCATGTGTGTGCACTTGAGCTCTCTCTCTCATAAAATAAATAAAACTTTTAAAAAAATTGTATGGTCTCTAACCTTAGTTTAGCCCTCAGAAGTGAAGAACAACACTTCCCAGGAAACATTTGCTCCTTCTCCTATTTCCCACAGTAGTCATTTTGGGCATTCACAATTTGCTTTTTAAGTCCTTAAGGGAGCTCTCCTAGTACTTTCTCTTTGTTTCCCAAAGTCACCAACTTCCTTAACTTCTTGCCTTCTCACTCACTTACTTACTTAACATTACTGTACTTGTACTTGCTTCCTTCCCCCCTGCTTCAGAGGAAGGGGTGTCCCTGCTCCTGTCATTTGCTAGTTTCTTTCATCGCTATAAGGACTTGGATTTTTCTATTATCTTCAACCTCCTGTTTTCCATTAGTTCTTCCTTCCCAGTAGTGAGACTCCCTCATCTGTACTAGTTTTTGAAGATTATCTTTCATTCTCCTTCAGTAACTTCCATCTTCCTGTGCCCGACCCTTCCTCCACAGCCAAGAACCTTGATTCTAAGGTTGGCTTCTTCACCTCCCATTTGCTTCCCAATTTACTAGAAACTGGATTTTGATTCCATAACTTTATTGAAATTGCTCTATGATCTACCAATTATTAGATTGAAATGATCATTTCTTAACTTGTCTTACCCCATTCTTTCTGGCATATATACTGTTGCCAATTTTCATCTTTTCTCCTAGTTTTACTCACTTGACAACCGTGAAAGCACTCTCCAATCACTCTCTGCATTCATTCTTAGCATCACATGCTGTTTTTTCTTCTTAAGGTGAAGGAACTAGGGGCGCCTGGGTGGCTCCCTCAGTTAAGCGTTTGCCTTCAGCTCAGGTCATTATCTCAGAGTTGTAAGATCAAGCCCCACATCGGGCTCCCTGCTCAGCAGGGAATCTTCTTCTCCCTCAGCCTCTGCCTCTGCGCCTCCCCCTACTTGTGATCTCTTTCTCTCTCCTTCAAACAAACAAACAAACAAACAAATAAATAAATAAATAAAATCTTTAAAAAAAAAAAGTGGAAGAACTAATACCTTCCTGGGAAAACTCACTTTTAATTAGCTCAGCACAAATAACCCAAGAGTAAACTTTTGGTTTCTCTTACTTGTGCAGGAGGAACTATAGGCTTCCATCAAAGGAAGAATAAATATAACTGAAGAAATATGTATCTGGTATGCTTCCTATCCTCATTTAATGCTAAATTTAGGAAATAATAGCTCTTGGGGTGCCTGAGTGGTTCAGTCGGTTAAGCATTTGCCTTCTGCTTGGGTCATGATTTCAGGGTCCTGGGATCGAGGCCCACATCAGGCTCGCTGCTTCTCCCTCTGCCTGCCGCTCCCTCTGTGGTGCTCAAACTGTCCTCAAACTGTCCTGTTCTCTCCCGCTCTCTCTCTCTCTCTCTCTCAAATCAATCAATCAATCTTAAAAAACTAATACCTCTTGCCCTCTGATAAATCAGAAAAACAAACAAGGCACATACAAGCACATTGAAGGAAATATGAGTACTCAAAAAGTATGTACCTGTCCAGGGAGCTTAAACCAGGAAAACAAAGAAATAACTAGTACCCATGTTTTATTTTTGAAAAATCACAGGCAGTGAGAACATAGAAGACTGACTTTTACCGTTTCCTTTCCATTAATATTATTTGTATTTTTATTGTCATGTGTAGGTTGGTACATAATAGTGACTAAGGTCTGTGTTATCTGTTCTCTATGAAGGCATCTGTGATATAGAAAATTATTGAGAAAGTCCTTGAAATAAATTTGAGCTAATCCAAAATAAATGTGAGAGAATACTTCACCCAGGTTTGTTTTTTTGGTTTTTGTTTTTTTAAATATGGCATTTGACTTTATTCTTGAATTCACCCAGTTTTTTAGGGTAGAAGCTCTTGGTACATTGCTTCACAAATCATACAAATACTTTGGTAAACACAGATTTAGAGATTCAAATGACATGTTTTGCTTGGCTACATTATTTTTTACAGTACATTTTAAAAGTTCCACTAATTATTCTAGGAAATAAGTATAATTTTTCTCTTACTCCCATTTGGAAAAGAGGATATCAAATTAAATTCTAGAATTAAATCACAACCCAGGAAAGACAGCAAAGGACTTTATAAACTGAAAAATACATTATATTATTAAATTTTTTTTTTTATGTAACCTCTACCCACAACCCTAAGATCAAGAGTTGTATACTCTTCCCACTGAGACAGCCAGGCACCCCACATTATATTATTTTAGAAGTGATTACAAGATATTCTTGGAAGGATAGTCATAGTTTTACTGCTGAACAGAACATTTTACAATGCACCAAAATTTATTGATAATCTTGTGCTTTGCCTTACAACAATCCTTTATCTGCTAAGTACAAAAGAATAGATGATTAAGAATCCATTAAAGGTCATATAAGTCATATTCAAATAAATAATACAAATATCTTGGGCAAAACAAACTGTGGGTACTTTGAGGGAATATAGACATAAACTAAGTAGGAGTGTTCAAATAATCTGATTGGAAAGTAGTTGTTGATACTTTAATTAAGGGAGGACAATAGAGCGTGATAATTTATAAGTAGTTTCTTCTTAATGCAGGTCTCTTTCGGCTCCTTCGTTGTTTATGTTAATTCAAATGATAGGATAAACCAGCAGTCTCCAAAGTCTGGGCAACAGATGTTGTTTGTCCTCAGGCCCACGTTGGTCCCTGAAATACTTTCTGAAGGTCTTGAAATCAAAATTATTTTCATATTAATACTAAGATGTTAATTGCTTTTTTGTTGTTGTTTTGTTGTTTTTTACCAGCAACATTGGCATTGACGGTGCAAAAGCAGTGATGGGTAAGACTCCTGGTTCTTTAGTGACACTAAACTGTACTTGCAACCATTGTCTTCATTACACACACTAATGGTTTAAAAAAAAAAAAGCCAGTTTCATTTAAGAATGCCCATGATGAGGTAGTAAAAGTGGCTAATTTTAAAAAGCCGTGGCTCTGGAACATGTCTTTTTATTTTATTTTTTTAAGATTTTATGTATTTATTTGACAAAGAGGAGAGAGATCACAAGCAGGCAGAGAGGCAGGCAGAGAGAGAGGGGGAAGCAGGCTCCCTGCTGAGCAGAGAGACTGATTTGGGGCTCCATCCAGGATCTTGAGATCATGACCTGAGCCGAAGGCAGAGGCTTTAACCCACTGTGTCACCCGGGCACCCCTGGAACATGTCTTTTTAATAGTCAGTGTACTGAAATGGGAAGTATATAGGAAATAGGAATAGGAATAGGAAATAAAGAAGTTCCACTACATAGAGAAAAAGGATGGTTTCCTCAAGGAGAAGGACTTTACAAGCTAAACTAGCTACTTTTTTCATGGAAAGCCAGAGGGTCTAACAGATAAATGATGACTATTTGGATCTTGATATGTGACATTTTTTTGAAAACAAACAATGTGAGCCCCTTCGTTCCAGGGAAACAACTGATGGTATTTGTTGATAGTGAAAATTTGAGCTTTAAATGAATATTACAAAACTTGTTTCTGTTACTCTGAGTTTGACAGCCTCCCAATTTTCTGAGAACATCAATAGCGATATTGTTAGGATTTTTAAGTATTATATAATTATGTGCATCAACATTGGGAAGACCTGAATAACTCAGTTATAACATTGAACTAATATTTTCGAAATGATCAATGTGTGACGTCACTAAATCAGGTTTGAGTAAAAAACCCATTCAAGGACAATGTTGATTGTCATTTTAATGTAACAGAGTTCAAAAAGTTCATTGATAAAGTTTTAGATTCTACATTGCTAGTCTTTAAGAAATTACAATTATCTGAAAAGGCTGAATGTTGAAAAAATACTATTCCCTCTCCTGTTACATATCTATGCGATGCTGCATTTTTCATATCTTTCAACCCAAACAACATATCACAGAAGATTGAATGCAGAAACCGATATAAGAATCCAGCTTGATCCCACAAGCTACACATTAAAAAGTTTTCAAAAAATATAAATCAAAGCCACTATCACTAAATGCCTTTTGGAAAATATTGTTAATATATATAAAATATATTTATATTAACATGTGTGATGGGTTTTGGATGAGATTAGTGTTTAATCACTGAAGTTTGAGTAAAGCAGATTGCTCTTCATAATGTAGATGGACCTCATCTCATCAGTTGAAGGCTTGACTAGAACAAAAATCTAGCCTCCCCAAGCAAGATGGAATTCTCCTGCAGAGTGCCTTCAGAATTCATCTGTTTGATCATCAGCTTCCCTGGGACTCCAGCCTGCTAGCCCACACTGCAGATTTTGGACCTGCTAGCCTCCATAACTGTATGAGCTAATTCCTCATGCTAGCTTTCTCTCCATATACACACATTCTATTGGTTCTGTTTCTCTGGAGAAAGCTGACCAATACAACATGTAATGAGTTTATTATTTTTATTTTTAAATTAGTAAATATTTTGAACATTTCTTAATTTTAATTTCTAATATAGTAAATATCCATGTATACCAAGAAGTTTTGGGGGTTCTCAATAATTCTTAATAAAAGTGGTCCTGAGACCAAAAGTTGGACCAAAAAATTTGAAAACCACTGGTAAAGACGATATTTGAAACAAAATAGCTTTTCCTTAAATATTCAGTAATTTTGACTGTTGACTCTCTGAAACTAGCCTTCCCTCAATTAGACTGAATTTATGAACTTTTGTTATGTTTTTAAAAAAAATTCAGAGATCACAGCCTAGCAAAATGATTAGCAGAGGTGGGTATTCATTTTATCCAATTCTAAAGCTAAGGACAGCAAATTTTGGATAAAACCTAGTACTTTAATATTATCTAACTTTTTCTCAAAAGTTTTTGGGAAATGCTTAAATAATGCAAACAGCACTTTTTTTAAAAAAAAGATTTTATTTATTTATTTGACAGGGAAAGAGAGATCACAAGTAGGCAGAGAGGCAGGCAGAGAGAGAGGGGGAAGCAGGCTCCCTGCTGAGCAGAGAGCCCAATGCAGGGCTCCATCCAATGGCCCGGAGATCATAACCGGAGCCGAAGGCAGAGGCTTACTTAACCCAGGCGCCCTGCAAACAGCACTTTTAAACTCCAGCTAAACCAAACTCTTCTGCCCAGAGACCCAAATACTACTGACAGTCAATTTAACAGCCTGTATGGAGAAAGCCCTCATAAGAGCTGATAAAACAGAAGTTTTGGATCTTTACAATAGTGATCCTCAAAGGGATGGGCATGAGAGGGTGAGAGTGGCTTCACCTACCCTTCCTGAGGGGAGTATCAGAATCTCTGGTGGGAGAAACTGGAGAAGTTTTTTCCCATTCCAGTGGAGATATTCACTTCCCTTCTCTTACAGACTCACTGCTTAAGGGACCACTATAGATTTCTCGGGAATATCAAAGCAAAGACATGATTGAGGATAATTACTCTGTGATTTTATATTCTAGGGAGACAGTTTGAAATAAAGTACTTGGTAAGTATGATTCGAGAGACTGAAAGGAAATAAACAGAAACAAAGCTTTTAGGAGTTTGTGCTTATTCTGAGGGTCAAGCATGGCTTTGCTGCTCTATTAATAATATGAAAGCAAAACCATTATACTTTAATGATATATTTAATGATTATTTCAA
Organism: Nasua narica; assembly: GCA_028533885.1. Taxonomy (NCBI): domain Eukaryota; kingdom Metazoa; phylum Chordata; class Mammalia; order Carnivora; family Procyonidae; genus Nasua; species Nasua narica. The sequence goes on from CM052807.1 coordinate 31,307,346, forward strand.
TGGCACCTGCTATACTTAGAGTTTCATTATTTCTCTTTTTTGTGTGAATAGTATGGATTTTCAGGTTTAAATAGTATAAAATCGGACTTTGTTGTCAATCATTATGATTGTATCAATGAATTACACTTTTCTTTCTTTCCACCCTTCGGCAATGTGATATTATTGTTCTTCCCATCAAGATATGTAGCCTGTTTCAACCACCCTGTTGAGTCTGGGCTAGCTTTATTATGACTTGCTTTGACCAAGAGAATGTGACAGAAGTGATCTTATATACTTTGGAGCCTAGGACTTAGGCCTAGGCTTCTACTCTTATACTCTTAGAATGTTTCACCATGCTATGAAAAAGCACGGTCTATCCTACCAAGCATGAGCAGTCATGCAGAGAACTGAGGTTTCCCAGCCAACAGCCAGCACCAACTGCCAGACATGTGATGAGGCCATATTGGATCCTCCAGCTCCAGTTAAGCTGTCAGATAATATCTGTAGCTGCATGAGTGATCCCAGGGGAACCATGAGAACCCCAGATTACCAACCCACGTGATTGCAGTAATAGTTTTCATTTTTAGCCACTATGTTTTTTTAGCCACTAAGTTTTGATGTGGTTTGTTACATAACAAAGACTAACTGACACAAGGGTTTGTGTGGCGTGCCTGGGTGGCATAGTCGGTTAAGAGTCTGCCTTTGGCTTAGGTCATGATCCCAGGATCCTGGGATCAAGCCCCATATCGGGCTCCCCATTCAGCGAGAAGTCTGCTTCTCCTTCTCCCTCTGCCACTCCCACTGCTGTGCTCTGTCAAATAAATAAATAAAGTCTTTAAAAAAAAGTGTGAACAAAAAATAAAATTTAAATTTAAAAAAAGGTGTATGGGGTTTAGACTAGTGGATGTGAGTAACTGGGTGTTAATTTTTATGGATGCTGAAATCAAATTAAGGGATATTATATATGCCACACCCTTGTAGAGTCTCAAAATTTGTTACATGTAAATGTAGGATGAGGCGATGAAACACAAGGTCGGTTTATTGGGTGAATCTATCCGCTCATTCAAGAGATACTTATTTAGCCAACATTTATTGCAAACCTTCTATACACTAAGCACTATTTTAGGAATTGGGGCTACAGTGGTCAATAAAACAGACCCTGCACCTGCCTTTGTAGAGCTTAAAGTCTAAGGAAGAAAGGCAATTAAGCAATTCCAAAAAAGTTTGATGAGGAAGTACAGTTTGCTGCTGAGTAAATAACTTTCGAGAGTTAGGGAAGGTTTTCCAGATGAAATGACATTTAATTTTATAGATGAAAGAGGAGTAGGTCAGGGGCATCTGGTGTCTCATTGGCTAAGTATCTGCCTTCCACTCAAGTCATGATCTTGGGATCCTGAGATCAAGCCCCACATGGAGCTCCCTGTTTAGCGGGGAGTCTGCTTGTCCCTCTCTCTCTGCCCCTCACCATTGCTCATGCTCTCTCTCTCAAATAAATAAATAAAATCTTAAAAAAAAATAGGAGTAGGTCAGAAAGGGGATATACGAAACTGTGGGGTGGAATCAGGAGAGTAAAACATGTTCTAGACAGAGGAAACATTATTTATGAAGGCTCGGAGATGAGAGAAAGCACGGTGCGTTAAAGCCATCACAAAACAGTGTGGTATATGGAGAAGCATAACAGGTGAAGCTTGTGGGTAAGATGGATTTTAGACAAAGCGATCTGACTACAGAGTAGAATGAGATTTGAGAGGGGGGAAGAACTGAGCTATCATAGTTCGGTTGGGACAGAACTTAAATTAGGATAATGATAATGAGAATAAAGAGGCATGGGTGAATTTAAGATTTTTAGGTGACGCACTCTCTAGACTTGACATCTGATTATACATAGTAAGGGAGCAGTCGAGGATTTCTGACTCAGGCAACTGAGTAGGTGGATGAAGTCATTCATGGAAACTGAAAACACTGAAAAAACAGTGGGTAATTGAATTAACCAAGTGGGCTTATCTAGTAGGTAGTGAGATGTACTGGTTTGTAACTCGAAAGAAAAATCTTGGCTGGAAATACAGTTTTGGGAATTACCAACCATAGCTGGCAATTTAGGTCCTGGGGTAGCTGAGGTTGCCCAGGGAGTATGAGGAAAAGTCCTGGAAAGGAAGTCTTCCTTCCAGTAAATATTTAATACTGGAACTACCATTTCATGGTTTCTTCTTTAGTTCTTTCTACGTTAATGCCCACAACTTGGAGTAAGTGGGGATGTACACCGCAATAAAAATTTTTGACAAGCAGGATCAGAAGGTTGCAATAGCTTTTACAGCAAAGGTTTACGGAGCGTGTGGTAGCGGAGTAAAAGTGCTTGGTGTTGAGTTGCCTTGGGGTCAATTGCTGGAAAAGCAAGGTCAAAAGCGGTCACTTCCATGTGCACGAAAAGCAATTCCTAGATGGTGGCTAAAGCCGGCTGGCAGGATTTGGGGGTTAGATTCGACCCGAACCTGTTGTCATGGAGATGAGGCCGCTATAAAGTGTCCGAGTGAGAGTATTCAGAAGGGATACTAAAAGTCAAAAGACTAAAGAAAGAGATGCCGAAAAAGTGAGTTACGTGGAAAAAGACAGGAAGGTTAAAGCAAGCCGCAGCACCCGGGCAGCGACATAGTACCGCCTAGGGCTGGCCGAGTTTGTTTTCGTGTCATTTATACACAAAGGGGAACAGAACCCTCCTCACCGGAAGCAGAACCTCTGCCCTCTGGGGCATTACACATTCCTCCGCGCCGGAAGAGTGCGTGCCCCTTAAGCCCCGGCTGTTTTCCTCTCAGCGCTCTCTTTCCCAAAGGAGCGCTCGTCGGACCTCCGGCCTGTGGCGCTTGAAGTCGTGGGACAGCGCAGAACTTTCGCAGACAAGGAGACTAGGAACCACACCCGGCTGCCGGCAAAGGGAGGAAGAAGGAAGGCCCTACGACAAGGCGTCGCATTGCTGCGGAGGGATTCTGTTTCTGTGGTGGCGGAGGGATTTGACAGTACGTTAACTTCCGGAAAAGTCCTGACCCAGAGAGGAAAAACCCCGAAGGAAACAATAACAAACGAGAAGAGGAAGCGATTGTGGGGTTCCTGTGTTGAGCAGCTCTTGTCCGAGAAGATGAGCTTCGGCCCCTGTCAGGAGACGTGAGAGGGTTCGGTGGGCTTCAGCCAGCCTTTCTCCACCTGTTCCCCGCCTCGCCCCCCCCCCCGGGGGGACCCCCGGGTATTGCCATGGCAGGCGTGGGGCCGGGGGGCTACGCCGCGGAGTTTGTGCCGCCTCCCGAGTGCCCAGTCTTTGAGCCTAGCTGGGAGGAGTTCACGGACCCGCTCAGCTTTATCGGCCGCATCCGGCCTCTGGCGGAGAAAACCGGCATCTGCAAAATCCGACCGCCCAAGGTACCGGAGTCCGAGGAGGGAAGGGAGCGTGTTTTAGCTTTACTTTTCCGGTCCTTCTGCCCTTTCATATTTACTCTCTCGTTTCTCTACAACTAGAAGCTGAGTTTCTGGATGATCTTGCCTTGGTTTCTTTCGCAGGCTTTATGTGGTAGGCACGTCTGAACGCGAGAGTGTTGTCCCAGGGGCCTTTCCGCCTAGAACTTGGGAGCTGGTACTTCACTTCTCCTTTGATTGTAGGCAGGGGTAACAAAAGACTTCAGGCCTTTCGTTGGCGGAGATGGTGTTTGAAGTGTTAGGACTTGACATGCTCACCCTCCTGTTCTGTGCTCTCTCATTACGGTGCTATAGTAAAAACTGCCCTTGCATTTACTTTTTTTAATCCAAGTTCTATTGACGCTTAATTTATTAAATGTTTGCAGGCCTCATCTCAAGGGTAAGGTTTCTGAAACGGTAATCTGAGATCTAGTTGTCCCCTAAGATGGTATTTCCAAACAAGAACCCTAGACGCTGTTGCCGCAATGAGAAAGGCTTCCCAGGGGAAAAGGAGCAGCATTTCTTTTAGAATTTGGTAGTTTAAGAAGAATTAGTCAACAATAGAGGTGGAAGAAAACGTTGAATCTTTTGACATAAGGAACCAAGGTTCAAAGATTTGTAAATTGCAATTACTGCAAATAACTGTTCGCCTGTAGGTTTTTTGTAATCCTCAATCTTTAAAGCAAGGAAAGCCAGTACTATGCCTTTGGGGGAATTAGTGCCCCAAGAGGTTGAGTGATTTGCTCAAGGTCAAAAGGTTTTTTTCTTTACTCTTAAGACCAACGTTTTCCAAATGCTGTTCCTGGTCCACTTGCTCAAGGCTCAACCAGATGCTTGTTAAAATGCAGATCTTGAGGCTCCTTTTCACACTAGAATAAATTTCTGCACGTGGAAGTTCTAGAATGTGCTTTTCTAGCACGTACTCTCAGATGATCCTTAATACACATTAAAGTTTGTGAACTATCGCCTTCGGTGCTGCTTAAAGGGACTCCTTGCTTTGTGTTTTGTCTACAACTTGTAAGAATAAAAGATGAAGTACTGTTTTCCGTGTTGCATTTTAAAAGGCGTCTGCTCTCACCACAGACTACCACAGTGGTGTGCACCCTAGAGAATAAAAAGAGCTGAAGATAGGGGGGAGGAGGAGGGGCTAATTTAGCACCTACAGATTATTTCACTTAATATTCTTTGAAGCATAGTGGGTAAATAACATCTCATTTTATAGATGAGACAAGTCGGAATAAGTTATATAACTTATCAAATGTATGATCTTGGGTGTGTGGCAAGGTAGATTTTGAACCTAGATCAGTCTATTTGATTCTAAAACCCAGACATGCTGCTAAACCTGTTTGTGCTTAATGAATTTGGTTAAGATTTATGAACTGTTAATCACAGGCAAAAGGTTGAAAGCTGATTGCTGTAAGTGATGGTATATTCATTGCCATCCTCCTAAAGCTTTATTTGGCTGTTTAGCTATCAAAATTACCTAATACTGGCAAAACTTTAAGACTGAAGTTTTTCCTAAACCATATTTCATCTATTGTCTTGCCTTTATGAATTAGAAATTGTATTCAGGGTTCCGTAAGGTAAAAAAAAAGGTGTGTGTGTGTGTGTATGCCTTTTATTACTAAAAGATTGATAAAATATAGCTTCTCTTTGTATGTTATACTATTATTAAAAATAAATATTATTTATAAGCAGAATGTAATTTTAATATTGAAGTTCTTTAGTTTCCAAGAAAAAATTTTTTAACTGCTTCTCACATTTTTAAGTAGATTTACTCTTATGTAGGCCAAATCAAAATACGTTTTCTAGAACCCTGCTTGAATGGTGCTATCTTATTTCTGTTATACCACGGCCCCAATCTGGAAATTGCCCTTGTTCTGTGGATTTGCTTACTTGTTTTTTTTTTTTTTTTTAATGTTTGGATGCTGAGAAACCAGGCGTTGAACAAAACATTTATGTAACATAGACTGTAAAGTGCTGTGTCACATTACACATGAACAAAAAAAGATTATATATATTATATAAGTACTTTAAAAATTATATAAGTACTTTAAAAATTACTTTTAATCCTTAGTTTTACCCTTTTTAGTTTCTTTCAAATTCTGTTTTGTTTTTAATTTGGTAAACTTAGATGTTTATTAGGTACTGTTGTGATACATGAGTTCACTGCATTCCACTTAAGTAATTGGAGAAAGCATAATTGTGGCTTCTAAATAATGGGAGTGGTGAAATTTGAAGAGGATTTATGGATAAAATAATTTTAATAATAGAATATGAGAGATGAGTGGAGATAAGTAATATTAAAAATATCTCATTTAAAAAATATTACTTTCTGTTTCTACAATGGAAAAGACTTAAAGTTGACTTGTTTTCATTATTATTTATGGCTATTTATCCCCTTAAATTAAGGGAGTGAATAATGCATTCTTTGCTTATACATCAGTATGTTTAAAAAATATGCATATATTTATATATATATTTCTATTTAGGATTGGCAACCTCCATTTGCATGTGAAGTAAAAAGTTTTCGTTTCACTCCCAGAGTTCAGCGCCTGAATGAACTTGAGGTGAGTGTTATATCAGGATTTCTTCTCCTGATTCATTCTTAATGTCAGGGTTCTAGTTGAGAACTTCGAGCAACTCATGTAATGTTAGTTGGGACTGAATGGAAGGAGGTTCCTTTTTTTTCTCTTTTTTTTTTTTCTCCCCTCCCTACTTCCCTCCCTTCCTCCCTTCCTTCCTTCCTTCCTTCCTTCCTTATTAAGTAGGATCCACTTAGTGGGTGGAGTCCTACAAGGGGCTCAAATCCACAACCTTGAGATCAAGACCTGGGCTGAGATCAGATTGTAAAAAGTAGTTGTTAACAGTTTTTTCACTTAACTGGGACTATCGAAAACTATCTCTAGCTATGTGTTTCATAGTGGAAATATCCAGTGCTTACCTGCAGAGACCTGGAATTCTTTTTTTTTTTTTTTTTTTTTTGAGACCTGAAATTCTAAGTTCTACTTCCTTTAGCACTTACTGTTCTACTAAAATTTTATGTTAATGTCAGAAGATTTTGTCTGTTGGGGTCTTGGAAGAGTACGTTTTAATGTTTTACAAAAGGTTTTCAAAGGTTATTTTTAGCTTTAACAGAACTTTTCCAGGACTGTTAATCTGATTTATTAACATCTCTCTTTAAGTATTACTAGTCTCTTTTAAATTTTCTAGATTGAAGTCTATTCAAATATTGCTGTTTTTCCTCTCTGCTGGGTTATCGAAAGATATTTCAGTATGGTAGAAAAGTGTTTCAGAGTACAAAAGAGAAATCTTAGTTAGCTGAGGTTTAATATGTCATAGTGAAGTTTTTTTCCCCTTGATGGTCCCGAGACACTTATTTTCTGGGATTAAATCCTTTTTTTCCTTTAGTCTCTTGTAATTAGATACATGAAGGATTTTAGTATCAGTGGGGTGGAGAATTGGTGTACCTGATTTAGGCATGTTTTCTATAGATGAAATGATAGAATGCTTAGAAAAAGAATAATCCAATTTACTAAATTTTCTGGTAGCTAAAAGTTAAGCGAACTACTACAAAAAAATTGCTTTGGTTTATAAAATATAAGAACATTTCTAATATATTAGAGTGACTTTTGGCCTTAGTTGGACTAAGCAATAATGAGTTCTTTGGATTTCTTTAGAGAAATGAGTACCTTTGTTAAGTAAAACTCATTTATTTTCAATCATAACTTAATTCCTATTTCTGGTTTCTGTTTTTTAATAATCTTAGGCAATGACCAGAGTGAGACTGGACTTCTTGGATCAATTAGCAAAATTCTGGGAACTCCAAGGATCTACTTTGAAGATTCCAGTGGTGGAGAGAAAAATCCTGGATCTATATGCTTTGAGCAAGGTGAGGCTTGTACTTGGTTTAGAAATTGGGAGCAGAGGCTAATGAATCGAAGAAATGAGGAATTTCTGTAATAAACTTGATGAAAAACACTGTTTCCTGTGCAGGATTTGTTTGACAGTGAAATGCAAGCACAAATAAATGTAAATGACAAAATTTGAAATTATCTTTAAAATTATTTTATAATTTACTATAAGATTTAACATATTTAGGGATGCCTGGGTGGCTCATTTGGTGAAGTGACTGCCTTTGGCTCAGGTCATGATCCTGGGGTCCTGGGATTGAGTCCTGCATAGCTGGGAGCCTGCTTCTCCCTCTGCTTGTACTCTCTCTCTATGACAAAATAAAAATCTTTAAAAAAAATGTTTTAACATGTTAATGACAGATTAGTAGGCTTTGTGATAAACAACATGCAAGAGAAATGACGCCAATCTATTAATATTATCATGTGTTGAATGTATAATGTTTTTTGTTGTCCGTGTCATCTTTTTTCTACTACTTTTTTTTTCTTTTTTCTACTTCTTAATTGAAAATTTGTTACATTAAAAGAGATTTATGTTACTCATCATTCTCATGTGTGATATCAGTGAGCTATATTAATATCTATGAGTAGTGTTAATGGGTAACTGAAGCCAGCATTATCCAGCATGAATAAGAGTTTGAAAACTTAAGAGGGAAGAGCTTAGACTAATTTTTGTCTAAACTCGTTAACTTTGTAACATTATATCTCCTAGTGTGAAAAGCACTAACTGATCTGGAACAGCATTTAAGTTACCTTGAAAACATGTTTTGTTAATACAATAATAAAAATTTATGATCCTTCTGACTTGTAAGTGAAGATAGCTTGATTATCTGAGGAACTTTTTAAAATGTCTTTTTCTGTGTGGTCTTTCATATCCTCTGATTGATACACTGTTTTGAAATAAAATTGTTACTCAAATTATAGAGTTAATTTTGGAGATTTCACTTTCAGGGAAAAACAAGACAAGCATTTAAGTTATTTTTCATGATACATTTTAAATTTAGTGTCAGGTCAGAATGCTGTAAAAAAAATTTTTTTTAAAAGATTTTATTTATTTATTTGACAGAGAGAGACATAGCAAGAGAGGGAACACAAGCAGGGGGAGTGGGAGAGGGAGAAGCAGGCTTCCCGCTGAGCAGGGAGCCTGATGCGTAGGTAGATCTCAGGACCCTGGGATCATGATCTGAGCCGAAGGCAGACGCTTAACCTAGGCGCCCCACTTTAAAAATTTTATATCAAGTTTTGTACGAAACTTAAAAGATTTGGCTGACAGCTGGTGATCATCTCTGCAGTTTGTGTTATTATAGACATGATTTTGAAACACTTTGCTTTCTACTGCTTTATAATGGGAAGCACATTTTAAGTCATCAGTCTCAGTCATTAAATTCTCATTTTGATGGTTTTCTTGTTGATTAAATTGTCACTTTGTCTTACTATTTTTAATAATAATTGATACTTGGAATATTTATAATTTAATGGAGTTTTAAATTAACAATTACTGTTTATAACCAGTGCGGCAAGGAACATTGATTCTAGCCCTTAAAAACTTTTTTGGTTGGGCGCCTGGGTGACTCAGTTGGTTGAGCGGCTGCCTTCGGCTGAGATCATAGTCCCAGGGTCCTGGGATCAAGTCCCACGTCGGCCTCCCTGCTCATCGAAGAGCCTGCTTCTCCCTCTCTCTCTGCCTGCTGCTCTGTCTACTTGTGTGTGCACTCTCTCTCTCTGTCAAATAAATACAATCTTTAAGAACTTTTTTTTTTTTTAATTTATTTATTTATTCATTTAACAGAGAGAGAACACAAGTAGGCAGAGAGGCAGGCAGAGGCAGAGAGAGAGGAGCAGGCTCCCTGCTGAGCAAGGAGCCCGATGCGGGACTCGATCCCAGGACGCTGGGATCATGACCTGAGCCGAAGGCAGCCGCTCAACCAACTGAGCCACCCAGGCGTCCCAAATAAATACAATCTTTAAAACAAAACAAAAAACAACTTTTTTGGTCAGTGTAATATTTTGCAAAATATAAGGCTTAAAATAAAAACTAGCATTCTTTCACTCCATCTCTCCACTCCCATTCCCAGTCCTCAGAACTAATTACTTTCAATTCTTTTAGCTGTTTCTGACTTAGATCTTTGTATTTCCAAATAATATACTTATGCTAGTTCTTCACTTTTCAGTTTTAAATATTATACACTGATTTTCTACTATTAGAGATGGAGAGTGGGTGTAAAAAACCTAAATCCTTACATACTTCCCCTGTTCTATTCTAGTGTAGTTAGACCAAATTTTTTTTTTTTTTTACAACCCCCAAATCAAGAGTGGCATGCTCCATGAACTGACCCAGCCAAGTGTCACAGGTCAATTTTTTATTAATCAAAAGTTATTACTTTGACTGTAAATACAAATATTATTTGTACCTGAGCCTTATAATGTGCTATGATTGTTTTCCTTATACCAATTTTTATTTTCCTTGGAGTTAATAATCACCTTCCCTATTTTCATTTTGTAAGTTTTCTTTGTAACCATCAAAAATTTATTTTCAGATTTTCTAGCAGCAGTATAAATCTGTCCATATGATTTACCTGTAGGTAATCAATCTATCAGTTCCCTTTTCTTCTTGGAACCATTCCTTTGAAGCTCTTTTTTCCTGCTCCAATCCAGATTCCTTGTTTTTTAAGGTCAGCTGTCAGCTTGGAACTCCTTTTGCTGTTATTGTTCTGGGAATTCCCTTTGCCTCTCCCCTTATTTCAAGTCTTTATATTACTTGATTTCCTCCTATTTTGGTGAAGCATTTCTTCTGTTTCATGAAGAAGATGAATGGAATGTAGATTTTTTTGCTCATCTAAAAGTGTTCTACTCTTATACTTCAGTGGTTTAGAAGTCTAAATTGTAAATTGTTTTCCTTTAATATTTTGAAAGCTTTACTCCATAATCTTTCCGCTTTCAGTGTTGCTGTTGAGAAGAATGATGCTATATTAATTCTTGTTCTTTCCTATGTGGCTTTCTTTTTCTTTTTCTTTCTTTTTTTTTTTTTTTTTGTGGCTTTCTTTTTCTTAAAGATGTAGAATCTAATCTTTATTCCCAGCACCTTGAGATTTCACAGTGGTATATGCATTAGCGTGTGTTTTTCATTTATACATACATGTTTATTTACTTATCGTTTTGCTTTTTATCACATTTTTAAACAGTTAACAGATGGACATTATGTGTTCCTTGACGTTTCTTCTTTGATCATCTGTCATCCTTAAAATGAAAGTCTAGAACCTTCACTAATTTCAAGTCTAGCTGAACATTTTATAATGAACAAAGCTGTTTAAATTTACCCTTTATTTTTGTCTAAGTCTTCGTGAAGTTTATTGTAAGTAGGGTCATCATAAGGGAATTTGTGAATCATTCCGGTCAGTGATATTAAGACTTTAATCTTTTTGCTGTCTTTCTTAGTGGCACAACTGTGCAGGAAACCTCTCCAGGCAAAAGCAAAATTATGGTAGCCCTCGATCTTAGATCCAATTTTAGCTCTATGTAATGTGCCATGTTGTCTTTCTCCATTTATTTGCAAACTACTGCTTTCTTCATAGCCTTCCTGTACTCTTCTCTATGAAATCACTTCTGAGGAGAGAATGTCCAGTCTCTCATTTAATACTTTGATTGCGCTTGATAACTTTTCTTCTTCTTTTTTTTTTTTTTACTTGGTATAGGCACCCAGGCATGTATGTTTAATTCTTTTTTTATTTTTATTTTTTTATTTTTTTTATTTTTATTTTTTTTTAAGATTTTATTTATTTATTTGAGATAGAGACAGTGAGAGAGAGCATGAGAGGGGAGAAGGTCAGAGTGAGAAGCAGACTCCCCATGGAGCTGGGAGCCCGATGTGGGACTCGATCCCAGGACCCCGGGATCATGACCCGAGTCGAAGGCAGTTGCTTAACAACTGAGCCACCCAGGCGCCCTAATTCTTTTTTTATTTTTAAGCAACATATAATGTATTACTTGTTCAGGGGTACAGGTCTGTGGTTCATTAGTTTTACACAACACTCAGCACTCACCACAACACATACCCTCCCCAGTGCCCATCATCCAGCCACCCTCTCTCCCCCACCCCTTTCTCCACTTGTTAACTTTTCTTATCTGAACTCATGTCTTTGAGGTCTTATAACTTTTCTTGTATTTTTTGTATTCTTTGATAATTATATCTTCCATTTTTCTTTCTTTCTGAACTTTTATTAGTTGAATGTTAGACTAATAACTTGATATTAGACTATTAGAGTATTTGACTGATCCTATAGTTTGCTTACCTGTTTCTATTAGGTTCGAGTGGCTTCTTTTCAAACTCCTGAGAGTAAATCTCTCGTCTTGTCCTCCGGTTGGAGAGCAATAGTTGCCTGACTGTACTGACTGGAGGAGGTCTAATTGCTTTTTTTATACAGGTTTTCAACCAGTCCTGTTCTCTGTTTATTGCCATCTCTGATTTTCTTTTCTTTTCTTTTTTTAAGATTTTATTTATTTGACAGAGAGACAGTGAGAGAGAGAGAGCCCAAGCATGGGGAGCCGTAGGCAGAGGGAGAGGGAGAAACAGGCTCCCCGCTGAGCAAGAATCCCAACCTGGGGCTCTATCCTAGGACCCTGGGATCATGACCTGAGCCGAAGGCAGATGCTTAACTAACTGACCCACCCAGGCCCCCCACCATCTCTGATTTTAAAGGGACTGCTGCTTCCATTTCTTAGATCTTTCCAGGCTCTGTATTGAAAAAGCTTCTCCATGGCTTTCTTCTGTTGAAGATGCTTGGTTGTTTTTTGTTATTGCCTGTTAGATTATCACTTAATGTATCTGTTTTCTCTTGGTCCTATGCCTTTTTGTACCTTTAATATCTCTTCAGTGGAGGCTTGAGAGGGAGCTTTTTAAAAAAATTTTTTTAAAGATTTTATCTATTTATTTGACAGAGATCACAAGAGGCAGAGAGACAGGCGGGGAGGGGGCGGGGGAAGCAGGCTCCCTGTTGAGCAGAGAGCCTGATGCGGGGCTCGATCCCAGGACCCTGAGATCATGACCTGAGCTGAAGGCAAAGGCTTTAACCCACTGAGCCATCCAGGTGTCCCGGAGGGAGCTTTTAAGTAGGAGACTACTACTATTTTATGTCTGTTAAGATTGTCTTCTACTGGCCAGACTTAGTTTTATATTCGATAGAAATTTTCTTCGCCTTGATTGACATTATTCTTTGGTCAAGTTTTGATTAAGGGCTCGTTTCCATTTTGTTAAGTTTATCTTTGCATGTCGTATCTTTGCATGTCACTTATGGCATGGCTTATAAGTGAAGTTTTTCTGGTGATAATGGTGTGATATATTTCATGGTAAACTGTTAGGAGTAAATGGCTTTTATGTTTTGAAATGATACATGATAATTCTTGAATCTGTCAGCTGAAAAAAATAAGTGTAAAGTTTTGTGTGTTTTTATTGTATTAGATCCTGTTAGATTGTTAGAGTGTCATATGCACGAAGCCAAAGTCATGGTGTTAATTTCTTTGTGAGGTTTTTTTTTTTTAAAGATTTATTCATTCATCCAGCCATTCATTCATTCATTATTTATTTATTTGACAGAGAGAGAGAGAGAGATCACAAGTAGGCAGAGAGGCAGGCAGAGAGAGAGGGGGAAGCAGGCTCCCCGCTGAGCAGAGAGCCCGATGCGGGGCTCGATCCCAGGACCCTGAGATCATGACCTGAGCTGAAGGCAGAGGCTTTAACCCACAGAGCCACCCAGGTGCCCTTTGTGAGGTAGTTTTATCTTACTTCTTAGCTATTCTCTGACGGTGCTGGCTGTCATTTTCACAGCTGCATGCCAGTTAGCATCTTAACTGGGTGGTACAGCATGACTGGATCCATGCAGATGTATCATTACTAATGGAAATTTAACTTAAAGTGCTTTGCATACAAACTAGAGTAGTATGTAATGTTGATAAATATATTGTATAATGAAGACTACTAAGAGAGCTTCTGTTTCTTTTGGACTACTCCCCACTTGCTTCAACCGTATTGGCTTCCTTATTATTCCTCAAACATTTGAGGTGTACTTCTAACATGGGGCCCTCACTCTGACTGTTCCCTGTATATCTACTTGGGTAACTGTTTCACCTTGAAGAAGTCTTTGCTCACATTTCGCTTTTATAATGAAGTTTTTCGTGACTGTTTAATACTTCGGTTAAACCCTCACTCTGCTACTTGTGAGGTCTTTTAACTGCTTTTAGAAGTTTCTTCTATGGGATTTATCACTTTAAAATTTATATACTATGTTACTAGTGAGAGTGCAAAATTGTCACAAACCATGGAAGGGCAATGGGCTGCCCGTATCAAAAGCATTAAAACTGTGCCTATTTTCAATGTAAAAAAAAAAAATTACATACTTTGTTTATTGCCTGTTTTTCCTGCTAGAATATAAGCACCATGAGGGCAAAGATCTTTGTTTTATTCACAGGTGTATCTCAGGCACTCACAACAGTACCAGACAGTATAGAAGCACTGGAAAGATGTGAATGAAAGGCATCCTGATTCATGCACTTGCTTCCAGAGATAGCCCGCTGAAACACCCTCATTGTGTTTTCCTCCACACTGCAACACTGGAAAAATAAACTTTTTTCTCTTTATAATTTTCCCCTGGCTAGCCTTTTTTAAGAGAGGCGGCTTCTCTGAGGATGTGCTAAAAGAAGCTAAAGAATTAGAAATGTGTTCAACTCTTGTGCACATGATTATGTGTTCCCACCAAGCCTTGAGGGAAATTTCGCTTTGGTATAGGTTTGTCTTTGTGTAGAAGAGCATTGTAGAGTACAAGGGCCGAAAATGCTTATTTATTTATAGCATGCGCACCCTCCGCTTGCCCACCCACACACAGACATTATAATACTGCCAACGTTGACACGGTGCTTATTTTGTCCTGGTGCTTTTCATGTTTTATTTCATTTGCCTTCACAGCTGCCTCAAAGTGTGTTACTAAATTATTAATATTTTAATAATAGTGAAAACTCCACAAAGTGCAAATTATGATGTAACTTGCCCAAGGTCACACAGTTATTAAGTAGTGGAGCTGAGATTTGAACTCTGGAAATCTGGCTCCACAGTCTATGTTCTTAGCCTTTTTATAAAAAATTGTAGTAAAATATGCATAACAGTTACCATTTTTTGAAGTGTACAATTTATTGACATTAAGTGCATTCAGAATGTTGTACAAGCATCACTACTCTTCATTTCCAGAACTTCCCCTTCAGGCCCCTGGTAAAACCTCTATTCTACTTCCTCTGTCTATAAATTTGTTTACTCTAGGTATTTCATGTAAGCACAATCACATAATATTCATCTCTTTGTATTTGAGCATAATGTTTTCAAGGATCCATGTTGTCACATTCATTAGTTTCATTCCTTTTTAAGGCTCAATAATATTCAGTTACATGTGTATATCAGATTTTGTTTATTCATTCATTTCTTGATGGACCTTTGGGTTGTTTCCACCATTTGACTATTGTAATTCATCTGTGAACATTGGTTTGCAAGAATCTGTTTAAATCTGTTTTCAGTTCTTTTGGGTGGAATTGTTGAGTCATGTAATTCTGTGTTTAATTTTTCTTTTAACTTTTTTTAAAGTTTAAGTTTTACACCCAACATGGGGCTTGAACTCACAACCCTGAAATCAAGTTACATGCTCCACCGACTGAGCCAGCCAGGCACCCCCTCTTAACTTTTTTGATACAGAGAAATAACAGTAGTGTACACTCAAGAAAATTTTTTTGAGTTTAGATAACTATGTCACAAGTCCTTTTTATTTTATCATCAGTCACCCGAAGACCGCCTATATTTTAAGAGTTTGAGAGATGCACAGTATCAATTTCTGGAAGATAGGGAACTTTGATATATGTGTATTCTATATAGTGCCTGGTTTGATGTGAGCATTCAGCCAAATTGTCCAATTTATCTTGACTCTTCTACGTTAATACATTCCGTACTACGTTTTCTAGTAAGTCTGCCACTATAATCTGATCTTTCCCCATCATTTGTTTGTAGTCTTCCATGTAAAACTTCTTTTGAAAAATTACAGCCTTTTCCAAAATAGCCTCCGAATCCACTGTTTCCTTGACATTTTTGTTAAAAATCTGTAAGTTATTTGGTACATTTCCCATGTTCATTTCGTACCATATAACTTAAATTTATGCTTATGTTATTTTTGTTGTTTTAATTATTATTTTATATTTTGAGTTCCTTGTGGATATCGAGTACATTAATCTGTTTAGTTCATTGAAAATAGTCACATTAACATTAGTTAAATAGTGGAGTTTAAAACTTCTGAAAATTATTCTTTATTTCATACTTTAAATGTTGACAAATTTCGGGGTGCCTGGGTGGCTCAGTCGTTAAGCGTCTGCCTTTGGCTCAGGTTGTGATCCCAAGGTCCCAGGGTTGAGCCCTACATAGGACTTCGTGCCCTGAGGGAAGCCTACTGCTTTCTCTCCCACTCTCTCTGCTTGTGTTTCCTCTCTCACTGTGTCTCTCTCAAATAGATAAAAAATCTTAACAACAACAACACCAAAAAACTAACTTTCTAAATGTTGACAAATTTCAGTTTTGTCAAGTATTTGTGGAAAGGAAATTGGAAATAGAATTTCTTAAGCTCGGAATGATTTTTTTGTTTAGCAGGCAGATACAAAGTCAGAATGCATGAATCTGCCTTCTTTCTCTAAATAATTTTCACTTTCTTTTCAGATCGTTGCCAGCAAAGGAGGTTTTGAAATGGTCACAAAAGAGAAGAAATGGTCTAAAGTGGGCAGTCGCTTGGGATATCTGCCAGGAAAAGGAACTGGGTCTCTTTTGAAGTCACATTATGAAAGAATTCTCTACCCGTATGAACTTTTCCAATCTGGTGTCAGTCTTATGGTGAGATGGATCATTTTTTTTTTAGGAGTGGATAAATCCAGTCCTCCAAATACGAATGTTAGACTGTGTTCACTGTAACACGTTAGCAGTTCGCTAAGCATAGCAGGTTAAAAAGATTTCTCCAGGTACCAAAATTTGGGGTAGCAAGGTGTGGTTTAAAAATTGCACCTATTTTTGGTGGTTTACAAGATAAAGACTAATGGGAATGAAGGATGTTTTCTTATTTATTTGAAATAAATTCTCATGACTTAAGCTTTTTGAAAAATTCCTCCTCTTGGTTTCATGTAATTTTTTAATAGCTTTATTGAGGTTATAATTTGCATACTGTAGAATTCAGTCATTGTAGATACACAGTCAGTAAGCTTTAATAAATTATACATTTATGCAGTAATCTCCACAGCTCAGTTTTAGAATATTTCCACCAGCCCAGAAAGTTCCTTTGTGTTTGGTTGTAGTTGGTTCCCGATAAACACTTGATTTGCTTTCTGGCTGTTTAGTTTTTTGCCTTTGTAGAAATTTCACATAGATGGAATCATACAATACCCAGATAAACCCAGATAAACACTTGATTTGCTTTCTGGCTGTGTAGTTTTTTGCCTTTGTAGAAATTTCACATAGATGGAATCATACAATGTAATTTTGTGTCTGGCTTCTTTCACTTAGCCTAATGTTTTCAAGGTTCATCTATGTTTTAGCCTGTATTAGTACTTCATTCCTTTTTATGGCTGAACAGTAGTCCATTGTATGGATATACCGTATTTGTTTATTCATTTACCAGTTGGTGGACAGTTGGATTGTTTCCAGTTTATGGCTATTATGAATAAATGCTATGATATTCATGTATAAGTCTTTGTGTGGACATATGTTTTCATTTCTCTTGGGTAGATACCTAGGAGTGGAATTGCTGGGTTATATGGTAAGTTTATGTTTAACTTTTTAAGAAACTGCCAAACTGTTTTCCAAAGTGGCTGAACCATTTTACATTCCCACCAGTAATGTAGAGGCTTCCAGTTTCTTCACGTCTTTGCCAACACTTGGTATTGTCAGTTTTTTTGCTTATAGCCATTCTAGTGGGTGTGTAGTGGTATCTCATTGTGGTTTTAATTTTCATTTCCCTAATGACCAATGGTGTGCATCCATTCATGTGCATATTAGCCATTTGTATATCTTCTTGATGAAGTGTCTGTTCTGATCTTTTTTTTATTGGATTGTTTGTCATCTTACAGTTGTTTTAAGAGTTTGCTATGTAGTTTGGATACAAGTCCTTTATCGGGTATATGATTTTACAAATACTTTCTGCTAGTCTGTGGTTTATCTTTTAATTTTTATAATGGTGTCTGTTTGAAGAGGAGTTTATTAATTTCCTTTCCCCTCCTATGGATTGTGCTTCTGTTGTCATATCTAAGAAATCTTTTCCTAACTCAAGTCCCCAAAGATAGTCTTTTTTGTTTTCACCTAGAAGTTTTATAGTTTTAGCTTTTATATTCCGGTCTGAGATCCATTTTGAGTTTTTTGTTTTTTGGGTTTTTTTTTTTTTTTTTGGTATGTGTATAGTATGAGATAAAAGTGTAAGTTCGTTTTTGATGGGGAGGGGAAATGTATATGTATATGAATATTCAGTTGTACCGGTATCATATGTTTAAAAGACTCCTACCCTTTTCCTATTGATTTACCTTGGCACCTTTGAAAATCAGTTGACTTTTAATGTGGGTTTATTTCTGGTCTCCGTGTTGTTCTTTGGTCATATATTTACCCTAACACTAGTACTATACTGTCTTGAGTATTGTAGCTGCATTGTAAGTTTTGATATCCAGTAGTGTTCATCTTCCAACTTGGTTCTTTTTTCAGAATTTCCAAAGAACATGCATTTCCACGTAAATTTTAGAAATTGACTTCTCAATTTCTGCAACAAAAGCCTGCTAGGATTTTGATAAGGATTGTCTTGAGTCTATAGATCAATTTGTTGGGTAGAATTGTCATCTGGTTTCATGTAGTTTTGGGGATTTTTTTGAAAATTCATTATTTCTACCTGATTCTCCAATCTGATTTCTTATCAGTGAACCTGCTTTCTTTCTGTGCTCTGATTCTTTAGGGTATACAGATGCCTAATTTAGATCTTAAGGAAAAAGTAGAGCCTGAGGTTCTTGGCACTGATGTCCAAACTTCCCCAGAGCCAGGCACAAGAATGAACATTCTGCCGAAGAGAACAAGGCGTGTCAAGTCTCAGGTATCAACTTCCATGGATCATTTTTAATAGGAGTTCTCAGTGCATTGACTGCAGAACAATTATGTGGTTATTGGAGGCATTCACATACTGTTGTTCTTTAGAATGTGAAGAGACCTGTCTTTCATTTACCTTTAAGATGAACAAGGAGGAAATTGTAAAATTCAATCTGATTTGATTTAGAAAGCTTTCTGTTAATTTTGAACAGTTTTCACGAGGAGAACAAATCAGAAGGTGACTCTGGGTACTGTAGGGCCACTGTTACAGACATGTTGATGAACTGTAGTATATTTTATTTTCATGGTTAGCAGAAATGAGAGGAGTAGGATTGGGCGGTTTAATTTTCACTCATTCCTTTAAAAGCTAGAATATAAGTTTTAGTGTTTGAAATATTCCAGTGTGAACTTCTATAGTGTTCTTGTGGCCTAAAATAATTTCATCAGAAGAAAAATGCCCTAACTTCTTGTCTGGACCTGTCCTCCTTTCCCCATTCTCATTTGTGGTCTTCAAAGTGCATTTTTAAAGTTGTTGTAAAGATTGTTGATGTCTATAGGTTGGGACAGTAAGATGCTGCTTTCCTTGCTCTGAATTGCTCCTTAAATAATCTCCTGAATGATAATTTAGCTTCTTAGGTACTTTGATAACAGAAAGGTAGGTGTCTTGGATGGAGAATGTGAATTTAATGGAAATTCATTGGAAAGTGAATTATAAATTTATCTTAATTTATTAGTAAGTTACCAATATGTAATATAAATTGTTTGGTAATTCATAATTAAATATTTTATTGCATTATAATAACATAATTATTTATATTTAGCATAATGAGAATTCTTAGTTATAAACTATTATGAATTAGTGAACTCCGGTTTGGCCATTAGGTGATTTTTATTACTGTGGTTGATCTCAAAACTTCTAACCATCTTTTGGTGTATAGTGATGATTCTGTTTCAAGACCTGAAACACTTGGAAGACTAGTCTCTGACTTGGTGACTCAAATTTGAAGAGTTGCCGTAGGTGGCCCTGCTCCTCTAATCAGTTGAGAGCTTGTGATGAGATTTCTTTTGATGTTTCTTCTGAAACCATAAAAAAGTTCTGCTGCTCATTGCTTACCTATAAGAAAAGGACCATATAGAATGTTTTTACCCATTGTAATAATTGTTAATGTAGTCAGATTGGTTGATATCAGTTACAAACTAGAACCATTGTAGGCTTTTCTTTCTTTTTCTTTTTTTTTCTTCGCTATAGGCTTTTCAATGAAGAATTTGTTCAATTCACAATTTGTTCTTTATTACTATATTGCCTAGTCTGCTTCATTCCTAGTCTTCGATTTCAGAAAGAAGAGAAAGGCCTTTTGGTAGAAATCCTTCGACTTCTTGCCCCGTACACAGAATTGTTGGTATTCCTTCTTAATTTCTGCCGGTCTCTGTGGGCAAAGAGATCTTTGTCTCTAAGGATAATCCTCCCACATCTGTCCTTTCTGTCTTCTTTAGGGATTTTAATATATCACTTGTGAAATCTTTCTCTCCTACCTCCTCTGTCTGCTGGATCTCCTCCTACCCCAATGTAAACATGTTTAAAGTCTCTGTCATCTTAAAACAAAAACTCCCTTCCTAGATAGTGCCTTATTCCCTGCCTCTTCTCATGAAGTTTCTTGAAAAACAGTCCATGTTGCCTCAGTTTCCTCAGTATCTGTTTAGCTTTTGTACTCTATAATCTGACACTGAGCTACATTATTTTGTTGGAACTGCACCACCCAAGTTACCACTGAGTTAATAATTGTCAAAAGCTGAGGACTTTTTACTTCTTCGTCTCTGAGCATGTATACATTTAATAGGGTTGTTAACTCCTCTCTTTGAAATTCAATTAACTTGATTTTTCTTTGGCTTAGGTGATGCCTCTCTCCTGGTTATGCTCTTCACTCTGACCTCTCCTCAGTCATCTTTGTTCTCTCTTCCTATTGCCCTCACGTGGTATTTTAAGTCTTTTCCTGTCTTTGCTCTCCCTAGCTATCTTATCTACCCTGTGATTTCCATTACTACCTGTACACTAAAGACTCCTAAATATGTCTTGACACTCCTGTTTCTTTTGTGTTTACCAAGGATATGCGTGTGCATATTGGTGGCCATTAGTGGCCACAGCAGCTACGCTGAATTCACTACATCTCAAACATTACCACTTTCGCTAAATCTGTTTTTCCTTTGTTGTTTTCTAGCTTGGTGTCCAGGACAAGCACAGCCATCTAATAGTCTCTTAAACAAGAAACAGAAGTTGTGAAAGTTACCGTACTCCCCTTTCTTACCTCTGTCACATCACTTGCTTTACTCTTGTTTTTATTCTTTTTTTTTTAAAAGACTAGATAAATAATATTTATCTTAGAGAAAGGGGGAGAGAGAGAGAGAGAGAATGAAAGTGCATGCAAGAGGGGGGAAGGGGCAGAGGGAGAGGGACTCTCAAGTAGACTCTGTTGAGCACAGAGCCTGATGCAGGGCTCTATCTCGCAACTCTGAGATCATGACCTGAGACAAAGTCAATCATGAGACAAAGTCAAGAGTTGGACACTTAACCAACTGATCCACCCAGGCACCCCTGCAATGAGTGTTTTTTTCATCTGTGACCTCACTAGTGAGTTTTTTGAAAGCTGGATTCAGTTTGTCTGTATGAAGAATTATTAGACCCTTAACACATTTATACATTAGAATGAAGCTTATGATGCCAATATGTCTCATTATTGGTGACACTAACTTTGAGCCAAATTTCTCCATTATATTTATCCTCTTTGTAATAAAAGTAATCAGAGTAAACTATAAGATAGAGTGAATAACCTGTCTTCTAGTTATATTTTACCCAGTGTTTCCACTTGGTGGTCGAAAGCTGGGGGATTTTCTAGCTCTGTCATTTTCTACATTTGTTAACATTTTTCTTTAAAGGAGAACTCTTCTCCCACACTTTCTTGAGATATTTTTTTCATACAGTAAAATGTTTCTATCTTAAATGTACAGTTTTGTGAATTTTGATAAATGTGTGTACCTGTGGAAACATGACTGACCCCCCCGCTCCTTTTTAGTGTCACTATAGATCATGATTTTTAAAAAATATGTCATAATTTATTACCATCTCTTACTCCTTTTTGATAATCCTATTGTTCCAAATTTGGCTAATGGTAACCCCTTCAAGCTGCTTCATAATACTCTTAGATCCTTAGTTGAGCACTTGTTTAGCACAAAAAGGCTCATTGTCTTCTTGCCTTGCTTTAGACTTGGAATCAGCCATTTCTCCATGGAATCCCGGTTCATTTTAGTGTGCAATAATATTCAGAAACCAAGATCTGAGCACAAGGTGTGCTTGTTCCTACTAGAATGCCATTGCTTTTGTGGGCCCTTTTAGTGTTTAGGGCTGGGAAATAAAATTTACAAACATTATGAGTATATATTTTCAGAAATGGACTGATAATTCCAGTTCTAATCTAGCATCACAAAGTTCTTTTGGTTTATGTTATAGCTCTTTTCCTAGTTTTTTGAGTTCGAAACTTAATTTATTTCTATTCTTCTGTTTTGACTGAGATGTTTAAGACTATAAAACTGTAATCACTGCTTTAATTTATTCTGAAGATTTTGATTTATAGTATTTTTTTTGTTATCATTTTTAATAGGAAGTTAAAGATGTCTAACAGGTCTCTTTATTTCTTATTTTTGTTACTTCTAGTTTTTACTCCATTAAGGTCAGATAATGTTTTATTATTTCTGCTTTTGGAATTTTATTGCCTGTCTGAAAAGGTTGTGAGGATTAATTGATTCAAATACTTTTATATGGTACATAGTATTTTCTTAATGCATGTTAGGATTTCTTATGTACTGTGCATTCATAGTGATGAAGAATGTATAAATGTCATGTTTATCCTTGGACTGGCTGTAGAGGTTGATTAATATAATGAAATCAGTCTACTAAATTTTAAATATATTAAAATGCTATTTTGGTTGGTTGATTCTTATATGATCATAGACTTACAAAGTCTGTATTTTATCCTGATTTATTTTTATTTTTATTGACTTTATTTTTAATAAGTTTTAGTTATTTACTTAGTGTACAGTCAGAGTGTATGGTTCATCTGAATTCATGGTGTGTAACACTTCTATAAGGATGGTCTTATCTTCAAGTACAAGAGTGCCAGATGACATCAGCTTAAACATTAGGAACACAATTTTCACCTGAGGACACATTTTTCACATAAAATTTCCAGAAATAGGTAGTTCTAGGATTGATACAGCAACTGCATATTGCCATGAAGGACCCAGGCTCTCTCAACCTTTCTACCTTGCTTTCTTCAGTGTATGGGTTATATATCTCTTCCTAATTGCAGTGTGGCTGCTAGAGTTCAGTGCAGTGCTTTCACCAGGCTTCATCTCCTAACAGTAGGGAAGGAAGTTGGGGTAAAAGGCTTATTACTCTTTGAGAAGCCTTCTCTTTTATTAGAGATGAAAATCTTTCCCAGAGACTTCTAGTAGATGTCTCATTGGTCTAGACCAGCATAACATTTCTCCTCCTAGCTCGGTCATCACTAACAAAGAGAAATGGCATGATTGGCTTAGGATAATCATTATTCATCTAATAGGATGGGCATATTGCCTTTCGATCAAAGATGGGTGTCCATTAGCAAGGTAGAAGTGAGGATTTCTGTTATTACCAGTATTATACTGGTTATAACCAGTGGCATTTGTCTATGGACAGAACCTAATTGACAATGTGCTTTTAGTAAAGATAGATTTTCTTTTGTGGAAACGAAGCTGGGTGACTATTCAATTTTTGTAATGAGGCAGTGAGTGGATTTAGAAGAAATAAAATTATTTTCTTCATATTAAAGAGGATCTTGAAACTTTTCTCAGATAAGAAAATAAAATAATTAGTTTAAAATAATTTATTTTAAAATAAATACATAAAAATAAATAATCAGAATGATTAGATAATGTGAGTTTTGTTTATGTGTTCATTTTTTCAGTCAGAATCTGGAGAAGTGAACAGAAACACAGAACTGAAGAAACTTCGAATTTTTGGGGCTGGGCCTAAGGTCGTGGGCCTGGCAATGGGAGCAAAAGATAAAGAAGGTAAAATCTCTTGTTTGGTCAAGAAAAGAAATAAGGTATAGCCATATGGTTCTAATAAGATTCAAATAATATTTGAATTGCAGTTTGCCTTGGGATTTTCTTATGAGTGTAAACTTGGAACATGGTTCCTAGACGGATCACCTTTTATGACATTTAATCTTAAATTTAAGACTTGAGGAACCATATTTTATTGAATTTTTGTAATATTTGGAAGAGAGAAATTTTCCTTTTCCATGTCTAATATATGACACAGAAATTTGTAGTTTCTAAGGCTTGTTTAGGAGAGAATAATGAAATGAATCATTCTCACCTGGTGATCCGTAGCTTATACTTTTAAATTCAAAGACCGGATTCTCTGACCTTTAGTATCAAAATGTACTGTGGAGAGCTTATGACTAAAATTCTAATTCTGATTTTGTTATTTTTCCATAATTGCCTCGATATATTATGACACTTCATATAAATGAAGTCTGTGTTTGAAGAAAGCCTTATACTCTCAGCTTAGTATGTTTGAAACTTTCTGTCAGTAAAATTGCTAATGCAAAGATCAAGTCCCACTATTCTCTCTACATACCTGTCAGTTTTAAAACTACAAAGATTGTGTTGCATTTGTTTTTAATGTATATCAACTTAATGAAATACTATAATCACAAGTTGTATTATTACCCTTTTTGTGATATGAGAAATTATATCACAATTCAGATTGTGGACGAGAACTCTGGAGGATCAGATATTGTCCCATCACTCTAAAAACATTCAGTGTGATAGGACCTACTAAATACATTACGATGCTTATTATCACCCTTCTAAGAATTAAGGACTTTGATTATCTTTTTCATTCTTGTACCTATTGCATTGGCTGGCAGTGATCTTAAAACTAGTCTCAAATTAGTCCCTGATAAATACTACATACAGGCAGTATAGAATTAGTAGTTAAGCTCTCTGGAGCTTGATTGCTTGGATTAGATTTCCAGATCTGCCACTGAGTGGCTGCGTGATTTTGGGCAAGTTATCTAACTTCTCTATACTTTAGATTCTTTATCTTCAATGGGGATAATAGCGTATCTACCTCATAGTGTTTTGAGATTTAATTTAAATTATTTTAAATAGTGTCTGGTCCATAGTAAGCTCTCAACATTAGTTTTTACTATTATTATATAACTATTTTTATTTCAAGATGAGGTCTCCCGAAGACGAAAAGTTACCAACAGGTCAGACGCATTTAACATGCAAATGAGACAACGGAAAGGAACTCTCTCTGTTAACTTTGTAAGTGTTCTGAGATGTGTCAGGAGGGAAAGGATTTATTTTTAGTTTTGCACTTTTTATCTCGCTATGTTTTGGTATGCCGTTTAGTTAGTTCGTTTGGTTAGAAGACTAGATGGTAAATCTAAAGTTGCAGCTTTCTGTTTATGTAATCTGAACCTTGCTTTGTCTGTTTACGTTGACTCTTCCCCTAACTTATACTCACATATAACTTGTGAGTGAGAATGAATATGAATCTGTAAATTCGTGAGCTGTATTGTAGACAGTGCTCAGTATTCATTCTCTACCAAAGAGTGTTTGTGTATAGGAAGGATGACATGGTGTATTTTATTTATATAATTGACTTTCAAGTAACCTGGATTTATGGTCTTTATTCCGATAACTTGATACGCATTTATTAACTTGCCTGTAGAAGCACTGAGGAAATTGAGGAAGTTTTATGAAAAGTTGTCTAAATACAGTCATTTAAAAAATATTCAGGATTTAAGTTATGTGTGCTTTTAGTGTACATTATTTTGTTTGTTTCAATTAAGGAGTTCCTGGTAAAAATTTAATATTATTAATATAGAAAATAGACTTTTATTTTATTTTGTTTGTTTTCTAACAGGTTGATCTCTATGTTTGTATGTTTTGTGGTCGGGGAAATAATGAAGATAAATTGCTTTTGTGTGATGGATGTGATGACAGCTATCATACATTTTGTTTAATTCCCCCACTACCTGATGTGCCCAAAGGAGACTGGAGGTGTCCTAAATGTGTTGCTGAGGTACAAGCCTAACCTTTACAGATCCGTTCTTAATTAACAACACTGATGTTCACATTACACATAGAGTAAATCCATTCTCAGAAGCTCTTATTTTGTTCTTCAGTGTTTAAAATCTCTAGGATTTTTTAAGAGCAATATTGAATGAAAATATAATAATTGTATTGTGGCAGCTTACCTTTCATAAGTTCTTTTTTGACTCTTGGTTAGATAATTCTGGTTTTTGCTGTAGACGGATGATACTTTTATTCAGAACTTCGTATTTTTGGAAAATAATAAAAATGAAGAAAGACTGTAGGTTATTTGTTTTTTTAAAATTAAAAAAAAAAGTTCATGAACCTCTAGAACTTAGGATTTATGGATCCAGTTTTCATGTTACCAGATAAACTGATGGTATCTATTAGTTTAAATTTTTACTTGATTACACTGAATTATTCTTATTGAAAGATTACAAAGACATTATTGCCCTGAAATCCCTAATCTGTTTACTTATTTTAACAAAATATTGTGATAGGACATGGAAGGTAAGGACTTGGCTGGGCTATATGTAGGCGTCTTCAGAGCTTTGAGTTATTTTTATTCTCAAGGTGAGATGATTCAGAAGCAGTTCTGCTCTGAGAATTTGTGTTAAAATACTGATCAAGGTGATTGATGGTGTGAAACAACCATTCCTATAGCCAGATATTCTTGTAATCTAGTGGCTATCCCCTTATCCATTATATTTTCTTCATCCATGAACATTTATTTTCTCTGTAACTAAATCCACTGAGAAACTGGGAATGATAGGTATCCTTGGGCTTGATTGCATGTCAGTAGTTCTCCCAGTGTTTGTATTGGTGCCAGAGCTTAATGTCAACTCCGGAGTCTGAAGCTGTCTCATTACTACCTTCCTTATGGAAGGCTGTGAAAATGTAGTTGCGGTTCTAGAACATTATTCCCTGATTCTATATTGCAAGTAATTAATACTTATTTTGCTGTCTGAGGTTGATTGGATTTGCTTCACCTAGGGAAATGATCAAAGAAGGTAATACCAAGAGCCTTAATATTTTATTAGTTCATTTTCAGGGAGTTAATCTTAGGTGTTTCTTCCTCTTAGGAATGTAATAAACCTCGAGAGGCCTTTGGATTTGAACAAGCTGTACGAGAGTATACACTTCAGAGCTTTGGAGAGATGGCAGATAATTTTAAGTCTGATTATTTCAATATGCCAGTTCATGTGAGTATCTGTCATTTAGGTCAGTTTCGGGAGGTATGAATATCTGAGTCTAAAGCTTTTGGTTCGTTTTCATCGTTTTGTGAAAAACAGGGACAGCATGCAAAAGATGATAGAATATTAAATCTTAAAGTTTAAGGGGCCTGGCATCTGTTTCTGTTTCACTCACTAATGTAGCAGTGTGTACTCTCCTGTTGAGAAATCTGCTTTGATCTTTGAATTGTTTATTACTTCTATGAGTAAGCTTTTATACAAAAACATGAAGTATACGACAGTTGCTCCTTTTGTTTAGTTATTTGTAATATGAAGTTTGCTTCTTTTCTTAGGGGATCTTGGGGTTTTTAAAATCCCTATCCAAAAAATTTGAGAAAGCTATTAGAATTCAGCCTTGAATTTTGCATTTCCTTTTTCTGCCTTGATATGCTTGCTGGGTCATCTTTATATTTCTTAGCTGGGAAATAGCTTACACAAAAAGTGCAAGTTTGTTATGTTTTTCTCGACATCTAGTTTGTCTTTAGCTTTTTCCTGTCCTTAGTGGGTAGAGCTAGGACTCTGGTCTTTTTAGCTCTGGAAATAAGATTTTTCATTTTATCATTGGTTGTGTTCATTTGACATGAATATTATGTTTCAGAAGGTTATGGTTATAGTGAGTTAGTAATCTGTAATCTTTATTTTCCCTGTGCAGATGGTTCCTACAGAACTAGTGGAAAAGGAATTCTGGCGGTTGGTGAGCAGCATTGAAGAAGATGTAATTGTAGAGTATGGAGCAGATATCTCCTCAAAAGACTTTGGAAGTGGATTTCCTGTAAAGGATGGTCGGAGAAAGATGCTGCCAGAAGAAGAGGTGCAGAGCAGCTAGTAGTAATTCAAACTTAGTCCAAGTCGATTTAGTCTTTGCATAGTAGAAAACTACCTTGCTCTAATCTTAAGGGTTTACATTCATTTAAAATATTAAATATGTAGGATTTGAATGTTATAAAGAATTTTCAGTTTTCAAAATAATACATTCAAAGTACCTTTAAAAATTTAACTTTAGGGCCACCCTCTTGGGTCCCCTCCTTTTTTGGAGCTTTGTACTAGCGCTCAAGCTTTGCTTTAAACAAAATTTAAAACAAAATTTAACTTTGCATTTTAAAACCCATTTAATTAGTTTAAAACTATGATTCCAGTTAAAAGAATTTTGCCTAACTCTTTCTGTTTGAGAATCTAGAAGGTGCCTTACGAATTTTTAATTTTTAATTTTTTTTAAGAATTAAAAAAAAAATTACATTTCATTGATTGGTCCAAAATTAAGTTTCTTTCAGTACCTGAGCAGGTAGGTTTTCAAATATGTTTAAACTGTAATGTACGGTGGAGTCCTATCGCATTGGAGATAACTTCTATGTACAAAGCTGAATTAAGATGATCATTTCTTTTTCTTATTATTTTGGTCCTTTTTACTTTTCCTCTCCCTCTATAATTAGCAGTGATTAGTAGATTTTATTTCCTATTAAAAAGAGTTACACATGGTTAAAAAAACAAAACAAAAAAAAGCTTACGTAGTGCAATGGGATATACAGTTAAAAGTATATCCAGCCACTCCAGTTCTGGATTTTGTTTGGTATATCTTCTGTTTGTAAGGTATATCTTTTTCCATTCTTTTACTTTGAAGCTGTTTTTACCTTAGGATCTAAAGTGTGTCAGTGTGTCTTTTGTAGGCAGCATATGATTGGATTTGCTTTTTTAAAATATAGTCTGAGGATTGCCTTTTTTTCTGTTTTTTTAAAGATTTTATTTATTATTTGACAGAGAAAGACACAGCGAGAGAGGGAACACAAGCAGGGGGAGTGGGAGAGGGAGAAGCAGGCTTCCGGCCCAGCAGAGTGCCTGATGCGGGGTTCAATCCCAGGACTCTGGGATCATGACCTGAGCCGAAGGCAGATGCTTAACGACTGAGCCACCTAGGCGCCCCGCCCCCCCTTTTTTTTTAACTAACATATAACGTATTATTTGCCCCAGGGATACATGTCTGTGAATCATCAGGCTTACACATTTCACTACCCTTACCATAGCACATACCCTCCCCAATGTCCATAACCCAGCCACCCTATCCCTACCCTCCTACCCCCCAGCAGCAGTTTGTTTCATGAGTTTAGGAGTCTCTTATGGTTTGTCTCCCTCCTGATCCCATCTTGTTTCATTCTCCCCCCACCCCCCACGACCCCTTGCCCTGCCTCTCAAATTCTTCATATCAGAGAGATCATATAATTGTCTTTCTCTGATTGACTTATTTCGCTTAGCATAATACCCTCTAGTTCCATCCATGTCGTTGCAAAAGGCAAGATTTTGTTTCTCTTGATGGCTGCATAGTATTCCATTGTATATATATACCACATCTTCTTTATCCATTCATCTGTTGATGGACATCTAGGTTCTTTCCATAATTTGGCTATTGTAGACATTGCTGCTATAAACATTTGGGGGCATGTGTCCCTTTGGATCACTAAGGGTTGACTTTTTTTTTTTTTTTAAAGATTTTATTTTTATTTATTTGACAGAGGAGAGAGAGATCACAAGTAGGCAGAGAGGCAGGCAGAGAGTGGGGGTGGGGAAGCAGGCTCCCTGCTGAGCAGAGAGCCTGATGCGGGGCTCTCTGGGATCATGACCCGATCCGAAGGCAGAGGCTTTAAACCACTGAGCTACCCAGGCACCCCAAGGGTTGCCTTTTGATTGGAGTTGTTTAGTTCATTTACATTTAATATAATTATTGATATTGATTTATGTCTGCCATTTTGTGATTTTGTAT
Organism: Nasua narica; assembly: GCA_028533885.1. Lineage (NCBI taxonomy): Eukaryota > Metazoa > Chordata > Mammalia > Carnivora > Procyonidae > Nasua > Nasua narica. The sequence goes on from CM052807.1 coordinate 31,336,932, forward strand.
GTCTTGTATGTTTTGTTCCTCCATTTCTCCTTTGTGACCTTTTTTTAGTGTTAAACAGATATTTTCCATAATACCATTTTAATTTCTCCAGATTTATTTTTTGCTTGGCTGTATTCTTTTTAGTTATTTCGTGATTCTAAGAATTATAATGTGCATCTTTTTTTTAAATGGTTTTATTGACAATGTACATCTCTATGCAGCCTACTTCATGTTATTATTGACTTAATTCTGGTGAATATAACAACTTTAAAACAGTGTCTCTTCATTTCCTACTGTCTTTTTTTGTATTGTTATACATTGTATCTACATTTGTATAAATACAAAAATACAGCAATATAATTATTACTTTATTTTACATGTGTAAAAATACACATGTATGCTGTTACACATTTATTCACAAATTTACCATTTCTGATGCTCTTCATTTATTCCTGTGGGATCCAGGTTACATTTCAGGTTCATTTTCTTTCAGCCTGGAGGACTGCTTTTATCTGTAGTATGGGTCTTCTAAGCAATGAATTCTTTCAGTCTTTGCTTATTTGGGAATGTTTTTATTCAGCCTTCTTTTAGTCTTTTAACAATAAATGCTTCTGTTTTTTTTTTTTCTTTTAATTTCTAGTGTCTCGTCCAGTTAGAAACCACAATGACAACTCAAGACAATAGCTTTCCTTTTTCATTCTGCCTTTCCTTTGTTTCCTTTCTTTATTTCTGGAAACTGGGAATTCTTTTTTCTTTTGAGTTCACCTATGAAATAGATGTTTTTTTAATTGTTATAATTTAATATTTCTACATGTGTTTGTAGGGAGGGGGGTAAGTGGTGACTTTCTGCATCATCTTGATCTTGGGCGTTGACATAAATGCAGGGTTGTGTGTCTTAGTATTTTTTGTTTTCATAGCATCTGATACCATTCTATAAATACAGTGGTAAACATTTTGGGAAGTTACGCTCCTGGAGGTAAAATAGAAGTATAATACTGACCTGTTACAATGAGTCTCACATTATTTTACCAGTAAGCTAGGGAGAAACAGTGTAAAAATGCTTTTTTTTTTTTTTTTTAAAGATTTTATTCATTTAACAGAGAGAGAACACAAGCAGGCAGAGAGGCAGGCAGAGGCAGAGAGAGGAGCAGGCTCCCTGCGGAGCAAGGAGCCTGATGCGGGACTCGATCCCAATCACGGGATCATGACCTGAGCCAAAGGCAGTTGCTTAACCAACTGAGCCACCCAGGTGTCCCTGTAAAAATGCTTTTATCCTTCAGAATAAACCAGAAGGATCTGCAATCATTAAAGGGAAATCTGAATACCACCTAGATAAGAGCGAGTTATATGAGTTACGTGTTGCAGAGCAGAAAGCACAGATGGACCAGATTATTGTAAATATTATATACATTTTTTACTTTTTTTTTAAGACTCCCTTGAAATTTCTTTTGGGCACTTGTTTCTGATCTTGCATTTATATCTTTTTTTCTTGATAGGAATATGCGCTTTCTGGTTGGAATTTGAATAATATGCCTGTCCTAGAGCAGTCTGTTCTTGCACATATTAATGTAGACATCTCTGGTATGAAGGTGCCATGGCTCTATGTAGGAATGTGTTTCTCTTCTTTCTGCTGGCACATTGAAGATCACTGGAGTTACTCCATCAACTACTTACACTGGTATGTATGATTTTTGTTACATGCTTAGGAACCTTTTTAAAGGTGTAATGATAATTAGGTGATATATTAGCAAGAACTGAATTTAAAAGAATTTCCTACCCAAAGGAGGGTAATATATTGAGAAGCATAGAAGGTCCTAAAGGTATGTACATCTCAGACGCCTTCCCTTTTAAAGTATGTGCATACGGCATGCAGCAGAGCCTGGAGTTTTAGACCAAATGATACTTAATTGGTATACAGGAGAATTACCTTGGTATATCTTTTGATGTGCAAGGTAGGATTTTAAAGTACGTATAATTTTAAAAAGTATGTATAATTGAGATCTGACTAAACCTTCAGGATTGGAAATTATTAAATGATTTTTTCTTTTTAATAACATTTTCCCTAAAAATGCCTGTTACATGCATATTCATTAAATTCTTTGGCTGAATTTTTCTGTGCCTCCCCCACAGCTATTATTTACTTGCCCATGTAAATTATTATGATATCAGTTAAATGATATTTTTCTCCATTTGGAAGATACTACTCAGATCACACTATGCAATACTGGAAAACTATAGTGATTTTATTTCTGTGCTTCATTACTGTGTAATAAGTAACTCTTAGCTTCATGTGGCTATTTAAATAGTTAAGAATAAGTAAAATTAAAAATGTACTTCCCCAGTTACAGGAAACATTGCAAGTGCTTTATGGTCACCGGTGACTAGGGCCCTGTGTATTGGCCAGTATAGATATAGAACATTCTCATTATTGGAGTAAATTCTGTTGGAGGCAGCACTGGATTATATTACAATTAAGAAATTCAACCATTTTATAAATACTATGACTCACCAAATCCATTTCCTAGGAGTATAGCTTAGTATCATAAATGAACTCTAAATGAACACTAAATAAATGAACATAAATGAACATAGTTCATAAATGAACACTAAAGTCTAGTGCATTAATGATGCCAAGTTTTTGGTTCTTAAGATTTGTAAATAGAACTCTTTTCAAGGTTTCAACAGTTTCTACCCTTGACTTAGTTTCTTGGATATTAAAACTCAACTTAATGAAGTTATGTAAAGGTATTCTGCAGACCGTTGACTTCAACTTTGATCATTGTGGGGATAATTGGAATGTCCAGTGGACTTAGGAAATAAGGTAGTATGTTAGTATCCTTTGGAATGATGCTTATTTTTCGTATAATGTCTTTCCTATTTGAAGAAACTCCTTATTGATTCAGCTTAAAGAGTTCATGTGCTTTGAATAGCATTAATTGAATTAGAATTAATTTTAATGGTAGTGATAGGTGTGTATCTGCCCATTTATATACTTTGCCTTACCTCCTGTTATGAACAGATTCATGAGTTGGTTTGCCAGGATTCAGGATATATAATCTGTGACGATGGAACAAGACAAAATTATTTATAGTTTAGTGGATTTGAATGAGATACCCTGGCCTCGTTGGTACCATGCGCACCTAGCTAAAGAGTTATTTCTTTTCGCTAGGGGGGAGCCAAAGACATGGTACGGTGTGCCATCTCATGCTGCTGAACAGCTGGAGGAGGTGATGAGGGAGCTGGCTCCTGAGTTGTTTGAATCCCAGCCTGATCTCCTGCATCAGTTAGTCACGATCATGAACCCCAATGTACTGATGGAGCATGGTGTGCCTGTGAGTCTTTTTGTGTCTCCTTTTAGTATTTTTATTTTAAGGTTACATTAGCTTTTCATTAGAAAGACAGCATTTCTTTTGTTTTGTAACTGGAAGCAAAACGTTATTTAATCTTCTAGCCAAATTACAATTTACATTCTGAAGGGAACAACATTTCTTTGGTAAAAAGAGGTGTTTTAAAGTACTAATCATACTTTATGTATAGTTGCCTGTTAAAATAGGCTTCTGTTTTCAGTATATCCTGGTTTTGACAAAAATCTTATATTCTTTATTATCTAGTATATATAATAGTACTCTATTATTTATTACTTGTATTATCTTTCTTGAGTCAGAGTGTGAAGTATTTTAAGTGAGAGTTGTAGTAATTAATACTTATCCTTTGGAGATCATATTTCATTAAAGGTTTCACAGCTTTTTTTTATATGTGATAATCAAATACTATGAATACCTTTTTTACTTTACTTTTTTTTTTTTTAAGATTTTTTATTTATTTATTAGAGACAGAGAGACTGAGAATGAGAGGGGAGAAGGTCAGAGGGAGAAGCAGACTTCCCGCAGAGCCGGGAGTCCGATACGGGACTCGATCCCAGGACTCCGGGATCACGACCTGAGCCGAAGGCAGTCACTCAACCAACTGAGCCACCCAGGCGCCCCTACTTTACTTTTTTAAAAAATATTTTATTTATTTGGAGAGAGAGTGAGAGAGCCTGCAAGCATGAATGGAGGGGGGGGCAGAGGGAGAGGAGGAGAGAGAATCTCAAGCAGACTGCGCTGAGCAGGGAACTTGTTGTGGGGCTTGATCTCACAACCCTGAGATCATGACCTGAGCCAAAATCAAGGGTTGGGCGCTCAACTGACTGAGCCACCCAGGCGCCCAGTGTTATTTTGTCTCTAAAGATCTTATTTATTTGTTTGAGAGAGAGAGAATGAGAGTGCATGCACACACACATGAGCAGGGGGGAGGGGCAGGTGAGAAGCAGACTCCCCACTGAGCAGGGAGCCGGATGTAGCGCTTGATCCCAAGACCTGGGATCATGACTTGAGCTGAAGGCAGAGTGAATTTATACTAGAATCTGGGATTTTTCTAAAGACACATAGATTGGGGTCGCTGGGTGGTACACACACACACTCTCTCTAAAATAAATAAAGACACATAGTATTATTATAAAAATAAGTAGGATCCAGGAAAACTAATTTGCGGGTTATCTCCATATAGCATATGAGCTAATTACTTAATTTCCAAAAAATTATTCAGGAGTAGGAGGAAATTCCATTCTTTAATGTTATTGACAGCACAAGGGTAAAAGGAATAAAAGAAAAAGTCTCTTAATTGTAAAAATTTTATCAGATTTCAGAAACTAGTAGCCCAGTGAGAGTAACATTTTCTCCTTGAGAATTTGTCTGCCACATTTTTTTAAGTCAATTATAATTTTATTTTATTATTTTTTTTAAAGATTTATTTATTTGACAGAGAGAGACACAGGGAGAGAGGGAGCACAGGCAGGAGGAGTGGGAGAGGGAGAAGCAGGCTTTTCACTGAGCAGGGAGCCCGATGTGGGCTCTATCCCAGGACCCTGGGATCATGACCTGAGCCAAAGGCAGACGCTTAAAACGACTGAGCCACCCAAGAACCATGTCTTCTACTTCTTGTTGTGAATTATTGTAGTTTGTTATCAGTGACTATTTTAAGAAGGTAGGAGTTTGGGCTGCTTCTTAAACCCTGGTACTATTTTCTGATATGTGTAGGTGATGCTCTACTGTTTTAAATTTTAGAAAATGCCTCTGAAAGTGACTGATAAAATCTCTTCCTCTTTTTTGTTTTTTTTTATTTTGTTTTGTTTTGTATCCCTGTTCCCACTTTGCGTTTAGGTGTACAGGACCAATCAGTGTGCTGGCGAGTTTGTTGTGACGTTTCCTCGTGCCTATCATTCTGGATTTAACCAGGGCTACAACTTTGCTGAAGCTGTGAACTTCTGTACTGCTGACTGGGTCTGTTCTATAGCAAGTAGCTGTTGTACGTCTACTAACACCCCTGGAAAATGCATCTTAGTGGCCATATTTGCTTAGGTGGGGAAGGGAGGATTCATGAATATTTCAGTAGAGACTGGAATGGCTGTTGTAATTCAGAAAATTCAGTTAGAGTTTCCATTGCAGTTTTTATTTGGAAGATTTTATAGTTCTTTACTTCTCATCCATTCATTCTTTTCCCCATTCTGTTCGAATTTTAAATGAACACTTGATAGTTTTTGAATCTTTCTTTTCTGAGCAACTGTCATTCCTCTAGTCTTTGCTTTCTCTGAGCACCTTAAGGATTTTATAATGACAGCTTTTTTTTTTTGACCACCAGATCTTTTTAAGAATTAATTTTACCCGTATTTTTAAATATCTAACTCAGATTTTTATTTTAAAATATCGCTTTGTTACTTTCTTTCTTACAGACAATTGGGTGATTTTATTCTTCCTACCATTTGTTTTTTTTTGTATTTCTTTTAAAAAACTTATTTTAAAGAGTAACTATAGTACTGAGATCCCCTGCTCGTGCTCTCTCTTGCTCTCAAATAAATAAAATCTTTTAAAAAAATAAATGATAATGCCAATGATCGCTGTTTTGCTTTTTTGTATGAGGTAGATATCAAAAAGTGACTAGTTAACGATTATGTCATATTGGTTGGGAAAAGACTGCAAATTTATAATACGTTCTTTGACTTTATTTTTCCTTTAGTGATGCTCTTTTTTTGGTCTCTTCTCAACATTTGGGGAGTTTTTGTTTTCGCTTTTTTAAGAGAGAGAGCACCCAGAGTGAGAGAGAGCACTGTGGCAGGCTCCACGCTGAGCACAGAGCCTGATGCGTGGCTTGATCTCAGTGAATTCAGGATCCTGAGATCCACACCTGAACAAAATCAAGAGTCAGACGCCAACCTACTGATATTTTTAGTAATACTGGGTCTTATGTTTTCTGTGGGCATATTAATTTATTAAATTTCATGATTCATGACTTCATGATTTTTGTTTCCTTGGTTAATGACATGATGAGTAATCTTGTTTGATCTAGTCATTTGAAACTATTAGGCTTTGGAAGCAGTATGAGCAAGACTGAGCTTAGGACTTTCCCATGGGTTTGGGGTCTATTTTTTAAAATTCAGCTAACATTTATTAAAATGTTTATGATTTACTTCTTGGCTAGATGTAGGGTAGGAAATAGAGATAATTCAGAAATGAATTCGAGATGGTTTCTGCCTTTAATGTGTTCACTATTGATGTGTGGCCTTGGGCAACTCTTAATTTCAGTGTGCCTAGGTTTTTTACCTTGTATATGAAGATACTAAGATTGTCTTAATAACCTCAAACAAGTGAGATGATGTATGTAGAAATCCTTGAAACTCTTGAGAAGGGTGTGATAGAAATGAAGAGTTATAGCAGCTTTAGATTTGGAATATGGTGATTGATGGGGCTAAGTTTTATAAGCCACAATCAATAATCAGTTCTATTTTATGTGGCTTCTTTACAGATTGTAATAATTAAGATCTGCATATTTTCTTGCCATTGTTTTTGTTTTTGTTTTTTTAAGATTTTTATTTATTTGACAGAGCTAGCAAGAGAGGGAATACAAGCAGGGGGAGTGGGAGAGGGAGAAGCAGGCTTCCCACTGAGCAGGGACCCCAGTGCGGGGCGCCTTCCCAGGACCCTGGGATCATGACCTGAGTCAAAGGCAAATGCCTAACAACTTAGCCACCCTAGCACCCTGAAAGATTGTTTCTTTAAAAGAGTATGTAGAGGCGCCTGGGTGGCCCAGTCGGTTAAGCATCTGACTCTGATTTCAGCTCAGGTCATGATCTCAGGTTCCTGAGTTCAAGCCCTGCATTGAGCTCCATGCCAGGCATGGAGCCTACTTAAAAAAAAAAAAATATGGAAATACTGATTGATTTAGAGATAGTCTTATAGTCTCAAAATGTGATTCCTGTGATTATCTTGTGCCTTTTTCAAAATGAAGGTGAATTCTTAAAGGTTCTTAAAGGTCCATTTTCTTTTTTTTTTCTCTTTTATATCATAGTTTTCAAAGGTAAACTAAAACTCCCATTTAAACTACCGGGTTTTTCTGCTGGACAGAACAGTAGAAGTTGGGGAAAGGTAGAGAGGAGGGAGGAGGGATGGAAGAAGCGTGTATGTGTATATGTGTGTGTTTCTGTGTACAGGCATACCTTATTTTATTGCACTTTGCTTTATTGCATTCTACACAAAATTGCATTTTTTACAAATTGAAGGCTTGTGGCAACCCTGTGTCGAGAGCAAGTCATTTGGCACCGTTTATATTCACTTCATGTCTCTATCACATTTTGGGAATTCTGGCAATATTTAAACTTTTTTGTTATTATGACAGTGATCTGTGATTAGTAATTGTGACTTGGAGAAAGCTCTGGTGATGGTTAGCATTTTTTAGCAAGAAGGTATTTTTGAATTAAGTTGTGTACATTGTTTTTTTAGACATAATGCTATTGCACACCAAATAGACTATAGTATAATATAAACATAACTTTTAAAATAATTTTTATTTATTTTTACTTTTTAAAGATTTTATTTATTTGACAGAGAGACACAGTGAGAGAGGAAACACAAGCAGGGGAGTATATAATTTGGTTTAAAGCTTGATGGTTAAAGAAGTTTTCAGAATTTATCTTAAAAGGTGTATCTGATGATTTATGAAGAGTGATCTAGTGATTTGTTTATACACTTAGGGAGAATAAAGTATATAATCTCATGATTTCACTTGGATTCTCTTTAGGCAGACTGATGTTTTTAAAGGAATTTCTAGCTGCTTTATGTAAATCATCTTTTGCTTTGGTTCTTATAATGAAAGTCAGTTAATGTGAATTGCTGAAGTAGTGCTTTTTTTCCTCCCCTTTGCTTTCTCCTTTTTTTTTTTTTTAACTTTTAATAACATCTTTGCTTTTTAGTCTGTGGAAACTTCTGTGCTGAAGATGTCTACTTAATCCTTTATTACCTAAATGGTTTTTTTTCTTTTTCTTTAAAGGCAGCTTATGTTGAAGTGGTCTAAAAGAGTTTACTTCTTCATTTAAATATCAGGGAGCTTGTACTTCTTGTACTTAATGAGTAGAAAATCAATAGCTTAGGCTAGAAGCTTAGCATCTCAAATTATGGAAATTTTCTGTGGGAAGGCCTTTGAAATTCCTGCTGGGCCATAAAGATTTTATATTTACATTTCCTCTGATGTTCAAATGGAATTTGTTATTCTGCCTTTTTTTGTAATAAAACAGAGGAGCTGTAGACTAAGTAGTAGTTTTGTTCTGGGATATGTTATAAGCAAGTAATTTCATTTGACAATCTTGTTTACAGTTACCCATTGGACGTCAGTGTGTCAATCATTACCGACGGCTAAGGCGCCATTGTGTCTTTTCACATGAAGAACTCATTTTCAAGATGGCAGCAGATCCAGAATGCTTAGACGTGGGACTGGCTGCCATGGTGTGCAAAGAATTGACTCTCATGACTGAAGAAGAGACAAAATTAAGGGAGTCTGTTGTACAAATGGTGAGTTTGTGGAGCACATTTTCTCTATTTGATACTCCTCATGGAGTGTACTAAAAATTGAACTTGTAGAAAGAATCAGTTTTCATCTTTGATTGCTTTAGAAGTTGAACACAAAAATCACACTTTTGGAGAAGGGTGTGTGTGTGTGTGTGTGTTTAAAGATTTATTTATTTTAGGGAGAGAGAGAGTAAGTGCGCAATGGTGAAGGGAGAGGGAAAGAGAATCTCAAGTACACTCTGCTGCTGAGCACAAAGCCTGCTCTTGATCTCATGAGATCTTGCTATTTTGGGTTCCACAAAATGATAAGTTTTAGGAATCTTTATGTCATCTCTAGGTTTTAAAAAATGAAATCCTATCATGTAGAATTTCTTAGGTATATTGTATTTTTAAACCTTTTATATATAGTATTATTTCTTTAAATAAGGAAGTTCAAATCCTTTACTCTAAGCTTTGAAATCGAATAAAAGTTGTGTTTCTGGTGTTTCCAACTGTCAAGAGTGGATTGGCGGATTGATCCGGTTGGTTCCCCTCACCCCCACCCCCCATCCAGTCCCTCCCCAGTTTGGAAGCCAGTTGAATTTCTGATGTAGTTTCTTAAAATGGTGGTGGCTGGGCAGCAGGGTGGCCATACCATCCCCACAGGTGTTGGGATTTTGAATGCTTAGAATAAACTAAACCTTTATCACAATCAGCATAATGAGCATATCACCTTCAAAAAGTTTTCTTAGACCCCTTTATGATCCTTCCCTCTTGTCCCATTCCCCCCTCTTCATTACTCCCATTCCACTCCCTTGCAGGAAAACACCGAGCTGCTTTCTTTAGTGTGCCTTTTAAAAAAATGTCTTATTTAAATTAAGTCACACAGTTTATACTTTTTGCTTAGCTTCTTTGACTTAACATACTTTGAGATTCATTTATGTTATTCCATGTATTAATTGTTTATTCTTTCTAATTGCCAAATAGTATTTATAGTATTTATTGTATGGATGTAGCACAGTTTATCTCTTCACTTATGAATGGACATTTTAGTTGTTTTTAATTTTTGCCTGTTATCAGTTAAGCTGCTGTGAACATTTCTGAACAAATTTCTGTGTTGATGTATATTTTCATCTTTCTTGGATAAATAGTAGAACTATAATGGCTGGGTCATATGACATGTTTATGTTTAATTTTTTCTAAAAACTGCCAAACTGTATTCCAAAACAGTTTTTACAGTTCTGCCAGGAATATGAGAGTTCTACTTGTCCAGCAATCTCACTGACACTTGGAATTTTAGCTTCAGATATTTTTTTTTTAAAGATTTTGTTCACTTATTGAACAGAAAGAAAGAGAAAGAGCATGCGCACACAAGCTGCGGCAGAGGCAGAGGGAGAGAGAGAAGCAGGCTCCTCAAGAGCAAGGAACCTGATGCAGGGCTTGTTCCCAGGACCCCAGGATCATGACCTGAGCCCAAGGCAGACACTTAAGCGACTGAACCACCCAGGCATTCCCAACTTTAGATATATTAATAGGTTTGTTGTGGTAGTTCATCATGGCTTTAATTTTAATGACTAATGATGTTGAGTACCTTCTAGGTGCTTATTTGCTATCTATTTATCTTTGAGGGAAGATTCTGTTCAAGTCTTTTGGCCAACTTTTAAAACTTGGGTTCTTACTGAGTTTTGAGAGTTCTTTATATAGTCTAAATACAGATTCTTTACCAGATAGATGATTTGAAAATATTTTCTTCCAGTCTGTGGCTTGTCTTTTCCTTTCTTAATAGTAGCTTTTTGAAGAACAGGAGTTTCTTTAGTTTATCAATTTTTTTTTAAAGATTTTTATTTATTTATTTGACAGAGAGAGTGATCACAAGTAGGCAGAGAGGCAGGCAGAGAGAGAGGGGGAAGCAGGCTCTCTCCTGAGCAGAGAGCCTGATGCGGGGCTCAATCCTAGGACTCTGAGATCATGATCTGAGCCGAAGGCAGAGGCTTTAACCCACTGAGCCACCCAGGCGCCCCTAAAGTTTATTTTCTTGCATTTATCATTTACGATTTCAAGCCCACTTATGAGAATACTAACTTGAGATCTCCTGTTTTGGCTTAATTGGTTTTGGCTAACTCAATAACTAAGTAACCAAGAATAATAAGAACAGTTGGTAGGTTGAGAAGACACTTTATTTTTTTGAGATATCCCAAATGGTAGAATGTAATAGAAGCCTTGTTTACTCTCAATAAAATGAGAATCTCCTGAAAATAGCATTTTCAGTTAGAAATGTTTATATAATCACAAAGTTAAGGACTTTGTCTATTTTAAAAGAATTTCAAATAATGGGCTGTCTTCGATTTGAAGAAGTTTAAGAAAATGAATATAGGTTTAAGCTGAAAAAAATATTATAGTGGATAGCAAGTTGGATCTGAAAAGTAAAAGAAAAATCAAATTCACCACTCTTTACGGGCATAAATGGGAAAAAATGTTTAAACCAAAGCTATATATAGCTATATAAAGCTGCATAAAGCTATATAAAGCTATACATATTACAAATGATGTAAGTATTAATATTATAAACTAATTATTTTTAAGAATTTATGTAACCTTGGAAATAAGAATTTTTGCTAAATGGTCAGATTTCTTTTTCTAATTTGAATTACCTGTGATAAGAAACAAGAGGGGCACCTGAGTGGTTTAGTCAGTTAAGTGTCTGTTTTGGGTTCAGGTCATGGATCTCAGGGTTCTGGGAATTAAGCCCCAAGGTAAGCTCCCTGCTCAGTGGGGAGTCTGTGTCCCTCTGCCCCCTCATGCTTTTTCTCTCAAATAAATAAATAAAATATTAAAAAGAAGAAGAAAGAAGATACAAGTGAATCTTTTTTTAAAAAAATTTTTTTTGAGATAAGTGAACATATGACTTGATATAGTTAATATTCTCATGTTATACTTGTATTCTTAACAGCTTTCTTTGATTGTTTGCTTTTTTCCTAAAGACTTCATTCATTTAGAGAGAGAATTTAGAGAGAGCGAGAGCGAGCGCACAAGCTGGAGGAGCAGGAGAGGGAGAGGGAGAAGCAGATACCCTGCTGAGCAGGGAGCCCGTTGCGGGACTTGAACCCAGGACCCTGGGATCATGACCTGAGCTTAAGATCATGACCAGACGCTTAACGACTGAGCCACCCAGGCGTCCCAAATTTGTTTGCTTTTTTTTTAGCCTTTTGTATTTTATTATTATTTTTAAATTTTTATTTACTTATTATTTTAAAAGATTTCACTTATTCATTTGACAGAGAGACAGCGAGAGAGGGAATACAAGCAAGGGGAGTGGGAAGAGGGAGAAGCAGGCTTCTCACTGAGCAGGGAGCCCGACTTGGGACTCCATCCCAGGATCCTGGGATCATGACTTGAGCCAAAGGCAGACACTCAATGACTGAACCACCCAGGCACCCAGTTATTAATTTTCTTAATAAGACTGTCTTTTTGGAGTAGTTCAAAGTTTACAGCAAAACAAGGGAAAAGATAGGGTGTGGAGATTTCCCGTGTATCTTCCATCCCCACACATGAAATGCCTTCTGCATTATCAGTGTTTCCTACCAGAATGGTATATTATGTTACAATTGATAAACCTGCATTGACACATCTTAGTCACCCAAAGTCCATAGTTTATATTGCGGTTCACTCTTGGTATGTATTCTTTCTGTTTGGATGAATATATAAGGACGTGTATCCATTATTATAGTATCATAGATACTATAATATTTTTACTTCATTAAAATTCCTCTGTGTTTCACCTATTCATCTCTACCCCCTTCCACTTGCAAATACTGATCTTTTTACTGTCTCTGTAGTTTTGTCTTACGTCATATAGTTGAATTCATACAGTGTAGTTTTTTCAGATTGGTTTTCATTTTTTTCATGTGAATGTCCAGTTGTTCCAGCATGATTTATTGAAAAGACTATCTTTTGCTCCATCGTTTTGCCTTCTTTGTGAAAGATCAGTTGACTGTATTTATATGAGTTTGTTTCTACATCCTCTTTTATGTCCCATTGGTTGATTTGTCTATTCTTTTGTAATACCACATAATCTTCTTTACTACTATGGCTTTATAATGTTTTTAAATTTTTATTTATATGTAAATACATATTTATATATTTATTATTATTACTATATATAGTATATATTTCTTAAGTATAGTCGACAGGTGTACAATTTCAAATGTACATAAATTGTACATTTCAGGTGTACAATTTATGATAAGTCTTGAAGTCAGATACTGTTAGTCTTCTGACTCTGTTTTTCTGCAGTATTGAGCTATTATGAGTCTTTTACTTTTCCAAATAAACTTTAGAATACTTTGTCAATATCCATGGAATAACTTGTTGGGATTTTTTATTTTGATTGTACTAGATTTCTAGATTAAGTTGGGTAGAACTGACATCTTGACAACACTGAACAGGGAACACATCTATCCATGAACATGGAACACCTCTCCATTTATTTAGCTCTTCTTTGATTTTGTTTGTAGGAGTTCTGTAGTTTTCTTTCTTGTACATATTGTGCTAGAAATCTAAGTATTTCATTTTTGGAGAGTGTTAATATAAATTAGTAGCTTGTTTTTAATATCAAATTCCACTTGTTTATTACTGGTATATAGGAAAGAAATCAAATTGGATATTAACCTTGTATCTGTGTAAACTTGCTATTACTGCTTATTAGTTCCAGGAGTGTTTTTGTCAGTTCTTTCAGATTTTCTGCTTGAGTGATCTTATGATCCATGAACAAAGGTGGTTTGGTTTCTTTTTTCCCAATTTTTATCCTTCTTATTTCCTGTTCTTGTATTATTGTATTAACTAGGCCTTCCTGTTGAAAAGGAGTGGTGGGAAGGGACATTTTTGTCTTGTACCTGATCTTAGTAGAAAAATTTACCAGGAATGGGTATCAAATGCTTTTTCTGCATCAATGATAGAATCATGTGGCAGGGTTTGGGAGGATTGACTCCAATTTTGAAAGAATTTCTAATTGTTGCACACTTGGGATGAATTCTACTTGATTTTGTCATGAAATTCTTAATATATATTGTTGGATTCAACTTGCTAATTTTATTGAAGATTTTCGCATGTATGTTTAGGAGAGATTGGCATGTAGTGATTTTGGTAGCAAGGTAATGTTGGCCTCATAAAATGAGTCAAGTGTTTTTTGTGCTTCTTTCCTCTGAAAGATTATAGAGAATTGGTATAGTTTCTTCCATAAATATTTAGTAGAATTCACCAATGAACCCATTTGGGTCTGGTGCTTTTTGTTTTGGAAGGTTATTAACTATTAACTTGATTTCCTCAATAGATGTACAGAGTTATTCAGATAATTGCATGTGTGTGTGAATTTTGACAGATTGTCTTTCCAGGAATTGGTCCATTTCATCTGGTCATGAAATTTGTGGGTATAGAGTTGTTTATAGTATTCTTGCATTATCCTTCCAGTATCCATGGAATCTATAGTGATATCCCCTTTTTCATTCTGATTTTAGTAATTTGTGTCCGTTTTGTTTTTTTTTTTCCAGTTACCCCAACTAGAGGCTTATCAACAGCATTGAACTTTTCTTAGGATCAGCTTTTTTTTTCTCTATTCATTTTCCTTTTTTCATTTCACTAATTTCTGCTCTAATTCTTTTTCTTTTTTTTTTTTTAAGATTTTATTTATTTATTTTAGAGGGAGAGAGTGCAAGCAGAGGAAGGGGCAGAGGGAGAAGGAGAAAGAGAATCTCAAGCAGACTACACACTGAACATAGAGTCCAAGACAGGGCTTGATCTCATGACCCTGAGATTCTGACCTGAGAGAAAATCAGGAGTTGGATACTTAACCAACTGAACTACCCAGACACCGTACTCCTCTTCTGCTTACTTTGGATTTAATTTGGTCTTCTTTGTCTAGTTTCCTAAAGTGGAAAAGTAGGTTATTCATTTTATATATGTTTATTTAAAATGGAATTCCCTGGGGTACCTGGCTGGCTCAGTCAGTAGAGTGTGACTCTTGATTTTGAGGTTGTGAATTTGAGCCCCATGTTGGGTGTAGAGATTACTTAAAAATAAAATCTTTAAGGGGCGCCTGGGTGGCTCAGGGTTAAAGCCTGTGCCTTCAGCTCAGGTCATGATCTCAGGATCCTGGGATCGAGCCCCACATCGGGCTCTCTGCTCAGCGGAGAGCCTGCTTCCCCCTCTCTCTCTCTGCCTACCTCTCTGCCTACTTGTGATTTCTCGCTCGCTCTCTCTCTGTCAAATAAATAAATAAAATCTTTAAAAAAAGGGGGAGGAATTCCTTTCCCATTGCCTAGTTTCTGTCTTTTGAAGCTTGAAATTTAAGCATAGGTACACTTCATTTTAATGTGCCTTTGCTTTTTTGTGCTTCATAAATACCGTTATTTTTACAAATTGAAAGTTTGTGGCAACCTTGCTTTGAACAAGTTTATTGGCCCCGTTTTCCAAGAGCATTTGCTCACTTTGTGTCTCTGTCACATTTGTAATTCTCACAATATTTCAGACTTTTTACTTTATTTCATTTATTTATTTTGTTCATTTTTAATTGTCATATAATATACAGTGTTATTTTAGTTTCCAGGTGTACAATATAGCAATTCAGCAATTCTGTACATTACTCAGTGCTCATCACCATAAGTATACTCTTAATCCCCTTCACCTGTTTCACTCATCCCCCCCCACCCACCTCCCTTCTGGTAAGCACCAGTTTATCCTCTGTATTTAGTAGAATGTGGGGCACCTGGCTGGCTTAGTGGGTGACTCTTCATCATGAATTTGAGCCCAATGGTGGGTATAAAGCTTAAAAAAAAGAAAGCGGAATACCCTTACTAGAGTCTTGGTTTGTTTGTACGTCTTTTTTTTCTTTGTTTTGTTTCTTAAATTCCACACATGAGTGAAATCAGATGGTATTTGTCTTTCTTTGGCTGCTTTATATTACTTAGCATTATATCCTCTAGGTCCATCCATATTGTTGGAAATGGCAAGTTTTCATTCTTTTTTTTTTATGGATGAGTAATATTCCAGTGTATATATACCACATCTTCTTTATCCATTCATCTATCACTGAACACTTGAGTTGCTGCCATAATTTGGCTGTTGTAAATAATGCTGTAATAAACATAGGGGTGCGTATATCTTTTCAAATTAGTGTTTTCATATTCTTTGAGTCAATACCCAGTAGTGCTACTATCTTTAATTTTTTGAGGAACCGCCACATGTTTTCCCCAATGGCTGCACCACTTTTCATTTCCACTAACAGTGCACGAGGGTTCCTTTTTCTCCATGTCCTTGCCAACACTTGTTTCTTGTATTTTTAATTTTAATAATTCTGATAGGCGTGAGATGATATCTCATTGTGGTTTTGATTTGCATTTCTCTGATGAGTGATGTTGAGCATCTTTCATGTGTCTCTTTGTCATCTGTATGTCTTGGGAGAAATGTCTGTCCATGTCTTCTGCCCTTTTTTGTTGGGGGTGTGGAGCCTAACGTGGGTCTTAAACTCACGAACCTGAGATCAAGACCTGAGTTGAGATCAGGAGTCAGATGTTTAACTGAGCTATCCAGGCACCCCTGCCCATTTTTTAATTGGTCAGATTTTTCGTTATTGTATTTGTTGTGGTCATTTTGATGAATGATCTTTGATGTTACTGTTGCCATTGTTTTGGGCGCCGTGACATGTGCTTATATAACCGAGAACTTACTAGATAAATATTGTATATGTTCTGTCTGCTCTACCAGCCGGCTATTTCCTCATTCCACTTTGTTTGTCAGGCTTCTTTGTTTTTTGAGACACAGCAATATTGAAATTAGGCCAATTAATAACCCTACAATGGCCTTTTAAGTGTTCAAGTGGAAGGAAGAGTCACATGTCTCTCACTTTGGTCAGAAACTCGAAATGCTTAAGCTTAGTGAGGAAGGCATGTGGGAAGCCTACATGGGTCAAAAGTTTGGCTTCTTGTGTCAGAGTTAGCCTGTTGCGAATGCAAAAGTTCTTGAAGGAAATTAAAAGTACTACTCTAGGGAACACATGAACAATAAGAAACTAAAAGAGCCTTATTGCTGATATGGTGAAAGTTTTAATGTTCTGGATAAAAGATGGAACCAGCCGTGGTATTTTCTTATGTCAAGGCCTAATCCATAGCAAGGCCCTAACTACTCAGTTTTACGTAGCCTGTGAGTGGTAAGGAAGCTATAGAGGTATGAAGCTAGCAGAGGTTGATTCGTGAAGCCAGCAGAGGTTAGTTCAAAGAAATCATCTCTGTACCACAAAAATGCAAGGTGAAGCAGCAAGTGCTTATGTCGAAGCTGCAGCAGTTTATCCAGAAGATGTGGCTGAAGTCAGTGAAGGTGGCCACACTAAGTACAGATTTTCAGTGTAGACAAAACCGCCTTCTGTTGGAAGAAGATGCCCTCTAGGACTTTCATAGCTAGAGAAGTTAATACCTAGCTTCAAAATCTCAAAGGAGAGGCTGACTGTCTTGTTAGGGGCTAATACAGCTGATAACTTCAGGTTGAAGCCAGTGCTCATTTACCATTCTGAAAATCAGGGTCCTTAAGAATTAGCTAGATCGGGGCACCTGGGTGGCTCAGTAGGTTAAAGCCTCAGCCTTCAGCTCAGGTCATGATCTCAGGATCCAGGAATTGAGCCCCGCATCGGGCTCTCTACTCAGCAGGGAGCCTGTTTCCCTCTCTGCCTGCTTGTGATCCCTCTCTCTGTCAAATAAATAAATAAAATTAAAAAAAAAAAAAAGAATTAGCTAAATCTACTCGGTGTTCTGTAACTGGAACAACAAAGCCTGGATGACAGCACATTTGTTTACAAATGGTTTAGACCTACTCTGCAGAGAAAAAGATCCTTTCAGAATATGATTGCTCAGTAACAATGAGCAAATGCACCTGGTCACCTAAGCGCTCTGGCGGAGATGCCCAAGAAAATGAATGTTGTTTCCATGCTGCAAACAGAACATCTGTTCTGCAGCCCGTGGATCAATGAGTCATTCGGCTTTACTTACTGTTTAAGAAACATTTTGTAGGGTTATAGCTGCCATTCCTAGTGAGTGATTCCTCTGATGGATCCAGGCAGAATAAATTGAAAACTTTCTGGAAAACGTTCACTATTCTAGATGCCATTAAGAATATCCCCAATAGATGGGAGAAGGCCCAGATACCAACATGAACAGGAGTTTGGAGGAAGTTGATTGCGGTCCTGGCATGGATGACTTTGAGGTGTTCAAGACTTTAGTGGAGGAAGTAACTGCAGTTGGTGGAAATAGCAGAACTAGAATTAGAAGTGGAGCCCGAAGATGGGACTGAATTGCTACAATCTCATGATAAAACTTGAGCAGTTGAGGAGTTGCTTCTTATGGACGAGCAAAGAAAGTGGTTTCTTGGGATGAAATCTGCTGGTGAAGATGCTGTGAAGATTATTGAAACGACGACAAAGAATTTAGAATATTACATAACCTTAGTGGGTAAAGCAAGTGGCAGGGTTTGAGAGGATTAACTCCCAATATTTAAAGAAGTTCGAATTGTGCATAAAATGCTATCAAACAGCATTGCATGCTTCAGAGAAGTCACATGTGAAAGAGACAATTGATGTGGCAGACTGTTGTTGTTGTTGTCTACCAATTGAGCCAGCCAGGTGTCCCAGACTCTCTTGTTTTATTTTAAGAAATTACCACAGGACCCCCAGCTTTGAGCAACCACCTCCCTGATCAGGCAGCAGCCTGAGCAACATGGAGACAAGACCCTCCACCAGTGAAAAGCTCAAATGATGTTGAGCATTTTTTAGCAATATTTTTTAATTAAGGTATATACATTGCTTTATTAGACATAATACTATTATTGCATATTTAATAGGCTACAGTATACGGTAAATATAAATTTTATATGTGCTGAGAAACCAGAAAGCTCATTTGACTTGTTTTATTATGATATTTGTTTTATTGTTGTGGTCTGGAACCAAACCCCCAATATCTCCAAGGTCTCTCTGTACATTGGTAGAGACTCATGAAGTCAGTATTTGTGGTATAGTCTCATTTCAGGTGTAACCTTTGTTATTAATGGGGCATCATGTTTCCTTATTCTACAGTAATTTGAATATCACATCTCTTGATCATTTTATTTATCCTTTGATCACATTTCTTTAAGGACTCTTCCTATAAACTTCTTCTTATGCCCTTGAGATACTAATCTCAACCCTTTCTTTGCATATTGTGCACTTATCTTTCCTATCTTGAAGAAAATTTTCATTTTTTTTCTTTCCAAAAAACTTCTTGAGTGGTTTTTCTGTGATCAGTGCCCTCGTTTCCTTTTTATCCCTTCATTGTCACTGTCATTCTGAAACTCTCAGAATTTGCTAGTGACTTTATTGCCAAATTTAGTTGTTCTTTGTCTTTTATCCCCATGACCTCTTTGTTGCACTATATTTTGCTTCTTTGTTTCTTTCCCTAACAGTTTCTTCAGCATCTGATAACACTTGCTGTCACTTAAAAAAAAAAAAAGATAGATTGATTGGTTGATTTTAGAGGGAGAAGAGGCGGGGGGAGAGATAGGGAAAAGGAGAGAGAGAATCCACAAGCAGCCTCCCTGCTGAGCCTGGAGCCCAACTTGGGGCTCCATCCCAGGACCCTGAGATCATGACCTGAGTTGAAGCCAAGAGTCAGCCTCTCTACCAACTGAGCCACCTAGGTGCCCTGACCAGTCACTTCCCCCCCGCCCCAATACGTTTATTTTATTTTTTCAGTGTTACAAGATTAATTGTTCATACACCACACCCAGTGCTCCATGTAATATGTGCCCTCCTCAATACCCACCACCAGGCTCGCCCAGCCCCCCACCCCCACCCCTCCCAAACCCTCAATTTGTTCCTCAGAGTCTGCAGTCTCTCCTGGTTTATCACCCCTCCGATTTCCTCCTATTCACCCTTCCTTTTCTTCTCACAGTGCCCTCCATGTTTTTCCTTATGCTCCACACCTAAGTGAGACCATAAGACAATTGACACTCCCCGCTTGACTTATTTCACTCTGCATAATCTCTTCCATTCCCGTCCATGTTGATACAAAAGTTGGGTATTCATCCTTTCCGATGGAGGCATAATATTCCATTGTATATATGTACCATATCTTCTTTATCCATTCATCTGTTGAAGGACATCTTGGTTCTTTCCACAGTTTGGCGATTGTGGCCATTGCTGCTATGAACATTGGGGTACATGTGGCCTTTCTTTGTACTGCATCTGCATCTTTGGGGTAAATACCCAGTAGTGCGATTGCAGGGTCATAGGGTAGCTCTATTTTTAATTTCTTGAGGAATCTCCACACTGTTTTCCAAAGTGGCTGCACCAACTTGCATTCCCACCAATAGTGTAAGAGGGTTCCCCTTTCTCCACATCCTCTCCAGCATTTGTTGTTTACTGTCTTGTTGATTTTGGCCATTCTAACTGGTGTAAGGTGCTATCTCAGTGTGGTTTTGATTTGAATCTCCCTGATGGCTGAAGATGATGAACATTTTTTCATGTGTCTGTTAGCCATTTGTATGTCTTCTTTGG
>CM052807.1:31357834-31458442 GCA_028533885.1 Nasua narica
TTTCCCAGCACCATTTATTGAAGAGACTTTTTTTTCCACTGGATATTTTTTCCTGTTTTGTCAAAGATGATTTGACCATAGAGTTGCGGGTCCATTTCTGGGCTCTCTATTCTGTTCCACTGGTCTATGTGTCTGTTTTTGTGCCAGTACCATGCTCTGGCCACTTTTAATTATTTTCCTCATCGTCTTCATTTGCCAGTGTTTGCAGGGTGCAGCCTTTGACCTTTTATTGTTTTCCTTTCCTTTACAAGGACTTCTTAGCCTTTCTTAGGATTTTTACCTCTTTTTCAATTACTACCTTGTGGTTTCATTTCTCAGGTCTTGATATTTCCTCCTAGTTTGTGCTAATACAGGAATTATTGTCACTCTGAAAGAGGTGTCATGTCCAGTCACCATTTATAATCCAGGTTTCCCTGGGAGACATTTCTATTCAGCTTTTTGTAATCTCACTTTCAGCATCTGAGATGGAATATCATCTCCTCTCCATCTACCCTTTCACAGACCACTTTACTAATTGCCAGTAAGTATAAGGGTCATTATTTTAAAAACTTAATGTGATCCTTGACTCATCCGTCTCTTTCATAGTCATCTGCTATCTGGTTTAAAGTTTTTGTTTGGGCTTTGTCTCTCATTAATTCCAATCTCCTCCCTTTTCTTTACTGCTACTGTTTGGTTCCATTCCTTAATTTTCTCACCTTGATTATTTCAAATAGCCTTTTAATTTGTATCTCTTTTTTCTTCTCTCTGTTCCCTCCTAATGATTTATAATTTTCTGAGCTATATAATGTTGAAAAGTATTATAAGGAAAAATTGTTCTGTGATAGCAAAGCTTGGGAAGTATTAATTGGGGATAAATAATGATTCCTTACTGTAAAATTTCTATAATATGCTGGTGTTCATTGTTAATCTCTTAAATTGGGAGGAATACAGTAATACATAACATTTTCCCATAGATTATTTAATTTTTTTGCAGTGTATATTCTTGGGCTAGGAGTTACTGGAGCATACTTAAGGATTTGTTGTAAAATTTGAGACACACAGAGAGAGAAAGAGAGTGAGAGAGAGAGAGAGAAAGCATGTGGCAGGGTTGGGGGGAATGGGGCAGAGAGAGAGGGAGAATCTCAAGTCAATACCTACTGAGCTATCCAGGCACCCCATATTTCTTGATGTATTAATGTCCTGTTTGCCAGTTGTTCTGAAGCTGTGTAAATTCTTGTAAGCTAAGAAATACCTGCAGTGCATTTTGGAATCATTTTTACATGAAATAATTTTTTTTAAAAGATTTTATTTATTTGTTATAGAGAAAGAGAGAAAGCACAAGTAGGGGAGGCAGCAGGCAGAGGGAGAAGTAGGCTCACCAGTGAGTACGGACCCCGATGCAGGACTTGATCTCAGGATTCTGGGATCATGACCTGAGCCGAAGGCAGGCGCTTAACTGACTGAGCCACCCAGGCTTCCGTACACGAAATAATTTTTAAAGCAAATATTAAATGCTAATGTGAGAAATGGGAAAATATGGGAGTATGGTTAAGAGACCTGTAGATTAAAGCCAATATCAAAAACAAAGTCTGTTTTGCAAGAACTGAATTGTGTCCTCCAGTGAATAAATTATCGAATTTTTACCTTGGGAAAGTGAAAAAAATTTGCTTTCATAGTGGAATTAGGTTTAAAAGTACCTTGGTCAACCAAGTAGTGACTCTAAAGAGAACCCTTGCATATTAAATGAAAGTCTTTATAAAACGCACTTCAAATGCTCTTGTTTTCTTAACCTGGCAGACTGAATTTAATTACCTTTCTTTTTGATGTCTTGCTGAAGTAGATTATATTTTGATTTGTATGGTTGAAGTAATTTTTACTACTTTATTTTGCATATGTTTGTATTTATCCATGTTATTTTCACATCATTGATTACTAATATATCTATATTCAGGATTCAAGGGTATATTATCCCTGGGATGATAAAGTTTTTTTAATGTTTTTCTTGTTTTAAGGAGAAGACGAAATCATATGAAACAAAATATATGGCTTCATGAATTGTTACATAGTAAACTTTCTTGTCATCACAGTTCTAGTCAAGAAATAGAACTTTGTTAGCCACCCCAGAAGTATCTCCCAACTACAATTTCCCTCCCGCTCCTCAAAAATGACTGCTTTGACCTTTGTAGTAAGTTCCCTGCATTTAAAAAATAGTTAGTCAGATGTGTATTCTTACACACAAAGGTTTAGTCTTTCCCATTTAAAAAAATTAATGATTAATTTTAGAAAGTATTTTGATGTTGTGCCATTGTACCTCCCGTGTTTATATCAGATTTACCTGTAGAAAAAAATTTAATAACTTTCAAGTTCTGATGCTTGAGAGCCTAGAAGGACTTGATGTGGTGACATGAATTGTATTTCAGGGTGTCCTAATGTCAGAAGAAGAAGTGTTTGAACTTGTTCCTGATGATGAGCGACAGTGTTCAGCCTGCAGAACCACGTGTTTTCTCTCAGCTCTCACATGCTCCTGTAATCCTGAACGCCTTGTGTGTCTCTACCATCCGACTGATCTGTGCCCCTGCCCCATGCAGAAGAAATGTCTTAGGTATCTTGAAGTTTCTTGTAAAACTTGTTACTTCTTTTAAAACCAAGTGCACTATTCTTTGTAATTCCCCTTCCCCATGGGTGCACTGGTAACTCTTCCTTGTCTCTGCTTCCCTGCTGAGGACCAGTCCTTTAAAGTTGGCCCTAAACTTGGCAACTAATGTTAGATTTTTTTTTATCAATTGATTTCACATGTTCCCGGTCTCTCCCTGCATTAAAACTCTGTGGGTGGCTTTGATTTAAGACCTCATTCCCTTGGTCATGGTATTAAGCTGATTGTACTTAAAATTTATTTTCACGTTGTTGGTGGTTTTCGCAAAGTTTTTAATTTCTGTGTTTTTTATTTATTTGTTTTGTTTTTCTTTGTGCTTAGATACCGCTACCCATTAGAGGACCTTCCATCTCTGCTGTATGGTGTGAAGGTCAGGGCACAGTCCTATGATACTTGGGTCAGCCGTGTTACAGAAGCATTATCTGCCAACTTCAACCACAAGAAAGGTTAAGTTTCCTCCTTTTGTATACATAAACTGAAATTATTGTCACATTGAAAGAGGCCTTCTTTTTATGTGTTTTTCCTCCATTAAAGAAAAGTTGCAAGCTTCGTATGAGATCTGCAACTAATGGGTTGGTTGATTTAGTTTTCTATTTGAGAATTTTCTGTTACATAAAAAGTTAATATGAAATGGGACACATGGTTAACTTAGTAGTAGATACGTGTTTTGGGGAGCCATTGTTACCAGGAAACTGCCACTAAAGGTTAATTAAGAAAGAGGAATTACCTTCCCGGAGAGAAATTGTCCATAAGGAAGATGAGGAATGGGCACCTGTTCTTAAGCTTTGACTGCATTGGTGAGATTTTCACAGCTGCATTGTTTCCACTAACAGATTGATGACTAACGAGAGAGATTGGTGAACATTTTTAAATGGCTTTTTATGTCTGTGGTTATAGTATGTAGCTTTGTTTTTACAGATTTGATTGAATTACGAGTAATGCTGGAAGATGCGGAGGATAGGAAATACCCAGAAAATGATCTCTTTAGAAAACTCAGAGATGCTGTGAAGGAAGCTGAGACTTGCGCTTCTGTGGCTCAGCTGCTTCTGAGCAAAAAACAGAAGCACAGGTAAGACTGAGAAGAGTTCTCCAGTGGTTTCTTGTGCATTTTTTGGTTTTGTTTGTTTGCTTTTCTTTCAGAGTAAAAGCCAAAAGTGTAACTGGCCCCTGTGATCTCTTGTTGTGGCCATTTCCCTCCCTCCCTCCCTCCAATTGTGTCCTGATCTTCTCTCCTACTGCTCTCTCCCTTCTGTCTTGCTCCACTCTGCAGCCCTCTTCCCCTTGGTGCTTTTCGTACACACCAGGCATGCTCCTGCTTAGCACCTTCACACTTCTTCGCTCTTCGAGCCCTCTTCCATCATATCCGGGTGGCTTATTCCCTCACTTCTTTCAGGTCTTTTTCAGATAGATGACACATTCTTGAATAGGCCTTCTCTGACAATCCTTTATAAAACTGCAACCTTTTTATTCTTCTTTCCTGCTCTGTTTTTCTCAGAGCTGTCACTTCCTGATACTACCGATTTATTTATTATCTCCGCTTTTCTTTCCCAATCCCACTAGACACCTTCTAGACTAGAATGTTGCAGATTTTTTTTATCCATTTTTTCATTGCTCTTTCTTGTGCTTAGAACAGTGTCCCGCACATACTGGATGTGCAATAAATATTTGTAAATAAATAAATGATACTACATGCTGAAGGCAGGTGGCAGCAAAGACTAACCTTGATGGATGCTGGAGAGGCTGTATTATTAACAAGTGTAGAAGTATCCACCCTTGATTTAATGGAATTCACCTGTCCTAAATTTTCTGCAGTATTTTCGTATTTATGCCAGCACTTTCCTGGTACCTGAACGGCTCTTGCTATGGCCCTTCACATTGGGTTTTAAATTACTTTGTACCTTTTTTAATTTACCATTTGATTAGAGAACCTTTCTTTGAAGCATTGATCAGGGAATTTTCACCTGTCACTGGGTCACTAGCCCCCTTGGAAAATCTGGAAAAAGCGTAGGGACCCTTTTCTTAGAAAAATGCATATACACATACAGTTCTGAATGTGTTTCAGAGGAGTTTATTGTCCCCTAGCCAAGTTAAATAGTTTTATTAATAAACATAGTATTTTACTCTGAGGAATTTATCGACTGTTTAAAGTGCTCCATACTTGTAAGATTGGAGGAACTGTAACTTGGAGAGTTGAATCTTTGAGTCATTAACTAATGAGGTAAAAACCTAATTTGGAAGTGATCACCATTATAGTAGAATGTCTCAAACATTCATATTCTGGGATTGCTTGGGTTAGAATTCTAGAGAGACTAGAAGCTCCTTTGCTATCAGGTGACTCTGGATCTTTCTTACTTATGTCTCAATATTATTTCACATCAGGCAGAGCCCAGATAGTGGGAGGACTCGGACCAAACTGACAGTGGAAGAATTGAAGGCCTTTGTTCAACAACTTTTTAGTCTTCCATGTGTCATCAGCCAAGCTCGACAAGTAAAGGTGGAGTATTACATTCTTTTCTTGGGTAAAATCCTTTATAGTATGGGTTTCTGTTTTGGGTAAACAAAATAGTGTGTCTAGACTAGCTTTTTGTTCTGTTTATCACGTAAGTGCTGCTGTTTGAAGTTTTTCAGTAGGCAGCAAGAATCCCCTGGTTTTGTTCTTAGCCTTTAATTCTCCTTTTAAAATTGTGTAACCAAAAAAAGAAAAAAAAATTGTGGAACCAAGAGTAGTTAGTTGAGAATTTTTTTCTACATTAATTTTAGAACTTTTTTTTTTTAATTTTATTTGTCTACATTAATTTTAGATCAGAATCCTCATTTAGCATAGATGCAATTGAAATGCAAGAAAATAGTTAAAAGAACCCGAATCTATCAGTAAGTTACTAGTTCTTGAGCTTTTAAAAATGTGAGCTCTGAAATTACTAGGGCCCTGATGGTTTCTTGAATATGTATACAGTCTCAAAAAGTGTATATCAAATATGTTAATCAGCATAGTTAGTAATCCTCTGGTAGTTTGTGGTGTTCTGTGATTTGGCCATGGGCAGGGTATCTGAAATGGTTTTTGTCAAGGTTATCAGGTTGAGGGGTGCCTGGGTGGCTCAGTGGCTTAAGCGTCTGTCTTCAGCTCAGGTCACGATCCCAGGGTCCTGGGATCAAGCCCCACATCTGGCTCCCTGCTCAGCGGGAAGCCTGCTTCTCCCTCTCCCTCTGCCTGCCACTCCCCCTGCTTGTATGTGCTCTCTCTCTGTCAAATAAATAAAATCTTAAAAAAAAAATGTTGTCAGCGTGTGAAATCAAGTATCAGCTGTGTTTCTGCTGTTATTCCATGTTGTAGGAGCATTTAGTAGTTGACCACTCTTTCCTTTCTGAGAGACTTCTTCTCTGAACATCTGTGACATCACACATTCTGGTTTTCTTCACTCATTCACAGTTCCTTGTCTTTGGTGTTCTTTGCTGTTTGTTTTCTTCATGGCTTGACTTCTAAGTGTTGGAGTATATTAGGAGTCTCAGCTCTCTCTTTAGGTTCTGACACTATTTGTTTAGTGATGTTAAGTATCACCTGTATCTTAATTGATCCCCAGATCACCAGCTCTCAATGCTTTTGTTCTCTCCTACAGGCTTGTACATTCAGTTGCATACTCTGTGTATCCAGTTGTATCCTTCTGCGTATGACTAAAAGGCATCTTAAAAGCCTTTTAATGAATCAAAATCCTTGATTCCTTTATTTTCCTCATACCCCACATCCAGTCTCTAAACAAGTGTTAAGATTCAGAATGTTTCCCAAAGTGAACCATTTGCCCTCATCTCCATTGATTAAACTGCTGGATTCTGCCCCTGAGATTACTGTAATGGCCTCTTAACTCGTCTCCCTTCTTCTCTTGTCCCTGATGGTTTATTTTTCATTTGGTAGCCAGTGTGATCATGTAAAATGTAAATCAAATCATATCACTTCTCTGTGGTTAAAACTCTCTAGTGCCTCCCCAAAGCCATTAGAAAGAAATCTAAACACCTAATCTGCATGGCATTATGTAATCTGACCTCTGCTTATTTTTAAACTGCATTTCTCCCCTTTGCTCCCCATCATCCACTTTAGGGCAAGACATTTCTCTGTAAAAGATTTTGCAGTTATTATCTGCCCTGCCTGAACTTCTTTCCCTCCAGATCTTCATATAGTTCCCACCTCTAGCTCCTCATTTTAGTGTCAGTTCATCTGTTTTCCATGACCACCGTTTCAGAGTAATGTGCCCGCCCCCTCATTCTCTATTGTGTTGCCCTGTTTTATTTTCACAGCACTTAAAATTAACTGAAACATTTTATTCATATATGCAGTGTCTGACTATGTATATGTTCCTTGAAGACAAGGACTTTGTACGTTTTAGTGCTGTGTGCTTAGAACAGTGGCTGCATCTAAGTCCGTAGTCATTAAATATTGTTTGAATGAATTAATCATATTTTAAAAGGGTGTAAGTAATTACAGAGAAGCATATTTATGTTCATTTAACTAGCATATCTGGTGCTCTGATGGTGAGATTATTAGACTAGAATTATTAGTCTTGAATTTGATATTTGCCTGAACTGTATTTATTCCATACTCATTTTGTATCTTTTAAATTTTTTTATTTTTACTTTTTCAGAATCTCCTAGATGATGTGGAAGAGTTTCATGAACGTGCTCAAGAGGCCATGATGGATGAAACCCCAGATTCTTCCAAACTCCAGATGTTGATAGACATGGGCTCTAGTCTCTATGTGGAGCTACCTGAATTAGCCCGACTAAAGCAAGAGCTACAGCAGGCTCGATGGTTGGATGAAGTAAGAATGACCCTGTCAGATCCCCAGCAGGTCACTTTGGATGTTATGAAGAAACTGATAGACTCTGGGGTGGGATTGGCACCCCACCATGCTGTGGAGAAGGCAATGGCTGAACTACAGGAGCTCCTTACAGTCTCTGAGCGATGGGAAGAAAAGGCTAAGGTCTGCCTACAGGCAAGGTGAACACATATATTGGTGACTGTTGCCTCTTTAATAACTAAGGGTAGGACTGAAGGAGGAACATAAATATCTGTTTCATTAAATATTTAGTTAGATGTTTTATGCTTTCCCTGACCAGCCACTAAATTATCAAAGAAGTCTGCATATAAACAATTTCAAATATTGTGTGCATGCTAGAGTACTTTGCTAGGTACTTTAAGTGAAACAAAGTAGTATTTTGTTTAGAACCTCCCCATTATGTATACTGTGGTTCAGAGCTATGAAGCGTAATGCTCACTGCAATGTGTTTTTGTTAACTGAGAGTTACAGAAAAATGCTATAGGAATTCAGAGGAGGAGACGTCGTTTTTAGCTTTGGTGGTCAGAAGAGAAGCTTGAGAAAAAAGAAAGAACTTAGGGAAAGCTTTGAAGCGTGAGTGGGATTGAAGTAGAAGGGGGGGTTTAGAAAGATCAAGTTAATAAGTTTAAAGAATATATAGGGTGTGGTGTTTGGGTGACAAAGGTTAAATGGACTTTACTCCAGTGGAGGATTTATGTAGGATAGTAGTGGGAAAGCGGAAGCAAGAAAGGAGACCATGATGCAGTTGCATTAGCATTGGTACCCTCGTTGGATTTGTAAGATTTCGGTAAAGCATTCACCATACTGAACTGTATATCAACTAATTAGACTGCTGTAATGTTCTTTATGAAAGTATTTCTTTAGCTAAAGTTAAGATTTATAATTTCTCGTGTGAGAATGAGGAACCTGGCATACTTAGAGCCCAGTTATTAAATAACACAGCTTTTCCTATCAACTGCAACAAAATAAGTGACGGGCAAGGTACTTAAGTACATGAAGACTTTGGAATGAAGTGGAAAAGGCTGTGTTGGAAAATTTGAGCTGTGTTGGGACACCTGGGTAGCTCAGTTGGTTAAGCATCTGCTTTTGGCTCAGGTAGTGATCCCAGGGTCCTGGATTGAGTCCCACATTGGGCTCCCTGCTCAACAGGAAGTCTACTTCTCCCTTTGCCTGCTGCCCCCTGCTCGAGCTCCATCTCTCTCTTGCTGTCTCTGGCAAATAAATAAAGTCTTTTAGCAAAAAAGTTGTAAGATATTGAGAGAGACAATTAATTAATTGGTTAGAGCTGTGTTATGTAATGAACACAGTTCTGTTTAACCAAGAAAAGCCTGCATATATTTTTGCTGGATATTTTGCTTTCTAGTTGTCATGGGGAATACATACTAAAATGTATTCATAGCTTTTTCTGTTTGAAACCTTCAAATTATTCATGACAGTTCCAGGAGCATATTAAATGGGAAAAGCTAAATAACTTTGGAATGCAAAACCTGATTTGATATACCTGATGCAACTTAGTATAGTCTACAGAATGAGATTTTGTTGGTAGTAATATATGAAAACTTTCTTTCTCTCATTTTCCACATTTAATCAATCACTAAGGTTTAAGGAATTTGCCTCTAAAATGTCTTTCATATCTGTTTTCTTCAACTGTATTGTCACTGACCTAGATGTGGAGCTCTTGTATTTTCCCTTAATCTTTGCAATTCAGTAAGTATTTACGGAGTACCTACTACATTCCAGGTATTATTTCTAAGTGCTGTAGAGATAGTAGGGGAAAAGACCCACAAAATCCCTGTTCTAAAATAGAGCCAGCATTCTAGTGGGGAGAGACAGGTGAATAAGTGAGGGAACGAATGGTTGAATGAATTTCAGATAATTAGTGTCACGAAGAAAATAAAATTAGTAAGAAAATAGAGGGTAATGGGGCTTGGTGGGAATAGTGGAGAGTAGAATCTTTTGTTTTCTAACTCCTGTCAAAGTTAGCTTTCTGAAATGCATCTACAGTGTTCTTGGCCTCTTAGCATTGGTTAACTCCTGACCACTGTTTTTTCAATATCCTCCTCCTTTGCTTTTGGCCCTCTCTCCTTGCCTCTTGAATAATGCCTTTCCTCAAGATTCTGGCCTAGACCACTTCTTTTTTCACTCTCTATATCTCCCTGGAAATTTCATCTTGTTTTCTGCCTCCATTGGCCATTTTATACTGATTTAACTCCAAATTCTAATCTATAACATTGATATTTTTCATAGATACCATCTGCCTATTTGGTAATTCCATTGGATGTCTTGTTGGTACCTCAAATTCCCCGTATCCAAAATCAGATTCATTAATTCTTTCCCATCATCTTTTCCTTTGCTCCTTTTTTCTTTGAATTAAACCTTTTTTTTTCTTCTTTAAACAAACTTTGGAAATTAACTTTGACCTCTCCTTTCCATTTCCATACTTAACTACCAAGTCAGGTTGATTATATTTTCTGGATGTTTCTCACTTTCATTCTTCTTTGGGGTACTGTCATAGCTGGCCTAAATCATAGCCATAGGCTCTGTGACCTCACCCGCTCTCATCCGTTCTCTACACTGCTACTAGTATTTTTTCTTTTTTTTTTTTTAAAGATTTTGTTTATTTATTTGACACAGAGAGAGAAATCACAAGTAGGCAGAGAGTAGGGGAAGCAGGCTCCCTGCTGAGCAGAGAGCCCGATGCGGGGCTCAGTCCTAGGACCCAGGACCCTGAGATCATGACCTGAGCGGAAGGCAGAGGCTTTAACCCGCTGAGCCACGCAGGCGCCACCCAACTAGTATTTTCTTAAAATACAGGTGTGATTTTTTTCACTCCATTGCTTAGAGCCCTTCACTGTTGCCCATTCCCCTGGCGATGATGACATTTAGAGTCCTTCATCTGATTCATAAGGCCATCTTGTAATCTAGCCTTTTGCTTAAGGCTCTAGCCTCATCCCTTGCCATTCTTCCTTTGCATTCTGTGTTTCAAGTGTAGTGATTGCCCTGCTTTCCTCAGACACGCCATGTTCTTTCTTGTCTCTGGACCTTTTCATGTGCTCATTTTGTTCTCTGGAACACTCTTCCCTTCTGCGTATCCCCTGTGGTATATCCCTATCCAGCCTCTGGTCCCAGCTTTCCTGACTCACTCCTATTCAGAAAGGCTAAGAAAGCTTAGAAGTCACTTCCGGGAGTCCTTCGATCACCTGCCAAGTCAGTTTAGGTCCTCCTCCTGTTATATTTTGATAGCATCTTACAGTGCTGTGAATAAACCCCCTCTACCACCGCAGGATTAAAACATTTCATGAGGCAAGAGCTCTATCACTCCTGTGTATAATGATCTCCAGGACCTAGCACAGGGTAGGGTTCATGGATAATGAAACTATTCCCACCCTTAGTAGCTTCCTATTGCTTCCGTGGAGAAATTCATGGCTCTCAAGACCTCTTATATCTGTTTGCATATTTCTTTCCTGTCAAAATTCCCATACTTCTTGCTCTTATCTTGCTCCTACCTCACCCCCATCCTCATACTGTACTACTAACTTTTTTTTAAGATTTTAGTTTTTAAATTAAAAAAATATATGTAATCTCTCCCCTCCCCTAAGTGGTGCTTGAACTCATGATCCTGAGATCAAGAGCTGCATGCTCTACCTACTAAGCCAGCCAGGTGCTCCTGGACCTCTAACTTATTTTAAAATGTTTCTTCATGTCTTTGTTCATTATATTCCTGGGGGTTTTTTTTCCTTTAACCTTTCACTTGAGAAAATCACACTTCTTCTTTAAGCCTCAGCTCTGTCTCAGCTCCTCTAAGCAGAATTAATCACAACTTCCCATCGTGGTGAGCCTGTAATGATTTGCTCTTTGTGCCCAGTACAAGTTTAATTCTTATCTTGTATTCTGATTCATTGAGGATAAGGTCTGTTTTATTCATCTTTTAACTAGGTGGTATTGAATGTAGTTGAATTAATTCCTGGGCTTCTAGACTATTCTTGGACTTCTAGACTATTGCTTTCCATGCTGCTATCTGACACACGTCTCTGACAATTTCAGATATTGCGGAGAACTAAAATAGATGCAGTTTAGTGTAGTGGAAAGAGCAAGGTATCTGAGACTCCTTCTGAGTCAGTGTTTCAGCTGTGCCATTCACTGTATTAAATGATTTTGGGAAAAATAATTGATTTTTGAGTTAAGGTTTTCTTATTTGTAAATTGGAAAAAAGGTAATAGCTGCTTTGGCTCCCTTACAGGATTGTGGTAAAAACTAAATAAATATAATCATATATATGAAATTTCTCTGCACATTCTAAAATGTTATTTAAATGTTGATAGCAGTTTGACTTTTCTTTATGCATCTACCCTGTCTTTGTGGGTTTTTTTTTAGACCACGGCACAGTGTGGCAAGTTTAGAAAGCATAGTGAATGAAGCCAAGAACATTCCAGCCTTTCTACCCAATGTGTTGTCTCTGAAAGAAGCATTACAAAAGGCTAGAGAATGGACAGCAAAGGTGGAAGCTATTCAGGTAATGAGCCTCTTTGGAATTATCCTACCAGTTGGGTAATGCTGTCTCACAGATGAATCCTTTAAGCCTTTAATTCTTTAGAATAGAATAACCATAATAAAATAATAGTACTAAAATTCAGTTGTTCTTCCATCTCATTCTGTCATTCAAAATAAATATTACCTATTTAAATGTTACTTGTTTCTCTCGACTCCCTGCTATGACAGATGACGGAATTAGCCATTTATTTAACTCTTAGCAGTAGGGAGTTTATTTCCTGCTGTATTCTTTGAATCTTTGCCATGTGCGCAAATAAATTTTAAAATAAGAGGCAGAAAAAAGAAAATGAAATTAGTATTTACTGAACGCCATAACATTCATGGTAGGTATTATTCTAGTTGTTTGGGAGTAGAATGTGAGGGAAGAGTGTAAAGATAGTACCCTGGCACTCAGAAAGACATGTATTGTATATTTTAATTTGAAACAATATATAATATACTTCCTGAATTATAAAAACCTTGCAGCATTTTCAGTATTGAGGATGTACATACTCTTTATTGTAGAACTCTATCCAAAGAAAAGGAAACCCAACTCTCTGCTATCCTAAGAAAGAACATATTCAAGGTGTCAAGTTCTAATGCCTTCTGTTTTAGTTTAAGTTAATTCTTTCTGGGAGCTTCTTAGCTGGGCTTTTTCTGTACTATTTTTAAAATTATCTCTTATTTTTCAAACTCAGGATTGCTGGAGGGGGAGGTGGGTTGGTGGGGGAATAGGCTAAATGGATGGTGGACATTAAGGAGGGCACAGGTTGTGATGAGCACTGGGTGTTCTATGTAAGTGATGAATCACTAAATTCTATTCCTGAAACCAATACTACACTATATGTTTACCTTGAATTTAAGTAAAATCTTGGAAGAAAAAAATTATCTCGGTTTTCATTAGGACAGCTCCTCTGTTTCATCTTTAATCTATTTCAGGAGGGTGGTTGTCCTCGAATGTTTAATAACCATTAGCTGGCTGTTAATTTATGACTATAGGACCAAGTCTATAAGTATAGATACATGGCTGTCTTGTGTTTCCTGTGTAATTTTGAAGGACTTGTCCTCCGCCAAGCCCTCTCTTCAGTGGGGAGACTGACTCATAGGTTCTAAGTAAGTGGACAACTTCTGTTGACAGACTCTTCTTTAAGATACAGAGCTTGGGAGCAGCTAAGTCAAACCTTAGCCAGAAGGTCTTTCATAGTCAAACAGCTGTAGTTGGGTACAAGAAGAAATAGCAGGAAACGTGGTATTTCTCAACTGTATCTGTATTTGAGCTTTCTTTTCTCTTCCATTTGCCTATTCTTTAGTCCTAGTACCATGGTGATTTAATTATGCCATTGTAATATCTCTTAGGGCTGGAACCTTCCCATTATTATTATTAAAAATTCCCTTAAGTTGGGGCGCTTGGTTGGCTCAGTTGGTGGAGTGTGTGACTCTTGATCTCAGGACTGTGAATTTAAGCCCCATGCTGGGTGTGGAGCCTACTTTAAAAAAAAAAAAAATCACTAAAGTTTTTTGTCTGTTTATTTTCCCACATGTTCTAGTATAACTTTCAAAATGAACTTAAAGGCAAATGAGTCAGTTAACATAGGAAATAACCTTTTATTGGAATATCTATTTACAGCATGTAACTATGCCTTTCCCTCATTCAGGGCTTCTGAATAACAATGAATGTTAAGGGCATATATACAGTTTCTTAGGTTCTGTGTTCTGTCTGCCTGGAGATTCATCCAGTCTAAGGTATTACTCTGAATTACTGCCCATTAGTTGCCAACTCACTTCAGGTGTTCTTGCCAAATCCCTGAAATGAATTACTTGTTAACCCTCTCACCTCTTTGTAATGATTTATTTAGTTAGTAAATTTACAGCAGTAATAGTTCTAAAAACAGTAATGACTTCCATTATATGGAAATACTGAACTATTGTGACTTGGGCAAATATCTGTTCTCATCTGTATTTATATAACATAAAATGGAGGTGATTATCAGCACCAAAATACTGCTTTGTAGTCATTGGAAAAGTTTGAGAGTCTTTGAAATAGGCAAAAGAAATTATTGGGTGTCCTTTTAATGGAGTACTGGATGTCGTCTAGAGAACTCTCCAGCATTATCTCATTCTAGGAGTGCATGCTGTTGAGTTTCTTCGACCAGCCTATTTTACAACTCTGTCAATTATTAAAAAATGGTAGTAATACAAATGAGTTATGTCCGTAAAAAGACAATTAAATTTATAATGGAACAGTTGATTTCCCCATGGTAGAAAAGATGAATTGTCCCATATGATATTAAATATGTTTCCATCTATCAGCAAATTTCTTCTCATTCCTGATTGTATTTATATATGTCTGCTCTCTTTTTTAAAAAAAAGATTTATTTATTTATTGAGAGTATCTGTGAATGGGGGAGGGTCACGGGAGAAGGAGAGGGGAAGCAGACTCTCCGCTGAGCAGGGAGCTTGATCGCCTAATGGAGAAACTAGCTGAAACCAAGTGTTGGATGCTCAACCAAGTGAGCCACCCAGGTGCCCCTCCCTATATTCTTTAGATTATCTTTTGAACTGATTTTTACATCTTAACTGGTTCCCTCCTTAATTAATAAAAATCTTTGATAGCATGAATTTATAGACTTTTAAAAAAGGACATTGGAAGCTCTGTTAGTTCAAGAAATACAATTAGGTTTAAAGAGTAACATTTAATAAAAAACTTAACACTAAAGTCTTTATAAGATCTTCTGACCAATATCACTAGACTCCATAAGAAAGTGCAAGTTATGTGAGAATGCACTTTTGTGTTTCAGAGTGGCAGCAACTATGCTTACTTGGAGCAGCTGGAGAGCTTATCTGCTAAAGGGCGACCTATCCCTGTGCGTCTGGATGCGTTGCCGCAGGTAGAATCGCAAGTAGCAGCTGCAAGGGCATGGAGAGAACGGACTGGGCGGACCTTCCTTAAGAAGAATTCTAGCCATACCTTGTTGCAGGTAAAGAACAGTTGGTAATTTGATACCCGTAGGTAGGAGTTCATTGCTGAGGGTTGTTTTCAGTTTATCTGGTCATGGTTATGTAAGTGATTCCTATTAAGTGATATCAAATGTTGACTGGAAATCTGTTGCCTTAAGCAGACTTATCTCCAGTTCATCTTATACTGCATCCAAAAAAAGCAATCAGCCTGGATCTTATCTCTGTTACTAATGGATTCTGTCCTTGAAATATCTTATACTCGTTACCCTTTTCGTCTTGAGCAGTTGGAACATCCTAGTAGTTAAAGAGCATAGGCTTTGGAGTAAGGTAGTTCATGTTGAGGACTGGCTCTCTAATTGCTAAGCCTGTGTCCTTGGGCAAATTGTTTCCTTTTTGAGCCTTAGTTTCCCCAGTTTGTAAAATACAGATGATACACCTACTACAGAGGGTGGTTGTGCGGATTGTGTTAGGTGAGTGTAGAAGGTACATAAGAAAGTGCCTAGGACAAGATGAGTGGTCAGTAAATGATTCCTTTTTATTACTTTCAATTTTAAGATTTTTTTAAAAACTAGAACTCAGTGTTTGGTTTTATTTTTGTAGGTGCTGAGTCCCCGGACTGACATTGGTATATACGGGAGTGGTAAAAACAGGAGGAAAAAAGTAAAAGAACTAATAGAAAAAGAAAAAGAAAAGGATCTGGACCTTGAGCCTCTGAGTGATCTGGAGGAAGGATTGGAGGAAACCAGAGATACAGCTATGGTGGTAAGA
The DNA here is from genome assembly GCA_028533885.1 of Nasua narica. Lineage (NCBI taxonomy): Eukaryota > Metazoa > Chordata > Mammalia > Carnivora > Procyonidae > Nasua > Nasua narica. The sequence goes on from CM052807.1 coordinate 31,373,549, forward strand.
AATTATGTAATGCATTCTGAGTGTGCTTCGTGAATATGGAATTCTAAGAGCTATTAACAGATTCGCTGGTTTTATATTCTTAGCTATTTTTATTTTTGTATACTTTATCTTTGGCTTTATAGTAAAATATTTCATTTTTATACACTTGTAATCCAAGTTTATTAGTCTGCTGTCTCCCTGTGAAACTGTTTGTCTTTTCCATATCTCTGTTCTTTATTATTGTTTTAATAGTTGTCTAATATTTCATCAGATTGTCCATAATTTGTTGAACAATTTTCTGATATATCAAATATTTTGATTACTACTCTTTGGTATTATGGATAATATAAAGTGAACTTCTTTATAAAGTCTTTTCCTTTTTCAAATTATTTTCGTATACTTGGCTCTTAGGAATGTAATTACCGGGTTAGAATTTAACAGCATTTCATGACATTTAATAATGTGCTTTTAAAAGGAGTTATATCTGTTTAATGATACCAGCTGCTATTTAAAATATCTCCCTTCTCTTAGTTTCATTCACAGTATAGTGAGTGCTCAGGAAAATACTTGTAACTAATTAGAATGATGGGTGTTTTTGGAGAGGAGGAGAAATGTGTGAAAATGACTAGGAGCCTGAGGATATAAAGAGAAATAAAAAATGAGTTTGGCCTGTATGTAACAATAGGGAATTATATAAAGTTACTTGATATGGATGTTTCTGTCTACATATGATCCTGGGTTTTTTGTTTTTGTAAGATGTATGTATTTGAGCGAATGCATGAGCAGGGAGAGGGACAGGAGAGAGTGGAGGGAAGCAGACTTCCCACTCAGCGGGGAGCCCGATGCAGAGTTTGATCCCAGGACCCCAAGACCACAACCTGAGCTGAAACCCAAGAGCCAGATGCTAAACTGACTTAGCCACCCAGGCACCCCCAGATGATCCTGTTTTGAGGCCAGTGGAAATGATTTAGGGAGCCTGCCTAACAAGTCAGTCCTGCCAGATGAATAGAACTGGAAATTATTTCAAAATTGGTTCAAAGCTATCACAGTTTAAAAAAGAAAATGCATTACAATGTTCATAATAATTAAATTTTGTTTACTTTTATTTTTTTGAAATGAATTACATAAAACCTTATTATAATTGGCCATCAGACTTTGTTATTCTACTTCTACATGAGTTGGAGAACCTGCTTAGAAAGAAAGAAAAATTGATTTGTATAGAAGTCACCCCCAGGGAAGGACTTACAAGGGGATGGGGAAGTAATATTGATTGGCTGTTAACCTTGTGCAAGGAACCCAGTTAGACACTCTCGTGTGTTATCTTATCCTCAAAACACAAAATGAGGTTGGTTGGTATCCTCATTTTTCAGAAAACCGAAATTCAGAAAACTTGTGCCCCAGACCAACCGTCGGTAAGTACAAGAGCCAGGCTTTGCGCTCAGGTTGCTTAACTCCAAGGCGTATTATCTTTCTGCTGCACCCTACAGAAGAGTTCAAAGTACTCTACCGATATAAATTGTCATGTATGGTAGCACTTTGCCCACTTCACAGATGAGGAATGTTTGCACCCAAATTATAGGAAATGATTGACAAATGTTTATTTTTTAAGGACAGTGCCTGTCACAATGAGGGCACAGTGTGGAGATGATCTCAGCTCTGAGGATTTGGCATTTTTGCAATATTTTGCAGTGACTCTTTCAATTAAATGTTTGTTGTATACAGGTGGCGGTTTTCAAAGAACGGGAGCAAAAAGAGATTGAAGCCATGCATTCCCTCAGAGCAGCCAACCTAGCCAAGATGACAATGGTGGACCGCATAGAAGAAGTAAAATTTTGCATTTGCCGCAAGACAGCCAGTGGGTTTATGCTACAGTGTGAGCTCTGCAAAGACTGGTTCCATAACAGCTGTGTTCCCCTTCCTAAATCAGGTTCCCAAAAAAAAGGGTCTAGCTGGCAGGCTAAAGAAGTAAAATTCCTTTGCCCTCTTTGTATGCGGTCTCGAAGGCCAAGGTTGGAGACTATTCTCTCACTGCTGGTGTCCCTTCAGAAGTTGCCCGTACGTTTGCCTGAAGGAGAGGCCCTGCAGTGTTTGACGGAACGAGCGATGAGTTGGCAGGACAGAGCGCGGCAGGCCCTAGCCACCGACGAACTGTCCTCCGCCCTCGCCAAACTGTCTGTGTTGAGCCAGCGCATGGTGGAGCAGGCAGCTCGAGAAAAGACTGAAAAGATCATCAGTGCAGAACTCCAAAAAGCAGCTGCTAATCCGGACTTACAGGCAAGTTTAGGGCTTTCTTTCTTTCTTTTTATGTCATGGGATTATGTGTGTAAATAGTAAATCAAATATATCTAACCAGCTGATTAGGAAAACAGTAAGTTGCCAGCAGCTATGTTATCCGTAACATCTTTCTGTATACACCTGGCGGATTTTCTTCGGGTATATACCTAGGTCATTTTAGTGAACCCTGACCTGGAAATATTGAGATGGACCTTAGCATCATAACCAAATAATTTGGTCTGTACTAACTGTTGAATTCTGTGGGCCACTTTGCAGGTTCATTACATTGAGGTGTTCTTAAGTGCACATTAATTACTCTTGTTTATTTAGTATGTCCCTCTGTTCATCTTGGAATTGTTTGTTGTTTAGGGACACTTACCTAGTTTCCAGCAGTCTGCTTTTAATCGGGTGGTGAGCAGTGTATCGTCTTCCCCTCGACAAACAATGGACTATGATGATGAAGAGACAGATTCTGATGAAGATATCCGGGAAACATATGGCTATGACATGAAGGTAATTAATGGACAGGCATATCTGAATAATGGGCTTGTTAAAACTATTTAATACTGACGTTTGAAGCCTGAAAGTAGAAGAGAAAACTAGTCTATTTATCCTGGGTTTATGGTGATAGCATTTTTTTCTAAGCCCCCAAAACTACAGATCGATGGAACGGTTTTTTTTAAAGAATGGAGTTTTTAAAAAATCTGTGTTTATTTTCTTCACCTTGTAACTCCTTATGGCCTAAAGGGACTAGAAAAATTAAATTACTGAAAGCTTTCATGGCTTATTTCAGTATTTTGTTTCATTTGGGTTGTTAAAGTTTGTATAGTTAGGTTTTAAGAATCCCATTCTAGCTGTGCTTCAAGTCTTGCTCTGATCTCTCATCTGGATGGTGCAAGATAGAATGTTCTATTCAGAGATAAGTTCTACTTGGGCCCATGGTTCGAATTTGTAGAGTTACAGCTACAGCAAGAACAAATTATTTACCCTCAGTGTGATTCTTTTGATAATGACACTGCATTGGTTTTGGCTAGTGTGTTTTGTGTGGGATCCTGTTGATCTTTTATTATTTTGTGTCGGGCCCGAACCCTTTGTCTTTTACCTAGTAGTAACATCATTATCTAGGCAGAAACTCTGCCAGGTTACAGTTAATCCATTGATCTGTTTTATATTAGTCTTTTTTGAACTGTTTAGAATTTGTGTCTCTAACGATTAAAACCATCCATCATAAATGCTTATACATTATCTGCTGAAAATATTTTTCCCAAGATAAAAATGGATCTTGGGAATGTTTTAATGAGGGAATTTTTAGTTGTTTATGAGTTAAAGACTTGAGCAAAGTTGGAACTTGAATTAGCCTGTTACAGTAAAGTTCCAAAGGAGCAGCTGAACGAGAATGCAGCCCATTCCACGTATAAGTTAGTTAATACTAGAATTGCCCATTTACGATGAGAGACCTTTGATACTGGGTTGTTCTCTTTCTAGCACATTAAGTATCGACCAGTACTCTAGAATTGCTAAATGGGACAGAGTTTGTTTAGAAGCATTTTAGAAACCCATGAAAACAAAACATCACAAGTATTAAATGATCATAAGACTAGGGATCAAAACTATGGTTTGATATGGTTGTACAGAATAGTCTCTTTTTTTATGAAATTTATATAGCAGTGTTAGCTTATGAGCTCTCCTTTGGTAGGGGGGACTTTATAATATGAATTAGGAATTTATAGTGTTAGTGATATATTTGACAGCTTAGAAAAATAGAAGAATGGTAGGTGCAAGACTTAGGGTAATTCTTGACAAATCAGGAAACAACAAATGGTGGTGAGGATGTGGAGAAAGGTGGACGCTTTTACACTGTTGGTGGGAATGCAAGCTGGTGCAGCCACTCTGGAAAACAGTATGGACCTTCCTCAAGAAGTTAAAAATAGAGCTACCCGGGACGCCTGGGTGGCTCAGTTGGTTAAGCAGCTGCCTTTGGCTCAGGTCATGATCCCAGTGTCTTGGGATCGAGTCCCGCATCCGGCTCCTTGCTCCACAGGGAGCCTGCTCCTCTCTCTGCCTCTGCCTGCCTTTCTGCCTGCTTGTGTTCTCTCTCTGTTAAATGAATAAATAAAATCTTAAAAAAAAAAAAAAAATAGAGCTACCCTATGACCCAGCAATTGTAGTACTGGGTATTTACCCCAAAGAAACAGATGTAGTGACCCAAAGGGGCACCTGCACCCCAATGTTTATAGCAGCAATGTCCACAATAGCCAAACTGTAGAAAGAGCCAAGATGTCCATTGACTGATGGAAAAAGAAGATGTGGTGTGTATGTGTATATATATGTGTGTGTGTGTGTTTATATCTATATTACAGAATATTATATATTCTATAAATGGAATATTATACATTCCATATGATGGAATATAATGATACATATATTCCATATATATATATATTCCATTATATATATATCAGAAAGAATGAATACTTAGCATTTACATCTGTGTGGATGGAACTGGAGGGTATTAATGCTGAGCAAAATAAGTCAGAGAACGACAATTATGGTTTTACTCATGTAAGTGGAATACAAGAAACAGCACAGAGGATCATAAGGGAAGGGAGGAAAAACTGAATGAGAAGTCATCAGAGAGGGAGAAAAACCGTAAGAGACTCTTAACTATAGGAAACAAACTGAGGGTTGCTGGAGAGGAAGGGGTTGGGGGTTGGGGTAATTGAGTGATGGACATTAAGGAGGGCACATGATATGAGCACTCGGTGTTATAGGCAACTGATGAGTTATTGAATTCTGCATCTGAAACTGATGATGTACTGTGTGTTGGCTAATTGAATTTAAATTTTTAAAAAAGGGTAATTCAAGGTCATATTTACCTTGATGTAGGTTAAACATATTTAAAAAAAATTTTTTTTTTTTTTTTAATTTGACAGAGAGAGATCACAAGTAGGGAGAGAGGCAGGCGGAGAGAGAGAGGGAAGCAGGCTCCCCGCTGGGCAGAGAGCCCGCGATGTGGGGCTCGATCCCAGGACCCTGAGATCATGACCTGAGCCGAAGGCAGAGGCTTTAACCCACTGAGCCACCCAGGCTCCCCCATATTTTAAAAAATTAATTAAAATTTTATTTGCTGATTTAGTTACATTAGTTTGGTGATTTTTCCCTTTGTATGATGTTCCCTGATTATGACCATGAATTCATCTTTAAAGTAGTTTGAATTTAGTATCTTGGCTTGAGAGAGAGCCCTTAACGTTTAGGAAGAAGAGTAGGTAATTACATAGAAAAATAAAATCAGTCATTTGATCCTACTTATCATAGCATTTAATTTGTGCTTTATGTTGTTGGATTACTTCATTTGCATGTAATATCTTGTAATCACCAGTGAATCATCACTGAATCAGGAAAATCATTACTTAGGAAAATATATGTTTAATGAAGCAAAGTCTATCATGGATCTTTTGCGTGTGTGCCTGGCATAACCTTTCACATACTCCTATGGTCATTTCCTTTTAAGACATATTGTTTCCCTTTACTGAAACTGTCCATCCATATCACAGTTTATATTTTGCAAATGCGTGTATGTGCAGAATTGCACATCAGAAAGGAGGAGATACAACAGTAGGAGCTGTTATCTCCCGGAAAGTTCTTTTTTGCAGCCTAGTCATTGCTTATTTTAAAAATGAGAAAGAAAATAAAATTAAATTTTAATAAAATTAATAATTGCTTATTTTAAAACTGAGCCTGGGTGGCTCAATTGTTAAGTGTCTGCCTTTGGCTCAGGGTCCTGGGATCGAGCCCCGCATTGGGCTCCCTGCTCAGCAAGGAGCCTGCTTCTCCCTCTCCCACTCCACCTGCTTGTGTTCCCTCTTTCCCTGTCTTTCTGTCAGATAAATAAAATCTTTTTTAAAAAATGAGAAAGGCAAATAGAACACTTAGATTCTTTTAGGTTTTCCTCTTTACCCTTTTTAATGCTTAGACTGCTTGAACTTTGGTGGAAATAGAGTCCATTTGTCTGTGAGTTTAGTCCAGTATAATACCAGATAAGATAATATGACAGATCTGTATATAAAATACATTTCTCACTGAGAGTGTGGGACTAAACTATAATTTTCCTCCTTAGGGAGAGTAATTTATTTAAGCTTGTTGTTTGTCAGTTCTTTTACTTTCAGCGTATTTTTTTTATATTTAAAATGTGTCTCTTGAAGATAGTACATATAGTAGGGTCCTTTCTGACGGTAATTCTGCATCTGTATGTATTTGTATAATACTGTTGAGTCTTGTTTTTTGTGTTTTATTTTTTAAGTAATACTACAGTCTCAATTATGGGTGTTTAGTCCATTTTCATGTAATATAGTGGTTGACATGGTGGTGTTTAAGTTGATCATCTTGCTATTTATTTTTTTCTTAATCTCTTGGTTTTTTGTTCCTTTGTGGCACTTTTCCTGCCTTCCTTGGGTTAATTGGAAAAAAAAAAAGTAATGTTTGATTCATTTCCTTTGTTGACTTCTTGCCTTATACCTTTTTGTTGATGTGTTTTCAGTGATATTCCAAGGTTAACAATGTGTCTTTAACTTACCAAAGTCAGTATTGTACATGTTCACTTTTCATGCTTCACCTTGGGTGAAGTAATTTTTTTTTTCCAAATTTCTTTTTAGCTATCATTATTCTTTGTCATTATTTTCTGATCAGTGTCCTTTCCATTTTGGAAGTTTAACAGAAAGTTCCCTGAACGAGTAACAATGAAATGAGTAGAGTCAAAGTCAGAAAAGACAATTCTAGTCCATGAGAAAAAGCATATGGCAATGAAAGTAGGAAAGAGCTAAAGTACTCTTCCATCTCTTGCTTTTTAGGACTTAAATTCTTAAATAGGGAAGAAGACTATGAATTGCTATTCCTGAATTCTCAGTGAGTGGCATTGTCTTCCAGAATCCTCTTATAAAACCTTTAAGTATCGTGTTTTATTAAGGATCATCTCACGGTAACTGTAGATCTTCTTGTGTACGCCACCAAGAGAATCCGATTTCTCGTTAGTCATGAAAGCCTTGGCTTCTCTCCTAACACTTCTGTACTTTGCTTTGTGATGCTGGTATTGGGGTTCCACACCAGGGGCTGGTAAACTTTTTCTGTATAGTAATGTATATATGTCAATACACATTAATATGCAGTAATATATATTTATAGTGTGTATGTATGTGCATGTGTATTCACACACACACACACACACACACACACACAGCTTAGTAAATATTTAGGTTTTGTAAGCTACATATGGTCCCTAGTGCATATTCTTTTCTTCCCCCACAACTCTTTAAAAACATAGACTATTCTTACCTTATACTCCATACAAAAAATGAGCTGCTGACTGGGTTGCAGTATGCCAACCAACTCATGCTCTACACATTTGTTTTCTGCCTGCTGCCTTCCTTCTGCCAATAGAGGACATTAGAAAATATTAAAAGGCCTGGACGGTGAGAAGGGACATGATGTTTACCTTGTTTTATTCTTTATTCGTGTCGTCATCTGAACTGTATGCTTTGGGTTTTTTCCCCTTTTTCTGTTTGTTGCTCTGGCAGTGGGAACTGGGTCCAGTTTGTGGTTGTTTTTTTTCACATCCCTGAAACCAACCACATCACATTCCGTTAGAGCAGAACTAACTGGCCAGCACTTCCTTCTGAGAGATATGGCTCCCACCTCGGCAGGGCCCCTTCTCTGAGCTTGTAGGTTCTAATAACCTCACTTCTTCCGTTTGTTACCTCAAACTCTAGGGTTGACAACTCTTTCTTGGTGTTAGCTCGGTGCCATTTTTGTCTTTTCAAGCCTTTAATGTACATCTAACCAGTTCACTTTATTAAACTATCCTTGTTGAAATGCCTGTGATTTCTGTCTTCCTGATTGCACTCTACCATGAAAGCTGTACATGTGAGCTTCTGGAAACTTAACTGCAGGGGAGAATCATCTGAGAACTAATTAAAGCTGTCAGAAGTATATAATTTGAATATTGTCAGGCTCTTCATTGTATTAAGAAAGAACAATTGGTAAGAGCAATTGATAAGCTTGTAGGCTTGAAAACCTTTAAGAGAGGATTAAATGCTCTGTGTCCTTCAGATGTCACATCTAAACCTTTCTTCCCTTCTTAAGTCCATTTTAAGTGTCATGGTTCTCTAACTTGGGGTTATAGGAGTTTTTATGAGTTGTAGACTATAGAAGGTAGATTATTTAGTAGTAATTTTCTTGTAGCTTTATTATCTCTGTGGATTGTTTTTGAGGTTTACTATTTCCCTTTTGACTTAAAACTCTAGTCCTTACTGACCCCCTCCACCACTCCCTCCCACTGTGGGCATTTTCTGTCTTACTTAATACTGTGCATTTAATTTTAAGGTCATATTTTTTAAATGTATTTTTTAATTTGATTTTTAAATTTAAATTCATTTACTTAACATATAATGTATTATTGGTTTCAGAGGTGGAGTTCAGTGATTCATCTATCTTATATAATACCCAGTGCTCATTACATCATGTGTCCTCCTTAATGCCCATCACCCACTTACCCCATCCACCTACCCTCCTCTCCTCCAGCTACCCTGTTTGTTTCTTATGATTAAGAGTCTCTTGTGGTTTGTCTCCCTCTCTGATTTTGTCATGTCTTATTTTTTCTTCTCTTTCCCTATGATCCTCTGCCTTGTTTCTTAAATTCCACATATGAATGGAATCATATGATAACTGTCTTTCTCTGATTGACTTATGTCGCTTAGCATAATACTCTTTAGTTCCATCCACATCATTGCAAATAGCAAGATTTCAATTTATTTATTTATTTATTTGAGAGAAAGAGAGGAAGCACGAGAGGGAGAGGTCAGATGGAGAAGCAGACTCCCCTCTGAGGAGGGAGCCCGATGCGGGACTCGATCCAGGGACTCCAGGATCATGACCTGAGCCGAAGGCAGTTGCTTAACAACTGAGCCACCCAGGCGCCCAAGATTTCAGTTTTTCGATGGCTGAGTCGTATTCCATTAAGGTCATGTTTTTAGTGTATTACGAGCATTAACCTGAAAGCCAGCATTTAGATCCTTGTCACAGGGTAAGTGAAGTGGTTCTAATTCTGCATACCCCTCTTGGTTTCTTCTTCAGGACACAGCCAGTGTGAAGTCCTCCAGTAGTCTGGAACCCAATCTTTTCTGTGATGAAGAAATTCCCATCAAGTCTGAAGAGGTGGTCACTCACATGTGGACAGCGCCTTCATTCTGTGCGGAACATGCTTATTCTTCTGCTTCTAAGACTTGTTCTCAAGGTATTACCCTTTAAAACAATGTGAAGAAGATACACCTGAAACTGGGGAGAGAAAACATTGTATTAATCAAGGCAGTGAATCCCTCTTTTTAAATTTTTAAATTTTATTTTTATTTTTTTTAAAGATTATTTATCTTAGAGAGAGGGAGCAATAGGGGCCAGAGGAAGAGGTAGAGAGAATCTCAAGCAGACCTCATGCCAAGGGCAGAGCCTGACGCAGGATGCGATCTCACCAACCCTGATACCACGACCTGAACCAAAACCAAGAGTTGGATGCTTAAGCAACTGCACCACTCAGGCGCCCCAGACTATGAATCCCTCTTAAATGTGCATCCTGGTCATGAAATGCTTGTAAAGCCTGAAAATGCAGTTTTGATTAAGAAAAGCCAAGTCTCTATATGCATTTTATGTTACTAGGTAGTAACCTAAAAAAAACTTATATGGAATTATTGAATCCTAGTAAGAAGAACTTTAGAGGCCTTCTAGTCTCATCTCTGTATGAAATCTCTGATAGGCCTCTGTATGAAATCTCTGATAGGCCTCTATTTGTTCATTACCACTTGCTGAGGAACTTGTTGAGGAACTTGTTGCTTTTTGAGAATATTCATTCTTGTTTTGGAGAGTTTTGAGTGTTAGAAAGTTCTTCCTTTCCTTGGTAGATAATTGCCCTCATATGTCTACTTTGTTTTTCCGCAGTGAAAATGCATCACACTGCTTTAGTTTACATGTCTGGGAAGTAAAGGGTGTTTCTCTTTTCATAGTAAAATTTAGGATCTTATGGAGTAGCATATTACTGTTGCTTGATTAGGAGGATAGCGACTTCTACATGGCAGCTCATGTGCTTAATCTTTTGGTCCCTTCTAAAATGGAGAGAAAATGAATTAAGAGATTCTTTCCCATTCTTCTTCCACTGTTCAGTCACAGAATAAAGAATCAATAAGGAACCAGTTTTTTACTCTTAACCAATTTTTTTAGAGTGGGCATTAGAATTCTTTAGATTAGGATCTTTTTGTTTTGTATTTTTTGAAGATCTATTTTCACTCTTATGGATACAGTGAATTCAGATATCTAAAGTAAGTATTGGCGGAGGAGGGACCATTCCCTTAAATATTTACTTTGGAAACATGACATTTTTTTCCATGGTTTTCATTTTTTGTTTTGTCTTATATTTTATTGGAAAGGTTCTAGCACCCCAAGGAAACAACCTCGGAAGAGCCCTTTGGTGCCCCGAAGTTTGGAACCTCCAGTGTTAGAGTTGTCACCTGGAGCTAAAGCCCAGCTGGAAGAACTTATGATGGTTGGAGATCTCCTCGAAGTATCTCTGGATGAGACTCAACACATATGGAGGATTTTGCAGGCCACACACCCACCCTCTGAAGACAGATTTCTGCATATCATGGAGGCAAGGATTTAAAGCTTACTTAAACAGTGGTTTTAAAATTTTTTAGAATGCCTTGGTTCTTTAGAGGCGCCACAAATGCCAGGATGGGGATGGCTGAGTGGGCAGCCCTGCGGCTGTCCTCCTTTCCTATTAAGCCAAATGTAGTTCTGCTTTATGGTCCAATTGTGATTTTATATCATATTTTGGGGGGAAAAACCAAATGCCATTTCAACTAAAAAGAAAGGAGGGTACTGGAAACTCTCAGTTTTTCTCCTAACGAAGGAACAGCTTCCTTAGCCCATACTCCCACTGTTGAAAGGCCCAGGAAAGAAGGCAGAAGAAAATACAGTGTTTTAAAAAAGAAAAAAGCAAGGGGATCGCTAACTAGGGGAGGCGCGGGGGAACAAGAGGGAAGGGTTAAACAAAGCAGATTGGGGTGGGAGAGAGAGCATGCATTCGTATATTAATACTTAAATAGCAGTTTGCAGTTTATATAGTGTTTTTATATCCATGATCTCATTCTATCCTCAGCATAAATAATCTTGAAAAGGTGAGAGGAAAGGATAGACCTATTTCTACATATGAAGAAATTAAGGATCAGAGATGTGGAAATTTGCCTAGGTCACACATTTAGTAAAAACAAAGACCTGGATTCCAACTCTGGCATTTTACTCCGAGTATTCTTTTCATTATTCTTTTCCATTACTTATTTCGATGTAATGGAATGATATGGTGTCACCGACAGTTGATACAGATACATTTGGCAGATGATAGTTAGCTTTTGGTTTGGAATTCAGATCAAAGGTAGCCTGATTTAGATAGTGTTTTCCAAAATACAAAGCGTTTTCTTCATATCCATTATCTCATCTGATCCTCTTTATTTTACACATAAGCAAACACAAACTATTGAGAAGGTAAATACGTAGTTCGAGATGTGGTAGACATTTATAATGCAGCGTTCTGCATTCTGAAGTTTCTTAGGTTCTTGTCAAAGATTTTTCAGTCTCAGATATGTTACAAAATGAATGCTCAAGTAGTATTTTTTTAAGTAGTATTTCTTAATTATCAAGCTTATATTTTTTCAGTATTTCTTTTTCTACCTCCTCCTGTTCTTCCTGTTGCTAGACATACTTTTACTATTAAAAATTTTTAATGCTGGGGCAGCCGAATGGCTCAGTCAGTTAAGCATCCTGACTCTTGTTTTCAGCTCTGGTTGAACGGGATTCAGCACTGTGCTGGGCTCCGTGCTCAGCAAGGAATCTGCTTGGGAGTCTCTCCTTCTGCCCCTCCCCCCATTCTCATGCACTCCCTTCTCTCTCTCACCCTCTTAAATAAATAAATAGAATCTTTAAAAAATTTTTTTGTTTTAATGTGTATTACATTGGCAGATAGTAGAAGTTGGAACAATATTAGAAAATTAAAAAAATAAGGGGTTTTTTTGCTTTGTCACATCAACATCTCTAGCCCTTGCCAGAGTCGCTGCATGTCTTTTGTGATGAGATCATGGATACGGTTTTTTGTTTTGCCAACAATTTTAATAACTTCTTAGCCATCAGGAATTATGAGTTAATAAAGAACTGTAGTAGTGGTAAATGAAGACCAAGAAAGTTATTACATTTACTACTTTTAGCTTTATATGTATGTTTTATCTCAATTAGAGGTTCTACACACTATAGTAATATAGACTGACAATGATCTTTTTTCCCTAGTAAGCTAAAGTCACATGTTTTCTACAGGCTTTTTGTTATTTTCTGTTTCCATTGAATTTTACATCATTTGCTTTCTTAAAATGTCTTTTAAATATCTTTAGAACATTTATTGTGGTATAATGTACCCAACATAAAATCTACCATTTTAATCCATTTTAAGTATACAATTCACTTGTACCAATGGCATTTACAGTGTTAAACAACTATTGCTATTGTCCATTTCCAGAACTTTTGAATCATCCCAAACTGAACCTCCATTCCCATTAAACAATAAGTCCCATTTTCTCCTTCCCTCAGCCCTTGATAACCTCTCTTGTCCTTTCTATCTTTATGAAGTTGTCTATTCAAGGTACCTCCCACAAGAGAATAAAGCTTTTTTTAAATGTCTTGCTTTAAAATTCTTTCTAATTTGATATTGTTGAAGGATGACAGCATGGAAGAGAAACCATTAAAAATAAAAGGAAAAGACTCCTCGGAGAAGAAACGGAAACGGAAGTTAGAAAAAGTAGAACAGCTTTTTGGAGAAGGAAAACAGAAGTCCAAGGAGTTAAAGAAAATGGATAAACCTAAAAAGAAGAAGTTAAAACTAAGTGCAGAAAAATCAAAGGAGCTGAATAAACTGGCCAAGAAATTGGCAAAAGAAGAAGAGAGAAAGAAAAAGAAGGAGAAGGCTGCTGCAGCCAAAGTTGACCTTGTGAAAGAGACTACTGAGAAGAAGAGAGAGAAAAAGGTGCTGGACATCCCCTCAAAGTACGACTGGTCCGGAGCCGAGGAGTCTGATGACGAAAATGCCGTGTGTGCGGCACAGAACTGCCAGCGGCCCTGCAAGGACAAGGTGAGCTCTAACTGTATACACCCCCCTGCCGGAGAGGCCAAGGAGCAGCAGTCTTGAGACCGAAGCCTGATATCAGGAGAATCTGGTTTTGATTCCAGGATTTGGGCTTCCAGCAGAATATGTTTTCTACAGTTTCTATAAACTATTTTGAATTATGAGGCTCTTAGGTCAGTGTGCTTAATAGAAGAAATGTGTGCTTTAAAAATCATGTACTTGGTGAACATAATGAAACCAGAGCAGAGAGAAGCTGTGTGATAACCCTGGGTAGCGGTGCATTTTGTGTGCAGTTGGCATAGTAGAGTTCAGTGCAGTCCTGTAGTCCTTTTGCCTTCCCTGTAGGGTGACTCAGAGAACTAAATACCTTGTCAGTTAGTTAGTCACGGTGGCCTCAAAACATTCTGAGCCTGTGTTTTAAGAGCTTTGGCAAATTGCATTAAGATTTTCGTTCTAAAGACCTAAAACTTAAGTGGTTAAAGCTTCGCTTTTGGTCTGTGTCTTACCACACTCAGGCCTATCTGCATTCTTCTAAAATGGAGTAAGATTTTTTCCAAATACTTTGCAAAAAATAATTAAGACCTTTAAAGATACTATTTTTAAAGTTTCACCCCTAAATCTTAAGTATAGTTATTACATGATGGCCATTCTTTAAGTAATACTGATGTTATGAATTTCTGGAAAAGATGGGTAGATTTTATGAATAATCTCAGTTCATTCAGTGACTGAGGACATCTGTTATGGTTCCCGTCAAGATTAGTAATTCATAGTTTTAATTTTGCTGATTATACCACTGGACATTTAAATTTTTAATACCTCCTCAATTTGAATATATTAACAGAATAAATACAATTGCATCATTATTCCCTTACTTCCCTCCTCAGTCAAATACTTGTTAGAGCTTGAAGAGGTCACCTTATTCAGACTTTTCACTTTACAAATGATGAAACCAGGACTCAGTGAAGATAAATGATGTGACCAAAGTCACAGTGCTAACTAGTACAAAGCCAAACGTAGAACGGTGGTTTCCTGGCTCCCAGACCAGGTTTTCTCCACTAATATCCCCACCCTACTGATAATTAAGATGTAGGTACAAAAACACATTCCAAAACTAAATGACACTTAGATTTAAGTTATACTTATTAAATGTTTTCCATTCATTTTTGGAAAATGAATATATTTTGGTAAGACACATATATCCCCATAGTCTAACCTTCCAAGGACAAAACCTATACATATTTTACTGTGTTTCCTTCTAGTCCTTTTTCCATATAGTTTATTTTACATCATGTCATACTGTCTACTCACTTTTGTATCTGTACTGATTTCATAAATAGGTTTCTTTTTTTTTTTTTTTAAGATTTTATTTATTTATTAGAGAGAGACACTGAGAATGAGAGGGGAGAAGGTCAGAGGGAGAAGCAGACTTCCCGCAGAGCGGGGAGTCTGATATGGGACTCGATCCCGGGACTCCGGGATCATGACCCGAGCCGAAGGCAGTCGGTTAACCAACTGAGCCACCCAGGCGCCGCATAAATAGGTTTCTATTTTATAAACATTTTAAAGTATTTTAGTAGCTGCTTTATATATGTGTATTTTTCTTTCATTTTGAATTTATTCTCATCTGAATTTGTTCGCTAAAGAGGCTGATGAAAGGTTAACTGTTTCTCTTTGGGTAGTGAAGTATTGGCAGCTTAGTGTTGGCAGAACCTTCTCCCTTTGTTTCTCTTTTAACTGATTTTTTGGTAGTGTCAGACTGGCAGCAAGAAGTGATGTTTCTTTTTCAGGATTTCCTGTCATCCTTCTTCCAATGTTTATATCCATCATGAACCTTTTGCTCTCTCTTTTTTTACCTTTTCACTTAGTAATCTTTTCCCTCTCCTCTGCTTATTAGCATTTTAAATATTGCTCAGGTCATCTGTTATCTTCCTGGAGCATATAAACACTATAGGCAGTTTTTTTTTTTTCTCATTTGCTGTAAAATTGTTAAATTAACACATGCCCTGCATACTCCCAGAGTTATGAGACTAAGAGGAGATAATCTCTATGAAAGCACCTGCAAACAAAATGCAGTGTTCAAATGTGATGGTTATTTTTACATGAGCCCTAAGATTTGCTCCTAACATTAAAAGCATTCTTTTAAAACCTACAGAGTTGTCTTAATAGAACAAAGGGAGATTTATCTGAACATTCAGAGAAAATGTCTGTCTCAAACTGTTAAAACACATACAAAAGTGAGGAAGGTATGCCATAACCTGTCATCATCCTACATAAAAGAATCTTAGTAAATGTTGTAGTTCCATAATGTGTTTAATTTTAAACAAATTATTTCAATTGTAAATATTTTGCCCATCATTGCTGTTTCGCAATATTTATGGTTCTCCAAGTTTGTTCTCAGCACTAGTTTTACTAAATAAAAGGTATATTTCTTTAACTGCTTTGTAAAAGAATTTTACGGCTTCTCAATTTGAAGTATAGTATATTTCTAAGAAAACTAACTGATGTATGACACACATCTTCAGAGCAAAATGATAAGAAAAGAATGTTTTTAGAGAAGTCTATGTTCTTTAAATGTCATGCAGCAAAAAATAACTTCTAGAGTTCATTCATATTTAGGTAAATGTATATTTACCATTTTTCTAACCAGTAATTACTATTACTTTTCCCCCAAAACATGGAGATTGAGAAAACTTTGAAGGGTTACCTAAATATATCTAGGTTCAATTTCAGGATGTTTTAGAAAGAGAAAAGAAAAAACAGTATCAAAATAATATTATAAAGGTTTTTAAAGAAAACTGTTTCTTCCATCATTATCAAATTAACTTCACGGTGAAATTAATTTAAAAAACAATAATGAAGAAAAATAAAATAATAAGGGCTATTTTCAAAAAATTAGTTTTAAGGTTCAGAATCTTTTTCTCCCTAAGGTCTGCCCCTTTCATTCAGTCTTACTGTTACCAAGAGTAAAACAAGTTAACTTGAAGGAACAAATTCTTTCAAGCTAACATTTAAGTAACATTTTTTTTTCTTCTGTCTTAAATACTTAATCATCTTATTTAGGAAAATAGACTCCCCCACCCCCCCCCTTTTTTTAAAGGGGTCTTTTTAAAAAGACCCTGTGGAACTTTGCTGGACCCATTACCATTCCCATAAGAAGTTTGGGATAATAAATAGAGATTAAGTTTATAAGCCTTTGTCTCTCACTTTTATTATTTGTTAGTCATTTTGATTTTAAAAGATTTTCATGGTGATGTCTCAGCCATAGTATTTGTGTTATTAGTTCATATCTCTATTTAAAAGCACAGATAATCAAAGGTTGGATTACCCTGAACGAGTGTGTAACACACAACACACACACACAAATTATGGTGATGTGGAGATAGGCTAACCAACTGTTCCACTTTGCCTGGACTTAACTGATTTTAGCAATGAAATTCCCGTGTCTTGGGAAATACCAATCTTGGGCTGGCTAGGAAGGTTGGTCACTTAATGTTGAGAGCACCAAAAAAATACACACAAGGATTCTGAACATTGTTATATTGTACTTTGAGTAAATTGTCTTAGTTTTTCATATCTGGTTTTTATAAGGAACCTTGGTGCAGTAGAGATTGAATGCCAAAATAACAAAAGCTCAGTAGGGGGAACTAAGCTAAGAACATCACTACATCTCTAGGCTTTCTTTTTTTCCCAGTGTAGTAATATGCTCTGCAAAGTGAACAAGATGAAATACGCCAGATAGATATTTTTAAGTGTATATACAAAACCACGTAGCAAAACATGAAATACCAAATTAACATTATTTCTTATATTTAACATATTTCTTTTTTAAAATTTCCCCAAATCCAACTGGTAACCTATTTGTACTACTAAATTTCTTATCCTTTGATATTGGAACAACTTATAGCTGTGAAGTTTTTTAATAATTATTTTTGTGATTTGATAAGTAGGTCTTTCAAAAATAATGAAAGGGGAAGTGACTCTTAGAACCTAATATGCAGTTAACCACATTCTTTGTTCTTGTGTCTTTAGGCCACTACATAGTCTGTTGCCCCTGTGTCAAAATCATCAGTGGATTCAGTTGACATTCCAAACTTAAGTTTGCTTTATGATCCAGTGGGCCTTTTCAAACAAAAGTAGCCTTGGAGTTGGATTGTTAGTATGTGAATGTGATAAAAAAGACACTTATAGTAAGGGAAGGACTATTTTTTTTTCCCCTGCTTGATTATTGGAGTGAATTGTTATGTAATCTGTAGGCTGGGATAGAATCTGTGTACTGATGAATATCTCAAGAAAAGTTTATACTCTTTTGGAATGGTGGGAGAGCTAGGCTTCGGAATGGCTCTCTAGACAAAATCACAAAAGAGAACATGTCTACTTGAGATTGATTGATTGAATTTGCGGAAACCTGGAAGCCAATGAGTCTAGTGCAGATTTAGATTTTAAGAAACATGGAACTGCTTTTCTTGGCAGCAAATATTGATAAATTAGGAATGTTCTTATCCTGTGGATTAGCATGACTGAGGAACTGGATTAAGAGGGTTGGAGGTCGGAGTAGAGTTGTCTTTTGGTTCAGGGTGGCATCATAAAGAGGGTAATATCTGAAATTTGGGCAGCTCAAAGAAACGGATCATCTTCCCAGTTCTCTCTACCAGCTCCAAACAGCCAAAGCACTTACCATCAGATGGGCGCCTTGTAAATCTCCATAGCTGCAGTACCTATATTTACAGTTTGTTGCCCAGAAGTCATTTATCTCCCCTTTCTTTCATGTGCTACTTTGCTGCAATAGGAACATTTTGATCAATTTTCTTTACTACACAGACTTCAGAAGCTAAATATTACATAAATAATTACAGAACAAAAAAAGAATTTGTTTTAGGACAAATTGTTAAATGGCTCTGAATTTACTAGCAAACAGTATCACTGAGTGGCAGGGACAATCAAATTTAAGATATATAAGAATTACCTAGAATCTGACTGAAAATGTAGTCTTCTGGTTTGTACCCCCAGGATATTCTGAGGCTGTAGGTTTGAGAAGGATTTCAACCTCACTTTTAACAAACGCAACAGGTAATTCTATGCAAATGGTCTACGCATTTTGAGAAACAGTGCTGCAGGCAGTTATTCAAGGTACAAAATGCCTTTTGTGTAAGATAGGATAATGAGTAGAGCCGTGAGACTGTGATCTTAAAAAAATGCCTCCAGTATCCTAGGCAGTGAACTAGCTGTTTTGTCATTACGATGTTTCATTTGTTCCTCTAAATAATCCTGTAAACAAGATGTTATCTCCATTTTACAGATGAAGAAATTGAGCCTTAATGAGATTAAATTATTGACCTCAAATTATACATATTAGAACTCAAAACTTGTGACCGAATTCAGTAATCTTCATTTGGCACACCACCATCTCTTAAGATCTAGAACTCTAGAATAGGAACAGTGGAAACAGAAAGATTATTTTGACAAATAATTTTTCCCATGCCGTTTCACAACCATAAAACCACTAAAATGAGTATCATCATTTTGATAATTCTTATCTAATTTTGGAAACTACTCCCTTTCCCTGAAACTCATTTACTTAGCCAAAACCTCCTTCCTCTGTTCTTTCTCAAAAGCTGCACTGAGGTACCTATTTGATCCTTTCATGCCTCTTTGCTCTGAAAACTGGCAGAGCTCACTGTTGTTAAGTGGCTTTGTAAGTTGCCAGTGAGACGATCCCCTATGTACTGGGGAGAGGAAGAGTAGTTCTCTTAATGTTAAAGGTTCTCATCTGCTGTGACATTAGCTATAAGTGCTACCACAGTCACCCTCCAAATACAAAAGCCCCAAATCACCTTATTGTTATCTCTAGGCCCAAGGCTTAAAGTCACTAAACTACAGTCGCTGTCTAGCTTCCTATTATCACTATATTCTCTGGAGGGTCAAAGTTTGCCTAGTATCTGCCACTGACCTATCAGTTATACAGACTTTAATTTGAAACCCCAGAGTAATCTATTGACCTGTGACTTTGACTGTTTTAATTGGTTAATTTGTAAGATTTGACCTCTGATATTTGCTAACTTTTTATAGGGAGTTGTATTTGTAACGGAAGAAGAGAAGAATAAAAAATATTAGTTTTAAAAGTGGCCTATGTGACTGCTTTTCTAAAAAGGTATTTAATGCTCTTAGTACTTTGGCTTATCTCTTTGAAATAAAGCTAATACACAGGATTGCCTTCACATTGTTGTACTCTTCCTTTCTTGATCGATAATTGCATTGTCTTAGAGCCTAGAAATTGTTAATATTAGCTAAAACTACTTGGCTGCTCTATTAGAAGTTCCTTTTTTGTCAAGTTTTTCTCAAACATGTTTCTGCCTCAAAAGGAGCCCCGGGTAATTATGAGGTAATGGAGTACCTAAGAGGCCCAATTTTGTGGACATATTATGGTAAAATAGAATTTGGGGGTATTTACTTCCCAATTTCTGTCTTTAAAAGTAGCCCCATAAGAAGTCATTGTCTGTCTCTGGACGTCCCAATTATTTGCTATCATTTAAGCCAAGAGAGCTCTTTGTTTTTTGGTTTCTTTTTTCCCTAGGCTTAATGTTTATGTAACCTAAACATTCCCCAATCTTGTCTCCTACAGGTAGACTGGGTGCAATGTGATGGTGGCTGTGATGAGTGGTTTCATCAAGTTTGTGTGGGTGTATCTCCAGAAATGGCTGAAAATGAAGATTACATCTGTATAAACTGTGCAAAGAAGCAAGGGCCAGATAGCCCAGGTCAAGCACCACCTCCTTCCTTCATAATGAGCTACAAACTACCAATGGAGGATCTTAAGGAGACCAGTTAGCAGTTGCTGGGTTAGTTTGGGACATGGGGAGAGATGGACCACGGTGAGACCTTAGTCATCAAGTAGAGTGGTTTAGATCCACTCAGAATGTTGCTTCCAAAGACGAATGGCCTTCAGAGAAAGTCCTCTTAGCTGACTTCCTCTTTGCATGGACTGTGTGACCTACATTCTCTTCAACACATCTATGCAGAGGGTGTCTTTGGTACAGCAGCCAATATTTCAGTTTATGTCTCCTCTGAGTATGGTTTGTTACTTTACGGCCAGACATGTGATCGAGCTCTAGAATGCTGGTTGGCATTAATACATTGGGATGCTAGCAGGGCATGTAGTATGTGGCTTATGGCCAGTTGGTATTAGTTAGTGGTGTACAACTGAGGGGCAGCCCCGTCTGGAGGTGCCGATGCCTTGGCTCTCCTTAGGACAGTTGGAGAGGAGTGAGAGTACCACTCTCCTACTGTTACCTGGCATGTAATGCCCTACAGATAAAGCTGTGGGAGCGACAGGGCCAAAGTTACTTCTGTTAGCCACGGGTTAGTAGCCAGAGTCTAGATCCCAGCTACTTGTGTGTGTTTGCCCCAAGAAGAAAACCCTAAGTGAGAGGCAGATCACCTTATCTTCCTAAGGAGAGGAGTATGTCCTCTAGTTCAGAAATCTGACTAGATCGGATTCTGAGAAGAAGAGCTTTTCTTATTCCAAGTCAAGGAGCCTTTTTTTGGCTTTGAGAAGTCTTGCTGTCTTGGGTCTGCATTTTAGAGACAAGCAGGGACATGGATCCAGGCTCCTGCTAAAGAAGAGAAGACAAGTCAGAAAGTTTTACTGAGACACAGTGATGCATGCTTTTCGGGGAAACCTTCATTCACAAGTATACCAGATACCACCAGGCTTCAGGCATGGCCATGAGCAAGACCAGCAAATAACAGCTTTTTGCCTTGCAGCCCTGACCCCAATGTCTGCTGTTTCCAACACTGGCAATTTCTGATTGTGGCCCACAGCAGATGCTGTTGAATAACATCATGGCTTCATCAGAGAATGTGGGGTTGTAGCACCTCTGGGTGATAAAAGTTGTTTTAGTAAATCCATTTTTAAAAAAAAAAAAAGGACTTGTTTTTACTTTTTTCTAAATGTCTCTGACTACTGACTGTTCTATAAATAGATTATTTTTCCTTTTTTAATACACATATATGAATATATAAATATATATATTTACTGTTACCAGCAGCATATGACAGAGTTTCAGCATCAAAAATCCATTTGGGGGCTTGCTTTCTCTTTTTTGCTTTTCAATAAAGAAACCCCATTCCTTCCTTGTAGTACAAGGAGTTAGCACTTCCTTATCCACCCTAGCCTGACCAGATTTTTCCATGTTGTTTTTGTTCAGATAGATGAGTACATTTCCTTTGTGTGTTGGAACTTGTCCCTATCTGTCGGGAAACTCGGTCCTACTATTTCTGTGGTGGCTCTTTCGTTTTGTTTTTGTATGTGAATGTTTGAAACTATGGTGCTGTGTCCTCTTTCCTCCTGTTGTGTTCTCTATTCTTGTTAAGGTGTTAGGTAAGCTGTATGGAAATGTTTAGTAGGAGGGGACTCATTTTTTTTAAAAGACAAAAAAACAAAACAAAAACAAAACACACAAAAAAACCATAAAAGAAGTGTTTGGTCTTCACTATCCTGTGTCCCTTTATTTGGTTAAAAATCTGTGGTTTGACTTAATTCATCAGTTTTCTTTTTAAAAGGGAGGAGCGAGGGGGGGGGCGCCTAGAGAACAGCTTTTCCCTTTTGGCCCCAATCTCTTTTAAAGAAATGTCTTCTAGTAACTAGAAGTGAAATGTACTGTCCAGTTACAGTTCGAGTGGGTATGAGATTTAACTCAAAAGGCATCTTACTACAAAAAAGCAAAAGCTTTCCTGTAAAACCCAGTTTCTGTAAATGCATTCTCTATGGTTCATACTACCTAATTTTTAGTCATTCTTCTCTTAATATTATATAACATTTTTAGTATTTTGACCTGTTAAGAGGTTCATAAGTGTCACTGTGCATGATCTCATCTTAAGCTGTATATGATTTAAGATTTCAGTGGATATTGCAAGGTTAACTGTTAACCAATTTCATAAGTTTTCATTTTGCCAATCTGTATAGATACTACTTAGTTAAAAATTTAATCTGGTTATAAAAGAAAGCACAATATTTTTTGCCTTTTCATCCTCTCTGTAAAGATTTTCAAATGCTTGTGAGTAAAAAATTGAGTGCAGTTTTCAGTGATGGCCGCATTTCAAAATATTTAATTTTTCTTCCCAGTCACCTGTTAACTTTACTCAGCCATCAGTGGAGGGGCATGAAGATGCTGAAAAGAATGGCTAAGGTGCTCTGCTTCTGGAGTATGGTGGATGGATATAGGCAGCTGTTTAGGGAATAATTTATGTCCTTAATAGCATATTTACCTCCTGGAGATGTGAGAGAGAGATGCAAGGCAGTCTCCAACCATGAGTAACTCCCTGTTTACCTTCTGGTATTTTGAAACTTTAAATATATCATTTAGTTGGTACTACGATCTTTTCTATATTCGAAAGTCACAGAAGATTTGGTCTGACTCTTGACTGCAGATTTAGACCAAAGCTGAGAAGAACAGATAAGAGAAATTAATTTAAAAAAATTAAAAAAGGGAGAGAGAGGGAGGAAGAAAAATGAACATATACAAGTCTCTAATTTTGGAATTAATGAACTAAGATTCATCTATTTAAAGACATGCTGGTGTCCTGATATAATATAAAACATTGTTTTTAGTTAGAGGAAATTACTTAACAACTTATTCCATTCTTCAGTGTTATAACATTTTATATTAAAACCTGATTTAAAATGTTCCTTTACCTTTCTCTCCAAAGTTGCAAATTTTCACATTGGTATTTTAACTTCTATGTTAATTCTATCAAAGGTATTTCTTACTACCTTCATTATAACTACGTTGGGGAAGGTTATAGAAAGAAAAATGAAAAAATACTATGTAGGTCTTTAATGTTCTCAAAGGGGGTAGGTCATTGGAGCTATGCAAATCCCCAAGTTTACAACTATAACATTAGTAGTTCGCTTTGTTGTTGGCAAAAGAGGGGACATTTTCTTCCCACAAATGTTTATTTTACTTACTGATAGTTAATTGCAACAAAGCCACGTTGAGATTTAGATGCTAAGGCTCCCTTCCTGAGTTGCTGCAAACCACCTTTGCACTGCATGATTCAAATTTGTGCCTCAATAAAATTGCAAATTACTATATGTAATTGAATACTTGGAATAATTGAAAAGATAAGCACTGAATCTGTGATTGCCTTCCATGTACTTATTTAATAATCAAAATCTTAGCAAAGGCTAGCAGACCTGTAAGATTAGAATAATTTTACCTGTGCTTCACTTCTGTTCTTCTCTGCTTTTGTCTTTGGTGTCCAAAAAAATGTCGGTTTGTTTTTCTTAATTTTTAGATTCTGGATGCAGTTTCAGTGCACATAAAAGAAACTCCCTGCTTGTCAATATTTTAATTCTGTAGTACATTTGTGAGAATATCAGCCAGTACTTAAAACAGGAGGATGAAAGGAGAAATTGAGAAACCCCTTCTTTCAAACAATGGGACTATCTACTTTTTAAAGGAGAAAGTAACAATTTGGAGTGGGATTAAAAATTGTAAATTGTCAAAGAATTAAGCTGTTAAAGTCCCACATATAACCAGGTTCAATAAAGGTTTACATATGGAACTAGCTTCTTATATGTGTAGAAAGTTGCTTTTGCAGTAGGTCTGTTAAGCTAAATTTTAAAAAGCAGGCAACTGATTTGTCTTTTGCCTTTTGAACCCCCCCCTTTTTAAATTAAAGCATATCATTACTTTTCTGGATATGAATGTGCCAAGTGATATAAGATGAGAAGGAAAGAATGGGATGTGAATTTATTTTGGAATTGCAGTCTTCTCTTGGCCTGGATCATATCCAGTCACCACTATGCAACGAATGATGTGCACTGGGAAAGGAAATGCCGGGTTCAGATGTAGCCTGCTTATTCTTACTTTTGCAATACTCCAAGATGTCTGAACAGGAATGTCTTTTGTAAACCTCAAGACCCTCTATTGATTATTCTCTTACATATTTATTTACCTGTTAGTGAGACACTTAAATATAATATGAACTCTAATTTACCAGGGTTTTTGGTGGTGCCTTAAGAAAAGTATAACTTGATTTCTTGTTTTTTGAGCATGTTTTCCATTTCTTTTGTTTTCCGAAAGCATATTAGATATGATTATTTGCATTACATCTGAAAAATAAAAAACATTTTGTGTGTGTGCTCAGGTTCCCCCCTACTCTTGTCATTTACATTGGTGGCAGCTCTAAATGGTAACCAAGTAAAGGTCAATTTTGATAATGAGTATTGATCCTGGGGAAGACTGGCAAGTATACGAGAGCCACTTTAACCTGTGCCAAAGCAGTTCCTAATATTGCAATTGCTCTCTATAAAATAAAATACTGGCCTCAAATAATTTGATCAGTGGTGTGTTTACCCTATGCCTGAGGATAGTGTTTTCAGAAAGTGTGAAGTGGAGGAAATGATTCCGGAAGATTTCACCTGTCCTCTGTTTTCAGCAAGAAGCCAGCGATGACCAACAGACATTTCCCCACCTTTGATTCTTGAGCAGTTTGTTCCTTGCAGCAAACCAGTAATAGAACACGAGGAATGCTTTATCTTAGCCTAATGCTCTAACACTAGTTCAAACTGCAGCTGACTTCAGAGAGAGCATTTTTTACTCATTGCCAACCTTACCAGGTCATGCAAGCATTGCTCAAAATGTTTCTGCTTTCAGTGAAATTGACTTCAAATACGAACTATGTGACTGTGTTGGTGAGGAAAATTGGTGGGAAGGAGGGGGAAAAATCTGGTTATCTCTTAAATTGGAAAATGTTTTTCTTACCAACAAAAAAAGACTCCTGAAATTCCATACAGTGACAAATTTTAAGAATTATGTGGGATCTGGGTGCCTGGGTGGCTCAATTGGTTGAGCGACTGCCTTTGGCTCGGGTCATGGTCCCGGGGTCCCAGGATCGGGTCCCGCGTCAGGCTCCCGGCTCCACTGGGAGTCTGCTTCTCCCTCTGACCTTCTTCCCACTCATGCTCTCTCTCTCTCTCTCTCTCTCTCTCTCTCTCTCAAATTCTCAAATAAATAAATAATCCTTAAAAAAAAAAAGAATTATGTGGGATCCTCCCAGTGTAGCAAATATTTCTTGGGGCCTTGGCATTGTGGTTGATATGAACAAATTGAAGAGTCAGAATCTTGGCTATCAGCCATTAATTGGGAAGTTAACACGTGATACAATGAGAGGAAAGAGAAAAGAACACATAAAAATACTATATTATATGAATAAACTTAGAATGATTTTGGAATTCCTTGATTCTTTTTACCTACTTGTTCTTTAAAGTATATTTCTACACTACTTATAGTAGGAAGAAAGATTTAATTCACATTTCCATCTAGTAAAGTTCCATGAAATTTCTTTACCAAAGATGTTCCCTAACCTTGTCTTTGGAACTAGGTTGAATATCTTATTAATGAGGAAGAAGGCACCACAGGAAGTCTAGAAAATGACTTAATGGATCCAGCTGGTAAACCTTGTATTAAGTTTCTGGTGAGTTCCCCGAAATATTGGGATGAAGTCAGAATTGTTTGTAGTTTACAAAAACAAATGTAGTTTTGTAGTTTACAAAAAACAAAAACTTCAAAAAGATGAGGACTTTAGGATTACATTAAGTAAAGAACATAGATTTAGGAATCGAATAGGGGGTTTTAGCTCTGTATATGACCTTATATTAGTTTTTTTTTTAAGATTTTATTTATTTGAGAGAGATTGAATGAGAAAGCATGAGAGGGAGCAGGGTCAGAGGGAGAAGCAGACTCCCTGCCAAGCAGGGAGCCTGATGCAGATCAATTCTGGGACTTCAGGATCATGACCTGAGCAGCAGTGGCCCAACCAACTGAGCCACCTAGGCACCCTTATATTAGTTTTTTTGAGACTAAGTTTCCTACCATGTGTGGGTTAGTTTGTGTGTATAGAAAGACATTTAAGTTACAGCCCCTTCTCTTGAAAGAGGATGAGACCGATGATGATTTTTAAGAATGTTTCCTACCAAAACTTGCATAGAATTTCTAGAGGAAGGTAGAGGGATTTTGGACATGTGGTCCAAATCCGTTTAGTGATCTATTCAGTACTTCGGATGAGGGAATATACAGTCTATAGTGAATATTCTATTTTTAGAAAATGTAAATATTACATACTTAGTCACATATTAGAGCTTACCCATAGTCTTCACTTGGGTGTGAATTTTGCAGAGTTTGTCGGGGGCTTTTATGTATGCCCCAAGACTGGCACCTCACCCTTCTATCCAGTGCCCAACTCTGGGGAGAAGGTGAGAGTATCAGACACATTTGATGGACACATTTGAGAGTATCAGACACATTTGAAGTATGCCACGCCCTCCTCCTGAATTGGTATTTGGCCTTAGTAATTATTCTCCCACCATTCAAAGTGAAGGCCTCTTCCCTCTCCCTAGTACGCTGCACTGTGCTGAAACCAGTAGGTCACTCACTGGTCTTTAGTCTTGGTACGCTACTTTAGTCTTTCAGGCCGAACCTTGCCATCCTCTTGAGTTGGGGCTAAGCTTTGTTGAGACACAAAATGGGCTATCACTAATCCTGTGGAACCCAGGCTAACGGTTCAAGCACACCTAGTCTCATTCAGTGCTCAGTGCTTCTATTTATTTTGTCATAGACACATTATTTCAGAGTTCCAGTTGGAATATTAAGGCCGGTTTAATACACTTGGCTTCTCATCCCTGTAATTCATTACTGCCATCTGAAATAGGTGTCCTGAGGGGGGCGGGTGCCTGGACGGCTCAGTCGCTTAAGTGTCCGACTCTTGATCTCAGCTCAAGTATTGATCTCAGGGTTGTCAGTTCACGCTTCATGTTGGGTGTGGAGCCTACTTACAATAAAGAAAAGAAAATGAAGAAAGAAAAAGAGAAAGGAAAGAATAACTGATAGAAGCCTATCCAGTCCTCTCTCCTTGTATTCCATTGCTGTTACCTACTATCCCCAATTCGTGTTCCCATGTTCCCATTGCTGCTCTTTCTTCCAATTTCTTGCATTATAGCGGGGCACCTGGCTGGCTCAGTTGGTAGAGCATGTAGCTCTCTTGGGGTTGTGAGTTCAAGCCCTATGTTGAGTGCAGGGATTACATAAATGGTTGTGTGTGTGTGTGTGTGTGTGTGTATACACAATATATATATATGCACATTATAGAGACACTGGCTTCCCTATTCTTTTGTGAACTTCCCTACTTTTTCATTAAGTGGAACCTACCTCTCAGCCACGCTTACCTTAGTGGTATTTCAAGTTGAGGGTGCTCATTTTCTCACTTTACTACTCCAAGGTGTGAACTGGTAGATTATAAGGGCTGTTGTGCTTATGTTGTTACTGATTTCCACTGCCAGACATTGAGGCCTCTGATATTCAGCAGTACCACCATCTATCCTCATTACTGTCGTCTCTGGTTATTCTTTTACATTCATTGAGACTTTGATGGTTCAAGGGCATCTCTGCCTCCAGCCCTACCGTTATTCTGGGCAGTATCGTTGATCAGGGAGGACTTAAACCGTTTCTGGACCTCCACCTCCAATAATCATTTTCACTCCATTTAGCAAACCAATTCCAAGGCCATAGCTTGGACTCTCAAAAACTTACTTTTGGGGGCGCCTGCGTGGCTCTGTCAGTTAAGTGTCTGACTCTTGATTTCCCTTCAGGTCATGATCTCAGGTTTGTGAGATCGAGTCCTACATCGGGCTCCATGCTGGCTGTGGAGCCTGCTTAAGATTCTCTCCTGTTCCCCTTCCTTCGCCTCCACCCCCTTCCTTCTTTTTCTCTCCCCCTCTCTAAAAATAAAACAATTAAAAAAAACCTTATTTCTGAAATGTTAATGTCTAGGATCTTAGGCATACTAGTCTGATTTTTAACATCTTGTCCTTTGATCTCTTCCTCTTGGTGTATTTACTCTATGACCTTGAGAAACTTCTAGTTGCTCTTTTCTTTCCAATCTTCAGTTCACT
The DNA here is from genome assembly GCA_028533885.1 of Nasua narica. Taxonomy (NCBI): domain Eukaryota; kingdom Metazoa; phylum Chordata; class Mammalia; order Carnivora; family Procyonidae; genus Nasua; species Nasua narica. The sequence goes on from CM052807.1 coordinate 31,401,955, forward strand.
CTGATGAGGGAATATACAGATGATCTTGAATATTCTACCCTCTTTCTTCTCTATTTAGCATAGATTGCATGGCCTATCTACTCATGGTGTTTCCCCATCACTCTGGCCCTGCAAAACCAAATTCTGGACCATTTTAGCCATCTGACTTTGCTCTCATGGGCTACTGAATACTACTGAGTACACACCACTGATTGGTAGCACCACAAATGGACTCAAGTAGGTGGGCTCTCAAAGCCCCAATGGTCCAGCAACCTTTTCCATTTTTAAAGACTACTTCTTTCACCGTTGTCAAATCTCTACCCACCACCTCTTCCCTCAGCAGAGGCCTACCCTCCTAACACCGACTTGAGCAAATTGAAGCTATAGAAGAGCTCTGAGTTTCCCTAGTCACCTATACCATCAACATCTTAAAGTGGTTTCATCAGGGGCTCCTCCCTATATACCCTCTTTGGATCCCCTAGTTCCTTTCCAGTTACCACTTACCACTTTAATTCAGGTGTTTCCCAAATCAGTATCACTTGCCCAGGCTCGCTTTCTTTTGCTCCTTAACTGGTAAGCATTTCTATTTGTATTATTTTAATCACTCTAAACTCACTGTGTCAAAAACCAAACTTCTCTTCCCACCCCCAAACCAGTTCCCCTTTATTCCCTCTAAAAGAATAGCTCCGTACCCAAGCCAAAATTCTGTGAACCATCCTATATTCTTTCTGACCCTTCCCTTCCTGTGTGCAATTATCTCCTCTGTTCCCATTGTGATGCATTAACTCGAGCCCTCCTCAGTTTTCACCCGGATTTCTGCACTAGTCTTTAGTCTGGTCACGCTAGTTTACCTTGCAAATGACTAGAATGAATTATCTAAAGAGCCAGTCTGTTCAACACATTGTCCTATGAAAAAACAAAACAAAATAACAATGGAATCTGCCCCATTTACCCCTCTAAGCTCTTCTCTTTCCACACACACCCTCAGTCACTGCTTCCGACCAGACGTGGGTTTCCTAAGCTTTTTCTGGAATGCTCTTCTAGCTCTCTCATTCTCAAGATGTCAGTTTAAATGCTACCTCTTCAGAGGTCCCTTGTTCTCTCAACAGCTTGTTCTACTCCCTTATGGGACTTGGCAATATGTGTTATATTTGCTTATGAGTTCTATGAGGGCAGGAGCTTTGTTTCCTTCATCTCCTTATACCCAGCAACTAGAAGAATCCCCCGCATACGGTAAGTATTCAATAAATGACTTGAATGAATGTTGGTTCATGCCTTTGTTCCTCCATATATATTGTTATCTCTCAACGTATTGTACTCTATGTTTGGGCTGCCATGCTCTCATCTCATCCACATTGCCTCCCGTTAAAGAACAAAAATTTGAGTAAATGTGAAGATCTGATTGGCTTTATTAAATGATTCATGAGGACAGGATCCTATCGAGCCAAGTTAGAGGGGAGCTCTGAGGACCTGTACAAAATGGAAATATTTTTATACAAAGGAGGGCGAGGCAATGAAGTTATTAGCAAAAGAAAAGAAAGGATGGTTTCAACTAGGTGACTTTCCCTTAGGGGGAAGATCAGGAAGTCTCAGGCTGACTACCATATCTTCTTTTGGGGAGGGGGGATAGAGAGGGCCCATGTGACAGATTACTTCATTGGCCCTCACCAGAAAATTCCTGACTGACTGATTATGACTATATCTCTGGGGGAGGCTGAAACTGCAATTAGGTTAGGTATTAAGCCCCAGTTTGGTGATTTGACCTGACATAAGTGACTCCATATTGGGCCTATGGTTGTCTTTTGAAAATTCCTCATTCTTCAAAATTCAGCTCATCCCCAAAACTCTTGAAGAGTCTTTCAGATTAATCCTTTCCTCCTAATCCGATTTAGGTGTCCTTTCATGGAGCTGATAGCATTTTAGATCATACAGTGGTTAACAAACTGTGGTCTCTGGACCAGCAACACCTGGGAATGTGTCAGAGATGCACATTCATGGGCCCCACCCCAGACATCTTGAATTGAAACTCTGGGGGCAGGGTCCACAACCTGCATTTAACAAACCCTCCAGGTTGTTGTGATGCTTGCTGAAATTTGAGAACCACTAAACTATATCATAGTCACTATATTTGTATCTCCAGCTTCTAGCACAATGTCTAGAACAAGTTTATTGCAAAGATCTTTCTTATAGGGGCGCCTCGGTGGCTCAGTCATGAAGCAGCTGCTTTCGGCCTGGGTCGTGATCCCAGGGTCCTGGGATCGAGCCCCGCATCGGGCTCCCTGGAAGCCTGCTTCTCCCTCTCCCACTCCTCCTGCTTGTGTTCCCTTTCTCACTGTCTCTCTCTCTCTCTGCCAAATAAATGAATAAAATCTTAAAAAAAGAATCTTCAAAAGATCTTCCTTACAAAGAACTAAAATCCATCCTCCTGTAGCCTCATACATTAATCTTGATTCCTTTAAGGACATGAAAAACTAGTTCAACTGCCTCTGTTTGGCGGCCTCTCAATATTTGACAATGACCATTATTTTTACCTCCCCACCCCTCATCGTCCATCTTCTGGCTTAATATTAATTCCTTCTCATGTGCTATGACTTTGAGTCTCTTCAAACTCAAACTCATTGGGTTTATCTGAACAAAGCCCAACTTCATATCCATCTTAAATATATATTCAGAGCATCCTTTTAGCTTTCAAGCTACAATTCTAAAGGCGGAACTATATGGTGTCACCCAGCACGGTGGGCTTCGTGACGAATACGACTAACATTCCATTTGCACAGTCGGACATGTACGCTGGACAGCAGAGCTGGTCTGAAGCTCTGTATGTTCCATATCTCAAAGAATCTAGCCTTGGTAACGGGAAAGTAATTCTGTAAAGTGGTCTCCTATGACTGAATTGGTGGTCCTCAGCCCTGGTAGCATATTGGAATCATCTGGAGAGCTTTAGAAAACCATCCCCTCCACTCCCACGCCAAACCAGTTGAATCAGAGGGTCTTAGAGTGGAATCCAGGCGCCAGTATTTTTGTGAACAGCTTTTTTGAGATAGAATACCACGAAATCCACTTGTTTTATTTTGTAAGTCAAAGATTCTTAATAAATTGACAGTGCCGGGCAACCATCACCGCAGTCTAACTTTAGAATGTTTCCATCACCCCAAAAAGAAACTTCATGCCCCTTCGAAGTCATCCTGTTTCCACTCCCAACTCCCGGCAGCCATGAGCCTACTTAGGTCTCCATAGCTTTGCCTTTTCTAAACTCAAGCACTAGGATTAAAAAAAAAAAAAAAAAAAAGGTTTCCAGGTGATTTTTAATAATGCAGCCAAAGGTTGAGAACCACAGTTCTAAATGCATTATAGGGAGTCTTAATGATTTTTAAGGGCTGTGTACAATAAGGATATTTCATGTATTTTTATGTGTGTGCCTCCCACTATGGCCAGTGTATTCACCCATCATTAGTATGACAAGATCCTTAATTTGAATGGAACTTAATAGACCATTCTATTATTTTCCTTTTATACCTCTTAGAATCATAATTAAAATTGCTGGGATGCCTGGCTGGTCCAGTCGTTTAAACATCTGCCCTCAGCTCAGGTCATGATCCCAGAGTCCTGGGGTCAAGCCCACATGGGGCTGCTTACTTAGCAGGGGGCCTGCTTCTTCCTCTGCCTCTGCCCTCCCCTGCTTGTGCTCTCTCCCTCTCTCTCTCTCACCCTCCCTCTCTCTCTCTCTCTCTCTCTCTCTCTCTGGCAAATAAATAAATAAATAAATAAATAAATCTTTGAAAAAAAATGAAAGTGCCTCCCATGCTTTCCTCAAGCTATTTTAAAACATATCTAGTCTGCTTTTATCCCTTTTGCTTATAAATTACCAGTGACAGACGTGATCTCAGGAGCATTCTCCCTGAGACAATGTAGTTTCCAGAAACGACTACAACATACTGGTATTGATCCCATCCATGAATTTGTTTTCCTTTTAGTGTCTTTCACATCAGTGTTTTTTCACTGAATGTTTTCTGTTTAACCTCTCTGCCGAATATAGATTTTGGCACTAGTATTTCCAAAACGTTTGGGGGAAAATGTATTTCCGGGTTTTTTTGTTTTTGTTTTTGTTTTTTAATACTACAGGGGTGCCTGGGTGGCTCAGTTAAGTGTCTGACTCTTGATTTTGGCTCAGGTCATGATCTCAGGGTTGTGAGATCAAGCCCTGCATCAGGCTCTACTCTCAGCATGGAGTCTGCTTGTCTCTCTCTCTCCACTCCTCCCCCACTCCTCTCTCTCCAATAAACAAACAAACAAATAAAATATTTACAAAAATTTTATGGTATTTTTATTATTTTTAAAGATTTTATTTATTTATTTGACACAGAGAAAGAGATAGTGAGAGAGGGAACACAAGCAGGGGAAGTAGGAGAGGGAGAAGAAGCAGGCCTCCCACTGAACAGGGAGCCTGATGTGGGGCTGGATCCTGGGACTCTGGGATCATGACCTGAGCTGAAGGCAGATGCTTAATAACTGAGGCATCCAGGTGCCCCATGTCTTTACAAAAATTAAAAAAAATTAAAATAGTACACACATTTGTTTAAGAAAAATATTAAGAATAAATGAAAAATGATCCTCCACCAAAAAATGACCACTGTTAAGATTTAACCAAATCTACTTTCTGACAGCTATCTGTGTATGTTTATGTAGGCATATATACAAATATGTACACCTTTACATAAATGAGGTCACACTCTGCTGCTTTGTAACTTGCTTCTTTTACTTAATAATAAAAGCATTTGTACAAGACAAAAATACAGATTTGTATTCTTTTTAATGGCTGTATAGTTTTGCATTAAATGGAATTTTAATGATTTTTAAGTTATGTATATTGGGGACATTATTTCTTTGTCTTGTGTTGCAAATTTTTGATGACTTTGTTATTAGTCTTTTATCCTTACTATTTTTTACTTTATAAAAGTTATTATTTTATGATGTAAACTTTAGTTTTGTAATTCCGGGTTTTCCTGACATGCTTAGAATAACTTTTACGAGATAATAAAAATACCTCTGTGATTTTGCTTAATACATGTCTAGTTTTATTCTCATTACTAAATTTTTGTTCCATCCTGAATTAATTAGTGTGAGGAATGACAAGTTTTTTTAGATTATTCCTCTGTTTCTACATTTCTTAAGTTTCTTACCACATACTCGTTAACTCTTCAAAGTATTTGAGCATTGGCCTTGCATTTTTTTCTTTCTTTTTTTTAAAGATTTTATTTATTTTTTGGTCAGAGAGAGAGAGCACAAGCAGGCAGAAGGAGAAGGAGGCTCCCCGCTGAGCAAGGACCAACCCCGATGCGGAACTCGATCCCAGGACCCTGGGATCACGACCTGAGCCAAAGGAAGACGCTTAACCCACTGAGCCACCCAGGCACCCCAGGGATGTTACAGTCTTATAATATAACCATGCACACCTAATCACACATATCTTGTCACCTTTGCTGTGTTCTGTTGGTGAGAACTAACAGGTCCTACTCTCGCTCAAGGGGAGAGGCAATGATTGTGCAGGGGGCACCTTACACCTGTCTGCCACACACACACACACACACACACACACACACAGTGAGCGTGAGTAATATGCTGCATCAGCTTAAGACTGATGAGCCCGAGAAAAGAAACTGACGTCCTCAGGCTTAGCAGCATTCACAATTTCCGTACTTTCCTATTCAAGTTAGATCGAAAAAGAAAAGTATAATGGCTTTGTTTTTCTAATGTTCATGAGAAAGAAAAGCAGTAATTTTTTCACTTGGGCTAAACTTCTATAAGACTGCTGCAGTTTGGGGTAATTATAATTGCCCTTTGGCCAATCTCCTCCTGCATTCAGTGGAGCAAATCTTTTCTGCTTCTTAGAGAAATAAAAATCTCCAGATCTCATCACGTCTATTCCTACGTGTTCTGAGTTCCTTGACCCTCCTGGTAGTTCTCTTCTGAACACATTCCAGATTGTTCCTATCTTTTGTAATGTCTACACAAAGCATTCTTTTAATCTTTAAGCTGTAATTCTAGAGGAAGGAATCAAATCTCCTCGGATTTCTTAATTCATAAGATTCACAGGATGCAGAGCTGAGAGTCTTTACAAATTTGCCTCCTCTCCATATATTTTCTTGTCTTCTGCAGCCTCCTGCTTTTGGAGGCTGTGAGCAAAAATTGCTGTACTTTCCATTCCCAATTTTCATTCACAAATATGGAAATGGGAGGATTCCCTCATCATTGAAATCACACTCTTATCTCTCCTGTGTATCCTGGGAGTTTCTATTTTGTTCCTAGGGATGGTTTAGTTGGGAGTTGCTTGTAAACTGATTTCTTGATATGTGTTAATCGAAGATAGGAGACAAGGGACTAGAAGCAGAATTCAGACTTTTAAAGATTCTCATCCCAAGTTTGTAAATTAATAGTAATTTCTTCCGAGGGTAGTAAGATTTCCATCTCTGCTACTGATGGGCGATTTCCTGCGTATCTACTTGCCCGTAGACCTTTTTATACCTCAGCAAGGGCATGAGTCAGTGCTGGCTTTCTGTGTTGTTTTGCAGTTCTTTTCTGGGATTTATTTAATATTCTGCTTTAAGCTCTATGTATACATGCACATATATACATATATCCTAACTCATGTCTGAGAATGACATAGCCCTAACACTTCCAGGGATCCGAATGTCAACTTTTCCATGCTTCTGCTGCTAATACAATAGCATCTAAATCATTTCTAAAACATAGCTAATGCTTGCATGAAAAATGTGTCTAGGAAATATTATGTATAAATAGCCTAGTTCCACCTTGCTTTTTCTAATATTACTAATTAAGCTACCATTGTACAATAATTTGTTTACCACGCAAACCTTTGTCTGATTTGTGGGATGTGTTGAGACTATGGGAGATGATGAATGGACAGGTGGAGGGAGAAGGAGATGCTGTGCTGAGCTCACATGAAATTTCCAGGTTTGGAGGTGTTTCTCGGTTAAGCTGTGTTTTTCCATAGTTGTATCTGCACACCCTCTGCTTTGCAGAGATCTTGGACTTCTGCCTTCTGGGTTATCTATTTCTTCCATCACACTGGGATGTGATGGAAATTTGCTCTTCCCTCCTTCCGCATTTATGCTCTTTCTTTTTGCCTCCTCCATGCACCTGCCATTGGTCACCTGGTAGGACTTACCACCCGATTCCAACAGTCACATCTTTAGGCTTCTGATCCTTGGTTTGCTGGTACGTATTGTGGAGTTTCTCAATTGCTGGATTTCTTGATTGGTGGAAACTGAGAACTGAGCCACCGTTGAAGCAAACACAGCCCAAACGAGTCAACGGCAATAGGGCATGGTGGGGTCACGGGGAAGTTTGGGGCACACCAGCTTCACAGAGATGTTACGAGCCTGGAGAGCTTCCAGAGGACAGCAATGAAAACAGTGGGTGGAGTAAGGAAGGAGAATTCTGAGAAAAGATGAAAGGATTTGGGATTATTTATCTTGGAGAAGAAAGGGCTGAGCGTGGCTTTCAAAAATAGTTTCAAATATAAAGCCAGCTGTGGACCATCTTCCCTGAGGATGGAATGAGAAATAAGAGAACTGCAGCAAAGGGATTTTGGCTATAGAGTCTTTCAGTTTGCGTTGCCCAGTAGAATCATCTGGGGAGCTTTAAAAAAAAAAAAAAACCAATGGCTAAGGGGCACCTGGGTGGCTCAGTCGGGTAAGCGTCTGACTTTGCTCAGTTTATGATATTGGGGTCCTGGGACTGAGCCCTAAGTCAGGCTCCCTGCCCAGCGGGGAACCTGCTTCTCCCTTTCCCTCTGTCCCTCCTCCTGCTCGTGCGCACTGGAGTTCTGTCTCTTTCAAATAAATAAAATCTGAAAAAAGAAAAAAAAAAAGAAAAAAGTCAATGGCCAAACTGCACTTCAGAACAATGAAATGAGCATCTAGGGTTGGGAGCCAAGCGTCAGTAATTTTTACAATGTTTCCCAGGTGATTCCAATGGGCAAACAAGGTTGAGAGTGACGATAAAAGCTCCTTACCTGCTAAGAGCTATGTGATTTGGGAGGGGACTCTGAGTGTGTGGCCTTCCTACTTGGGAATGGTTTACATATGTACTAGACCCTTAGCTTCTTGGGGTGTAGATAGATAGGTATAGATAGATACATCTGTACAGGTATCTGCCTATATCTACGGCTATCTATCTGTCTATATCCCTTAGAGGTAGGTTTTGATGGGGTAGCCTTCTTCAGATGCAGTACTTCTCAATCCTGGTTGTACATCGAGTTCATCCTTGTGAGAATCAGGGTCAGTGTGCAACAGGATCACATTGTAGAGCTTTAAAAATACAGGGATCTCTGGACCTCACCCCATTCAGAAGACTGAGTCAAAATTGCTTAGGTGGGACCCGGACTATAAATTTATATTTGTTATGTGTAATATGTATATTATTATATATGTATTATGTATATATAAGTGTGTATTGTGTATATGTATATGTGTATATATAATATATACATATAATGCGTATATATAGCTAGCTAGATTGATATATCTATATATCTATATCTATGTAGTTAAACACAGCTATCTTTAAATTCCTGTAGCCCTATGGATGATTTTTTTTTTTAAAGATTTTATTTATTTATTTGACGGAGAGATCACAAGTAGGCAGAGAGGCAGGCAGAGAGAGAGGGGGAAGCAGGCCCCCTGCCGAGCAGAGAGCCCGATGCGGGACTCGATTCCAGGACCCCGAGATCACGACCGGAGCTGAAGGCAGAGGCTTTAACCCACTGAGCCACCCAGGCGCCCCCTTATGGGTGATTTTGATGTACAGTCAGTGTTAGGACTCACTTTCTAGGGAAGGATCACATCCTCCTGATTTCCTAGTTTAGCAGCACCTCTCATGAACATCCACTCTGGGAAAAAGACTGCAGATTTTGATGGCATTAACTTTGCCTTGAAAAACACTCCGGGCTGTGTACCTGGGGAAAAATCTCCGATCACCTCCGGTTGTCCCCTTTCCCAGTTACCACACCTGCTTCCCTGAAGTGGATCAGTCAGCAGGTACGTGTCAAGAACCTCCTGGGTGCCTAACACTCTGTATTCTTTGAGAATAGAGAAAATGAGGTTTTTCTTACCTCTTAAGGAGTTCACAAACTCTTGCACTGAAACCAGTTAGGAAACACACACGAGAGACTGTTGAATTAAACGGTACAGACTTCTGTGGGCGCTTAGGTGGCGCAGTCAGTAAACTGTCTGACTCCTGGTTTCAGCTCAAGTCCAGATCTTAGGATCTTGAGATCGAGCCCTGCCATCAGGCTCTGCGCTCAGTGGGAGTCTGCTTGAAATTCCCCCTCTCTCCTTGTGCCCCTCCCACTCGCGCTCTTTCTCGCACTCTCTCACTCTCTCTAGTGCTCAAATAAATAAATCTTTAAATGGTTCAGCCTGCCACAGAAGTCCAGTTCTGAGGAACACTTCATGGAAAGTGTGGGATTTGAGCTGGTCTTGAAGAACAGGTAGGATCTGGAGTGAATGAGGGAGAGTAGACCAGGTGAGAGGGGCCCGAGTAAGACATCCTCGGAGACATGGAGGAAAAGCATTTGATGGGAGGGGAGGACCATTTTTGAAAGGAGAGGGAAGCCAAGTTGGCAGGAGTGTGGGGGCCAGATTCTCAGGTGCACAGCCGTCGGCCACAGTGGCAAACCTTCTAACAAAGTTGGTAGCCGCCTAGAGTGGTTGAGTTCTTAGTGTCAAAGAAGGGTTCGCAACCCCTTAGGGAGGTCATCCTCCTAATCCTTTCTTTCCCAGCTGACATGAGGCCCACGGAAGCAAGCTTTCTTACAAACTCCCTGGTAATGCTTTGTGATTTCTGGTTGAGAAGATTTTTACATGTTAATCTTAGAAGAATCTAGAGGAAAATGGGCAAGGGATGTCAGTCTATTCTAGAAATTTCTTTTTCCTTTTTCTTAACGGAGGGAGTTGGAGTGAGATGTAACAGAGTGAAGAAGGTCGGGGTACTTGTTTGGAAGCTTGAGAACAGGGGAAAGGGCACATGAGAAGCTGGGGCCACGGCCTCTGAGAGGGAACCCTTTTAGGTTCCCTCTCCGTCTCTGGATGAAGAAAAGAGTCCTCAGCAGTGAGAAATGAGATCATGGGCGCATCTCTAGTTCCTTATCTATCGGCTAGGTGATCGGGGCAATGATGTAGGTTCTTGCCTATCACAAATAAACTCCTGCAGTCCTGTGGAAAAATGTTCAGCATTGAAGACTGTACAAAGGTTGAAACTGTTCTTTTTACACGTGGTCCCTCTGCCCTAATCTCTCACCGTGGCTCTGGGCTATCGTGTGAGGGTGTCGAAGCTATGTTGAGAATTTCTCCATTCAGTCAGAACCCCTTATCACTCACTGTTAATCAGCCAAGAGTTTCCTGCTGAGACTAGTTACATAAATGCTGCAAACTCTCCTCTCCGTGTGTTCTGAGGATCTGATGAGAAACCGGGGAAACGGGGATCAGAAGAAACTGCAGACGATTGGAAAAGAACAATTTGCTGGAGTTAAAGAGGAAAGTTATGATTTGTCCCTCCTTGCTTGGGAAGGCAGAGCAGTGGGGGGATGATTGTACACACAGCTGGATAGAAGATCGCCTCTAATTAGATTGTTAAAATAGTCTTCACGTCTGATGAAGTTTTCGGTGAAAGCAGTATTTTTTTCTTGTCATTTCATTACGCACCTCTTTCCTAAGGAAGCTGTGTTTAATCCCTTGGGCCAGGTGATAGCCCAAATAAACACAGGGCCAGAGTCGTGCTCGGCAGCCTTTTTCTTGTCTTTTTTTTTTTTTCCTCCTGGAGTTAAAGGGTAGCCTGGGAGCTGTAAGTAGTGGATTTTGAAATCTCACAAGCCAGAGTTCAAAATTCTGCCTCTAATCATTTTTCAGTTATGTGTTACCTTAAGAAAACCATTTCCTTTCTGGGTAATTAATTAATTAATTAATTAACTGGGTCTCTCTCTCTCTCTCTTTTTTTAAAGATTTTATTTATTTATTTGACAGACACAGGAGAGAGGGAATACAAGTGGGGGGAGTGGGAGAGGGAGAAGCAGACTCCCTGTTTAGCAGGGAGCCTGATTAGGGGCTCGATCCCAGCACCCTGGGATCATGACCTGAGCCGAAGACAGACACTTGACGACTGAGCCACCAGGCGCCCCACTGGGTCTCATTTTTAAGAGGTCATACTAGCAATCTCTGTTGTCTCCCCTGATCGGATGGGGGCCCCCAATTGTGGGAGGACCTGCTTGGGTAGAAGCCAGCAGCACGGGAGGTGAGAGAATTCACCAGAGGCAGAACGAAGAAGATGGAGGTTTATTGAAGATAGGGCAAGGGAGCCCAGGGCAGGACAGCAGAGGAGGGGCAGAGTGGGACGAGGCAGAGGGTGGGGGCTGTATTTAAGGGCAGAGGGTGAGGAGGTATGGGGACGTGTATGGAATTCTCCTTTTTCGGTACCCGCGTCTGGGTGTTAGTAACCCATTGGTCAGCTAGGGGTTACGGGTATTTTGAGGTGGGCCGCCTGATGGGCCTGTCTGTATTCAGCCAGGGGGTTGGGGGCACTGTGGGCCCTTCTACCTTACTCAGGCTCCCGTCGTTCAAGCCTCTCGCCCGGAAGCTGTTTCGTAGGCTTCTTCTAACGATAAAATGAGATGGCACCTGTATAGCATACAGCGCAGCACCTGGCACATTGGAAGTGCCCCACAAAACGAGTAATGGTGATGCCTGATACTAACATTCTTCGTCCTAAGTTTTATTTCTTTAAGACCTTGGGCTTTGAGAGTTTAGGCCGTCCAACCTGGACTCCAACCCAGACCCAGAGAAGAGTCTTCCACGCGTCCAGCATGCCTGCGGTCCCCAACAGGATCCCCTTTCCCCAACAGGATCCAGCGCTTGGACGGCGACAGTCAGGGAGCAAACTGTGAAAAAGAACCTCTTTTATTTTAAATTAATTTTAAGACTTAAGGAAATGTCGCAAAATGGTACAGTTTCCGTACACCCCCAAAGCCATCATCTTAGCCAACTGGACCACCATTGTTACAACACGAACCCGACGTGGGCGGAGCGCCATCAGCCTGAAGGCCTTCTGCACAGGGCACCGGTTTTGTCACTGGCCAACGGCCCTTTTCTGTGTTCTGGTGTCCTGTCTAGGACCCCTGGGAGGACCCCAAGGGAATGTGTGAGCGTTACTTTCCCTCCGTCTCCTGCAACCTGTCTCCTTGTCAGTGATTTTGTCCTGTCTCCCCCACTCTGGCTTTGTCCTGGGTTTCTTCCTGACTAAACTGCAGTTTCGACAGGAGTGTGGCTGTTTTTTTCTTAGTCTATCATCTCTTTGATTCGTGATATGGATAGTGATATGTCTTATTACCAGAGGTGTTGGCCTGGGTGGCTCGGTTACGGTGGTTTCTGTCTGATGTTTCCGCCATGAAGTGACTCTCTCTTGGTAGATAATCAATATCTTAGGGGAGATGCTTCGAGACTATGGAAACTTCTCACCCACTCATTTTAGCAGTTATCAGTGGATCTTGTCTCCAATTATAACAGTGGTGTTTGTTTAGTGATGAGTTTCTATTTCTTGCTTTCCTTCTACTTTTTTTTTTTTAAGATTTTATTTAGCTATTTGACAGAGAGAGCAGAAGTAGGCAGAGTGGCAGGCAGAGGGAGAGGGAGAAGCAGGCTCCGCACTGAGCAGGGAGCCCGATGTGGGGCTCGATCCCAGGACCCCAGGATCTCAGGATCATGACCTGAGGTGAAGGCAGAGCCTTAACTGACTGAGCCACCCAGGCGCCCCAATGCCTGTTAATTTAAAGATCTCCTGCCACTTCCTTCACCATCCCATTCCAATGTCGAAACTGGTGTTGCTCAGAAATATTCTTTCTGAAATGACTCATGCTCCTTCGAAAATTTATTTGCCCTTGTGCCACTCCTAGCAGGGAGAAAAAATTGCTGGGGGAGTATATCATGGCATGTTGGCACCGAAATATGCCCAGGGTCAATTGGCTAGAAGCCAAGAGCTGCCGGGCCCACTTTCTCCATGGTTCACTTTTTTTCTGTTTGGGGAGCACACCCTTCCGTTATCCTAACAGTCTCCAGCGAGTCTTAAAACGAATGCAGCCTCTTGAGTGAGAACTCTTGGAGACTGACTCTATTGTTCTCTATTTCCTCCAGGTTTCCTAGCCCAGGAGGCCAAAGGATGATGGCGACGTGAAGCAGAAGCAAGGCTCGTCCTGCCTGATTTGTGCTAAACCCCAGACAGGGAGTTCTGAGCGATGGTCAGGAACTCTCCATTTACTAGCGGTGCTCAAACATTTTAAAAACTTTGGTCACCCTAAACAGGGCAGAAGACTTATAGCACTGATTCCTACTTTATGGAGAAAAAAGAAACTGGGGCTAACAAAGATTTGGAGAGGAACAAAACAGCAATCAAAATGATAATGTGTAAGGGTGCCTGGCTGGCTCAGTCAGTGAAGCCCGTGGCTCTTGATCTCCGGGTTGTAAGTTCGAGCCCCATGGTGCGTGTACAGATTACTTAAAAATAAAATCTTAAAAAAAAGTGAAATGTAAGGGGTTATGTAAAAACAACAGGACCAACAAGCAAAACATTTTCTTAGTACAAGGGTGGCAACTCTATAAACAAGTCTAATACAAGTCTAAAGCAACTTAGCCTGATCCCGATGGTTCCCTGGTCACCGAGGGTCCTTCCTGGAAACCGGGAACCCCGGTTTTTACACATAGGAGTAGCTGTGCGACATTGCTAATGGCTGTCTGGTGTCCTAACTTAGAATACTGTACATATTTAGATCTGAGGCCTTAGTACACTCCACTTATCTGCTCATTTTATTTTATTTTATTTTATTTTATTTTATCTGCTCATTTTCGAGTACAAATACTAGAGTTTCTAATGCTTAGCAGCTCTGTTAATAGGTCATTAGTAAGTAGCACTTGATGGTAAGTAAAAACAGAAGTTAATAGCATTGTCTTTGAAGATGAACTTTTTTGCATGAGTTTGCAATCTCTCTGGGAGAACACTTTAGGTCTCTTGTTTAACAATTAAGATGGAGGGATGGTGAGAAGGGGAGAGAAAGGGCAGCTGAAACACAGGAATAATAGTCTCTGCCAGGCTCCCTGTTGTTTTTGGGGTTTTTTTTGTTTTTTTAAGATTTATTTATTTATTTGAGAGAGAGAGGGAGAGAGCGAGCTAGCTGAGCTGGCAGCCAGAGGTGGGGCTCAATCCCAGGAACCTGGGATCATGACCTGAGCTGAGAGCAGGTGCTTAATGGACTGAGCCACCCAGGAGCCCCCAGGCACGTTGGTTTTATCCCATTCCTTCATCCACCCCTAGCCCCGCCCCCACCCCCGACTTCTTCACTGTCTGGCCTGAGCCCAGCTTTGCTCAGGGGTCCCTCCATCTCATCCCCTTCAGGAAACCTTCCCTGCTCACTGTGAATGATTTCCTAAGGATCAATACCACCCGCCATTGGAAGGCTTGCTCTCCATGGATTAGGCCCTTCCCATATGTTCGTTACCTCCCGCAACCTCGCTCAACCCTGCCAGGTAAGGAAGAGGCACCCCATTTTCTAGATTTCTCCAAAACAAGGCTTTTGAGCAACAAAGCCACAAAGCGGAAAGCGATGGAGGCGGGACTCCGCCCTGGACCACGGGTCTCCGCGCCCAGGGCGCGTCCGGGCCCAGCGTGCACCCAGCCGGCATGATCTCGGGGCTCTGCCGCCCGGGCTCTGCTCCCCTCTCATGCCGAGTGCGAAGCGCCCAGGACAGGACCGAAGCCGCCTCTTCTTCCCAGCCAGCTCTTCCGCTTAGGATGGGTTTAGGGCTTTGCTTTATTTTAAAGCTTGGCACTTTCTTTTCCTTGTGGGTTTAAAAAACTATTAAAAAAAATCAAAACGAGCACATTATTTAACAATCCAAAAAATCAAAAGCAGAAGTGAAAAACGTCCCTTACTTCATGTTTCATATCCCAACCCCAACCCCACTCTCCAGATAGAACCAGTATTGTTTAGTGAATACTTTGGACTTTTCTCTATGTATATAAATACGTGTGCACCAGGCACCTGGGTCGCTCAGTCGGTTAAGCCCCTGACTTGGGCTCAGGTCATGATCTCAGGGTCATGAGATCGACCATTGGGCCACTGGTGGGGCTCCCTGCTCAGCGGGGAGTGGGCTTCACCCTCTGGTCCCACTCCCCCTCCCCCATCATGCTCTCTCTCTCTCTCTCAAATAAATGAATAAGATCTTTTTAAAAACTTGTGCGTGTGCGTATTGAGGGAGTTTTTCTGACTTCTCAGATTTCTATAATCTACCTATCTTTAGTCCTTTTTTCTGACAAGAGTTTCCCTTTATTGAATTTTATGCCTATAATTTTGCCAGTAAAACAAAAAGTAAAAAATACAGAACAGGGTTCAACCTGCAAAAATGATGATTGATATTTTTTTTCATTCCATTAATGTATTTTTTTTATTCAAGTATATAGTTGACTCACAACATGATGTTAATTTCATGGTGCCCATATGCATCTTTACTCTTAATTGCGATCTACACCAAATCATAAACTGCAGAACGATGAGAGAAATGCACATTCAGTCTACGGGGCACCCAACCGAACGGAACACCCATTCCTGATGGGAATATAGGAGCGCTGGAGTCCGAGAAAGGGTGGAAGGCAGGCTCCCTCCAGGGAGACCCCGAGGTGGCCAGAGGGAAGAGCTCGAGAGCTCTGGGGAAGACAGCCAGCGGCCCGGCAACACAAGCCTGACCTGCCGGGGTGCGCTCACACTCCCAGGGCTGTGAAATCACTCGAGTGTGAGTTGTCTGGTGCTCAGGGGAGGGACCGTGGAAGGGGGGGTAGGCAGGAGGCGGAATGTGGGCTGGGCCAAGTTTAGAATTACAAGTGCGGCAGGCAGAGGAGTTGGAAGCACACTTTAAATAGCCAGCACCTTCTCCTTCCCCTTAGATCATTCTTCCCCCCCTGACTGGACCTCTGGCAGCAACCACACTAAGGTTGGTGACATTTTCTTCTCTCTCTCTCTCTCTCTTTTTCTTCTGTTTTTGGATTTCAGACTACAGGTTGATGAGATCATAGGACGTACAACCAAAAGATTTTTTGGTCCTTCTAGAAAATAGGTCCTGCCACTTCTGTGTGCCTGTGCAAAGACTAGATGCTATATTCAAGCTTCAGTGGCCGTGGACTTGAGGGACCATGGGCTTTAGGGGACGAGAACCCTAGATGGAGAGGAAAGAAAGGCTTTCTCTTCCCTGTGAGATGAAACAATGAACACCTCTTTGGCAAGACTGAAAGAAAATAAAAATTTGAGTGCCTGTTATTCTACGAAGTGCTTTCCTTTGTATATATAGCGCCTCGCTTAGCCCTTCTCACTTTTACAGATGAATGAATGGAGGCTCAGAGTAGTTAATTCACTTCCCCAGAGTCAGACAGCGAATGGCACAGCACAGGGCTAAGATCTGTGCCAGGCTTGTCTGACCCCGCTCGTGACCCCCTTCTAACCGCACCACGCTACCTCTGAGAAGCACCCTAATGAGGCCAGGGACCCAGGACAGGGCTGCCGTTTCTTCTAGCGTCTGGGAGGAGGAAGGAGTGGAGGGAGATGGCATCCCACTATAGGAAGACTCCCATCGGATGGTAAAGGGAGGCTCAGAACCAGCACGAGGTGTTAGACAAGCTTCTCGAAAGGACTGAGGAAACTTCTCAGGTTGAGTTTCTCCTTCTTAGCTCACAATCTCTGGAGCCTGTTCCCTAATTTATCAAATAGGCGAAGGTGCCTCCTGTTCCTTGACTTGCTCTGTAACTTTCTGAATCCCTGAGGTGACCCCGCCAGGGAGGTGGAGCCATAGGGGAGTCTGAGCAAGATGTGGCTCTCACTGAGAAAGTTCTGTTAGCATGAGTTTTTTTGAGGCATATGGAAAAGCCCATTCGCCTACTCTTCCGGAAAAGGGACCATTGTATTAAATCAGGAGGGAGTCATCAGAAGATGCTACTGAGACACACTGATCAACCTGGGTAGCCGATGTAATCAAGAGATTCAATAGAAAGAGTGGGGACAGAGTGGGTTCAAGTCCCGCCTGTGCCGTTGTCTCGCTGTAGGACCGCAGACACGTCACTTAGTAGGACCGCAGACATGTCTCTTAACCTCTCCGAGCTACAGCTTCCTTATTTACAAAGCAGAACTAATACTGTTGTGTGGATTAAAGGAAACAAATGTATGGAAAGCGCTAAATGGTAGTAAATGTGAGTCATGTTCAGTCTTATCTTCAATCCCAGTAAGAGTCTAGAATAGGGCAGTGAAGCATTTGGAACAGTGGCTCTTTATTAATTTCATGTTCTCTTCTCTACCGTAACAGATTCTTATGTGTTTGACCACCAAAAACAAACAAACAAACAAACAAACAAACAAAAAAACCCAGAACCAAAACCAAAACCAAAAAAACCATAGTTCTTTTTCTTTCTTTCATGTTGATTTTAGAAAAACATGGAAGGGTTAGCTGGAAAGATCAGCCCATCTTCTCCAGAATTCCAGGGCCCCCTCAGCCTCTCTCATTCCTTTGGAAGGATTTTTTAAAAGCTTGCTTTTATTTTAATATTAAAAATTAAATAATGTTCTTTGATGAAAATGTAGAAAATAGAATTAAGGAACACATTCCTATAATCCAACCATGGAGAGAGAACTGTTTTGGTAGCTATCCTAAGCTTTCAATGCATATACTTTATAAAATATTTTCCAAGCATAATCGTGTATGCTCTTTTATAACTTTTCGCCTCGCATAATGTGAATGCTTTCATTTCATCACCCTTTCTTCTGCAACACAATTTTTGATGATTGTATAAGAGTCCAGTGTCTGTGTGTGCCTTAATTTATTAACCTATCTACCATTTTGGGACATTACATACTATCTAATTTTTTGCTGTTTTAAACAATGAACATCTTCAATGCCAAATATTTGCCCACAGTCACACTTATTTCGCTAGACTAAATTCCTGCAAGGGGAAATTGGTGGCCTTGAGGATCCTTTCAAAGGTCCCCAGCATACAGAATACAGACATTGAAGCTCATGCTAACACAGACACAAAGCAAGTCGTAGGAGGGCAGGGAGGAACTTAGACAACCCAGGGGCCATGTGAATTCTTCCATATCCACAAGCCCCCGCCCAAGAGGACCTTTCTAGAGGAAACCATGCCCATACCTCGGTTTCCATGCTGTCTTCCTGAACAGGAAAGGAAGATACATTCTCAGCAGCTGTTACTCAGCCTTTACCAATAAGAGATGCTAAGAACACAGGTCTACAGGCAAGGGCGGAGGAATCTACTTTCTTCCAGTGTGATCAATGCCTTGGGAATCTGCTGGTGAAGGAAGGGGAAGGCTTTCCTCCCAGGATTCCCAGCAGTTAACAGAGCTCTCTGCTTGTTTTCCAGCTGGGATGGATAGCAGGGTCTCAAGCACAACCCGTAATGGAGAGACAAAGCCAGCATACCCAGTCATGGAAAAGGCGAAGGAAGATGGCACCCTGGAAAGAGGACACTGGAATAACAAGATGGAGTTTGTGCTGTCTGTGGCGGGGGAGATCATTGGCCTCGGCAATGTCTGGAGGTTTCCCTATCTCTGCTACAAAAATGGGGGAGGTGAGAGCCACTGTGCCACCCCACCCATCCCTGGAAGGAGGATGTCTCCGTCTCCCGCACGTACTGCCCCTCTGGGGAGTCCCACGGGTGCACAGAAATGCTGGAGTGGGAAAGACCCTTACAAGTCAGGAAGGACACTGCAGACCTGGGAGGCTGAGGCCTAGACAGATAACCTGCCTTGCCCCAGGGCTTTTCTATGCTGCTGTGGCACCCTAGGAGTACGGACGTAGGTTTGGAACCAGACGGATCAGAGTTTAGACCCTGCCTCTGCTACTTCATCTCTGTGTAGTCTTGGGCAAGTCATTTAAGCCCCTCAGAGCCTCAGTGGCTCTTCCTGTAAATTAAGATAGCGGTCCCTGCCTTTCGAGCTGTGGTAAGGATTAGCGGTCACGTGGGTTAGGTGCTTAATAAACGGCAGCGTTGTTGGAGAGGATGTTGCCACTGACCCGTCCTAAGGTCCTGAGACTCCCTAGTCCGTGTCTTTCCCTCCGCTGCTGGCCTCATGCCATTCCCTAGGGCACTCATTACCCAAACCCTCCCAGAGTCACAGCCTTTGAGACCAATGGCTCTCCCTTAAAAATTCCCCACTGAACATTTTCGGGCAGGTGTTATTAATTCCAACTCCCTCCTACGTCTTTTTTGGCTTCTTGTTTCCCCCAATTCCAGCCCGCTGGGGGCAGCTCCACTCCCGCCCACCAGCGGTGGTAATTTTCCGACCAGCAAACTCACTTTCAGGCAATCCCGGACCTCTGGTGGGAGAGCTCGGAGGGATTTCTCAGGTCTTGAAGCGTTCTGGGTGAGCAGTAGTTTAGGAAGATCGCCTTGTTGATGGGTAGAGCGTAGGGGTGTTGGGGCTCCCCGGATCCCATTTGGGAATGAGGCTGCAGTCTGGGCTGGAGGAAGGGGCAATGCCGAGGTAGGTCCCATGGGGAAATGCTGAGGGCCGTGGTTATTTTGCGGGCCACAAGGATTGGTGGGTACCCCCTAATGTAACACCGGTCTTTTTTCCGGGGAGGAGGAGCCTCCGAATGCGTGGAGCTCCGCCTCCCAGTGGTTTCGGACAGGGGAGGTGGGAGGGCTGGTTTGGGGGGGCCGTACAGAGGTGCTCTGAACCTTTGGAACCCTGTTCTCAGGATCGTTGCAATTGGAAGACTGGCCTTGGAGTTGCAAGTTAACTTGTATGTTTCCAGAGGGGAGGGGCTGGGCTGATGCGTCCTTTCTCCCTGGGGATTTCTGGCCAGCAGCCTGAAATCACAGGACTTTGTTCTGGGTGCTCTGTGAGGGAAGGAAGGCGGTCTTCCCGCCTCGAACCCAGCGTTGGATGCTCCACAGGCCTTCCTTCCGGGAGCTGGGTGGAGGGCGAGGCTGGTCCAGGGCGGAGGAGGGGTCTGGAGGCTAAGCTGGGCTCTGGGACTCTGTATCTGGAGCCTGGTAACCAGCTTAGCTCCTCACATGGCAGGAAGATTAGGAGGTGAGCGGCTTTCCCCAAGCCTCTCTGGAATTGGGTAAAGGTTGGCCCGGGAATTAGCAGGAATGGCACGAAGAGGCGGGAGGGAGTGATTTCCAGTGATTTCTGGCACAAAACCACTGGGCCGAGGACGGGGAACCAAGGGGAGCTGTGACCAGGACTGAGGGGCAGGAGGGTTGTGGGCTCACCCCACTGAGGGGAGCTTCTCTGGCGCTGTTTGGACCCGAGCTCTGCCTCAGGGCCCTGTGGTAGGTTGGTGCAGGCCTGGGAGAGGGTGACACTGTCTCGGGTGGAAATGCAGGCCCAGGAAGAGTATGAGGGGCCCTTGGTTCTTGCCATGGGCTTGTGAGGGAAGGGGGCGGGTGTGACGCTTGTTGGCGGCTTTCTCCCTGGATAGAGCCTGCCTTCCAGCATGCCGATCCCGACTGGGAGTGGAGAGACCTTTTCTGGGTCCTGGATCCAGTCAAATGGTTTAATCCCTACCACTGCCACCCACAGTCTCTTCCCTTGATTAAATGTAGGGCCTTAGGACTTGTCTTTTCCTTGATGGATGACAGCAGCTGGAAGGAAATGTCCTGAGGGGCTTTGGAGCTAGAGGCGGATGCCCAGGTTTGCTCTGAAGGGCATGAGTCATCCGGGGCCACTGGGTGAATTAATGGAAAGCCCCCATTAGCCTGCCAAGGTAAGGGGGACCCACTTAGGCTCTGTGCGGCCGTTAGAGGGACAGGCTTGGTTTGTGGTGTTCCCAGTTCGACCTTCCTGTCTTCATTCAGCTCCCCTCGCCTTCCCGGGAAAGCAAGCTCCTACAGGGAACAGGCCCCAGCACTTCCTCTTCTCACCCCCTTGTCTGACGAGAAACAGACTGATGCCTCTTTCTGACAGGATCTTTTGCTACCCATGTGGGGCAGGAAGGTGAGGGGAATGGAGGCTATTTATGTGGATTTCACCCTTCTTCCTCCTGCTGCAGTGATTTTATTTAAACCCATGATTCTCCAACTGGGGACCCCTGGGGACTCCCAGGGGATGAGAGGAATGTTTTGAGCAAGCTCTGGAGGAGGTACACTGGGGGTGCACTGGGGTGAACCGTGATCGGGTAATGGACCCTATCGGCCTGCTTCCGGGCCCTTTCTTCAACTTCCCGGCCTTAAACAGCCACTTTGGGGCTTGGGGCAGAGCAGGAAGATAACTTAGGCATTTTTTTATCCATATTTGTTCAGTAGTGAGGTCAGGGATGAAAAAGTCCCCAAAACATAATTTTAGTTCCAAATTTAAAATACAAACGATCGTCTTCTCTGGTTCCTCCCAGCTTGAACATTTGATAGATCCCAATTTGAAGTGAGTTCCCGAGCAGAGCAAGGGCGGAGGCAAGAATATGATAGAAAATCAGGTGAAATAAAAAAAAAAAAGAAAAGAAAAGAAAAGGAAAAAAAAGATAAAGAAAAGCCGGCGAATAGTGAAACACTATAGTCGAAAACCAGAGAAGCCGAGAAAATGATAGAAAGAAGCCCATCTCATATCAAAAGCAGCTAGTATAGGTTCTTCGGGGAGAAGAATGTGAGCCTTGCCTGCCTCAACCATCTCCTCGGTGAGCACCCTCCCCGCTGTCCAAAACCTGGGGCCAGCCCACCCCCTAACGGCTTTCTAGAAGAGTCTCCAATCTCAGTCAGTTGCCCCTGCGCACAGCCCACCAAGCCCCGCCCCTGACCGTGTCATTCAACAGCAATTACTGGCTACATTCCATTTGCCCGGAATTCTTCCAAATTGTCGGCATCCATGTAAAAACAGAACAGAACAATTCACTGACCTTGCAGGGCTTACTTTCTAGAGGAGGGAGACAGACAATACATGAGGAACCTGCTAAGTGGGAAGATGATACAGTATAGCAGAAGTTAAGGAGTCCTATGGAAAAAGACCAAGGAGAGCTGGGTAAAGGGATCAGGAGCGGTGGGGTTGGTGGGGGGGACACTGAGAACATGTGAGCCAAAGTTTGCCAGTAGTGAGAGTGTTGCCTGTGTGGCTGCCGAGGGTAAAAGTGCTCCGAGCAGAGGACACAAATGATTTAAGAGTCATAAAGCAAGAGGCTGACTGGCTTGTTTGAGGCATTGCGAGGAGGGAAGCAGATAGAAGCTGGGGTCAGAGAAGTAGATAGGATGGGGGATGGCAGATCGGGGAGGTCCTTGTCAGTCACCGTGAGACTTTGGCTTTGGCCCTCGTGATGTGGGGAGATGGGGCAGGGTTTTGAGCAGGACTGACATGATCTTACATTTTATTTTATTTTTTAAAGATTTTATTTATTTATTTCAGAGAGAGAAAGCACCAGAGAGAGCAGAGAGCACAAGCGGGGAGGAGCAGGGGAGAAAAGGGGCAGAGGGAGGGGGAGAAGAAGACTCCCCACGGACAGGGAGCCCGACATGGGGCTCTATCCCAGGACCCTGGGATCACTACCTGAGCCGAAGGCAGACACTTAACCTACTGAGTCACCCAGGCGCCCCTATGATCTTACATTTTAAAAGAATCTCTTTAGCTGCTGTTGGGAACTGAGTGTACAGGAGTCCGGGAAGAAGCAGACCAGTTACAAGGCTGATAATGTTAGAGTCATTCTTGATTCCTTCCCTCCTTCCCCAACTGTCGGATCTACCTAAATACCCAGATTCTGGGTGCTTCTGAACATGAACCTTCGGCTGGGCTCTCTGCACCCTGGCTGCCGACAGATTGAGTTCCTCAACACCCCCCATGATGTAGGCAGAATCTGACACTTCCTGTCACCCCCACTGCTGCTGTTCGGTCTCAGCGGTCCAAAGGCTGCAGCCTGAGTGCTGGGGACGAGGGATAAGCCCTCTGCTGCGACGTGGAAGGCCACAAGAAGAGCAGGTGTTAAAAGAAAATAAGGAGTTGTGTTTTGGGAACACTGACTTGAGCTATCTCTCAGCTATCCAAGGGGAGCTGTCCATTAGGCAGTAAAACATAGGAGTCTGGATTCTGCGAGAGAGTTGCGGATGGGAGATATAAATCGGAGGGTGATTAGCCCTTTCATGGTAAGAAGAGAGAACAAGGAGTGGGGGAAGAGGAGGGACCAGCAGGGGACAGAGAAGGAGACACCAGTGAAAAAGGATGACCACCAGGACAGTGAAGTGTTTGGAGAGGCAAGGATAGCAATGAGGTCAGGGAGGCCGGAAGGACAACAGCATCAGATGCTGTAGATAGGTTAAAAAAGTCTCGGAGGAGAATGGAGTGTTGGCCTTGGTGGCGTAGGGGCCGTTGGTGACCTTGTAGGAGCAATCACACCAGGAGGCCGGGGCAATGACTGCTTGCAGTGGGATTCGAGATAATGGGGGCAGAAAAGAATAGGAATATTCTCTTATTCTTAGAAATAGGAAATACGGTTTATTTGGGCAAAACTCGGGAGTGCGCAGAGTAAGCACCTGCTGTGTGTTCTCTCCCTCCTGGCTGGGAAGAAGCCAGTATGAGTGCTGAAGAGAAATGACGGCGGTGCTGGGGCTCAGTCTCCTGCCTGGGAAGACGCTGCGTGTTGGAACTATTTCTCAAGGTCTCCACCCTCAGCTCCCCGGGGGAAATGCAAGCATGACCTTCGACCAGGACCTGCCCCTAAAGCTCTAACCATGGGGATGAGAAGTCTCCGGGAGAACCCCAAACGCATGATGTTGAGGGGGAAAGTGGTAGGAGAGGGTTTTGGTAATAAGATTCAACTCTGCCAGGAGGGAATGTAAATTACTTGCCCACCAGTCTCAGTCCGTACAAAAATAGATCATCTGCCAACCATTTTATGCTTAATTTCTTTTTTTAAAAAAAGATTCTATTGATTTATGTATTTATTTTTAAGATTTTATTTTTAAGTATTCTCTACACCCAACCTGGGGCTTGAACTCATGACCTCGAGATCAAGAGAGTCATATTCTCCTCCGACCGAGTCAGCCAGGTGCCCCTATACTTAATTTCTGTCAAGGTGGCTGAAAACCAAGGGGAGAGGTCACTCGTGCAAGGAATTGTTGGCTTTTGCTAGTTATAGAACACCAGCTGGAGATCACCTTATGTGAGGACAGATGCTTCCTTGATCCTTGTCCCCCTCCAAGCCCTCCTCCCTTCTGATCTTCTGTCCCCAGACTCCCAGATCCTTCATGGGACTTCAGCTGGGATGTCCCTCCAGCCCCCTGGACCTTGACTGCCAGCAGACCGAGTTTCTCCACCCCCAGAGTTCCTGGACACCCCACATGAGACTACAACATAACGTCCCACAGCTGGATCTCTAGGAATAGGGATCTTACAGCAGCAGGCTACAGAGGGAGGGCAGCCCTAGACCACAAGGAGAGAGGCCATAGGGACAGCAGTGCAAACAGGAATAAGTAGTACCTGGCCTCTGGGAGGACTGATCGCTTTGATGCCGCTTGTTAGTATGAAGGACAAAGAGAAATGGGAAGTACTTTTTTCTCCATATAAGAATAATGATTATTATTTTAGTAGTGTGTGATGGCTTGTAACCATGGTCAGCTAGTGACCTGACCCCCAGCAGTGGTCAGAATAGTGCTGATTCCAGCATGTAAGGGCTCAGGGATGCTCACTGCTGGGTTCCTCAGGTGGAATCTTATCAGTTTAGGCTTTTAAAATATTCGCTGGAACATTAGAGAGGACACTACAGAATGGGTTCCTTTGGAGAAGGGTGGCCTACAGAACGATTCTTTTCTAGGTGGGACATGGGGCCTCCCCCATCTCACAGGGAAACATGCCAGGAACCTTCAGAATTTGGGCAAGGAGACTAACCCACTGGGACCGGGGAGCAGGTCACTGCTGTCCGCCCTCCATATCTAGGACTAGCTCCATCTTTTAATCCTGGTGACTGGGGCTTGGGTAGGGAAGGAGGCCGCAGGCCCCATAGGACCCCCAAGTCTTCACCTGGGTCCCTCTGGGGCCCATCACTCCCCTGACCCCTTCCCCTTAAAGGGCCAGTGGCTCAGCTTATCAAGTGCGGACCTTGCCCCTGGGGCCAGCTGCCCACGTGCTCGAAGAGGCAGAGGACGAGGGGAGCAGAGCCGACCATGGAACCTTGCCACGGTTAAACATTGGCTCGGTTTATTGGGAAAGAGCGGGTAGCATAAAGGTGGCGAGGAGGGGCTCGAGCTGGGTTGAAAATTCTTTTTCTGTCTTTCTCTCTCTGCTCTCTTTTTTTTCTGCCGTGTTTTCAACTCTGAGCTGTAACCGTTCATGTCAGCTACTGAGTGATCTCTTCCGGAATTTTCCCGTCCTGCTCAATAAGTCTTGGATTGGTTTAGGGACTTTTTAGGCTGCGGTGTTTATGATCTTTAATTCTTGGCCCTGTGGGAATCAGGTGCTTTTCCTCAGCGGGACCTATGGACGTGTAGACTACAAGCCAGAAATTTGGAAGGTGAAAGACTGCAGAATGCTAGTCCCCATTAATTTTCATTTTAATGAAACAGTTTTATTTTAAACAGTTTTATTAAGATATAACTGATTTAGAACAAAATGTATTTAAAACATACAGTTTGATAAGTTTTGACATGTATACACCCATGAAACTGTTGCCACAATCAAGATAATGAATGTTTTCATGACTCCCCCAAGTACCCCCTTGTCCCTTTCTCCCACCTCTTACCTTTGCTACCCTGTCTGGGTGCAACCACAGACCTGTTTTGTTTTTTTTAATGTCTTTCCAGTTTTATTGAGATATTATTGACATGACATATGTTAAGTTTAAGGTGTACGATGTGATGATTTGATACATGTATCTACTGTGAAATGATTGCCACAATCAGGTTATTTGACGCTTCCATTCCCTCTTGTAATTATCTTTTCTTAGTGATAACACTTAAGATCTATTCTCATAACAACTTTCAGTATCTAATATGGTGTTGTTCACTATAGGCAACCTGCTGTGTACATTAGACTGCCAGACCTTATTCATTTTATAGCTGCAAGTTTATCTCCTCATTTCCCCCATCCCTGAGCCTCTGGCAATCAGCATTCTACCCTTTAATTCCACAGATTTGGCCTTTTTATTATTATTATTTTTTTAAAGTTTGTTTGTTTGTTTGTTTGTTTTAGTAATTTCCTCACCCAGTGTGGGGCTCGAACTCACAACTCTGAGATCAGGAATCATGGGCTTCTCTGACTAAGCCACCCAGGCGCCCCCAAATTTGGCTTTTTTGGGTCTGCATATAAGTGAGAACATACAGGATTTGCTGGAGTCCTGAGCTCCTGTGGACGAGGCCTCTGGTGCTCTGGGCTGTGGTTACTGATTTGAGACTGGGACAGGAGCAAAGGGACCCTGGATGACAGCAAAACTGGGATGTGAGGTCCAGAAGGGATCTGACATCGCTTCTCTACTCCTCGCTTTGCTAATGAGAAACATGAAGGAGAAAGGACACTTGCTTAGGTTCCCCAGGAAGTTAAAGGCCAAAACCAGAGGATAGCCAAGGTCTCCTGCCATTCCGGCCAGCAGGTGGGGAATGCTGCCCTTGAACGTACTGTGTCTTATTCTCTCTCTGCAAACATAATGTCCTCGAGGTCCATCTATGTTATCTCAGCAGGCAGGATTTCCTTCTTTTCCTGTCTTGACATTTAAAGTGCATTTCTTTTAAGCAACATATAGCTGAGTCTTGCTAGTTTTTGGTTTGAAGCCCCTCTGACAATCTCTGTCTTTTATCTGGGATGTTTGGATGATTTACATTTAAAGCAATTATCCAGTTAAGTTTATACAGTCAAGTTCAAATCAGCTATCTTACTATCTGTTCTGTATTTGTCCTAGCAGTTCTTCGTTCCCCTTTTCCTATCTCTCTGCTTTCTTTTGACTTAATTGGATATTTTTTATTATTTCATTGTTGGCTTTCTTCCTTTGATGACTTTGTGACTTATTAGCCACAAATCTTTGCTATGTTAGTTGAATGATTGTCTTATTTATTTTTTTAAAGATTTAATTTATTTGTCAGAGAGAGAGCACAAACAAGGGTAGGGGCAGATATAGAGGGAGAAGTAGGCTCCCTGCTGAGCGAAGAGCCCAGTGTGGAACTCGATCCTAGGACCCTTAACAACTGAGTCACACATGCATCCCTGAATGATTGTTTTAGGTTGTGTGATTGATCACAGTTCACCTTCACGTGATATTCTATTGCTTTACATGTAAGAACCTTACAATAATACTTTTCCTTCTCTCTCCTCTTGACTTCTGTGCTCTTTTTGCTACACATTTTACTTTTTCTTGTATTATAAACTCCACCTCATATTGTGTAACCAGTCAGTCATCTTTCAAAGAGATTTGGGTGATAAGAGAAAATTCTTAGATGTTTATCTATGTATATAGTTACCATTTCTAACATTCTTTCTTCTTTTGTGTAGCATCATATTTCTCTCTGCCTGAAGGTCTTTCTTTAACCTTTATTATAGTGCAAATCTTCTAGTGGTGGATTCTTTCAGGTTTTGCTTGTCTTTTTTTTTTTTTTTTAAGATTTATTTATTTACTTATTTATTTGACAGAGAGGGAGAGAGAGATAGAGATCACAAGTAGGCAGAGGCAGGCAGAGAGAGAGGGGGGGGAGCAGCAGGCTCCCCGCTGAGCAGAGAGCCTGATGCAGGGCTTGATCCCGGAACCCTGAGATCATGACCTGAGCCAAAGGCAGAGGCTTTAACCTACTGAGCCACCCAGGCGCCCACAGGTTTTGCTTGTCTTAAGAGGCATTACTTCACTTTCGTTTTTCAACAGTATTTGTACTGGGAGTCTAGCTAACAGTTTCTTTTTTCCTTCAGTACTTGAACTAAAGTGCCCTCTTATTGCTGTCTTCTTGTTTGCATTATTTCCAATGAGAAATTTGATGTCATCCTATCTTCGTTCTTCTGCACATATATGTCTTTTTTTCTCTGATTAATTTTATTTTTATTTTTTAAGGTTTTATTTATTTATTTGTCAGAGAGAGAGAGCACAAGCAGGGGAAGCAGCAGGCAGAAGGAGAAGCAGGCTCCCCACTGAGCAAGGAAATGGATGTGGAAATCGATTCCAGGACCCTAGGATCATGACCTGAGCTGAAGGCAGATGCTTAACTGACTAAGCCACCCAGTTGTCCCTCTCTGGTTGCTTTTAAGATTTCCTCCTAAAAACTCTTAGTTACTGGTTTAAATAATTTGATTATGATGTGCTTTGTTATAGTGTTTTTTACGTTTCTTATCTTGGGGCTTATAGAGCTTCTTGGATATGTGGATTTATAGTTTTCATCAAATTTGGAAAAATTTCACCCATTATTTCTTCAAATTTTTTTCTGACTCCTCCCCCATCTTTTATCTCCTTCAGGGACTCCACTTGCTAGTATATTAGACTTTTTGAAATTGCCCCATAGCTCACTGACACTTTTTTAAATCCTCTTTTCTGTTTTGTTTTAGATAGTTTCTACTCTGTGGTTCAAGTTCACTAATCTTTTCTTCTGCTGTTAATCTGCCACTAATCCCATCCAATGTATTTTTCATCTCACACATTGTGGTTTTCATCTCTAATTTTTTTTCTTTTTAAGTAGACCATGCCCAACGTAGGGCTTCAACTCATAACCCTGAGACTGAGAGTTGCGTGCTCTACCGGCTGAATG
The DNA here is from genome assembly GCA_028533885.1 of Nasua narica. NCBI lineage: Eukaryota > Metazoa > Chordata > Mammalia > Carnivora > Procyonidae > Nasua > Nasua narica. The sequence goes on from CM052807.1 coordinate 31,430,686, forward strand.
AGCCAGGTGCCCCAGTGGTTTTCATCTCTAGACATTTGACTTGGGTGTTTTCAGTATCTTTCACATCTCTGTCTAATATTTTGACTGTATAGAACACAATTATGTTAGTGTCCGTATCTGCTTATTCTAACATTAGTGTAAGCTATGGGCTGGGTTCCATCAATTGATTTACCTACTCATTATGAGTGATATCTTTCTGCTTCTTTGTTTTCCTGGTAATTTTTAAAAAAAGATTTTATTTATTTATTTGAGAGAGTGAGAGAGAGCAAGTCGGGGGAGGAGCAGAGGGAGAGGGACAAGCAGACTCTGTATGGAGTGTGGAGCCCAACATGGGGCTCAATCCCATGACCCTGAGATCATGACCTGAGCTGAAATCAAGAGTTAGATGTTCAACCAACTGAGCCATCCAGGCTCCCCTTTCCTGGTAATTTTTGATTGGACACCAGATCTGGTGATTTTTGCTTTATTGGTTGCTGAGTCTTTTTACATTTATATAAATATTCTTTTTTTTTTAAAGATTTTATTTATTTATTTGACAGAGAGAGACACAGTGAGAGAGGAAACACAAGCAGGAGGAGTGAGAGAGGGAGAAGCAGGCTTCCCTCGGAGCAGGGAGCCCGATGCAGGGCTCGATCCCAGGACTCTGGGATCATGACCAGAGCGGAAGGCAGACACTTAACTACTGAACCACCCACGCACCCCCTATAAATATTCTTGAGCTTTGTTTGGAACCAGTGAAGTTATTTGATACTTTTGGGTTTTGCTTCTAAGATTTGTTAGAACCAGAGTTGTGCTCAATCTAGGGCTAATTATTCCCATTTCCGGGGAAATGCCTTGTCTTTCCAATGCCCTGTGAATTCTGGGACTCTCCAGTCTGGCTGGCGGGAGCCAGCCCTTCTCCCAGCCCTGTGCGAGCACTATTACGCTCCACCTTTTTGAATGGTTCTTTCCCTTACCTTGGGTAGTTTCCTCAGACATACGTGCTTATTTTTAATTGGACCAGCCCTCAGTTGAAAGCTAGAAGTGGACACCCTGCAGATATTTGGATCTCCCTCACTGTGTGATGCTCTTTTCTCTAGTACTCCGAGCTCCTCTGTGTACTTTGGCAACAGACAGAGGTTCACAGTGGAGAAAATGCCAGCATTTCTAGCATCAGCATGCTTGTCTCAGCAGAAAGCCGAGCAGAAAGGATTGTGAAAACTGAAGCAGAAAGGATTACTAAAGGGAAATCTGATTTCAGTCTGCTCAAAGTCTCTATCTAGCATTCAAAGCAGTCATTTCCTGGAAAAGAATTATAGCCTGTGGGCTATGTTAATGTGCCTGGATGTCCATTATTCAATGAGCTCCTTGCTGTTGGCACAGTGATGTGTAATTGAAGCCGTAATTGATGTTCGATGGGGAGCAGACCCTGGTAGATATAGATTGAAACTTTCAGAGTGAAAGAAAGGGCTGGTCAGATAACTTGGTGACTCTTGATCTCTGCTGTGGTTCCAGATACCCAGAGGAATGTCCCCCGCAGTTTTGCACATCCCGCACCCCTGGGGATTCTGACTGGTAGCATGGGGTGGTAATGGGAGGAGATGAATGTGGACCACGAGGAGGCTAGTGCCAGGTAATGGAAAGCCTGTTTCCCACCCGCAGGTGCCTTTTTCATCCCTTACCTCATCTTCCTCTTTACCTGTGGCATTCCTGTCTTCCTCTTGGAGACAGCGCTGGGCCAGTACACTAGCCAGGGAGGCATCACAGCCTGGAGGAAGATTTGCCCCATCTTTGAGGGTGAGTAGCCTTGTGCCTGATTCCAGGATATCTGCCTACATGGTTATAAACCTTATTTGGGACGACTGGGTGGCTTAGAGCAGTGCTGATTGACGTAAGACTCTGTGTCTTTATGTTAAACCCTCCACTTGTGGGCCCAGTGCTGCGTTGATCACCCCAATCTATCGGAGAATGGAGAAGACGGTGCTGAGGATGCGGAAAAAGACTTCAGATTAAATAAGTAGAGTGCAAAGCTATTTTAGTTGTATATTTTACAAATGTATAACAAATGATTTTGCATTTTTTCAAAATGTTTAATTAATTACAAGACATTTAAAAAGAGAATTTTATTTTATTTGTATTTATTTATGTATTTGGGTAGGTATTTATTTATTTTAAAGATTTGATTTATTTATTTGACAAATTGAGACACAGAGAGAGAGAGGGAACACAAGGAGGGGGAGTGAGAGAGGGAGAAGCAAGCTTCCCACTGAGCAGGGAGCCCTATGCGGGGCTCAATCCCAGGACCCTGGGATCATGACCTGAGCCGAAGGCAGACGCTTAATGATGGAGCCACCCAGGCACCCCAAAAAGACGATTTTAAATGACAAAAAAATACCAGTAATAATTCTACTGTCTTGATACAATAGCTATTTAAACTTTAGGGTGTTTTATTTCAGTATTTCTGTCTCTATAGGATTTTCTTTAAGTTTCTATTTTGAAATAATTATATATTCAGAGAAAATTGTAAAACTAGTACGGAGAGATCATATGTATCCTTTGCCCCATTTTACCCAATGGTAACATCTTACTTAACTATAAAAAAAATCATGGGGCTCCTGGGTGGCTCCCAGTTAAGCGTCTGCCTTCGGCTTAGGTCATGATCTCAGGGTCCTGGGATCAAATTCTGTGTCAGGTTCCCTGCTCAGCGGGGAGTCTGTTGCTCCTTCTCCCTCTGTTCCTCCCCCCACTTGTTCTCTCTCTCTCAAATAAATAAGCAAATAATCTTTTTAAAAATAAATAAATAAAAATGAAAATAAAAAATAAAATAAATCATAACCTGGAAATTGATATTGGTACTATTCACAGACCTTATTCAGATTTCCCCTGTTTTCTATGCACTCATTAGTGTGTATGTGTGTGTGTATAATTCTGTTATTTTATCACATGTATCATATTTAACCATCACCACAATCAATATACAGACTGTCCCATTGTCACAAAGGTCTCTGTCATGCTACTCCTTTGTAGTCACACCTGCCCCTTCCTGCCCCATCCCTAGCCCCTGGAAACCCCTAATTTGTTCTCTATCTCTATAATTCTGTCATTTTGAGAATGGTATATAAATGGAATTGCACAGTCTATAACCTTTTAAGATTAGCTTTTTTTGTCAGCACAATGACCTTGAGATCCATCCAGGTTCTTATATAAAGAGTTCATTCTTCTTTATTGCTGAGTAATATTCCACGGTATGGACATACCACAGTTCATTTAACCATCACCTGCTGAAAAACATTTGTGTTGTTTTCAGTTTTGGGGACTCATTTCATTCATTCTTTCTCTCTGTATAGAGCTTACATATCTATTAATCTGGGATATACAGAGTTTATGTCCCCACTTTCCAGTTAGTGTTATTTTCCATTTTCTTCCTTCCTTCCTCCCTTCCTCCCTCCCTCTTCCTTCCTTCCTTCCTTCCTTCCTTCCTTCCTTCCTTCCTTCCTTCCTTCCTTCTTTCTTTCTTTCCTCCCTCTCTCTACCCCCTCCCTTCTTTCCTTCCTTTCCTTCTTCCTTTTTTTTAAAGACAGAGGGTGGGGAAGGGGCAGAAGGAGAAGGAGAGAGAGAATCTTAAACAGGCTCCATGCCCAGTGAGGACCCTGATGACTCAGGGCTCCGTCTCATGACCCTGAGATCATGACCTGAGCCGACATCAAGAGTCGGGACACTTAACTGACTGAGTCAACCAGGCACCCTTATTTTCATTATCTCCACAACAATAATTCAATGACTCTGTTAACTTCAATTGAGTGGATATATCATAATTTTACTTAATAGTTCTCTGGGGTTTTTTTGCTTATTTTCTTTAATTACTTATAAAGTTGTTATATTCTGCTGTCATGTGTATTTGTTGACAGTTTTGCTCCTCTTTGGGGAATTATTTCATTGGGATAAATATCCAGGATTAGGGTCGCTGGATCAAACGGAAAACCAAGTGGATGTCTCTTGATCTGGTTTATTAAATTGTCCTGTGAAAGTGTTATACTGACTTGTCATGTCATTATACTCAAGTAGGCATCTTTCCCCCATATTTTTCACAACTCTGAGTATTTGTGGTCCCAAACTTGTCTGCACATTGGAGTCACGTGGGAACCTCAAAATATCCTGAGGCCTGTGCCCCCCCCCCCAGAGATTGTTATTTAATTGGTCTCAGGTCTGGTCTGGGCTTTGAAATTTTTAAAAACATTCCCAGGTAATTCTAATACGTGGACAAATTTGGAAATCACTGAGTTACATCATTTGTAAACAAATTTCACTATGGCTGTCTATGCAGGATGGTACCTCACCATTGTTTCCTTTTGCACACCTGCAATTATTAAGGAGGATATAGTTGTATTTTCTCCCATGTGAATTGTCTATACCTGCACTTTTTTTTTTTTTTAAGTAAGCTCTATGCCCAATGTGGGGCTTGAACTCACGACCCTGAGATCAAGAGTTGGATGCTGTAGGGACTGAGTCAGCCAGGTGCCCCCATTCCTGCTCTTAACATGTATTTGCATATTTCAAAAAGACATCAACTTAATTCCAGGGAACATTACCTATTGGAATCTTCGAGTTAGTCTTACACATTAAAAAAAATAACTTTAAATCAGTGAATTTTCAGAACCAATAATGATGGAAGGACACATGAAGCCAGGGTGGGGGGCAACGGCAGGCAGGGAGAAAAGCCCCTTGTCACCTGTCAGGGAGGCAGAGGAGAGAGCTCGGCACCTGGGCCCAGCGCTGTCTTAGGGCTCTGAAAGTGGAGGGCAAACCCCCTCTTGAACTGGGATGGAGGGGCGTGTGAGAACGCTGTCCACTGTCCCTAGCCCAATTCTGCAGTTTTCCCCTGCAGGCATCGGCTATGCCTCCCAGATGATCGTGGTCCTCTTGAACATCTATTACATCATTGTCCTGGCCTGGGCCCTATTCTACCTCTTCAGCAGCTTCACTGTTGACCTTCCCTGGGGAAGCTGCCACCACGAGTGGAATACAGGTAAGGTCATCCCTGGAGAGTCCCCTTCCTCCTGCCGCTCTGCCCCATTAACCAGGACTGGGATTATCTGCATATCCCGGGCACCCTATCCCCAACCTAAATTGGGACATTCTAGATAATCTGCCAAGGAGGTCACAGAAATCTCATATCAAAGATCAGCGTGAGAATTCACCAGCATCACAGGCAAAATGTCACAGACTTAAAAAAAAAAAAATGGTCTCTCAACGGTACTCAAATTAAAAAAAAAAATTAATGCATTCAATCCATAGATTATGAAGTCACAGATTATGCAAATAGACCTGATTTCTTTTTATGTAGTTTAGCCATTTATTGATTGCAATTTGAAGTCTGCTCTTTGGTGTTTGTATTGTTTGTTAGTTATCTTTGTTCCTCCCGTCTTCTTTCTGATACTGTCTTGGGTCTTTTGATCTCATGGTCCATCTCAATTTAACCGGCTGTTTTGTGTGTCTTTCTTATAATTTATAAGAACACTTGATTTCTCCTGTGCTTGTAAGACTGCATGTGACTCTCTTAGAAGACGGCAGGAGCCACCCGTGGCCACAGGCCTACTGGACTCGATTTGGTAGAAAGTACAAGGATTGAAAATCCCTGGGTAGTCCCGTCCAAGAGAAGTTTCTGCGACGAGGAAAACGTTCTCTGTACTCTTCATCAAGGTAGCCGCCAGCTCCATGTGGCCTTGGAGAGCTTGACGTGGGCCCAGTGTGTGTGAAGACCTGAGTTTTTCAGTTTTTGTTTAATTTTAAGTAGCTTAAATGTAAGTAGCTCCATAACCCCATGGGGCTGGAGGCTAGCTACCCCATGGACAGCAAAAGTGGGGAGCTAACCTGTCTGGACCCAACATCACCTCTTGCTCTCACGGCCCCAATATCCCTCAGTGCCCATCAAGGGGGCCCGACCAGTGCCACAATTCCTTTTTTTTCTGTTTTATTTTGTTTAGGTGAGGTAGCCAGTTCTGACCTGGAGTTTGAGCGCTTTGCTTGCCAAGGAGGCACACTTTGCAATGTTTAGCAAGGCCCCTCTGGCTCTCAGACCCTTGATCCCTTTCCAGGCAGTTCTGGTGCTGATCTCCGCCCCCTCCATTCCACCAGTGGGCAAGTCAAGAGTCAGATCTTGGAGGCCCCTCCCCCCCACAGCCCAAGATTCCTTCGGTTCTCCTTCAATGTGCCTGGTGGTGCCTGCCCCAAGGGCTGACTCCACGGTGGCACTGACCTTACTTTCTGGTGCTGGCTACATCAGAAGCACTCAAAAAGATATTTTGTTGTTTGAGTCCAGTCTTAAAAATCGGTTTTATTCTAGTATTTCCTTTATTATTTTTTTTTCTTTCTTTCTTCCCTCCCTCCGTCCCTCATTCATTCTATTTACCCTTGAAATCACCCTTGGCAACCAGATTCTCAGATGCTGATTTGATCCAGATCTTGGGGGAGTTCCTTTTGTAGAAATGCTGCAAATTTTTGGTGGCCCAGGGCTTTCGCTTCAGGGTGTTGTTAGGCCTACAAACCTTGGGGTTGACCGGGGGAATCTCTGAGACAATCTCGAGGCACATTCCATACCCGAGTCTTTGGCTTCTTGATATTTTTGACATTTCTTCTAGTGAGTCTGGTTTTACTTAGAGCCTGTAGCAGAGGACATCCCATCTGTGAAGATGAAACCCTGCTTTTCTGGGTGAACTGAAGCTTCAAGGAAAGAGAGAGGGTTCAGTGGAGAGAATGCTCCTTGGGCATTCATTAAACAGAGAGTTATTGAGCTCCTACCCTGTGCCAGCCTCTGTTCTAAGCATACAAACGTCCCTGCCCACATGGGGTTTTTGTTCTAGTGGCGAGACACAGACCATAAATAAAATTAAATGCCTAATATGTATTATGTTGGAAGAAGTGTTAGGGAGAAGCATACAATGGGGAGGAGGGACTGGGAGTTGTCATTTTCAGTAGGGTCATCAGGGAAGGCCTTACTGAGATGACACGGGAGTCATGCTCTGAAGGAGGGGTGGGGATTCAGCTGCAGTGCAAAGGCCCTGAGGTGGCCAGATGTGTATAGCATGCAGGGAACAGCAGATGAGTAGGGGAGTCCCAGGGGATGAGGTCAGAGGTGATGGCAGTAGATTGAAAAGGGCCTTGGAGGCCATTATAGGGGTTGTCTTCTTTCTCTGTGTGTGGGTAGGAAGCTCATTGGAGAGCTTTATGTCACAGAGACGTGACATCGGTTTACTTAAATTTTAACAAAATCATTCTGGCTGCTGTTTGGAGATTGCACAAGGGAGGCAGGAGAAGAAGGTGGAGGGCAGTTGGAGGAGGCACGAAATGGTGGGGACCCACACCAGGGCACTGATAGTGGCCATAATGAGAAAGGTCCGATTGCAGGTGTTTTGAAGGTAAGACATAAAATTTGCTGAGCTGGATTCCAGCCCTCAGTTAGTCATTTATGAACTGCGACAGGCCATTTCTAAGAAGATTCCCTTTCTTCATGTATACAACGGGAAAAACACTATCTAGCTTAATGTTTTCTAGGATTATTACGCTAACACAACGTAAAAAAGAATGTGAGTCTCCCCGTGCCGCAACCCCCGCCCCCCATCATGAAACTCCAAGGTCATTTACAAATATTTAAGAGCCACTATTTACTGGGCACCTTACACTCAGGTTTTCATTTAGTCGCCGTCAATCTCACAATCGGATATCACTGTGTGCATTCTAGGACCGAACAAAGTGAAGTCAGAGAGCCACACAGCAAATAACCAGAGGGTCAGCATTCAAGCCAGAACTTTCTGACCTCGTATATGAGCTCTTGGCCACTCGGCTGTGTGTCTTCCCTAGAAAGAGTTTTTATTATCCCTCAGAGATTGTATCTTCATACAAGGCAGTGACCTAGAAACATTTGTAAACTTCGAAGCAGGCGGAAGCAGAGAACCCTTCCTGATGCTATCCAATGATGCTTTAGTAAGAGTGTGTACCCAGCCATTTAGAAACCCGCACGTAAAATCATGCGGGAGAAGGTGCGGTAAGCTCGTCGAAGTTATCTGTGTTTGAGGGTGTTCTGTATGGACAACTTCTGCCCAGTTCCTTCCAGATCCCTTCCTTCCCATTGCCCCATAACTTCACACCCCTCTCTCTGGCCATGCCAAATCGTGAATGATCTTTCTCTTGCTTCCTTCCCTGGGACCCACGGGTAGAATACTGTGTAGAGTTCCAGAGGACCAATGGCTCCCTGAATGTGACCTCTGAGAATGCCACCTCTCCTGTCATCGAGTTCTGGGAGTAAGTGAGGCCCTCTCCCCATCCCAGTGCGGGCTGCGTGTTGGAAAGGAGGGCACAGGGATGGGCTCGTGTGGTGCTGACACTCGGTGAACAGCAAGAGAAGAATTTCTGTTTCCTTCTTCGGCAGCCCTGTCACCTAAGTGGCTTCCCCCCCGCCCCCCCCGAACCCCCGCCTTGGGCTTATATTTGTGGTTAATGCAGAACAGGTTTCAGAGATGCGAATTTTGCAACTTTCCTCAGGCTGCACCTGCCTTCCCTCCCCACCCGCCCCGTCCTGCCCCCATGTTAGATGGCACGCATGCATGTGTGTGGACACTCCTACCTCCCCTATGCCCCGCAGCTGCGTGTGGGCTGCCTCCTAGCCCCCCTCCCTCATATCCATGTTCACCTGGGACGTGATCCCCAATATCAACACATCCCGAAACCCCGGTTGGGAAGCTATGTGTTTGCACCTCCCTCTCTAGGTTAAATTGGTGCTCAGCCTCCCAGAGCACATTTACCTGGGAACAGTTTCGAGTTGTCTCCCTTGCTATCTATCCCCATCTCTGGGCAAAGGAGAGCCTCGTGGATCTGAGCGAAGAGAGCTGACGAGCCTGTGGATGAGAGCCTGGAGGCACAACTCCGCTGCCTGAGACACGCGGGCCACAAAACTGAGGCCGGGGCCAAAAGTGGAGCCCGGCTCAACCTTCTCTCCCCAGGAGGCGGGTCCTGAAGATCTCTGATGGCATCCATGACCTGGGGGCCCTGCGCTGGGAGCTGGCCCTGTGCCTCCTGCTCGCCTGGGTCATCTGCTACTTCTGCATCTGGAAGGGGGTCAAGTCCACGGGCAAGGTTCGTGTTGAGGAGCTCCTGGCCCCTCTCGTCCCAGGAACCCCCACCCTCCCTAGTGGCCTGGTCACCCAGGAGCGCCCAGAGATGTAACCTGGTCGGGGATAGGAGGGAATGAGCCCCTCAAGGTTGCATGTGGCTCCATTCCTTGATTCTGGGCCTCTCCTTGCTTCACTCCTGTGCACTCTGGTATGTGGGGAAATGGAGTGGAAAGGCAGGAGAGAGAGAGGCAGGAAGGACACTTCCAAGGAAAGTGATCTTGCAGTTTACCGCACGTGGGGGCGTGTTGCCAATTGCACATGGGGCGTGGCTCCCTGATTGAGTCACTGTTCTTTGGAAGAAGAATCCCACTGAGACCATTCATCTCAAAATGATCCACAACCACCCTGAGTGCTTGGGGGCGGGGGGACTCTCTGCCATGCAGTGTATGAGGCGTTAGAGAGCATTCTGCGTTCTTCTGGACTCTTGCCCTGGAGGCCTCTGACAAGGCTTCCTTCCTGCTGCCTCGCTGTGCTAAGCACGTCAGCTCCATGAGGACAGGGATCACGTGTTAGACAGCTTTTGGTACCTGACAACCCTTGCCGTAAATCTAAACACCCTTGCAGGGAGCACGCCCGAGTTCATTCAGTCACTTAACAAATATTTACCTAGTACGGGTCAGGGGGAGGGTGGGCGTCTTAAGCTGGAGGGAGAGAGGGCTAAGGGAGGTTGTGGCTCCGGGCCAAGGGCCGATGAGCAGCTGCAGGGTGAGAGGGAGGGGGCAGAGAGAAACTGTCTTACCTCCTCTGTGTGCACGAGGAGGGGGGAGTCCCCGCCTCCTGCATCTGGGGCTGGGTCTCGGGGCCCCTCCTCCCCAACTCACAGGTTCCTTGTCCTTCATCTGCCCTCTGGCTAGGTAGTGTACTTCACGGCCACATTCCCTTACCTCATGCTGGTGGTCCTGCTAATTCGAGGTGTGACGCTGCCCGGGGCAGCCCGAGGAATTCAGTTTTACCTGTACCCCAACCTCACGCGTCTGTGGGATCCCCAGGTAAGAAGCCACAGACAGGGGCCGGCCATCCTGTGGCTCTGGAGGCTTTTTTCCCCCTGCTCCTGGCCCACACCCTGCGGCATCCAGGGTGGCCTAGGGGGTCTCCGGCCACGTGTCAGCAGCTGTCTGTGGTCCCCCCACTTGGTTCGCAGCCGCCAGGGAGCCTGGGCCTAGTCCTCAGGGGCTGCGGCCTGGGTCCCACGACCATCTTCCCCAGCTCCCCTCCCCACCTTTCTTCTTGGTGATCTCAGCTCGATTTCTTACCCCTCCACCAGTCCCTCTGGTTCCCTCCCTCTGCCCACATGGCCCATTCCAAGTCCCCCCTCCAGTTCCCCAGCCCCTCCCAGGGCCAGCTGGGCTGGTGTTGAGTTTCCCAGTTGTCCAGAGGCCCCTGCCTCCTCCCTCCCCTCTGGCCCTTCTCTCCTGTCCACCCTGTCTGCTTCAGCCAGCATCCTCATGCCCTGACCCAGGGAGGGGGCGCTCCTGCTTGCTCCCCCGAGGGGTTTGGAAAGCAGGGCCTGAAATAAGAAGCCACCGCCACTGACGGGTTTCTTATCTTCTCCTATTTGGCAGCCATTTTGAAAAGCTGGCAAAGCCCAGAGGTGTCGAGGGCCGGAGGGGAGCGTGGGTAAGCTCCACCCCAGAGCCCCTAAAACGCATTGCCCAGCTATGTGCCCCGCCTCTGCCTCCCTGGCACCGAGGTTGCCCTCCCTTTGGGCGCCGGAGGAGCTCTCTGTGTCTGGAAAGCGGCCCTGAGGAGACACAGGGTGGGAGGCTCCCTGGACAGAAGAGACGAGAACAGTCGGATGGCTTTGCACACGTTGCAAACGCTGAGGTCCCTGCTGGGCAGGATCTGGGGGAGATCCAGCAGCTGCATTTTTCTCACGGCTCCCAGCCACCCTGGCAGAGTTGAGTCCCGCCATCCTGAGTGCTGCTGGTGACCAGAAGTCGCCAGAGCACTTGTCTTCCAAAGCTCCCCGCGGAGTCGGGCAGCCTGGCTCCCAGGTCCTGCCCAGCGATCTGGGGGGCTGTGGGCTTATCCTTCCCTCCCTCGTTTCTACGGACACGGGCCGTAGTCTGGCTTGGGAGCAAACCGTAGAACTGTCATTGTTGAAGCTAAAAGGCCCCCAGAGACCAACCAGGGCAAACTCCTCATTGAACAGATGAGCAAACAAGCCCCAAGGTCACACAGCAAGTAAGGGGCTGGCCAAAGGGTGACTCGGAAGCCCTTTGACATCTCTGGAACCCAAGTGTTGCGGTGGAGAGTCCACAGGAGGGTGTGGGGACCAGCTCTGAAGGCTGGGGAGGAGGAGCCGCGTTCAGGAAGGGAGACAGGCTGGGAGGCCGAAGGAGAAATGGGAGCGAGGGCTCTGGTGTTTCTGGAATGGATTTTTGGCTTCTGCGATCAATGCCTCGTTTGTCCCGATCAGCTATTTATAGTCAATGGCGACTGAGCCCTAACTATGTCTCTGTCATTGTTACGTGCAGTGTCACAGCTAACCCTCATGGCAGAGCAGTGAGGTGTCCCCATTTTATAGGAGAGGGAGGCCTAACGAGCTTAACGCATTTTTCATCCTCACGTTTGCAGCTGGAACCTGGGTCTGAATGATAACACATCTCATATGCTTTATGATCTCTTGAAGGCAAAGTCCCCATCTGCCCATCTGTTTTTCTCAAAGCTCCTTCATTCAGCAAAAAGTTTACTCAACATGTCTTCCGTGACAGGTCTGTTTCAGGTGTCGCGATTGTTACACGATCGCTTCCGGCAATCTCGAAGGAGGTAGACCAGATAGCCTTAACTCTGAGCGTTAACAAGGCCATGACTCCGTGTCTGGGTTACCGCAGGGAGTGAAACCTCTTCTCACCTGCCGTGCAGGATACCACCCTTCCAACTGCAGCCAGCTGTAGGCTGCGCAGAGAGCATGTGCCTTCCAAGTCCCCTGAGGCCATGAGGAGGGAGACATTTCCAGAGCCGGGCTTGGTCTGGGCTTCCCAGCTGCCTTCTCTGCCGCTGGGTCCTCGTCTCCGGCGGCAGCCGGACCTCTGTCGTCGGTGAACAGAGCGGCCGCCGCAGGTGTGACGGCCCTGCCAGAGCCCTAATTGAATGTAGTTGGCACTCCCCAGGAAGTGAGAGAATTCCAACTGGCATTTGCCTGGCACTTGAGAAAGGTGCAAAATTCCTGCTAGCCGACACAAAGACCCAAGACATCTCTGCCAAGCACTCAGTCTGGGAGCCGGGAGGCGGGCAGAGACAATGCTGGATTTATCCGGCTCCCTCCTCTCTTTCTGCCAGGCTTGCTGTGTGTCAGGCAGGTCACTGCCTCTCCTGGTGTTCCCTGTTCTCTTCCCTGGGGCTCATCCCTTTCACACGTGGGAGGCGCTCCTGGAGACCAGGACTCTCCTGGGCAATCATTTCTTTCCTTGACTGGTCCTTTGTTCTGCTGCCTTTGTTCGGTAGATGGATAGGGTGGTGGGGGCCAGGGGGTAGGGTGTGCAAAGAGCGCTCGTGGAACCTTTGAAAACTCTATGTTAATCTCTTCTAATGAAGGATTTGTTTAGGGAGGCAGTTGGAACATTGATTAGAATGGGTCTTTTTATTTTGACATCTATAGGACCTCATAATCACTGAAAGGTGAGTTACTTTTTTTTTTTTAAGATTTTATTTATTTATTTGACAGAGAGAGAGGGATCACAAGGAGGCAGAGAGGCAGGCAGAGGCAGAGGGGGAAGCAGGCTCCCTGCCGAGCAGAGAGCCTGATGCGGGGCTAGATCCCAGGACCCTGGGATCATTACCTGAGCCGAAGGCAGAGGCTTTAACCCACTGAGCCACCAGGCACCCTGTGAATTACCTTTTTGAAGTAACCACAGTAACAACAAACATCAGCAAGAGCTGACACATTTATTATGCTCTTGCTGTTTGCCAGGCACTTTTACAGAGGGCATGATCCTGGGGAGTCCCCACACAACCCCATGAATGCCTGTTAGCTTCATCTCACAGATGAAGAAACTCAAGTATAGAAAACTTAAGAAATTTGCCCCAAATCCACAAAAACTAGCACACGGGGTAGCTTGGGTTTTATGCCAAGTGGTCTTTAGGAGTCTGCTGTCTTGATGACCATGACATACATTTTCCAAAGAGTACGAATGTGAGAGTTTTCAGGGCTGCTTTTCACTATCCCAGAAGGTAGGGTAGGGAACTAATACTTATTTGTGTGCTAAGGATTTTGCGTATATTATTTTATTTGTTATTATACCCATTTTCCCTGAGGAGAAGAGTGAGGTTCGGAGACGTTAAGTGACTTGCCCAAGATCACACAGCGAGGAATGAATTAAGAGTTGAACCCAGTTCAATGTGACTCCAAAGCCCAGACTTTTCCCACTACATGCTCCTGCCTTCCCAAAAATAGTAAAGAGAATCATCCTCGGGATTGAGCTCAAAGTCGAAAACCTCCTTCCTGGATCTTCTAGAGGTCTCTGTCGTCCTCTGCTCCCCGCAAGGACCTCGCTCTCTTTTGGCCCCCACTCCACCAGGTGCTTCTCACACTTGTTTTACTCTTGATCGGTCTCTCCTGTCTCAGCCGAAGCCACTCCGGGGCTTTGGTTTAGAAACTGGAGCTGCTGGCGCGGTCCGGGAGCAGGTCGCCTGCGGTGGAGAACGGAACAGCGAGCTCTACTTGTTCCTGCGGTCCTTCCTCTGACCCCATTCCTCTCCCCATCCCAGCAGGCTTGTCAGGCCACAGCTGCACCAAGAGAGGGGGGCTTGCCAAGCTCCCGGGGAGCAGCCTTTAGTCAGAGGCTCGGGGTCTGACCCTCGCCCTCCGAACTCTCAGCCCTCCTGCTGCATTGCCCTCTGTTCCCATTAACCTCTTCCCCTAACCCCGGCGGCGTCTGTCCCCCTCAGGGCAGGGTGAACTGCCAAGTCACAATCTTTCTTATTTTTTTCTTCTCAAGCTCAAGTTCTCGAAACTTCATCACCACGGGGTTCGCGGCCCCTGCGGGCAGTGTGGGCAGCCGCAGAATGTCTCTGAGGGCAGCGGAGAGTTTCCCTGGAAACTCGTGGATCAGTTGGCAGCCTGGGCACTGCCAGGCCCAGGGAGCGAGCTTCCGCAACCCGAGGCTGGGCAGGCTCCTGGGCCCTCTCCTGGATGGCCTGTTGGGAAGCGACGACCTGGGCTGGTGGCCGTGGGTGTCTCCCAGCACCCCCTCTCTGGGCCTGGGTCAGGCCTGTCCGCACAGGCTCCGAGCCCCCGGCCGCAGGGCCCCACTAGTAACCCGCTGAGCAGGAACAAAAGAGAACAGAGGGACCCGCAGTCACTGATTTTTCCTGAGGTGACTCTCCTCGCAGCCTCTGTGGGGATGGGGTTCACCGTGAGCAGAAGGGACAGGAGGCTAGAGATGTTCTCCCCTTTCCTTCACCGTCTTTCCCACTCTGCCCTGCGTCCTGCAGAATTGGAGAGGACTGGGTGCCCGGGCGGGTCCCTGGCGCCGGTTCTCAGTGCCTCTGGGGTAGTGAAAATTCCCGCTTCTGGGATAGTGAAAATCGGAACGATCCTGACACTAGGATCATTCAGGAAGCTCTGAAAATAATACCAATTTCTGCGTTTTCCTTAAGTCCTAGAGAACCGGGATCTCAACTGGGGCTTGCCAATGGGTCCCCAGGACCCACCACAATGCCGGGGCGGGGGGGGGAGGAAACGGGTACTTTGGCAGGGGTGCGTGCGTCAAGACTGCGAGGGAGGCTGGAGGCGGGGGTGGCGGTCGGGGAGGCAGGGAGAGGCGGGCCAGCGACTGAGGCTTTGGTGGATGTGCGCTCTGGGACCCCAACGTGAGTGGAAGGAAAGCAGGGGCCTGTTTGGGGGCCACTAGCGGAGGGCGAGGCAAAGGCAAGAAATGGGGAGCCCGGAGAGGTTAGGCCCCCTGCCTGGTGGTTTCTTCACCTGTACCTTAGTGCTCCCTTGTGGTGCTCGCATCCTCTAAAGACAGGAGGCGCCTGGGAAGGGTCTGCGGCCCCGGGACGCTACCTCCCGCAGATCGGCAGGGTTGCCCCACAGTCCTGCTCGCCTTGATGTGCTTCTCTTGGGGATGTTATTGTAGCTGTTAAATCTAAATCACAGCATGTCCAAGCCGGCCGGGCCAGCTGAGACAATAACGGTCCTCGTGGGGCCCGGGCTTGAGCCACAGAGCTCTTCCCCCCAAGGAGTACAAAGTACATGCACGCATTCCCGTCCAGCCTCTTGACTTTGTGAGCCGAGGATGACTCTTCCTGCTTTCCAGACAGCGGATTTTAAGGTGCGCGGGGCAAAGCTACGTTCTCGCCACGGCACTGATAGGAAGGCCTCCCCCCCACCCCCCAGCTCCAGAGATCCCGTCCCCTGGGTTCCTTCCAAACCGGTCACACTGCAAGGAGGGCCCAGGAGAGGAGAAAGTGGAGGCAGAACTGGGGCCTTATTTCTGTTGCAGAAAGTTGGTGCCAGGCCTGGCTTATGCCGGGAGCTCCCTCCAGGCTCCCCATCCCCGGGTCCTTCAGCCTTCTCGCAGAGCGTGCTGCGCACCGTCCGGGTAGTGCCTGGGAAACGCCCTGCAGGGGCCCATTGGGATAGTCTGGTCGCAGGCTGAGCCATTGCTAGCCAGCGCCCGGCTCAGCCATGGGCCTGCGTACGCCCATGGAGCCCGGACGACCCGGCTTTCCCGGGGCGCAACGTTGTGGCCTTTTCCCTGTGTAGGTGTGGATGGACGCGGGCACCCAGATCTTCTTCTCCTTCGCCATTTGTCTAGGCTGCCTGACCGCCCTGGGCAGCTACAACAAGTACCACAACAATTGCTACAGGTGACTGGAGGGGTGGGGCCTGGGCCCCCACCCACCTCTCCCCTGCCCCTCCAGCGTGCTAGGTCCGGGTGCTTCGGAAGGTGCAGCAACTCATGGATTTGCCTCCCCCTACCCGTCTTCACCCCACTTTCCTGTGCCGCAGGGCCACCAGTTGCTGAAAGGGAACCAAGGACAGCGTGGGCAGAGGGATTTCCTTCAAAGGCTGGGGTGGCTGTGGTTGGCGAGGAAGCCCCCCGGGGGTGGGGGGCGACCCTCTGGCTAATAGGGGGCTCGAGCCTGAGAAGTCATTCATCGTGCCATGCAGTGGAGCCTCATTTGCCCCGCCAACGCCGAACCCTTACCTCCTTTTCCTTCCCCATCTCATGTCCTCCTCCCCAAGCTTCCTTCCAGCCTACTGGCTTCGTATCAGGATATCTCAGCCAAGTTCAAGCTAAAAAAAAAAATCACGTCCTGTGTTTCAAAATCAAATTTGGGGGATGAGAATCACGTGTTGCTTGGGATTGCCCATGCCCATCCCCTCCACGTTAGCATGCTAGACTGAACCGTGTCTGAGTGGAAGCGTCCCGGGAGGGGTGGTGGCAATATGGGGGGGCAGGGGGAGCTGTGCAGCAGTTCCTAATTTTTCGATGAGCATTTTACTTCCTTAGAACATTATTCTTCTGCGACCACTGAGACTGACTCCAAGTCTCAGCTAGTGGAATGTTGGGGGGGGGGCGCAGGCAGAACCCAGCTCTGGAGCCCCCCTCTGGCCTGCGCGAAGGGCTGGGGTGGGTTTCTGCCCGGCTGAGGGGCTTCCTGCTGGCATCCTCGTGCTGACCCGGCCTGTCTCGGCCCCCCACCCACCCCCCAGGGACTGCATCGCCCTGTGCTTCCTCAACAGCGGCACCAGCTTCGTGGCCGGGTTTGCCATCTTCTCCGTCCTGGGCTTCATGGCGCAGGAGCAGGGGGTGCCCATCTCCGAGGTGGCCGAGTCTGGTGAGTGCTGGGGGGCCGCGGGCCAGGGGCGCGTTCTGGGAGCTTTGTTTGACCCTTCACCAACTGGGGTCTGGACACGTTTCTATTGTCGCCTACTCTGGGGGTGACCTACGCTCACCCTCCCGTGGCCACGTCCCTGGGAAGACTTGGGGGGCACATCCACGCTCACCCCAGCTTCAGAGGGTGGAAGGGTGTACAGGGAGCATTTCCCACACCTGGTCTCCACTTCCTTCCTCTGGATGCAGCCGCTGTGGCCAGGCTCCTGTTTCTCCTTCCAGAAAGAGGTTAGGCACCTGTGAGAAGAAAAGTGCACACACACGCGCACATACGTGAACATTCATACATACTGAGCACATATTACTATTTCCATTTCTTACCCCCCTTCTAGAAAACCAACTGGTAATCTACTATATACGTTGTTTTGCGCTTTGCCTTGTTTCACTCACTTTAAAATGCGTCTAGAAGATAAGTTTATGTTGACACAGTGTCCTCCTTTTCACCACGCCGTGTTCAACAAAACGTGGTCGCTGTTGCTTTTATATTTATTATTATTATTTTTAAAGATTTATTTATTTATTAGAGAGAGAGAGAGCATGAGCAGGGGGAGAGACAGACGGTAGAGGGAGATGGAGGGAGAATCTCAAGGAGATTCCCCTCTGAGCCCAGAGCCCCATGCGGGGCTCGATCTCAGGACCCTGAGATCATGACCTGGGCTGAAGGCAGACACTCAGCTGACAGCCTCTCAGGCCCCCCCTGTTGTTGCCTTAATTTTATTTTTTAAAAGACTTATTTATTTGAGAGTGTGCACACGAGTGGGGGAGGGGCAGAGGGAAAGACCCTCAATAGACTCCCCACTGAGTGCGGAGCCCCACAGGGTGGAGAGGGGCTTGCTCGATCTCAGGACCCTGAGATCAGGACCTGAACCAAGACCAAGAATCCGAGGCTTAACCCACTGAGCCACCCAGGCACCTCCTGTTGCTGCTTTTAAATAAAATCAAGAACCAGTCCCCTGTGTGAGCAAGCTGTCAATGTCTCCTGCCCTTCCCCTGCTCTTGGGGACCACCCTCTCGCCCTCTGTAACAAGACAGTGTTTCATCGTCGCCTTCCCAAGCAGGCACTGTTACGCAGAGAGCCAAACCCTGGGAACTGACGTCACCAATTGTTCGGAAAAACGATACTGTTTCACTCTTAGTAAGCATTTGCTGTATGCCAGGCACTGCGGGAAGCAGTTTGCCTGCACCAGGCGATGGGAAGCTTTGAGGCCGGACTGGCATTATCCCCATCCCTCCAGTGTGGCTGGTGGGGCTCGAGGAGGTAAACGACCATCCAAGGTCCTGGTCATACTGTTTCTCCAAGGAAGCCTCTGTGGATGAAGCCAGGCGCGGGCACCTGTATCTGGTCCTGTCATCTGAGCCAGCTAATTTGTTTGAGAGACTCTTACGTCAATGATTCTCTGAAACGAATGCCCGGTCACTCGTTGTAGGGTGACAGAAAAGGCTCTGGGTGCAGAGGTGGCAAACTGGTGGCCCCAGGTTCAGTCTAGTCTTGGAGGTATTTTCTTTGGGGGCATCGTCGTTCTAGAAAGAACATGGCGATTACCGTGGTGGGGTCATGATAGCGGCAGATCTCATCAAGCCCCGCATGTGCTCATATGACCCTGGGTCACCGGCACAAGCTCTTTTTAAGGGTGAAAGCTCTGGTTTGGGGCAATAGGTCCCGAGAGTGAGTCCTGAGGCTCTGGGGTAGAGCTCGTAGAAATGCAGGTGATCGTCCCCCTTTCTGTCTCCCAAAGCCCCTTACATGCCCGGCTTCTAGGTGGTTCTCTTCTGTTCCTTCCTGCCAATGAGAACACAGTGGGTGGTGCCTTGGAGATCTGGGGACCAGGTGGAGGTTCGGGTGGCTTCTCCCTCCCAGGCTAGGTTGGGGGTGATGATGGTAACTTGGGGGCGAGGTTTCCTCTGGCTCCTGTGATTCCATGACCCACACCGGCAGCCTGGGGATCTCACGTGGTCTGGAGGCAGTCCAGGCACTGGGCTGTGTTCTTCTGCTCCTTGCTGTAGGCCCCGGCCTGGCTTTCATCGCCTACCCCCGGGCCGTGGTGATGCTGCCCTTCTCTCCTCTCTGGGCCTGCTGCTTCTTCTTCATGGTCGTCCTCCTGGGACTGGACAGCCAGGTATTAAGGTGCTCATGCACAGCCTGAGAGATAAGTGGATGTGTGCGGGCTGGAGGAGGGGGCCCCCGTGGGCAGGAGGCTGAGCCCGATGTCCCGAGGGACCGCAGGACAGTTGGGGACAGGGCAAGCGTCACAGGTGGAAGCCCTTCCAGGGGCCAAGAGGGGGGTCTGCAGGGTAGGTCCAGACCTGAGCACGCCACAGTGCTGGGGACCAGAGGGCCGGGGCAGGGCTGAGCCCAGCAGCAAGGGGCCAGAACTGGCTGATGGCCGCAGCGTATTTTGGGAGCTCTCTTTCCCTCCAATTCTTTTGCCCTCTCATCCAGTTTGTGTGCGTAGAAAGCCTGGTGACGGCGCTGGTGGACATGTACCCCCGCGTGTTCCGCAAGAAGAACCGGAGGGAGCTCCTCATTCTGGGCGTATCTGTCACCTCGTTCTTTGTAGGGCTGGTCATGCTCACAGAGGTGAGGGTCCGGGAGGTGCGAAGGTGGGGACCGGCTGGGGAGGGGCAGCCGAGCTTCCGGGTTTCAGGGTTCTGGGACTCCCTCCCTCCCCAGCCACAGCAAGCACCAAGCAGGTGAGGCCTTCCTCGGGCCTGCGAACACCAGCCACCCACCTCTGGGGGTGGCCGAGCCGTGATTTGGCTCCCCGGGAAGCTAAGAGGCAGGAGAAGGATGGTCAGGAAGTTCTGGGTTAGGAAAAAGGGCCTCTCCAGCAAGCTCCCATGACTTCCCAGGCAGCTGAACCACGTTCCCGGGACAGACTTCAAAGGGAGAAAGGGAACCCTGGGGATGGGCCCTATTCTGTGTTTTGTCTCAAGGGAGAAGGAAAGAGGTGGAGTTGGTCATCTTCACAGTACTCATGACGGCCTCTGTCCTGACCCTCCACCAAAAAGTACACACTTCGTCTCGGACTTCTGAGTCAGTCCCTGAATGTTCTCAGGGTTGAGCTAACAATAGCCGTCTGTTTTATCTATCTTCCCTCCGAAAATAATAAAAAAAAAATTTATTGTCTCCTATCGGCCCTAGTGCCTCCCAGCTCACACTATATTCTGTTTTAATATCTTGTCTCCCGTGATCCTCACCAGGTCTGGTCCGTGTCTGCGAGTGTGAGGCTGGAGGCCAGGGGGGTCATCTGTCTGTTTCCTCCGGATACAGTTCTGGTTTGTTCTCTCTTCCCCGGCAGGGCGGTATGTACGTATTTCAGCTCTTTGACTACTACGCCGCCAGCGGCATGTGCCTCCTGTTTGTGGCCATCTTTGAATCCCTCTGTGTGGCTTGGGTCTATGGTGAGTGACCCTCCCCCCAGGTCCTAACCCCAGGGTTCGCCACCGCCTTGTGGCCCTCAGACAAAAGAATCATCTGCTGTTCTCACTCACCTTTTTCGGGAACTCCACCCCTGCTTGACCTCAAAAATCTCAAGAATCCTAAATCGCTACCATTGGAAGGGCCCTCAGGAGGTTGCTTCAGCACCCTCCTGGTCAGGGCCGCACCCAGAGTTCCCCGAGTAGACCAAACCTCTTCCGCCCTTCATGACCTTGACAATCAGAAAGTCATTGTCTTTGCCCCCTGCCACATATGCCTATGCGTCCCCCGGAAGACAGTCTCCCAGCAATCATTTGGAAAGACAACCATGGTATCTTTTATTTCTTGGTCCTTGCCATCTGGCCCGTGCCTCGGATGCTGAAGAATGTCCTTTCTCCCCCTTCCTTCCTTCTCTTCCTCCCGGTAGGAGCCGGGCGCTTCTATGACAATATTGAAGATATGATTGGATACAGACCATGGCCTCTTATCAAATATTGCTGGCTCTTCCTCACCCCAGCTGTGTGCACGGTAAGAGACCCTTCAGAGGTAAAGCAACATGAAGGCAAAGAGAGATGGTGGTGGTAGGAGGGCAGATAGGCTCTAGAAGGGACTTCTCCACGGGGACTGAAAATTATTTTACATTTTCACTCCTCTTCCTGTTGGATTCTAGAAAATGGTTAGCAAGATAGATGCTTCCTTTCCAATTCACAGAAGGTCAAACTGAGGTCCAGAGCTGCCGGATGGTTTGACCAGCACCACGTGAGTCGAATGTCACAGGCAGGATGGCAGCCCAAGGGCCTTGGGCTGCTTATAGTGCTACTAATAACCACAGAAATAATAAGAACACCATTACAGAGTTCACACTTTGGGCCAGGCATAAGGTGCTTTGCACGTTTTAACCCACTTGATCTGCACAAGGACTGCAAGAAGAATTACTATTATACTCCTTTTATGGATGAAGCCGAAGCCAAAGAGAGTAAGCACTTTGCCTTAGCAAGAAAATGGCAGTGAGCTAGGATCAAGCCCAGCAGTTTGGCTTCAGATTCTGAGCCATAAGCCACTAGGTGCTGCCTCCTGGGGCTTTATCTTGTGTGTCTGCTGCTCCCCCAAGTGCCCACTTCAGGGCGCAGGGTATAAATGTAGCCCAGGGGGAAGGAGGCACAACCCCTTGACCTTGAGGCCCTCGCAGACCCACCTGATGGTGCTGGAGCCTTAAGCATCCCAAAACACTGGCAGCCACATGACCATGTCCCAGCTGAGGGCCAGCCCTGGGTAGAGGTGTCCAGGGGCACAGGGCCCTGCAGGGACAAGGGAGGCGCCCTAGACGTTCTGTTGGGGGGTGCGGATTTTGAGTAGAATATGGGTGAAGACGGGGGCTTGATTGACCCAGATGAGCCTGGCTTGCAGTGTGACAGATCTCTGCCAGCTCTTCCAGGGGGCGTGGAGGGCACAAGGATCCTGCTCTCCCAGCCCCTTTCTCTTCTCTCCTCATCAGGCCACCTTCCTCTTCTCCCTGATCAAGTACACCCCGCTGACCTACAACAAAAAGTACACATACCCGTGGTGGGGCGATGCCCTGGGCTGGTTTCTGGCTCTGTCCTCCATGGTCTGCATTCCTGCCTGGAGCTTTTATAAACTCGGGACCCTCAAGGGCTCCTTCAGAGAGGTAGGGGTTCACGGGGAGGGGCAGGACCCCAGACGACGACGTGGGGGCTCCATGAAGATAGAGAGTAGGGAGTTCGCGGGGAGGGGCAGGAACCCCAGACGATGACATAGAGCCCCATGAGGATGGACCGATGTCCACCAGGGTAGGAGCTGGGACACAGGGGTGCCACCGAGCCTGGTGAAGCTGCTGGGGAGGACAGAGTGAGTACTTACAAGTCTCAGAAAGAGACTGATGCCTCCGAGCCACAGGCTGGGACGAGAGGCTTGGCACCTGGAGGGCACGTATGTGCGTGGGGGGCGACGGAAGGCTGACACTGGCAAGCTGATGAGGGAGGCAGGCAGCCGTGCCCCTGACACCAGCTCGCGAGAGCCACCTCCACTTGCCTTGCAGAGAATTCGCCAGCTCATGTGCCCAGCTGAGGACCTGCCTGGATGGAAGCCAGCAGAGCCCTCGGCCCCTGCCACACCTAGGACGTCGCTTCTCATACTCACAGAACTAGAGTCTCACTGCTAGGGCCGTGGGGCCTGGGACCGAGCCCAGGGGCCTGGCTGGGGGGCCGGCTGCGGAAGCAGCTACACTGGGTGTCTCTGCCTCCACCTGCAGTAAACGAGACTCAAGGGGGTGGTTTGAATCCTCTTGGGGCTAGGCACCTCCCTCCAGAACTTTCCTGCTCCAGGCCTGGCCGAACAGGTGTGAGATGCTGGTATCACGAGCGCCCCCTTTGAGATAGGCCTCGGGAGGCCTGGTGAGGGCTGCTGGGTGGAGCGAGAGCCCTGTCCCTCTTACCCTTCATTCCATTAAATCCATGTTCTTCCCACCGGCTGCACTGTTCCACCTGGTTCCTGCCTTAGCTGCCTTGAGCATCATCTCACTCTAAAGCTGTGGCTTTAGCACCCCCCCACCAGCCCCCAGCCCCCAGCCCCCAGCCGGGTCTCTCCTTCCCTCCCTGCGTTCTTGGGGCCCACCAGAAGAAGGGAAGGACAGGGGGGCCCAGCTGCAACCCTCCATCTTCAGACACTCACCCAAAGGGGTCTGTCACACAGTCCATGCTCTCACCTCCCCAGCGCCCCTTCCCTCGGCCTTCCCTCCGTCCACTAAGCAGGGCAATGGAGGGAGGCATGAGGGGGACCTGAGCCCTAGCTCGAGGAAGGAAGAGGAAAGCGTGGTGGTTGGGATTCTTTCCGCCCACATTCCCCTTCCCGCCTCCCTCTCTGACCCCGCCTGCCAAAAGGGTGTGCGCGCCCGCCCAGGGCCTGAGCCCGGGCGCGCGGGGTGGGGGTTGGGGGGGGTGGACGACGACGACACAGCCGAGACTGAGGTGGCAGGGGCGACCAGCCCTGGCAGAGCGGGCACTACCCCGGCTCAGCCAGCAGAGGGACCCCACTTCCTCGGGACCACCTCGCTCTACTGCCCAGGACGGAGGCCGGATGCGGCACCGCTAGACGTGACCACAAGGGGGCGGCACTGCCACGACTGCGGCTCAGGGTCTGGGCCCCGAGCCGCTCAGAGTTGCTCTTAGGGTCGGGTGGCAGAGAGGGTCCAGGTGGCAGGTAGAGCCTGTCCTACCTCGGGGACAGTGTGTGTCTGCAGCCTCTATGTGTGGAGTTGTGTGCGTGCATGTGTGTGTGTGTGTGCGTGCGTGCCTGAACATGGTGCTCTCTCTCTGAACGTGCCGAGGCTTCGGTGTCTGCCTGGCCCACCTCTGCTGGGATGGTCCTTCTGCCAGTGTCTGGGGGGCGTCTGGGAATCTCAGAGCTGCGGACTCAGGGCGCACAGCATTCCCGGGGCAAGTTCCCTAGTTTGTTTTACAAGTCAGTTAGTGGGAAGGTGCACTGAAATCGTTGCCGGCCTTTGGGTTTTGCTTCTTTTGTTCCTGTTCGGAGAACTTATCAAAGTCAGCGGTCGCGACCCTCCGGTTTGTTGGCATCGGCTGCTCCCTCCTGGACCTTGCCTGGCCGGGCATCTCCCTAGTGCTCCAGGCTCAATCACAGTCCTAAGGTGGGAGGAGCACACGTGCGGGGGACACCTGGCATCTCCATCCATCTGACGTTTCCAGAACACCTATGTGGCACTGTGTTATCCTCCTGATGGCACAAAATAGATACAATTTCTGCGATAACAAATTGTGGCCGATGCTATGGAGGAAAAGCGAAGTGCCATGAGAAGGAGGAACGGGGGTCAGGGAAGGAGGCTGCTGGTTTGGGTGGGGGCGGGGGTTGGGAAGGCCCTTCTGAGGGTGTGCTGGCTGTCTTTCCAGCCATCCATGTGACCACAGCTGCAAGCCTCTGTGAGGCCGGGGAGGGGATGCCTGCCTGCGGTTCGGTGATGGCTGTTCGAATCCTAGTTGGGAGATTCATTAATACAGTGTGAAAAGAATCCATTGGCCGGAACCTCAGGAGATGGAGGGTCCAGCCGTGACCTGCTTCTAACTTGTGTTTGTGGAAATCCCATGCAACTGAAGTCTTCACGAGGAGGGAATACCGTGCCCCCACGTACATGCAGTCTTGTTGTAGGGCTCAAATGAGGTCATGGATGTAAGAGCGCTTTCAGTCACTCAGTGCCAAGTGGTGTGAGATCATTAAACCAGGTGGGGGGAATGAATGGGGACGATCTGCTCTAATAACCGGGGGGCGGGGCAGGGAATGACAGGCAAAGGTGCAAGAGAAAAGCCGCTTGTCAGTGTCAGGGCCGGGGAACAGGAGCAGGAATACCCGGACTTGGCTTTAGCCAGGATAGTGGGGGAGGGGCTGCTACCTGTCCCATTTGCTTTCTCTGTCCGGAAGGGCAGAGACTGGATCCTGCAGTTCTTCGAGGAAGACACAAAGGGAAGGGGACCCCTCTTGTCTAGCAGCCCCACCTTCTTAGAGAAGAAAGCAGGCACAGGGGAGCCTGGGTGGCTCGGTCAGTTAAGTGTCCCACTCTTGGTTTCGGATCCGGTCATGATCTTGGGATAGTGGGATCAAGCCCCGAGTCGTCGTCATTGTCATCAGGCTTGGCCCTCAGCATGGAGTCTGGTTGAGGCTTTCTCTCCCTCTGTCTCTGCCTCTACCCCACCCCTTGCGCACGCACGCTCTTTCTCTGAAAAAAATAAATCTTTTTTTTTTTAAGATTTTATTTATTTATTTTAACAGAGAGAGAACGCAAGCAGGCAGAGAGGCAGGCAGAGGTAGAGAGAGGAGCAGGCTCCCCGCCAAGCAAGGAGCCCGATGTGGGACTCGATCCCAGGACGCTGAGATCATGACCTGAGCTGAAGGCAGCCGCTTAACCAACTGAGCCACCCAGGCGTCCCTGAAAAAAGTAAATCTTAAAACAACAACAACAATAACAAAAACTCAAAAGGCAGGCATAAGGATGCCTGGGCAAGGGATCACAGAATGGAGAGAAGCCACACAGCTCTCCAGAGCTGCAAGCAGAGGCCTTGCAGACAGAGAGGAACCGACAGGGTGCTGAGCCCACCAGGCTGCGTTGGAGCCTTGGGTCACATACCTCAGACCTTGCACACGCCTCACATCCATCGGTGTGCACATAGACACGCAGTCCTTCCTTATCCTCAGATAAATGTGCACGGGCTCCGACACCGCACAGTCAGCCCAGTGCACTCCCTCCCCTGCAGTCCTGGCTGGGGTCCGAGGCCTCTTACCTATTAGCTATGTGACCATCTCTCTGAACCTTCATTTTCTCCTCTATAAGACGGAAACAATAAGACCTAGATCAGTGTGTTGTTGGAGGCCAGTGGAGAGCGCAGGGAGAGCTGCTGTGGGGACACACTTGAGCAAATCCAGCTTCTTTCCCATGCTCCAGCCCCACAACATCGGGCCAGCAATGAAACACAAAACCCAGGAAGGGCTCAGAGGCATCTCGGCAGTCTGCTGGCCTCCCCAGCCCCTGGCATCAAGTGGCATTGGGCCCAGAAAAAAGGTTACCCGTTTCCTGAACTAGGCATTTTGGGGGGCGGACCAGGGAGAGGTAGCCGCAGAATAACTCTGCATCCCATGGTCCCAGGGTCCTGCCCGGTGCCAGCAGTATTGTCCAAGAAAAGCAGGAGCTGAGTCCCCCAAGCCCTAACCTATCCCCTGAATCTGGGAGGGCAGTGACTTTCCAGAAAATGGAAAACTGGGGTCCATTTTTTCCCTCAAGTTGCATCCATCCATCCTTCCATCCATCTAATAAGCATCCAGTGCCTATTCTGAGCCAGCACTGTATTAAATGCTGAAGGCAGAAACAAAGAATTAGAAAACGTGTCCCCTACCCTTTAAATATTTCTGGTCCGGGAAACAATGACAATGCAGTCGAACAAGAAACAGTTGGATGCTCGGGAAGCAAGTTCCATGCCAGGCTCTCTAAAAGCATGGGCTCAGATGAAGGTGGGGAGGAGAACATTCTATGGGGTTCACAGTTCTCACTGCAGCAAGGTAACAGAGTCTTTTGACCATATTCCATCTTGTCTCCGGACCAGTTTGGAGACCATCTTAGGCAGGCTTTCCAGGTAATGTAGGGGTTCCTACCTTTTGCAAAGATGGGGGTCTCTGGTCCCCAGGAGTTTACTAATTGGTCTGAATACCCACTAGGGGTTGAAAGCTGCAGGGGCCGGGGAGGGGGCTGGCAGAAGGGGGAGCGCTCAAAGTTAAAAGGAGTCCGGGGCCAATAAGGCAACTATTATCCTCTAAGGCGAAGGAGAGGAGGCGAGACTGCTTGTCCCTGTGTAACCCCCAGGTCCTTGTGGAAAGCCCGACACATTGTAGGCATAGAATGCAATTTTTGAATAAATGAACAAGCCAGGAAAGTTCTCTGCCTAGTGTGATTCTCTTTCCTCTCACTCCCGTTCCTCAGAGAGGCTGGGTGTTTTATTCCAGAAAAGCGGCCACTACTGTCCTGTATCTCATGGACTCTGGTGTCCCCGCTGCACTAGGCTCTAGGGCTGACATGCAGTGGACACGACAGGCAGGGACAGATGCGGCAACGCAGGTCACATCGTCCCAGCTGAGCGCAGGGGTAACCGTGGTGTGAATTCTGCTGGCGGCCACAGGCGGCTCCGCCAAGGCTGACCCTCCGCCCACTTTCTGGTTTCACAGAGGCAAGGAGTCCGAGAACTGAGACCCACTCCAGCGTCCTCGTGCTGGGGAACCCCGCAGGAGATGCTGCGGAGGGGCCTGCGCGCCACTCAGTGGGGCTGCTCGATGGAAAACTACAGACTGAGACTCTCGCTTCATACCCCAGCCCTGCTGGGAAGGTTGAAACTACAAAGGGGAAGCTCGTGCAGAGGGAAATTTCCCTTTCTTCCCACAACTTCCCGTCCCTCCACACCACCTGGGCCTGAAAAAGCACCTTCATTGTCTTGAAAGAGGCGCTGGGTTTGGGGGGCCGGGGCGGGGAGGGGTGCGGGGGGGTTGTATTCTGAATGGATGAGGGGAAGCAGGGAGGGTGGTCCTGCACCCAGCACTGTGAGGGGCGTGTGCAGGACCAAAGATGGGGAGCCCGCTGGGCACAGAGCAGGGAGCACACGTGCTCATTCAATAAACCAGATCGTCACTGATGGTGGGCTGGGTGATCAGACGAGTCCCAGTCAGGTGCTGAGTGCTGAGAGGTCACGAGAGCTCTATTATTGCCGCCCGGGGCCAGACACCACACCATCCCCGCCCCCCACTTCCAGAGGACACACAACAGACGCCCCTGACCCCCC
>CM052807.1:31458942-31641921 GCA_028533885.1 Nasua narica
CCCCCCATCTCCTCAGCAATTTACCATATTGTCTTTAACTGTGAAAAGTTAAGTAGGTCTTGTTTTGTCCCTTTTACAGATGGGAAAACTGAGGCTCAGATCCTTGCCTAGCTGACCCGACCGGTAGAACCGAGGACAGGTTCAAACTCAGGTCTTGTCTGACCGTAGACCTGTGTCCTTTCTAGATTAGGCTCCTTGAGGTATGCCCTGGGCACTTTCTCTAGGAAAATCCCAAGGCAAAGGGTAGTGGTTGTAAAGGTTCAGAGCCTTGCCTTGAAACCACAGAGGGCAGGTACTTGGTGGAAAACTCCAGCGTGTGATTCACCCTCCTCCTGAGCCCTCGTCAGTGAGGCCAGCTCCCCTCCCGAGGCTCTCAGTTTCCAGCCTGGGGGGCCGTGGCTCCCATCCTACGGCTCTGGCGAGAGAAGCCTGCACCCTGCCTTGTAGAGCCTCATCCCTTCCCTCGGAAGGAGCTGGCACTGGAGGGACACGGTGAGGAGGGGGAAGGCGGGAAGGACAACGGGAGGGAGACGTGGTCAGATGGGAGTCTGAGCCGGGTCTGGAGGGATCGTCTTGGGACAGCGCCCACTGGGAAGGCTGGGGGGGCGCCCACAGTGGGAGGGAGCTGGGGGTGGGGGACTGGGGACAGAGGACTTGGCTTCCCGAGCTTGGATGTTGTAATCCTCGTGCACAAACTTTTGGCTTCAGTCCCTCCTGTTGCTTGTGGTATTTCTCCGTCCCTTCACTTCCCAATACACTGGTGTGCGTGAGCCCACACACACACACACACACACCCCGCACGCACACGCGCGCGCGCACGCACACACACACACACACAGCCGCTTTCTGTCTGGGAGTCCCAGGACGACATCGGACGGGATTCTGAGCTGTGAGGAACGGGAGAAGGAGCAAAGGGGGGGCTGGTTCCCCTCTCAGGTCCCCGCTGTGTGGGCACTCTTGTAAGCGGCTTCCTCCCGGGACTGACCCGGGGACCGGTGGCATGGAGCTGAGCTGACCACGGGAGCCGAGATCGGGACTGAGGTGAGCAGGAAGTGGAGGACGGGCTGTGTCTTCACAGTCCCTTAGAGGAGCCTCAGAGGGGCTGGAGGGGTAAATCTCAGGAGGCAAGATTTTGTAGGATTGTGTAGCATAAAAGACTGGGGCAGAAGGTAAGTCTGATGTTGAGGAATCTTAGGACCGGGGGCATCACCCCAGCGCCCGCAAGCCACCCGCAGCTTGAAGTTTTTCAGGGACAAAGCTGGGAAAGTCCAGAGGTGGGGGGCTGACCCCAGGGAGTGAGTGAAAGGGGTTGATCGCCTGACTCAGAGAGGGAGGGGAAGCAGACGGTGCCCGGCGAGATGGGAAGGAAGAGCAGATGGGACAAACCTTGGGCATTCCCGAAGACGCGTGACCTGCGATTCGCCATGTGGATGAGGGGTTCCCGCCCCCCACCACGGGTCGAGCAGGGCAAGCAGGGCGCCAAGTGTCTCCCAGAAGGAGGAAGCTGCCCGGCTCAGGCTGTGGGGAGGCGTGAGCAGGCTCGTGCCGGAGGAGGGGGACAAGGGAGCCCCAGGGAGGGACAGGCGGCCACCAGCTGAACCCAGCAGCCCACAGGGTGTGAAGGACTAGCTGGAGTCAGGTTTTGGTGCCATGCACACAGGTATGTGTGTGCAAAGGGACGTGACGGGAATGGCACCAGTGTGTGCACGGAAGTGAGAGCTGGTATGTGGGTGTGGGCTGAAGCAGGGGCTAGGGCATCCAGGGCCGCGCCCGCACCGCCCTTCCCCCCACCCCCCGCAGGTCCCGGGCTGAGCCGTTCATGGGTTAGACTGGAAGGGAGATGGGGCCAAGCTGGGATCCCAGTGGGATCGGGGGGTGGGGGGGAGCGGCATTTCTCCACCTGTTTGCCCCTCCGCTAGACCCTGACCTGACCTCCTCCTCCTCCTAGACCCTGACCCATCCCCAGCTCCTGAAAATGGTTAATTTTGGACTTGCTAGCCTCTTGAAGCTTTCCTCGATGGGCAGCTATGAGCCCAGTGTGGGTGTAGGTGTCTTTGCTTCTGGAGGGTACTAACGTGTGGTGAGCTCCAATGCGTGCCCCCCCTCCACCGGGTGGGGGTCCAGCTTAGCAGAGGTGGGAAAGGGGTGCTAGGGGCTGGAGAGGTGGCAGGGCTGGGACGGGGAGATCTCTGGAAGTCATCTTAACTATGGATAACATTGTCGTTTATTCCTGGCAAGTGGGCTAGGGGTAGAAGGGCACGGCGGGGAGGGGGTGAGAAGGGTAGGGGGGCAGGCTGTCCTTTTGGCTTTTACAAGTAACCCCCACAGGAGAGCTCTGACCTTGTGCTTGTGTCTGACCTCCACCTCGACATTTCTTCCCTGAGTCTAACTTGAATCTCCCTTGCTGCACTGAAGGCCTGTTTTCCCTTGACTTGCCATGGCTCGGGGCCAGCTTCCCTTTCCCCATGCTCATGCTTTCATTCTGCCATTCCGGTTTTTCACTCTAACCCATAAATTATGATCTTTCCAGTAACCTTAAAAAAAAATACGCATCAGTATCAGCTCATTCATCCCAATACAATCCAAGCCCTGCGCCCAAACTGGGCTCCGAGATTTGCTCTGCACTTTCCTCTGGTCTTCCCTTCGCTTACTACTTGGCCCCACCACGTCTCCCCTACCGTCCTAGTACTCCTGTTGAATGGCTCATTCTCTCTTCCAGGGAGACTTAAAGCCCAGAGAGGACGTGTGAGTTGCCTAAGGTCACACAGCAAGTTAGAGACTCGGCTCCATCACTTACGGTATTGGTAAGTTCCTTCGAATCACTCAAAAATGGTTTTACTGAACACCCACAAGGTGTCAAGTCCTGTCGCCTTCATCTCTCTGGGCTTCATTTCCTCATTGATAAAATGGAGTTAATAGGAATACCGACTTGAAAGATTTTAGTGAGGATGAAATTCAATAACATATAATTCAAAGCGTAGATTTGTGGCACAAGGATTGGTCAAATGTTAAACTTTTATTAATATTATTATTGGCTAGGTCTGGACTAGACCTTAGGTTTCCTATCCGGTGCTTCCTCCGGTAATGTTTTCTAATTCATTCATTCGTCCATTCATTCGTCTGATAATGATTCCAGGGCCACTGCTCAGGGTGCCCGAGCCCCAATTCTGTAGCAACGTCTACATTTGGTTCAGGTAGCACCAACTCTTTGCCCCCGGGGCCAAACTGCCTTGTTCTTCCAACCTGACACTCTGGTTCTCAAAGCTTCCCCCAGCCCCCCAGGGTCCGACGGTCCCCTCTGAACCTGGAAGCCTTCTTCCTCCCTTCCTTCCCTCCACCTCCTCCCTTCCACGGGAGGCTGGAGACCTCTGATTTCCATTAGGTGCTTCTCTCTTCATCTTTCTTCCTGGGCTGAACTTGCAGGGGAAACCTCTGAGTGGGTCCCGATACCAGACTCTCACCCCGACAGGCTTTCCCATTCCTGGGATAACCTGTACCCTCCAAGTCACCTTCAAAAATTTCCATAACCTCAAATGGCTCCTGCCCACGCCCTTCTAACTGACTTGGGCTTGGGCTGTTGCCTGGCTTAAAAGGACCAACAAATAAACACAGACACTTCTTTTAGTAAAAAGAATCCCTTGTGTTTCCCTAGAGCCTTGGAGGAGCATGGAGCACTTGGTAGCTTCGGGTCCCTTTGATTCCCCCAACGCCCCCCGGAGGTGAGGGGCGCTGGGTGGGTGCTTCTCTCTGGAGCTGGGACACCTCCTCCCGGCAGCTCCCTGGGAAGCCAAGGCGGAGGTGGCCTCAGGGTGGCTGTGTGGGGGGAGGGGGGAAGGCAAACAAGGACTGCAGGGACAACACCGCAGTGCCGCATTTTATCTCCTGGGGGTTGACAAATGGACAGCGATAGGGACAGAGCAAGACCGAGAGAGGCCACGTCATTTCTCTGGCAGTCCAGGGAGCTCTAGGAGAGCAGGGACTCAGGAAGGGCAGTGACCTGCTAACCCTAACCCTTGAGGAGACCACCCTCCCCAGTGAGAATCGCTCTGGGGTCGACCGCCAGGACCCCTTGCTGGTTCTCAGGACAGAGGTACATCGGGGAGAGGAGAAGAACCAGGTTTCCCTCGAAGGCCTCTGCTTGGTCCTGGCGCCAATCCCAGGTCTCATCTGGCCTTGTTTAGAGACCCCACCTTCTCCTTCCCTCCCAATCAGACGCCCAGAGCTCGCTGGCTCCCATGTTTACCCTGAGTGGATCGATTTCACTGGCACTTCCCGCTAGGGGAAGACCATGCAGTCAGCTGGGCCACACCTGCCCTCTGACCTCCTGTCACCCCTGGCAGGCTTTGATCCCTTCTGGCCAGGAGGCCGGAGGCTGGGCGGGTGCCACTCGCCGGACGGCTGGACAGACAGGCCAGCGGGAAAGGTGGCTGGCTCTAAATATCGGAAGGGGACTCAGAATAAAAGACCCCAAGCCTTTTCCTCCCAGTCCACTCCTGTACGGTAGTAGGCAAGTCCCCTCATCGGCCAAGGCCTGGGTGTCCCCCTCTGCAAGATGGGCAAACTAAGACTGGCTCCCTATTTGCTCTCCGAGTCACGAGAGCAAAGTGTAAGTTGCAGTGTAAATGTCATTGAGAGTCTGGGAGGAAAATCAACAGCCCGGCAATGTTAAGCCATATTCCAACAATGGGAAACGTTACCGGAATATTCCGACAATGATGAAAGCCTCGGAGGGAGGAAGCAGGGATGGAGGGCACGCATCGGGTTGGTACGGCTCACCCCTTCTCCTCCCACCAGGCGGTGCCGGTCTCACCATCCTGCTCCACGGCCTCCCGGTCCATCGCGTCGCCATGGACAGAAAAGTGACAGTCCCCGAGGACGGGCCTCCTGTGGTCTCCTGGTTCCCCGAGGAGGGAGAGAAGTTGAACCAGGAAGGCGAGGACCAGGTGAAGGATCGGGGCCAATGGACCAACAAGATGGAGTTTGTGCTGTCTGTGGCCGGGGAGATCATTGGGCTGGGCAATGTCTGGAGGTTTCCCTATCTCTGCTACAAAAATGGAGGTGGTGAGTTCATTTTGAGGTAGGCGTGGTGGGGAGAGCTGTGCCTTGACCGCCAGGCAGGGCCTGCCTGGGCGCCTCCTGCCTGGCGATGTGGTAAATGGAAGGAGGCTAGATGGAGTCGGAGGGCCTGGGTCTGAGCTCCGGGGGTCCCCCTCCATGAAATAGGGATGTTGCCTCCCAGGGCCACGGCGGAGGGTCACAGAGGTCATGAGCAGGACCAAGGAACCTGAGTGCGTAACAAGATAGGATAATAATAGTCCTTCATGATTGTGTACAATGTCGGGTTGCTGATTGGAGTCATTCATTTGGCCAATATTATTGTGGGCCTCCCCTGTGCCGGGCACTGTTTCTAGATCCAGCCCAGAACACATTCTGTGTGTTACATTCTAGAGCAGGGTGGCAGACCACAGCCAAAGAAGTAAAATGCATGGTATGTTGAATGGTGAGGAGGGGAATGGTGAGAAGGCAAGCAGGGACGAGGGGTGGGGAATGCTGGGTCGCTGGTGGCGGGGGACTTGGGAGGCGGGGGAGGGTGTGAAAGGTGAAGTAAGGTGCCAGGAAAGCTTGCGTTGAGGAGGTGACCTGAAGAAGGTAAAGGAGTGAGTCTTAGGGGAGGAGATCAGGTGAAGACCATTCCAAACAGAGGAGAAAGCAAGTGCAAAGGTCCTGCGGTAAAAGTGCACTTGGCTTGTTGGAAGAACAGCAAGGAGGGCAGTGACGGGTGGAGAGAAGAGCAGGAGAAGAGATCAGAGAGGTAACAGGACTCACATCCCATGGGCTCTGCCCTGAGAGAGATGGGAACTGTTGAAGAATTTCAGCACAGAAATATGACCTTGTCTCTGTTGGTTGTTTTTTTTTTTAATTAAAGAAACATAATTTTATTATTTTTCAGCACTGGTAGTAAAAATGAGCAGGGGTATGGTGGGGAAGAGGCCAGATTAATCTTTTTACGTGTACAATTAAAAGCTTTTAGTATATACATAGAATTATGCAACTGTCACCACAATTGATTTTAGAACATTTTCATCATTCCAGAAGGAAAGCCCAAAGCCATTAACAGTCACTCTCTATTCCCTCTCGCTGCCAGCCCTTGGCAACCACTGATCTACTTTCTGTGGCTATGGGTTTACCTATTGGGAATTTTCGTACAAATGGAAGTATTCATTTATATGAATTTATTTGTGACTGGACAAATTCATCTTTGCCTTTTGAAAATACCTTTATTCTTCTTGTGGAAATTGTACGCATTTATTGTGAAATCCGAAACTTTCCAGAAAGGCAAAAAGAAGAAACATTCCTATTTAAAGATAATCATTGCTCAGAAGATCCTTCTAAACACTATTCATATTGAATTTTTAAAAAGATTTGTTTGTTTATTTTGGAGAGGGGAGCAGTGGCTGAGGGGGAGGGGAGAGAATCTCAAGCGGACTCCCCGCCGAGCGCAGACCCCGACACGGGGCTCAGTCTCAGGACCAGGGGATCCTGATCTGAGCCGACATCAAGAGTCAGATGCTTAACCGATTGAGGCCCCCCAGGCGTCCCCATATTTACTCTGACAGGTATTTACTGAACATCTTCTAAGGAACATCCAGGTACCTTGTTCTGTATTTCAAACCTTATAGTTATTATTACCAACTGCTTGAACTAATGGCTCCAAAGAAACAGAAATGGGGTTTCTTGGCCGGTGAGGGCTCTGGGGCCAGGCTGGGGAGTCGGGGTGAATGCTGGCCAGAGATTACGGAAGGCGGGGAGAAGCAGTAAGGGCGGTGACTTGTTTCTTTGTCCCGGGTCAGTTTCAGGGACATGCAAGGCGTTCGTGCTCGAGCTAAAGATGATTGAGGTTGAGCCCTTATTTCACGGAGCACCCAGAGGCTCCTTGGGATGTTTAGCGACTGCCCTAGATCGGAGATGTGTTTGGGAGCTGTGCGCCCCAGATGCGTGGCTCACGGGCTCACCCATCACTCGCCCTGCCTGCTGAAGAGGAGGGACAAGGAGGATCCAGGGGACAGGTTTTTGGTTTCGGGTACCCACACTGCCTTGTCCCACCTGGTGGCTGCCCTTGGCTGTGGCCTCGGTCCTGACCATGGGGTGGTGTGGGGAGACAAGTGCCTAGGACCCCAAGCAGGGACACCGGGCTGAGCCTGGGTCGTCCATGAAGAGGGGTGCCAGATCGCAGTTATTGGGCAGAATCTATGTTCTCGTTAGCTCTGTCCCAACCTAAGTGCTCAGGGAGGACCTCTCTTCAGTCTCCCTCATCTCCCCCAACATGAAAGGCTGACCCAGGTCAGGGGTCCCAATCTGAGGTCACTGGTCTTTGGGGGTCCAGGAAAGTAGGCACATAGGTTTCCTTATTTCAGACAATGTAATAATGGATCTATGACATCACGGGCTAACTCAAATGTCAACTTTTTGCTTTAGGCTAGAATTGTACAAACCACTGTGATAATAGGGTTTATCTCAAGCTGACCATAAATCCTTAGTTAGCAGTTAGGATGTGAGGGCGATCTGACTGTGACATCTGTTACCTCGTTGATTGCTGGGGTTGATTCAGCTGATCTGGCCGGCCAGGTGGCTGTCCCCTTCCTCCCTCCCTGCTCCATGTGTCTTCCTCCCAAAGCTGTCCTCTTGGTCCGAAGAGGACAACCTTTCCCGATAGAGGAGGACCGTTCTTCGGTCAAGGGTATACGAATAGCTGCGCTCCCCTTCTAGAACCTCCAAACAAGTTCTCCAGGTCTGTTTGTAGGAGAGCATAGAGTAGTCAAGCTTCCAAGACTCCAGACACATCCAAATGAGGCCCTGCAGGGGGCAGTCGGCCTTGCTTATAAAAAAAATTTTTTTTAAAGCAGTTAAATAGGGACCCCCGGGTGGCTCAGTTGGTTGGGCAGCTGCCTTCGGCTCAGGTCATGATCCCGGTGTCCTGGGATCGAGTCCCACATCGGCCTCCTCGCTTGGCAGGGAGCCTGCTCCTCTCTCTGCCTCTGCCTGCCTCTCTGCCTGCTTGTGTTCTCTCTCTGTTAAATAAATAAACAAAATCTTTAAAAAAATAAAGCAGTTAAATATAGTTTTTACTGATCTATTAATCAGTCCCTAATGAATTAATAATTAGGTAAGCGACAGTTCGGTAGAGGAAAATCTTTCAAAAGGGATAAAAAAAAAAAAACAGTGTTATTGTTGTAATCATGTCTTTGGTTACAAAAAAACAGGGAGTCGCCAAACTAGATCACCCTCAAAAAAGGGTTCACCCCAAAAGAAAATTGTATGAATTCTGAGTTTTCCAGACTGTTAGTGGTTCAGGAGTGGCTTACCTTAGAGCAAAGGAAGGGAGGCTTTAAACACGGCCCAAGTCACCCTGTCCTCGCAGATCCCTGGGAGGCCTCACCCAGCTGCTGGGGCCCAGAGCCTGGGCATATGCCAAGAGAACTGTGGTCCAGGTCCACCTGCCCGAGTGAGGATTCTCAGACGTTCATTGGAGGGGAGGATGTTTGCAGTGATAGTGAGTTGAAAACCCGGAGAGAAAGCCAAGAATGGATGCCAGTAGGCACTCCAGGACCAGCTTCCTCCCGCTGCCTGCTCGCTCAGCCTGAAGGCGGCCCAGCTCCAGGCCTCCTGACCTCTCCCCAGTTTCTGTGGGGCAGAAGTCTCCGTGCCAAGGGTAGGGCTGAGGCTGTCTCCTTCCGGAGAGGGAAGGACCTCTGCACAGCAAGCAGGAAGGGGCCCATGAGTCACATGCCACTGCAAACTTCCGGTTAAGTGCCCTCCGGGAGAGCCCCGAGCACTGCCCCTCAGCCTCACCCCTGTAACCCACTAAGCCACATAACCTGGAGTTAGTGGTGTTGTTCCAGGCCACGCTGGGGTTACAAAGGACTTCAGGACTTGGAGAATTACTGGCTACGGTGGCTCTGGAGGGCCCAGATGACTCACAGATCCTTCTCCTTCACGCTCATCCTGCTGCTGGCGGTGCAGATCGGTAGGAGAGCCTGCGAAGGCCATTTGGAAATGCACGTCGAAGACCTTAAAAAAATTTTCAAGCCCCAAGGGTGGAAGCAACCCAAATGTCCATCAATGGACAGATGGATAAACAAAATGTGATGTATACACACGAGGGAATATTATTCAGCCTCAAAATGTGAAAAGACATGGAAAAACCTTGAGGATGTGAAGCTAAGTGAAATAAGCCAGACAAAAACATAAGTACTGCACGATTCCTCTTATATGGGGAATCTAGAAAAACAAGTCATAGAGAAGGAATAGAATGGTGGTTACCAAGGGCCGGGGAGAGGTGGGGAATAGGGAGGTAGTGTTTAATGGCTGTGGAGTTTCAGATTGGGGTGGCTGAGAAGGTTCTAGAAACCGATGGTGATGGTGATTGGATAACAATGTGAATGTACTTAATGCCACTGAAGTGTACACTTAAAAATGGTTAAAAAAGTAAAATTTATGTTATATGTATTTCACCACCAAAAAAAGCAAAAAAAAAAATGTGCATCCCTTCTGACCGTCCAATTCGTCTACTGGAAATTTATACTAAGGAGCTAGTTAGCTAAATGCACAAGGATATGGACAGTGGATAGCAGCAGAGTTTCCAATGAAACAACCAAAGAGGCCAGTGGAGGTATCGATAAGATGAACTAGGATAGATGCTTATGGTGGAATATGACATGGCCATTAAAATGATGCCGTTTATATTTATTGGTATGATAGGTTCACGATACGTTTTTAAATGGTTATCAAGGAATATATAGAAGGTTTTCGTTTTTGCCGAAACAAGAGGTGTGTGTGTGTGTGTGTGTTTATAAGAAAATTGGAAGGCTGTACAATATTTTTTCCCTTTTCCCCCTTTGTATTTTCTGTTTTTCCTACAAAGTAACAAGGATTACTTGGGTAAGAGCACAGACTCAGGATCAGACCAGCTGGCTTGGTGCCTCAGTTTCTTCCTCCGTAAAATGGGGACAAGGATGGCACCTGCCCCATGGGAGGCGATTCTGTGAGGATTCAGATGTTGGTGGAGCATTTAGAAGAATGCTTCACACACAGTAAGCACCATATAAGTGCTAAGGATTATTTTGGTGCAGAAAATAAGAATCTTCACCCATGGGCACAATTCTGAGGTGAGGTATATGTCTTAGAGACTAAAGTGGGCACTGGTCGTGTGGGTTGTCTTCCAATTCGCTACTTTGCTGGATGCTTTTTCTGCCTGGCCTCCTTTGGGGGCCTGTAGTTCAGCCCCTAATCACATGACTGCCAAAACCCCAGTGCCCGAGAATCATCCTGAGCAGAAGAACAGACTTCTCTGCTGGGACCCCAGTTCGGATCAGAGCCTGGTGGAGGTGGGGGGGAAACCCATCTGAAAATTATTAGAGGAAAAATAATTTTCCTTTGTTTGTTTTTCTTTAAAATGTAACACCCTTGATAATTTAACAGGCATATCAAATTATACAGAACACATGTTTTGGTTCCAAAAATAATAAACGGACTAAGTTTGTGAAGCACACTGAGAAAATAAATAGTGCATCTATTAGGATTTCCACCTAAATGTTCACTCCTTTTTCTTCAAAGGTCTTTCCTAACCCAAGTGGGGTTCAGACTGGAAAATTTCTGCCCGTCCCTGTTCGCAGACAGAAGGAAGCTGGTGTGGGCCCCTGGGAGGGAGAGGAGGGAGATTATGGATGCCAGGCAGTGGGATGCTCATCTCCCAGAGGGGTCGAGGACTCAGCCCCTGCCCCCCTTCTTCCACAGGAGCCTTTTTCATCCCCTACTTCATCTTCTTCTTCACCTGCGGCATCCCGGTGTTCTTCCTGGAGGTGGCACTGGGCCAGTACACCAGCCAAGGCAGCGTGACAGCCTGGAGGAAGATCTGCCCTCTTCTCCAGGGTGAGTGCTCCCCTTTGTCCTTCTACCAGGGCCACCAAGCGCCTCCCTCCCTCCGTCGCTCCTCCCCGTTCCTTCCCTGCCACCAACTTCTTATTCATCTACTGTGGGGGACACAAAGAAGTGTCATCAGACTTTGGGGGGCCCAAAGCTTAGATCCCGGGGAGGAAGGCACTCCTCAAGAAATACAATACAAAATCACCAGTGCAAAATTAGATGCAGAGCTTGGAAGGGGTTCTTCCGAGTGAAGAATCGTGGAGCTTCACCTTCCTCAGCTTCCTGGAAAGTTGTTCCGCGTGTCTATGGTGTGGTCCCAGACATGCCGCCGAGGCACATAATTATAGTGATGATGACGACGATGAGGGCTAACATCTACTGAGCCCTGCTGTGTGTTAGGGCTCAGGTAAGCACTTTATGTGCATTTCCTCATCGGATGCTCTAGTAATAACTTGCTTAGTTATTTGTAGATGAGAAAATGAGATGATTTGCTGAGGATTTGAACCCAGGTCTCCCTGATCTGAAAATTCACCCTATTTCCTGTGTTAGGAATTAGGTTAGGGATTAAGTTATTAATCCTCTCTGTGGATTTACTGGCACTAATGTGAGCGGCCTGGGGTGTCCTTCCCCCACCCCAACTTTAGTTGATTGGGCCAGTCTTCTTGGGGCCACCAGGAAACCCAACCTTTGTCTCTGAGAGGTTCCTTGCCTGTGTGAAATGAGGAGAGGACTCTTTCCCTCACATCAGTCTTTGAGGGAGCCCCAAGGATTGGGCTATCTGGGGTTTCTGCCAGCTTGGCAGGCTGGGCAGAGGTGGGCATGGGGGGAAAATATTGGTTCCTGAGCAGGCCGGGAAGCTGACCACTGATTGGGGGTTGGTTGTGGGGATCAGGCTAGTCTGGTACCGATTCCTCTTGGGGCACCCATGGGACCCCTGGAGGAGCAGCAGTAAGGGGCTGGGGCAGGGCGACCCTTGGCCAGCAAACCTTTTACTTATGAGAGCTAGGTCCTGCCAGAGCTCCGTGGTTTCAGCCAGAGTAGTTTCTCAGGGTTCTGCTCTGGACCCCAGCGGTCGCCTAATGTCCCACACAGCTGGGCTCTATCCCTAGGACCCAGGGATGAATCTCCCAGCAGGTTAACTACTAACTCTCCAAGGGGGTCACAGCAGATAGGATGAGCAAACCAAGCATTGGATGGGAGTTGGGGGGGAAGGATTGCTGCTCCTTCCCTCTTTTCCAAGTGGAAGGGACAGAGACTCGGAGGCCTGGGGTCTAAGGAAGAGGCGCTTGCAAGGTGTGTGCACTTATGTTGGCGGGAGGGTCCAGGCTGCTTACTACCTGCCCTCCCCTGATGGCGCCCACCCCACGGATCCCCCTCCCAGCACCGGGAGGACACACCCCGTGCTCACCCGCCTTCCCTCCTCAATTTACACACAGGCACAAGCTTCCCCCCCCCCCCAGATCATCCTTCCCCTCCGAGACGGGGCAACCCCCCCCACCCCCAGCCTGGCGCGCTGCCTCCTCCTGGGGTCAGGTCGTTGTTTACCGGGCGGTGGGAGCACAGCGCGTTCCGCCGGCGGCGGCGGTGGCGGCGAGGGCCCGCACAGTGGCCGCTTGTTTGGGTGTGTGGGTGTCTGTGTGCTCGCTGGGAACAGCCCGGCCGCGGGGCTCCCGCGGGACCCTCCGCGCCATCAGCAGCCCCGCCCCCGCCCCTTCGGAGGCCCCAGCCGCCCTCGCCGTGGTGGCTTTAGGGCGCCCCCCCCCACCACGCCTGCACGCAGTGCAGAGACCCGAAGGCAGGAAAGCACGGCAGGGAAGGGGGCGCCCTCCGCTCGAGCGTGCCAAGCCCGCGGGAACAGACCATAAGGGTGGGCTCGCTTGGCCAAGGGCAGGTTTTTGTGGACAGTCGGCTTGGATTTTCCGACCTGCCTCGGGGCTTTGCTTCATTAAACCGTTCCGGAGCACCGGCTTCCCGGGCTGCGGGCCGACTCCCCAGGACCGGGGCGGCTGGGACCTGGGACGCAGGGACAAACAGGCGGGCCCTGGGCGCGGCGCCCACTCCTCCACCGGCTTTCACACCTCGGGACTAACGGCCGCCCTGGCAACGTGCTACTTTTAAAATGACTGTGGAAAAGATCCCAGGTTGCAGGAGCAGGCGGGGAGGGGGAGGCGGGGGCGGGGAGGGGGAGGCGGGGGCGGGGAGGGGGAGGCGGGGGCGGGGAGGGGGGGGTTGGGAGCTGTGCCTGCCCTTGCTCCTTCCCAGCCCTGATAGATTTGGGCTCAGGAGGGAC
This sequence comes from Nasua narica, assembly GCA_028533885.1. Lineage (NCBI taxonomy): Eukaryota > Metazoa > Chordata > Mammalia > Carnivora > Procyonidae > Nasua > Nasua narica. The sequence goes on from CM052807.1 coordinate 31,472,156, forward strand.
GCCCTACGGCCAGCCGCCAGACTGCTCAGAGCTGGGCCCACTGGTCGTGTCTGTAGGGACACTTGCCCCTGGCTTCCCAGTGAGCTAGAATTTTGAGACCCACTCAGGCTCTGGGTTCTCAACGATGACTACTTCTTTTTTTGTTTTTTCTTTGCTAGTTTCTTTTGGTCTTTGCTCTTACCTTGAGCAAAAGATACCTCCTTTGTTCTTCCTGCCCCTTTTCATTTTACAAGTCACGCATGGCTGTCATAGAAAACCTAGAGAATGCAGATGGACAAAAGGAAAAAAATAACTTTAAAAAAGTGAGCCGAAATCTCATCACCCAGAGAACCGCAGGGAGCTTCTGGATGGCAATCCTTTCAGAGTTTATCTCATTTAAAAAAGAGAGAGAGATAAGTCAAGTAACTGATGCATAATGAGAAAAAAATAAAACAAGAAGATATACATTCAAACATATATTGCAAAACTGGAAGAATGCAAACCGTGATGTTCTGTAACCTGGGTTCCTTAGAAAAATGTGCTGTCCGTGGCTTCTCCCAATCCCCTTCTAGCCGCTGCGGGCAGCTTTCGCGGGGCTCTGTTGGGTTAACCTAATCTCTTAGATTCTCCTTGTTGCTCCCCCCATCCCCCCAACCCCCCGCCGCAGGCATCGGTCTGGCGTCTGTGGTCATCGAGTCCTATCTGAACATCTACTACATCGTAATCCTCGCCTGGGCCCTCTTCTACCTGTTCAGCTCCTTTACCTCCGAGCTGCCCTGGACAACCTGTACCAACAGCTGGAACACAGGTATCCATCGTTTCGGCCCCTTGGGGCTGAGGCCTCTCCCCAGGGGCCGGGCCTGTGCCGGCAGGCCATGGCAATCAATGATGGGACAGGTGGCCGCACCTGCCTCAGAGCCGAGCTGGGCTGGGGGCTGGGGGGTGGGTTCTGGTGCAGTCCTGCCGGCTGACCCTTCTGTGGGAACCTAGACTAGCCACCGGGAGACCCGCAAACCCCAGCAGACTGTGCGTGTTTTATGCAACTGCGAGGGGTTATCATCACTCACTCTGCACCGGGTGCTAGACATCCAAGGGCAAGCACAAGCCACGCGGCCCCAGCCCTCCGTGAGCGTATGGTCTCGTGGGAGAAACAGACCAATTAATCAAATAATTACAAATTGCGCCGGGTGAAAGGAACGGCAGAAACTCGACAACAGTGGGAGGAAAATTGCTGGCTGAGGGCTGAAGGGTGAGAAGGAACCCACCGTGGGAACAGCAGGCTGGTCTGGGGGGAAGAGCAGGCACGGGATGCAGTCCGTTTGTGCAGAGTGGAGAGAGAGTGGAGAGAGTCATGGGGGCGGAGGAGGGATCTGAGGTCTGTGCCAGAGGTTGGAGGGGTAGCCAGAGAAATAGCCAGATTCCCTGGAACAAGAGCTGTATGAGGCGCATGGGGAGGGGAGCTGGTCCCATGAACCGCCTGGGTGGTCAACTCCGGGAAAAGGGGGGCTCTGAAGGAAGCTCTCGGGACCGAGAATGATGGGGACTGCCAGGCTGTAAGGTCAGAGGGCCAGAGGGGACCAGGGTGTCGGGACATCTCTCCCCATCTGGTCCCTAGCTGACTCCCAGCCCTCCTTGTCTCCAACAGAGCACTGCATGGACTTTCTGAACCGCTCGGGAGCCCACACAGCCACCTCCTCTGAGAACTTCACCTCACCTGTCATGGAATTCTGGGAGTAGGTGCTGGGCTTGGATGCCACATGCCGGGGGCCCCAAGCAGGAGATGTGAATGTCTGAGGCCTGGGACTTGGAGGGCGAGTTTAAGCCTTTCTGCGCACACTCCACAGAGCTTACCGGCCTCCCCCAGCCGGCACATCACTGGGACCTGGGGGGAACACTCACATCCACCCAGACTCGCCCACTGACACACTCCCAATGACCCCGAGTCCGCCTGTGTTCACCCAAACCCACACATTTACCCGTGTCAACTTGTATCCTTGCACCAATCCCCCCCCACCAAGGATCTATCTACACCTTCGCTCCTACCAATATGTGTCCCCTGGTGCACGGCGAATGGTCTGCCCCAGCTCCGGAGAGCAGGTGGTGCCCATCACTCCCCAGCTCCGTGTTCAGTGATGTCGTGGGGGTAGCTTGAAATCGGCCAAGGTGAGGTATTGATGCTGCAGAAATTGACAAACCCTATACTCAGGGCTCCGCCCTCCCACGTGACCACGCCCTTCCATCTGCCCCGCCCACACGTGTCCACGTTCATGCTTATGAAGGTCTGCCCGTACCCTTACGTATTTACCAACCCTCACACGCGTGTGCCTCCAGTCTCACGCGTGTGCCCTCATGTCACCCAAAGCTCACACATCCACCAACACCTAGGCGCACACATTTTCACCGCCCCCTGCGCTCTTTAGATGCTAAAACGTAGTCAGCCCCTCTGTTTGATACCCACGTACCCATGTAAGTATCTACTCTCCATCTACTCATCCCTGCATTACTTACCACCCTCACTCTCTCTCTCTCTCTGTCTCTCTCTGTACAACAGAGAAAGCTGGATGGTTAGAAAGACAGAGATACCTATGGGATTACGTGATTTGGTCTTCTAACAGCAGGGGCATACAGACCACAGGTGGGAACATGGCATGGCCATGGGGGGGTGCAGTGGGGTGGGAAGGGGAAGCCTGGAACATGAGATCTGTTGGGTCAGCTCTAAGAATCAAGAGACTTGAAGACAAAAGCTAAGTTGTCCCCTTTTGCCTTTCACCTAGTTATTTATTTTTTTTCCATCCTCAGGAGACGTGTTTTGGGCATCACCTCAGGCATCCATGACCTGGGGGCTCTGCGCTGGGAGCTGGCCCTGTGCCTCCTGCTCGCCTGGGTCATCTGTTACTTCTGCATCTGGAAGGGGGTCAAGACCACGGGCAAGGTGAGGTCTTCTGGCCCCTGGTAAGCTCTCTGTGGCCCCCAGAAGCCCTGGGGACACTCACAGAGTTCCCCTGGAGAACTGAAAGAAAAAGTAGTATAAGAGAGAGGCAAGGTGAGAACAGGGGAAATGGTAGGAAGAGTTTAGTTCAGTACAAGGAAAGACTTTCTCTTTCAATATGACTATAATAGACCCATTTACGTAAGTAACATTCAGATCACAGTAAGAAACCTAAAAATCCCCCTCGTCACTGTGCCAGCCAGCATGGCGGCCATTTGGATCTACAAATCCCTGTTAATGTTTTGTTGTATTGCCTTCTGGTTTGCTTTATCTGTATGTCTGCGTGTATCTATATCTATTATGTGTCTACGTGCCACAATTAGGAATCATACACTTTTAGGACTTGCTTTTTGTAGTATGTGGTATGAACCAGGAAACAGAGCTGTCTTTGAGGTGGTGAGTTTCCAGTCATCAAAGGAGTTCAAGCCACAAATGGACCACAGTGGCTTATTGTATGTGTAGAGAGTTCAGATTAGAGCCATTATTTCCAACCCAGGAAATCTGAGGTGGATGCTTCATGCTTTTTAAAGCCAGGAATAGACAGGATACTGACTGCACTGATTAGCCTGTTCCAGGGGGCAGCCCCCCCTTCCCGGGATTGTTGTAATAATAATAAAACTAGTAATAGCAATGATAACAGAGATATTGCCGTCACCTCCTGCAAGGAGCTGAGCTCGGTCAGGGGCAGAGTGGACCCTTCAGGGTGTCTCCATATCCCAGAGCTCAGATCACTGCTGCTCCCCCAACCTTAAGCCTGGAAAAATACAGTGTAAGTTTGGCCACAGGGCACTGTGAGGGTCGGCTTCCCTCTGTCTCCAGGACCCACCGTCACCAGGGGGCATCAGGAGCACAGCCAGGCTGAGGGATTCCGGGAGACCAGATTCTGGATTTTAAAGCAATCCTTGAAATGTCACGACTGGAGGCTTGTGCCCCTCCCTGCCCTTCCTCCCTCCTTGCCCTGCTGGTGTGTATCTCACACTCCACCTGCCTCGAAGCCCGAGACCCACTGGAATGTGTAAAGGAAGGTGTGGCAAGCTGCAGGTGCTCACCCCCTCTCGGCATCTCTAACGAGGTGTCTGATGCCGAGCTGGGTGCCACTCTTGCTGCGCAAGGAGGGGTGACAGCAGGACCGCCAGAGGCTTCCCCGGCACCCCCTGGCAGCTGTGTCCCCCGCAGGAGTGACCTGGGCCTGTTTCCCCTGCAGGTTGTTTATTTCACAGCCACGTTTCCCTACCTGATGCTGATCATCCTTTTGATCCGAGGCATCACCCTTCCCGGAGCCTATGATGGCATCATTTATTACCTGAAGCCCGATTTGCTTCGCCTCAAGGACCCCCAGGTAGGAGCTGTGCTAGGGACTGTTTCTCTGCTGTCTCCCGCCTCAAACCACAGCTGGACTTTTGAAAATCTCTAGTTGCGTTTCTTTTGGTTTAAAGGCAATATAACGGGTGCCTGGGTGGCTCAGTTAGTTAAACCTTTGCCTTTGGCTCAGGTCGTGATCCCAGGGTCCTGGGATCGAGCCCTGCATCAGGCTCTCTGCTCTGCAGGGAGCCTGCTTCTACCTCTCCCTCTGCTGCTCCCCCTGCTTGTGTTCTCCCTCTGTCAAATAAATAAATAAAATCTTAAATTTTTTTTTTAAATGAAGGCAATGTATCCTCACCACTGAACAATTAGATAAAGATCTCTTGTATTCCCACCATTCGGCTATATCTCTATGAGCATTTCAGTAGATTTCCTTCCAACTCTTTTTCTAGTTGTGTGTGTGTGTGTGTGTGTGTTAACATAGTTGAGATAATTTTGTAGAGATGTATCTTTGTTCATTTAAATTATATTGTAAACATTTTCCATGTCATTAAATTAATTTGTAAATGTCATTTTAAACACTTGCATATACTGTGTCTTCCATCTACCACCCATTCAGTCACTCATTCACCCAGAATGTACTGAGGACCCATTAAGGGGCCAGGTCGTGCTCTAAGGATGGAGCCGGCAGTGCACAGACAGACCTGGCTGAGTCCTCTGAGCACTCACACATGGGGCAGGAGTCATCCCTCTGTTCCCATTCTTGGACGTTTAGGTCAGGCATTTTTTTTTTTTAAATGATGGTGTATATACAGCTGCAGTGGACACTTTGTGTTTAAATCTTGGACCACATCTCTGATTATTTCCTGACAATAGTCAGACTTGGAATCCCTAAGTCTAAGAGTGTGTGCGTTTAAGTTTCCTGAAATGTACTGGCTTGAGAGAAATAGAGACTTTCTCCGCCAGTATTGCAGGGTACCCTTTTTTTCTTCTCCAGGGTCCATGAGAGATTCCGTAATAACTTGTTTTAACCTTTGATCTAATTTGAGAGATCAAAGTAGTATCATTCTGTTGTTTTAATTTAATCTTTTTTCCACACAGATTTACTGTGCATTTCGATTTCCTCCTCCAGGACTTGTCTGAGCACATTCTTTGCACTCCATTCCCCAATGAGTCCTGCGGTTTTTTCTTTATATTCCAATGAAGTGGTTTCTGCCCCCCCCCCCCCAGTCTTGGCCTCCTGAGGCACTCAGTGCTGTGGAGCGAGCCCCAGCACCTTGCTCTCAGTTCCGCCCTGCCTTCTCTGGGTACTGCCCCTCCACCCAAGAAATCCAAGTGTGCGGGGCCCCCTGGGTCCCCCCAGAGCCACATTTAAACAGGCTTGCCTGTGAAATGACATGTGAATGGAGGGTGACAAGTGAGTGCCTCCGAGGGCACACCCAGGGGGCTAGTGGGGTCTGAGAGGCAGAGGCGGGGCACCCCCACCCTCTGCCACTTTCTTGGGGTCTCACGTAGGTGTGGATGGACGCGGGCACCCAGATCTTCTTCTCCTTCGCCATCTGCCAGGGGTGCCTGACCGCCCTGGGCAGCTACAACAAGTACCACAACAATTGCTACAGGTGACTGGAGGGGTGGGGGCAGGTGCCTGGGATCCCGTGGTGAAGGGGGGCTGGCCTTCCTGGAGTGCCTCCGGGGAATCCCAGCTTCACTTCCCAGACTGAATTTCTTTCTTCCCTCTTTTTCTCCCTCCTGCTTCCTCTCTCACCTTCCGATGATCCTTGATCTTGGTCCCTCCCCCATTCTCTCTTACATCCCTACTCTTATGCATCTTTGCTCCCACTTTCCCTTCCTGCTCTCCTCTCCTCTGGGCTCTGCTGTCTTTGGCTTTCTCCTCCCCTGTGGCATTTCTTCCTCTCTTTCCCCTCTGCTCCTCTGCAACCCCCTCCCCCGCCCCACAGGGACTCCATCGCCCTGTGCTTCCTTAATAGCGCCACCAGCTTCGCAGCAGGCTTCGTGGTCTTCTCCATCCTGGGCTTCATGGCGCAAGAGCAGGGGGTGCCCATCTCCGAAGTGGCTGAGTCTGGTAGGTGCCCCTTTGCTGCCTGGGCGCTGAGGGGGAGGACACAGATCCCTCCTCCAGGTCCCAGGCAGCAGTCCCCGCAGCTGGCTGATGGGAACATTTCTAGCGGTTGGGGGCCCTGCTTGGCACAGAGGAGGGCCTTCTTAACCATGGGGGGAGTGAGTGGGGAGAGAGGGGGTGGGCAGACCCACAGTCGAGCCAGCTCCCCAGAACCAACCAGAAGAGCAGAGTAGTGGATGAAACCTACACACACACACACACACACACACACACACACACACACACACTCTTGACTCCCTGGAGGGAGCTCTCCTAACCTCTGTGTGCCTGGCAGGTCCTGGTCTGGCCTTCATCGCCTTCCCCAAGGCTGTGACAATGATGCCCTTGTCCCAGCTGTGGTCCTGCCTTTTCTTCATCATGCTCATCTTCCTAGGTCTGGATAGCCAGGTTTGTCACCCCGTCCACCCCACCGCACCCCTCCCTGCCCTGGTGACCCTCTTGCCAGCTTCTGTACTTCTGGGCATTACCTTCCCCCATCTCCCCCCTCCCCCGACCCCGATCATACATTCCAGCCCCATTCTGCTTTCCAGGGCTTGTCCTTGCAGTTGGTTGGGGGACCCCTGGCCTCAAGACCAGCCTACTCTGGGATGGGGCCACCTGCCTTTTCCCCCCAGGCCTGACCCTTCCCCATGCATGGACACCCCCCTCCCAAATGACCCTCCAGCCTCCTTCTGGGCATTCAGCTCAAGCTGCCCAACCCCGCCCCCCCCCCAGGCTTGGGGGCAGAACATGTCTCCCACTCCAACCCCCACACTGGGACCCTCGGTTATTAGAGATGCAGCCAAGGGCAGGGCTGGTCCCCCAACTTCTGCCCTCGAGCCCCCTCCTGCACTCCTGTATGTCAGCATGGGTGAGTGCCAATTCCCCTTCTGCCTGCAGTTCGTCTGTGTGGAGTGCCTGGTGACAGCCTCCGTGGACATGTTCCCCAGCCAGCTCCGGAAGAGTGGACGGCGAGAGCTCCTCATCCTGGCCGTTGCAGTCCTGTGCTACCTGATAGGGCTCTTCCTGGTTACGGAGGTGAACAGGGGGGTGCGGCCTGCAGGCTGGGCTCCCTGGTGAGGGAGCCAGGGGCCACACCTTCCTCATTGGCTACTTGGGGGTGTTGACACCAGCTCTGCCCTCATCACAGCGAAGTTGTAGGGCGAGTTAGCTCTTTCAGTGTCAGGTGACAGAAACCATAATGCTAGCCAGCTTGAGCAGAAAAGGGAGTTTTTTGGGGCCAGGAAACTGAAAAGTCTAGAGGTGTTGGTTTCAGGTATGGTTGGATCCAGCTGCTCTAATGACATTGTCAGGAATACCATTCTTAGCCTGATTTCCCTCCTAATATTAAAGAACGCTGGCACAGCTTCAGACTTACCTTCCACCACCCACCTCAACCTCCGAGGAAAGAGAAGGACCTTCTCCTAAGAGCACGGTACGTGTCCAGCCCTAGCTCTGCGTCAGGCCTGGAGCAAGGAGAGGAGAACACTCAGAGCGAGGTAGTGGCAGCTTCTATGAGAGAGGACACTGGGCAGATACAACAGTGTATGTCGCACACTTCCCAAGGTCTTTGCTGCTGTCGGAGGTTGTGGTCCAGATGTGAAATGAGGGACCTGGAAGCAGGGACAGGCCAGGCAAACTCCCTTTAGTTAGTTGCAAGGAATGACTTCCCGAGGGCTGGGCAGGGTGGGTGCCCAGATGGGTGCTTGCGTTCTTGCTGTGGAGCGGGTCCCCTGCCTGCCCTGGCCAAGGCCCTACCCAGCTCCCTGGCTTCTCCGCAGGGCGGGATGTATATCTTCCAGCTGTTTGATTATTATGCATCCAGTGGTATATGCCTGCTCTTCCTGGCAGTGTTTGAAGTGATCTGCGTCAGCTGGGTATACGGTAAGTGGAGGGAGGAGCGCGCCGGGGAGCCTCCAGGCCGCCGGCCCCGCCGTGATCTGCCCAGGAGGAGAGATGGGATGTGCTGGCCCTCTGGTTTCTATAGGTCTTTGTATTGCTGCTCTGGGAAGTTCATCCATCCCTGGGAGCCCAGGCATTTCTCATTATGGCAGATAGAGCTGGCGTAAGGACAAAACCGATTCCCCGCAATGGTGAGAGGAATTAGAAAAAATGGGGAACAGTTTTCTTGATACAGAAGCTGCCGGAGACCCTTCGCCAGTAGGAATCCTAGCCAGAAGAGAGCTTTAGCGCCGCCTCGTCTGAGCCTCTGCATATCCCCACGTTGCCTTTCTAGGTTATCACCCAGACTTTGCTTGAATGCTTCCCTGAACAGGAAACTCATTCTCGTGTTTTTGAGGGAGCTTTTCTCCTTGTGGCTGTTATGCATTCCTTTCTTCGACTGGAGTGAAATCTGCCTTCCATTGACTTCCACCACTGGCCCCCGCCTCAGTGCTGGGGTAACTAGCCAGTGATGCTGAATGCTAGAACGTCCCGTCTGATGGCAATGGCGGGGAGGGACCTTTATGCATTGAGTCAATGCACTGTTAAGTGCCAAGCAGTGTGCCGACTGTGGCATACCTTATCTCGCAGCCCACACAGCAGCCCTTTGCAGGGGGAGGCGAGGCTCAGAGAGGTAGGTCTCTTGCCTAAGCTCACACAGCTAGTATGGGGAGGAGGCATCATCATATCCCAGGACCCTCGGGGTGAGCACGCTGCCAATGTAACAAGGCTCGGGGCAGAGAGGGGAGGTGGGTGCCATGTAGCAGGCCTCAGTAGGAAAACCACGAGTAGGAAGGTTTTTATTTCGCTACCTTAAGCCTTCCTATCTGGTGTCCATCTCCTTGGACATGGCTCCTATCTTCACTTCAAGCATCTGATGTGTTTCTGATTTTCCTCTACTGCTCCTCAGACCTTGTTCTCAAAGAGGATCTGATAAACTCCATCACAGTGAGTTCTAAAGAGCTGAGGAACCGTAATGGTTTACACCTTCCTGGCAGCATCTGGTTGCTCACTGCGGGAGAAACTTGGAAGTCAAAGCAATGACTCCCTAATGGGGGCATTTCATGCACCCCGGTGATGAGTGGGAAGTTATTTCTTTGCTGAGGAAGGGCTGGAGGGGTGGCATCCCAGGGTCTTTCCCTATCGGTGGCTCTCTCCTTCGTAGAGGACTGGCTGGGCCAGGATCTGGGGCAACCGTGGAAACAGAAGGACAGTAAATAAAACCAGTCAGTGTTTCCGCAAACCTAAATCAAGCCTCTTGCCGGGCTTTCCTGAGAACACAGAGTGGTTCCTCCAGAGTCTAGAATCTAGATGGTTGTTCCCTTCCCAGTGGCTTTTGGGCCCCGTGTGAGTTCAGGGTACTCCGCAGGCGTCGTGGGACCCTTGCCGTTCTGCTGATTTGACTTGACACGGAATTCATCTCTGCAGCATAGATAAACGAGCACGGACGTAGCAAATGTGCCATTTTAGCATTTTAGGCTTACACCGTCCTCTGTGGTTGTGGTTTAGGGTCTTCATTCCTAGACAAGGGGATAAAGGATTGCACTGGGAGGTTGGGTAGCTCTCCTGAGGGCTCCCGGCTTTTTGGTGACAGCCCCTTCTCCCTCCTTGCTCCCTGCCTTGTGTCTGGGATGCCAGCAACCCAGCTCATGCACGTGCCCTGATCCAGTTTCCCCTCACAGGGTGGGGGAAGAGGGCAAAGCCAAGTGAGTCCTCCCCAGATACCCACAAGCTGTCTCCCTCTTCCTATTCTCACACTCTTCTCCCACCGCCCTGGGCAGGAGCAGATCGTTTCTATGACAACGTTGAGGACATGATTGGTTACCGGCCATGGCCCCTGGTGAAGGTCTCCTGGCTCTTTCTGACCCCTGGACTTTGCCTGGTATGTGCCCACCCGGCTACCCTCCTGTCTCCAGAAGACTCGAGGGCGAGGAACAGTACGCCTGAGTTCTGGGGCTCCTTCCCTGCCTATCCAGTTACCTAGGGAAGAACTTCCCCCTTCTGGGTTGGTTCTCCCGCCCTTCCTTTTGGTTCTCCTGCCTCATTCCAGTTCCTGCTCCATTCCTTTCTCTCAGCATCTCCATCCGCTGCCCAACTTCCCAGTTTTAGTGGTCTCTTTCTGTCTGCCGACTTAGGGCTCCAACACCTGCCCTCCCTTCTTCCTGTCTCAGTCATCGGGGGAGCCATGCCTTGGCCCACAGCGTGTGATGGCTTTTACTAGTCTGCCTCCGTGATGCACCACCGTGCATTAACTCGTCCTCTGTCCCTGGACATTGAAGCGGTTGAAGAGAGGATTTCAAGGACTCTTTGTCTCATCTGCATCCACCTCTCCCTCCTTCCAGGCCACCTTCCTCTTCTCCTTGAGCAAGTACACACCTCTCAAATACAACAACATCTATGTGTACCCTCCCTGGGGCTACTCCATCGGCTGGTTCTTGGCTCTCTCCTCCATGGTCTGCGTCCCACTCTTTATCATCATCACCCTTCTGAAGACCCAAGGCTCCTTCAAGAAGGTAGGGGTCCGGGGAAGGGATATATGCAAAGGGGTTGCTGAGAGAGGGTGTAGGCAGGACACCATGGGCGGGGCCCAGCTGTGAGTGTGGGGCAGCCCTTTGGCCTCATGGAATCTTTGAAGACCAGTCCGATGGCTTCACTGCCAGAAACGTTGAAGAGTCCTAGAGTTCTGGACCTTCAGAATCCGACCTCCAGCAGATCATGTGGGCAGGCTGAGCAAGAGTAAACTATCAGAGGCTTAAGGAGGAAACTGAGTCACAGCAAGAACTTAAAAAGGTGCTCAGACACAGAGATTTAGAGAGCACAAATTCCTTGTTCCCAGGAAACTAATAACCAGCTATCGCGGCTCATTTCATACACAGGCTCCTGGCTTCTTTTCTTCTCTTAATTCTGTCTGAGGAACCACATGAAAAGGCTCCCTGTTTAGAATTTAAGACCTTCCTAGAAAGGGATAGAGCATGTCCCACGAAGACATTACACTTGTAGAAATTGATGTGGCCTATAAGTAACAGAAAACCCAACCTGCAATAAGCAAATAGGCTTATTTTCTTTTTACATCGAGAAGACCAGAGGTGGATGCTGTTGGCATCTGGTTGAGCTGCTTAAAGAGGTCATTAGGGACCAAACTATTCCTATATTTCTGCACCTCTGTCTGAGCATGTCTTTGCCATCATGCTCACCACCTCATGGTCACAAGAAGGTTGTCATGACTCCAGTCATCTCATCTGCATTCAAGGCAAGAAGGAAGGGGGAGGAGATGGCACCAATACCAGTAATACTACTACTACTACTACTCATATTGATCACATTATAATAGTTATAGAAGAACAAAAATTGGCACTTATTGATAACTTACCATGAGCTATGTACTCTTATTATCTTTGTTTGACAGATAGGGCACAAGGGGTTAAATGGGTTGCCTACAATTACACAGGTAGTAAGAGAGCCTGGACTGGAACCCGGCCAGTTCCTGGTCCTAGTCACCATGCTCTTGTTTCTTCTCTCTTCTCAAAATATTTATTCCCATATTCACTCAGATTCTACCGCCTGGCTCTGGGCGGCCCCTGGGGACACAAACAGGACGAAACATCTATGCCTTTCTCACCAGTAGCACCCGTCTGTCCCCTCTTGTCTCCACAGCGCCTGCGACAGCTCACTACCCCTGATCCCAGCCTGCCACAGCCCAAACAACACCTGTATCTGGATGACGGTACCAGCCAGGACGGCGGACCTTCCCCAGCAAAGGAGGGACTCATAGTTGGGGAGAAGGAGACCCACTTGTAGGATGTGGCCAGCAGCCAGGTGGCTATTGAGCCAGGAACCTCTGTCAGGGCCACCATGGTGGACAGCCTTCGCCTCCATCCCTTACTGCAGTCCAGCTGGGAACCCCCATGATGTCCGCGGACGCCCCGGCCAGAGGCCAGGCCGCTCGCTCCTCAGCTGGGGCAGCTCCTTCTGGTGGGCACGAGGTGGTCCGCCACACCACGCCATACTGCCGAAACACGCCTTCTTATTTATAAAGGAGGGTGGTCTTCTTTGAGTCCACCATCTGATTCTAACACATCACGCCGTGGGGGAGCTTCCACTGTAGCTTCTTATATTTGCGCATTGGGAGGGTAGCGCTGATGGGAATACCTATCACGCTTGGACTTGGAGAGCCCGATGGAACACAGCATGTTGGAAGTGACTACTGAACACACCATATTGGATTCTGGCATTCCATTAGAGGGGGTCCTTCACTAGGTTTGGTGTTCTGGAGTCCGAGGGAAAGGAACTAGAGAGAAAGCTTTCATAAGCCGTCATGGTCTTGAGTTTTCCGGGAGGCTTCTCGAGGTGTCCCTAGTTCCCCATGCTTCCTGCAATGTGTGTCTTCAATTCATGCAGCATTGGAATGGAAGGAACTTAGAGATGATCCCTAGACTGTTCAAAATCGGGGGTGTCTGTACTCGCCTGTGCCCGAGGCAGACATTGCTAATCGATTAGAGTTCGTCCCACCGCACAGTCCTTCCAAATACAGTGCTCTAGGCAGCTCCATTGGCCACCCTGCTTTTGTGCCGCCTCCTGACTTCACTGGTGAGGTCAAACTGACGACCAAAGAGAAAGTGACTTTTTCAAGTTCACATAGCTATGCCTAAAACCTGGTCTCCTTTTCTCAGGCCGGCGTTCTTCCTGTGATATCCTCCTGCCTTAGTCAACAAGCATATATGGATCGCCTGCTATGGTGTGCTAGTCTTCTCTGCCTCGCCCACCCCGTTTCTGTTTAGTTCCGCTGTCTCTGAGTGGGAGGGAGAGGGTCCCTTCTGTAGAGGGGTGAGCGGCTTTCCCCACACTGGCATCCTTATCTTGGCATTTCCTCTGCCAGCTCATACTCCTCTGACCAGATTTCCTCTCTCGACCCTTTTGTTCTTGCCCTTTTCCATCTCCTCTCCCTCCGGAGATTCCTTGGGAGTATGTGAAAGCCCACCGGTCTCCCACAGAGAGGGAGGTGTTGCGTGTTGGATGCTTCTCTCCCCAGGTCCCTATCAAATGATGCCAAGTCCTTCCGAAGGCAAGTGAGGACAAGAGCAGGGGTGGGGGTGGCCACTTCGGGACGGTGGCCCGGGGCAGGACCTGGGAGCTAGAAGAAGGGAAGCCACCTCTATACACCTGTGTATCTATAGATAGCCCTCTGCAGGAATGCAAAGATAGATGTCACCCAGAGCCACTGCCCGGTGGCCAGAGTGAAAATCTATGGTCCAGCCAGGGTGAATTCCATCTTCACAGCACCGAGCGTCCTTCACCCAGATCTGTCAGGGCTTCCCCGCTGGGCACACGCAGACGTCCAGACCCCTGGGTTCTGCCTCCCTTGGACTGTTCCGCACATCCGTGCTCCCTTTGGTCGGACTAGTTAGTGGGTGGAGAAGGAGGTCCAGGAGAAAGCCATAGAGAGAAACTGCTTCAGCCAGATTGCTCTCCTGTAGGACCCTGGGGGACCTGTGGGGCAGGTGTGCTGCTTTCTACTGCCGCCTGGTGGCAGATGGGAGCAATGCCTCCTCCCCTGGCCCTGCGAGCCGCTGGAGCTCCGGGTAGGAGCAGGAGAAAAATGCTCTCATCCCTGCCCTCGCTGGCTGGCTCGCTGAACATTTCTTCCCTGTTAAGCTCACGCCCTCTGGAAACTAAATACTTCCTATGTTCTCCTCCCGTGGCCTGACCAGGCTCCTTAGCCCCCTGCCGCCTCCCCAGACGGCTGGTCACCAGCACCGCCCCCCCCCCCGCCCCCGCTCGCTGGGCCCTGAGCCTCAGTCTTGATCTCTGCGTACCGCAGACACCATTGCGCTCTCCCCACACCAACTCACCAGGGCTCTCAGTGACTCCAGATCTCCTGGCTTTAAGCTCACAGCCTGTCCAGGGAAGTCTCTGCTCTGGCACAGGGGTGAGGGCGTGGGGCGAGTTGGGGCTGGAAGGAACATCGAATCAGAGAAAAAGGGACTTCAGGGAAACCACTCATTGGGCCCACAACATGGGCAACGAGCAAGAATTTGACTCCTGCAAGTGCCCAGAGCACTCCTTCAGGTGTGCACACGCATGCCTGTGTGTTTACATGCACATGTGTGCATAGAGAGCATAGCAATGCCTATATGGGTTCTAGGATCATAACTTGGGGTCTGTTTTCATCTCATTGAGGCCATTTAAATTTTAAACTGGCGGCCTGATCTGGCAACCACGATTCCTTTGGCCACTATGATGTTTAAAGAACAACTTTTTTCAAGGTGGACACCTCCAGGCACTCTCCAGTTTGCCACAGACCCCCCCACCCCAGTCCCTATTACTCTTACCTGACCTTTCCACACATTCATGCCTGAAGGCATTTGCCTTCATAACTGATGCCCGAGCAGAAGAACGGAGAACTCTGTGCAAGGGAGGGCACCGGAACCCTTGCTGGAGCAGCACGGGGACCCCACTGCAAGTGGTCTCGGGAATCCCGGCACCTCCGAAGGGGGTGGTTCATGGCTTGTTCGTGAACTTCCCACTCTGTAGAACCTCTGATGCATCATCCTGGGTCTACTCCCCCTCCCCTCTGCCTCTTCCCTTGCCCAAAGAAGGGTGGTGGGTAAGTTTAATTGCGGAGCTAAATCTAAAGTGTCAGGGCACGATGGGCTCCAAAGCCAAAAAGAATGTGGCCGTGTTTTCTGAAGTTTGGGATCTCTTTGGCCTCCCAGCCCCACCAGTGCATCCAGATGTGCTTAGAAATCGTCCTCCCCCTTCCTTTGTTTTAGGCAAAAGCATTTTTATCTGACCGGCACTCCTTTACAATGAGGCTAAGACTGTCCCTGCTTTTCACTCCCCACGAATTCTGGGGAGCCCACCCTCCAAAGCTGGGGTTTGCTGTCCCCAGCTGCTCACTTTGGCTTCCCTGTAGGTCCCCCTTGCTGGCCTGGGCTTGGCCTCTCTCCCTCCCACCTCCCCTGAGAGTCCAAGATGCTGCCAGTGCAGGAGTCAAGGAGTGGGCTCGGGTGAGCTCAGCCCCCTCCGCCCCATCCCCCTGAGCTGGGAGAGCTCTGGGAGCTGAAGAGGGCCTTGAATTCTGCTGACACTGGAGCCTCTGACCTCGGGGGAGCAGACTTCCCATTTGCAGCCCATGTGTTGAGCCAGAAGGTGCCTCTGACTAGGGGCAACTGCTCCCCTATCTAGCCTGGCTTCCCACTTTTACAGCTTCCCCCACCCCGCTCCATGCCGAGCCCCAGAAGAGGGTAGCTGGCCCTGGTTTGGGGTCTCCAAGAATTGTCCGGGCTTCGCCTCCAGCTTACCGCCCAAACCCGCCCTCTAGGTGCAGGCCACCTTGAGATTGACTCTTGGCTTCCAGTTGGGTCTCTTGTCTCTGCCGTCGCTGTCAACAGGAGGCACAGCTGTGCCCTTCTGTTCCATCCCAGTGCTGCCTAGGGCCTCGGCTCAGAATTCCCTCACCTCAGTCAGAGGTTGAGAGGCAGAGAGAGAGAGAGAGAGAGAGAGAATGTAAGCTCCCCGGCCTGTTAGCCTTGCAGGCTTTTAGCCGTGGAGGAAAGGGGACAGGGTTACGGGAATGGCGGCGGGGGGAAGTAGGGTGGGGAAGAGGGACCAAGACTATATGCCTTAGAGGAGAGCCTTATGAGGGTTTGGAGGAAGAAGCCAAGACAGGGCTTTGTGGGGAGATATCATAATCACAAGGCTTGAGGTCAGCTCCCTGGAAAGGCTAGCACCTTGTCTCAAAACAACCAGGGGACAGAAGGATCTCTCTGGGTAAACCTTTCAGTCTACCTCCTACCTCCTTCTTTTCCGTAGGGGTGAGTGAAGTGTGACTTTTTGTGCAAATTAGATTGCTAAATTATTTCTTTGGAGCAAGAAGGTCTACCTTTCTCTCCACGATGCATAGTCATATAGCCTTTTATCATTTTCCAGGAAATTAAAAAAAAAAAAAGATGTTGAGTTCCAGTGGTTGCTTTTTTGCATCTATTGAAATGATCATATCGTTTTTCTCCTTTAATCTGTTAATGTGGTGAATTAGATTAACGGATTTTAAAAAAATATTTAGCCATCTTTAGTTCCTGGGACCCATCTAAGCCAGTGGTGGTTTATCATAGACTTTGTTATTCACCGCCAGATTTGGTGTGTTAATATTTTGCTTAGAATTGGTATATTTGGGGCATCTGGGTGGCTCAGTCATTAGGCATCTGCCTTCGGTTCGGGTCGTGATCCCAGGGTCCTGGGATCGAGCCCTGCATCGGGCTCCCTGCTCCAAGGGAAGCCTGCTTCTCCCTCTCCCTCTCCCACTCCCCTTGCTTGTGTTCTCTCTCTTGCTGTATCTTTCTTTGTCAAATGAATAAATATAATCTTTAAAAAAATTGCTGTATTTATGCCCAGGAGCAAGGGTGGCATCTAGTTTCCCTTTCTCATATTGCCTTGTCTAGTTCCGTTTTTGTTTTTAAGATGACTTTAGCCTCGTGAAAAGCAGTTTGTGCACTTTCTTTCTTTTCCCCCCTCTCGGAATGAGTTAATAAAAGATTGGAACAATCTCTTCCCTTGATGCGTGATAGAATTGTGTAGAACCACTTGGCCTGGTCTTGTGTAGTTGTTTCCGTGGGGGGGGGGGGGTGGCAGAGAGATTTTTTTTTTTTTTTTGGCAGAGAGATTTTTTAACGCGTGTTCTAATTTCTTTAATGACCATTCATCTCAAATTTCCCATTTGTACTCGAGTGAGTTTCGGTAAGATATTTTTCTAAGATCGCATTTATCTTTCGTGATGAATTTCAAACGTGTTGTTCCAAGGTATGTAGTTTATTTATAGTTGATTTGTAGTATTCTATTTATAAAAAAAATTTCTGCAGGACTGGTAGCTATGTGCTCTTTTTGCCTCAACTTATTTAACTGTGCCGAATCTCACTGTCGTGATCAGTCTAATTGGAGGCTTGTTAATTTGATTAGTCATTTCTTAGAACTTTCTGGTTCTGTTAATCCTTTGTGTTGTGTATATCTTTTCTGTTTCACTCTTTCTGCTTTCGTCTTTAGTAGTTCCTTTCTCCTACTGTCCTACTGCCTGTAGGATTATTCTGCTGTGGTTTTTTTTCTGAGACTAACTTCTGAATGGAAACAGTCCCCTTATCCCTAAGAGACAGCGGTTGGACTGACTAACCTGTTTGCTTCCAAGTCCGACATATGGGGACTCTGTGGCTCCCCACAATGGGGGACAAGGCTCCCTCAAGCCTTGGGAGTTGTGCGGGAGGCCACTTCCAAGCTCAGATGTCTCAGAAGGAGAAAGGATTGGGGGTTCTGGGGGGAGGGAAGTTGGGAATGTGGGAAAAAGAGCCAGCTCTCCTGGTGGCTTCCTGCCTTCCCGCAGCTAGTTCCCACAACTTTTCCACAGCCTGCCGTGAGGTTCTTTGGGGTCATGGAAGCAGGAAACTCCAGAGGTGCTCAGGGCTAGCTAGTGGGGCTAGGGCGCCTGGTTCTCCAGGGAAAGGAACCCCCAGACCTGCGGGAGGGATGGGAGGACAGGGTGAGGAGTTTCCATGCGACCTCTTCATCTCCTCAGCCAGTTCCCTCCTCTTCCAGCCTCTTCCAGAATGGAATTTTCCCAGTGGGACCAGTTCTGTCTCCAGGCTGGGACAACATGGGGCCTCTCCCTGGGCCTGGCTCCTTCCTGGGAAGGGGGGCTGGGGCAGATAAGAGGTCAGCCTGCCGCTCCAGGCCATGGGGCTCTGGTGGAGTCCCACGTTCTCCTGGAGGGAACATGGCCCCCTGCCTCGTGAAGACTTGCCTGGTGGTGGCCTGTCGGGGCCAGGCTTTGCCCTGGGATGGAGAGCTCTCCCGAGTTCCCTCTCCCTGGGTCTGTGACCCTGGCTGCTCTCTTGTACCACAGTGGCTCTGATGGCAGGTGAGTGAAACAAGTGAGGCGTCTTCCTGAGCCATTTTCCACAAGCAATCTGACAAGAGTGGGCACACGCGCCTGCCGCCAGGACTTCCTCCCTGGGCCCCGGTCCCTCAGCCCACAGAGCTTGCCTGTGCCTCCTGCTCTAAAACCACTACTGTCCCACATGGCTTCCTTCGGGGTGGCTCAGAAAGGACACCCCGAGTGGGCGGTCTCTTCATTTCATCCCGGGACCAACATTCAATGATTTATGGTGACTCCTGCAAAGCAGTGGTCAATGAGCCGCATCCGTCAAGGCTGGGGGAAGGAAGGGAGGCATGCCAAGGGCCACGGCGGCCTTCTGCCAGCCCCGCGGGATGAGAAATGGACCCTACCAGGGTTTTGGGTAACTCTCGCGCTGAGGTCAGAAAAGTTGCCAACCCCAGGGTCTTCTGGGTAATGGGCCATGGAGTCCATTCTGTTAGGATTTTAAAAGGCAAATCTGAGTTTCCTTGGTGTGAGATGACAGGGAGAAGGAAGACAGAGGGCTAAGTGCTGGGCCCCACTGGGCCCTGGGAGGGGTGTGTGTGTGTGTGTGTGTGTGTGTGTGTTCCTCGGCACCAGCCCTTGCTCCAGACAGTACATGCCCCCTCCCGGCTGGCCCCCAGAACTGCCTCCGGGCCTGTGTCCAAGCCCCCTCCTTCCCCACTGATGATGGTGCCCCTCCGTCTGGAGTTTTCCAGGAGAAGCCTAATTTTATTATTTCCTCAGTCGAGGTGGTTCTTTAAATGCATTTCAGGAAGTTATAGTGAGAATTTTCATGGAAGGACATTCACAGATTACAAAAGAGTCCTGTGACAGAGCGTCTGCGTTTCTGCCTCAGAAAAGCTACGCTCTTTCCGTCCTGTGGAAGTGGTCTTGAACTGCTCCCCCTGCCCTCGGACCTGACCTTGACCTAGTTGCGTTTGCCTCCCTGCAGAGGCCTTCCTTGACTGTCCGCCCCCCGCCCCAACTCCCCCTCACCTCCCCTATGCCACAGCTAGCTCTGTGAAAACAGCGGGTCGCTTCGTGTGTTTGTGATGGCACCGCTCAGTGCGAGCTCCTGGAGGGCAGGACCCTTGTCTGACCCCTTCACTGGGGGCCCCTTGCACCCGCACCAGTGCCGGGGGCATGCTGGGACTCCCTACCCTTGCTGACTGCTCCCTCAATTCTCACACCGGCGTCCTGTTCTACCCCGCTGCTCTCAGGTGCCCCTTACTGGAAACGTTCTGAAGCTTTGGCTGAGGAGTTTCTCCCTGCTGAAGGGTCACTACAGGGAGAGGCACTGGCCGAGGGACCCAGGGGGCTTCTGTTAGAGCCCCATGGTCTCCCTGTCTCACTGGAGGAGGGGCCGCTCCTTCCAGATGACCTCAGGGGCCAGAAAGCCTGGAGGATGGCGGCACCGCCCTGCGTTCCCACACAGCAGCAGCCCTTTTGGCCTTCGGCCCTCTCCCAGGCCTGGGAGGAGCTGGGTCCCCTCAGGGGTGCTCTCCAGGGATCCCTGGGTCAGAGACTTCCCAGGATGGGACAGGTCATTGCTGGCCCCAGACTTCTCCTGGAATTTCCCGTTTCCTGGAAGGAGAGTGAGGTCACGTTCCTTTTCGCTTGAACTGGGGATAACAGGCCCCAGCCTGGGGAGCTGCCTGGATTTCTTGGTGTTCAGAGTTCTGGTCACCAGGAAAGCGGGTCACCCTCTTTGCAGGTGTCCCCGGGCCTGTCACCCTGGCCAGTCACTCTTCTCCCACGGTGCAGTACGTCTCAGGTGTCGGCTTTGCTGGAAGGCTCTGTCCTCTCTCCCCCTCACCAGGGGAAATCATTCTCTGTGAAGCCCCTGTCTGTAGCGGTGAATGCTCCCCCGAGCCCCTTGTCTCTCTCCCCAGCCCCGATGCTGTTGTTCTCTCCTGCAGAATCTGGGCGTCCCCTCCAGCAACCCGCAGATGTCTGCCCCACACACTCCGTGGCTCGTGTCTCCATGCAGCCTCCCGGATGGAGTTCCTCGCCCTCAGGCCTGTTGCTCTCCACCTCCGGAAGGGCTCCCCCCCACCCCAAGGGCTGGTCAAACCAGACCTGTGATTAGAAGGTCAGGCTTCAGGGGTGATGATCCAACGTGGTCAGTGGGAGCCGGGGCCCGCAACGTGGTCCCTCTCTCCATGGCACAAGGCCAAGCAGGCAGATGGGTTCCCGACCCCTCCTCTCCCGCTCTGCTGGGAGGCGCAGTAGAGGTTGTGCTGCTTCTTCCCTCCAACGTGGCCCCAGTCCCCCACTGTTAGCGGCTCTCTTACCTGGCTTAAAGGTGCGTGTGCGCACGCGCGTTGTGTGGGCGTGGCCGTGTGGCGGTGCTGGTGTTGGGGTCAGTTTCCCGGCCCTGAGCCCCCATCTCTGGCCCGTCCGATGACTCCCGCACACGCACCTAAGTCTCCTTTATTTTAGATGGGGCTTCCTAACTGTGTCCCATGGCGGCACCGAGGTACCCCATCCCGGGGTCAGGGGTGACACCACTGCGGCCAGAGGAGAGAGAGAGCAGCCTGGCAGTCCAGCTGCCCCCCCCCCCCCACAAAGCCCTCGGGGCTGAGGGCCGCACAGTAGCCCCTGGCATCCGACTCTGGCCAACCGGACCCTCGGACTCAAGGTAGGACCTCCATCCCACAGAACCCGAGAAACGGAACCGACTGCAATTTGCTCAAGTGACATATTTCAATATAATCTCTAAAACTCTATGAATTGAACAGATAAAATACCTCTGGGCTATTTTGTTACAAAATATTTGCCATTTGGATTCGTTGCTGGGTGTAGCCACCCTGCCTTTCCCTAGAGAGGTTTCTCTCCGACCAGGAGAACGGGCAGATGCAGGGGGGCGGAGGGGGGGGGCGGTGCAGCAAGAAGGTCTGTACAGCAGGACGCAGGGACAGATGGACAGATGGCCAGCAGGGAAGCCTATTGGACGCAAAGAGACATTCTGGCGGGCTGTGGGGGAACAGGTGCGGGGGGGAGGTGGCCAGGGTCCAGGGCTAATCTTCGGATGTCTTCGGAGGCTAGCAGGCTTCCAGGCCAAGCTGCCAGAACGAGGGTGGGGCTTGCTCCAGCTCTAGCGGGGGACTCGCCCAAACCGTGTGGGAAAGCTAGTGATCGTTCCCACTCCCGCTTCCAAAGCTGGGACGAGATGGATACCATTTAGAAGGGGGCCCAGGCCCCCCAAAGTAAGGCCTGGATCAGTAAGAACTGATCCAGGGGCAACACCCTGGGATTACGGGGCATGCGCCCAGGATGCTGTGTCTGGGGGCCCAGTCAGCACTCCACCCCCACCCCCACCCCCCCCACTGCCTGAGGGAGCAGGGAGCCCAAGTGCACCTCCAGCTGGGCCCTCTGGGAGGGCTGGGCCCTGATGCCGCCCTGGGGAGGAGCAGGAGGCCTGTTCCAGGTCTCTGGGGACAGGGAACAAGGTGGGTCCCAACCTGTTGGCTGATCGGAGGAGGGCAGATAGAGCCAGTCTGGCTTTCCTGCCAGTGAGAGGGGCCATCAGGAATTAAAAGCTCCTTAAATCTCAGCTTGGTACCAGGTGCTGCTGCCTAGGCCAGGCCTCCCTGTGCTGCCAGCGGGGCCCAGGGAAGCCACCCCAGTGACAGCGGAGTAAGCCCCTACCCAGGGAAGGGGTCCTGGGACACCTGAGTGTCTGGGTCCTCAGAGAGAGGTCCCAGGCATGGTGCCGGCCCCAAGGCCTCTGCTGGGCCCAGCCTGGAGAGGCAGGGCTGCAGCAAAGCTGGGACGGGAGGGAGGAAGGGGCCAGGTTGGCGTGCCCGTCAACAGTGAGGAGGGCACTTTCCAACCAGAAGCACTGTGTGGGCAGGTGACAGGGGTCCGGTGGTTGGGACGGTGCGCCGTCTCAGCGGTCCCTGGCACTCATGGTCCCCGGGCGGTGAACACACTTAGGCGTCTCAGAGCTCCAGTTCCTTCCTAAGGCAGCCTCCCTGCTGCCCGGCGGAACTGCCGCTCTCTTCTGGCCTGGCCCCTCTTTCGAGGTTCACGGGGGCACTCCCCCCCGAGTCCCCCACCCTGACTCCTGCTGTCTCGGCCTGCATTTTGTAAGAGTGATCCCTGCCTTGGCCAAGGGCCCCAGAGGTGACTGAATCCGTGGGCTCCATCTGTCAGCCGCTTTGCTCTGAATGGCTGAGACTGGGGCCACCTGTTACAGGGAAGGCACAGGGGAGGGACCAGGGCGAGAAGGACAGGAGATCAGCTGGGCAGCCACCATGGGAGGAGGCGGCAAATTGGTCACAGGTTATGGAAACCGGGCTGACAAAGACGGAGCCAGAAATAAACTCCCTGGGTGACATCATATGACGTCTGGGTGACCACACACACACACACTGGAAACTAGGTCATCTGGAACCTCTGAGAGTGGGGGAGGATGCCGCGTCTCCTAGCTGGCTCGGGGCACTCCCTCTGGGGCGCGGGGTAGGCGTCAGGGAGATGCAGATTCACTTAGGCCCTAGCCAGTAGTCGCTTCCATCTCTTGGAAGGCTTTGCTAGTGGGCTCCAAGTGGGAGGGGATCCGAACGAATGATCCGGCAATGAGCTCTGGCACAGGACCGGCCTGACTCGGGACAGACACTTCCTGAAAGGGCTGGGATCCGAGCAGGCCACAGCAGCGCCCAAGGGCTTTGAGCCCGCGGGGATTCACAAGAGTGGACGCTCTGATTCTGGTGGGCCCTGGGGAAGGCAGCGAGCCCCGCGACCCCCACGCAGCTCTCCTCTGCAGCTGTGAGGGCGGAGGGACTCTTTCAGCCACGCCTCCTGGAGGCAGGTCTGGCACCTTCCTGGAGGAGGTGCGGGGAGTGGGATTGCATGAACAACCAATCCTGTAACACTGAAAAAATAAAATAAACATATTTGGGGGGAAAAAATTAAAAAAATAAAGGCTGACGGGCTGGCTGGGGACGGCAGCAAGAGGAATGCCAGTGCCTTTCCAGCACCTGCTTGGTTCGCCTGCTTCTGTCTCTAAACCTCTCCTGGAGGCCGCGGAAGTCATTCCAGAGGGAGCCCTGACTTGGGCTCCCAAATCCTACCTCTGCTGGCTGTACCTGTCCCTGGGCGATCACTGCCACTTCTCCCTGTGTCTGCTCCCAGGCTGGAAGAGCCTGGTTCGGACATGCGTGTTTAAGTCTTCACCTCGTGCACTTGGCCTTGGCTGGGAACCATCTGGGGCTCGAGAACTAAGAAACTTTTAAAAGGTGCATTCCGTGGCTGTTTGGCCTCACGTTTCCACAGCTCTGCTGACTTGATCTTGAGAGAGCTGAGAGGGGCCCCCTTTCCCTCTTAACTTTCTCAGAACTTTCCTGAAGTCTGAGAAGCCCTGGACAGGCCAGGCCCAGCTCCTGAGAAACCGGGAGAAGGCCCTGGGAGGCCAGGGAGGATGTGACCAGGACAGCCAATATCCTGGGGGTTAGGGCATCTGCCCCTGAGACGGGTGGGCTGGGGGGCTGCCGCGGAGGAAGCCTCCCACCCCTCGCTCTCCCCACGCAGCCCGAGGCCTGGGCCCGACAGACTCAGGGCCAGCACGTGGGTTAGGCCCTCGGCTCCTGCTTTCTTCCGTCCGGGGTCCAAGGTGCCAGAGTGGTAGCAGGAGGAAGGGGAGGCCCGGCGTCCCTTGCTGTGTCGGGCCCCAGGAGAGTGAGGTGCTATCTCCAGATTCAGGGGGAGGGGTGCTCGGATTAAGGGAAGCATGGTGGGCGAGGCCGACCCAGGTGCCAGGGATTGAGAATTTCTTTCCAAAACGATGGTGGGCAGCGACCAGGAGTGCATCGTGCCGGGGCGTGGGGAGCAGCGAGCGAGGGGGCGGTTGGGGCTGCTGGGGGCAGCTGAGCCCCCCCCCCCGCCCCCGATGGCCAGCCCTCCTGGGACAGCAGTGCGCGGTGGGGGACAGAGTCTACACCAGGCTCCTGGAGCCGCTGGAGTAGCGGCGCCGGTGCGACAGGGAACCGGGCGGGCAGTACTGGTGGGGGTGGTTGTATGGGGGTGGGGGCGGGGGCAGCGGAGGCTGGTGGATGACCTTGACCGGGGAGCCTGGGCCACCCAGGGGTGTGGAGCCACAGGAGTCGGAGGAGGATGAGGCGTAGCAGGAGAGGGCCTGGCTTAGCAGGGGCTCCATGCGGGCCAAGCAGGGCTTGTCCAGGACAATGACCTTGACAATTTGCTGGCACTGCACCAGGGTCCCAGGGGGCGTGGGCGGCAGCGGTGGCAGCGGCGGGGGCTGCTCCCTCAGGGGGCTAGGCTGCGGGTCTGGCGGCGGTGCCGGCGCTCCCCTCTCGGCCCCCAGCCCGGGGTTGTGCTGAGACGTTTGAAGCCTGTTGTGAATTGACACCTAGTTTAGAAACAGCCAGAGAAGCATGAAATGTTACAAGACTAATTCCCAGCTGCTAGGACTGGCTACCCTGAGCCTCCCTCCCCAGCCCTTTCTGAGCCCCTTGGCTGTTCCCAGCCCTCACCTCGAGCCGCTGGCCACCTCCCCAGTGTGCCTGGAGGAACCCTGGCTGCTGAACAGAAGGGCCCCCCGCCCCCCGGGGGGGGGGGTCGAGAGAGCCTCGGCTCTCAGGCCTGTCTCCTCACCTGGGGCTCTTGCAGGCCTCTGCAGGCCTCTGCAGTCACATCCCACGGGTAAACCTCTCGCCACTTCCCTCTCTACCAACCTCTGAGCTTGAGAAACAGGGTGATGGTCTTTGCCCTCTCCCTGCCTCCCAGGGCTGTGGCGAGGACGGACAAGCGGGAACCAGACACAGGGTCAAAGGGGAAGCTTCACCAGCCCTGTTGAATCACAAAGGCGCCCAAACCTAGAACTCCAGGGACTTCTGAAGGGACAGTCTGAACCTACTCTGTCCTCCTAGATTTCCCCAACGCCAAAACCATGAATCTGAAAGCAATCCAGACAGCCAAGGCCAGAGCTCAGTCCCTAGCTGCCTTTCTGGGCCAGCCTGTGTCCTGGTTACACTTGTCCCGCTGCAGGAGACGGTCCCCAGAAAGGGCTCGAATCTTTACGCCCTCCCTCGACCCATGGAGGTCACTCTGAACCAACCTGGCCTCCTCTTGCTAGCAAAAACAGGAAGGGAGCTCGAGACTTCTGGGGGGGGGGGGACGTGTTTAGTTCTTCACCCTCCGGCTCCCCAGCCTGTAGATATGACGTTGCCACAATCCCCTTCTAACCCCTGGCCCTCTGAGGTGGCTGAGACCCTTCACTGTGAGGAGGCACCCTACTATCCTCGGGCACCACCACCCAGGACGGGCGAGGCACAGAGGGGGACATGGAGGCTGGAGGGGAGGGGCCCTGATTGCTAGGTCTAGACCAAGATGCCCAGCTCAGAACTATCTCAGAGCCCTGCACCAGCGGATCCTAACCCTATTCATTGGCAGAGGTGCAATTTCCGGGAACCCCCTTCTGGGCCCATGCACTCCCCATGGCTATCTACTTTCCCTCTCCACAGTCCCCCAAGCCCCCGCTTTGTCTACCCCTTCAATAGCCACAAACACTGCTGTGGTCAGCACATCGGAGGCTCTCCTCTTCACTCTCAACCTCCAGCCCTGGCAGCATTTTCTAGGCTGAGATCCACACCCCCCCCAACCATCAAATGAAGGAGCCCCCAGTCCCTCAGTGCCCGGCCGAGACACAGGGCAGTCAGAGGGCAGAGCTGGGGCCCAACTTCCTCTTGGGGAGCCCTCTGCGGTCCCCACTCTGGCAGAAGGCTTCTGCCCTCTGCTGCTGGAGGGGACGAGCTCCTTTCTCCACCTGCCTGTGTTCTGAGTTATTCCCCAGGAGAAAGTGGCCTAGACGGGGGTGGGGGGCAGGCCTTCTGCTCTCCTGCTCCCCCAGATTTTACAGCTGATGTCTCGCTGCCCTAGTCCAGACCCACTGGACTTCCTTTTCCTCCTCCCTACCTGCACCCCTCCCCCATGCAGCCCGCAGCTCTTGGCTTACCCTCACCTCCTCGTCTCCTCTTGCTTTCCGATCCCCCTGCACCAGCTGCACCCCCCTCCTCTCCGCCCCAGCCTGGATCCCTTATCTTTAACAGTCAGTAAGTGAGAAGCAGGAAGCGACAGCAAAACATTTCACCCTGACCCCCTTCTTACCTCCCTGCTAATGAAAGAACGGAGAGAGGGAGAGAGCAGGGGAAGAGAGAGAGAGAGAGAGAGAGAGAGAGGATGGATCATGAGTAGCAGGTCAGAACGGCTCAGAGAAGAGGGAGAAGCACCTGCCAGAGGGGCTCGGCCAGGCAGTGCCGGAGAGAGGGCAGAGGACGAGAGAGCTTGGGGTCCGGCTGAGAGGCTGGGGGCAGCGAGGCTGCCCTCTGTGCAGGGGAGCAGAGGCTGGCAGGGCCCCGGGGCTAGCTGGGGGTGGCAGCCTTGCAGATAGCCACGTGGTCCTCTGGCGGGGTGGGAGGGGAGGACTGGCCATCGGATCGCTTGTGCTCCTAGGCAGGCCAGGCTACGGCAGGGCAGAGCTGGGAGAACAAACCGGACGGCTGGGAGCCTTGTGTGTTTATCTGCAAGGCTAGAGAATGGGCAGCCGCAGGAAGATGGGGAGAAGAGGGGGCACGGGATGGAATACCCACCCTGGGGGCTTGTCAGCTGCTGGGGCAGGAAGCTCCTCCGTGGGAAGGTGCCTCCTCCGGACACAGGTGTGTGGGGGGTGGGGGGCCGTGGGAAAAGAGGGAAGAAGCCTGGCTCCCCTGGGGGGTTCTGCTGGGCAGGCTCCTCCCTCCCTCGAAGTGGGGGCTCCTCCAGCTTGGGGTGGGGCTGGGAAAGGAGGTATCCGTGTGCAAGATGCTAGTCGTCCCTGGAGGCTTGGCAGAGGAGCGAGGAGGGATTTACTGGGGTGGGAGGGGAGCACTGGGGGAGGACCGGGGCCCAGTGAAGCTTATAGGGGCCACTGAATGCCCCCGCAGGTACACGCAGGAGCTCGCAAGGACTAGCTGCTGCGGCTACCTCCCCAGGCTCGCCCTGTGTGGCTTGGCTGGGGCGGGGGGTGCATCCCTCTCCCACGTGGAGAGTCTTTGGAAACCTCTGCTCTCCCCCCCCCCCCCGGAAAATCCCCAAGGTGACCCAACCCTGCTCTCCCTCACTGGCTCCTGCACGGACCCCTACGCCGTGTCCCGCTTTCCAAATGGAGCAGCGGGTCCAGGGAGGAGCTCCCTTCTCTCGGCTGCCCCCTGCCTCTGGTCTCCAACTGCCCTGAGAGGCAGCTGGGAGGGCAGGGTCTGCACGGGAAGCGGCCCCTAGGGCTGGACTTGAGGGCTGAGTCTCCGGAGGGGCCTGTGGAGGACAGACGCCCCGGGGGGAAGGGCCCAGTGGCTTGCCTGCTAGAGCGGATTAGGGGGTCAGTGAGCAGCCTGCTGGGGAGGTAGGTGGGGGGGCTGTGGGCGGAGTCGCTACGGAGGCGGCATGGGCATCGTCTGCAGGTGTCAGTCTGGGAGAGCGGGCAGAAAGGGCTGTGGCTTAATTAGGCGCTGGAACAGTGGCATTACCCATGCTAGCAGTAACTTTTAATTGTATCTCTTGAAATTGGTAAAATGGTGAGTCGGGCTGGGGAGGCATTGATTAATACCTGAGAAGAGAAACAACAGAGACAGTGAGAAGGAGGACAAGCAGGGGCTCGGAACCACTCACCTGGGCGACCAGGCCTCCACTTACCTCCACCGTGCTCTCCACGGGCTTCTCCCCCAGCGCCGCTTCCCTTTTGGCTTTGAATGCAAAGAGCACAGGGCTCACTCTCTACCCGGCCCGATACAAATCCCTGCCTCTCCCAGCCACCCCCCACCCCCGCTCTGCCCCCCGATACCAAGAATCCTTGCAGTTAGCCGGTGTGGACAGAAGACTCTGGGTACCGTGCCACACCCGACTGGGACGCAGCCCCGGGTGGTGGACTGGAAGGCAGAGCCCAGTTCTGCACCTTGGTCGCTGTGTGGCCTTGGACATCCAGACTACAAGATCTCTGACGGTTTTTAAGTGGGCATTGGTGAGTCTCGTTTACCCAAGGTCAAAGCCTACCCGATAGGGACAGTGAACGTCAGTTTCATGGCGCCATTGGCTCTCAGAAACACAGAGAGCCTCCGTGGTTAACCTGTCCCTGACGAGTGCAGGCCCCTCAAGGGAGGGGCCGTGTTCCTTTTGTGTTCCTATGCATGCTACTTAGCTCCTGGCTGGGGATTCAGTGAACCGAGGCCTGGACAGCATGCGCCCCAGGGCCAGGCGTGGGAAGTGTGGCTATGTGAGCCCTACAGGGCGTTCTAACTGGCCTGGCACAGCACCAGGGACCCTGCGGACCTCCAGGGACAGAGTGGTGGCTTTCTGTGGCTCAGTCACTCCCGGCTGCCACCCCCACCCTCAGCAGGCCTCCCCGAGCCCCTCTGGGGGAGCCCCTCGGACTGCTCAGTGCACGCCTGTGTGCGTCTGTGCGTGTACGCACGGGCGCTCCCCTGTGCACAAGTTCCCTGGCCTTGTCCATCTCGCTGCTTTCTGTAGCACAAGAGGGAGCTAGGCCATTGTTTGGGACTGGGGGGAACCCCACGCAGGAGGTGACGGACGGACCAGGCCCCGGAGACGGGCATCCTGGCCTGACCAGGGGGCGCAGCTTCCAAAAGAGGCAGGCTGGGCTGCAGAGTGGGGTGGGATGTCAAGTGATTAATCACAGCTGAGGTTTGGCTCTGGCGTTTACACAGCTGTGCAAACAAGCGGTGACCCGTGCACTGTGACCTGATAGAAGTGGAGGGGCCGGCTGGAAAATCAGGCCGGGCGGGGAATTATGAATGCGCGGCGGCAGGTCGAGCCCACACTTGGAAGATGACGTCACGGTGAGAATCCCCGTGCCGCTAAAGGAGCCCTAGGTCTTGCTTGGGCAAGCAATCGCGTCTCCTAGCTGAGTGACCGAGGGCCGTGATGCCATCTGTCCCAGCGTCGGGGGATCATGGCTGTGGGGGCCAGCATGAAACCCACCAGAGTGTCTCGGCTCAAGCTGCGGTCTTGCGGGAACCCTGGTCTTCTAGTGCTTAGCACGGGGCACTCGGCAGGCACTCGATAAGTGTTTGTTAAATGTAAGAATGAATGGCTGAATTAATCAGTGAACAGTTCTGGATGGTTTACTGGAGGTCTGTTGGGATGAGAGTCAATTCTCATGCCATCTTGCCCTCTGATTTTTATGTGGGACCGCAGAGTAGGGGTGGCGGTGACGCCTTCCATACTCCCTGCAAGTAGTGGGCGGGGGTGGGCGGTAAGGTGAGGGCCAAGAGGTAGAAAGTAGGAAGATGTCAGTGGCAGAAAGGAAGCAGCTCTAGAATCCATGGCCAGATCTGAAATTGGCTTGATTCGTCTGGAGTGAATAAGTCAGTTTGAAGAAACCATTAGAGAAAATGGGTTTGAAGATTTATCTGGATTTTGGGGTGAGCCGACTGGCCTGGAACGCTTGTGGCTCATTAGGGAAAAGACTTGACTGGCAGATCAAGATTTCCAGACCCTTCTGGCCGCCCTCCTTACTGGGCTCCCATCATAGGCAGTAATTTTTCTCATGCTGTTTCTCTTTATTACGCCTCCCACCCTGCAGTGAACCCCAGCAGTCCTTGGGGAATCTGGGTACAGGGTAGGTGGATGCGTGGGAGGCTCCCCCACTGGGGCCAGGGTGTCTGGGCTTTAGGCCCAACATCTCCAGGGAGGACAGTGACATTTCACAGGGACCCAGGGCCTTAGGGCAGCGTGTAAATGGACACGTTCCTCTCTCGCCATCCTCCTCACTCGCACTACTAAGGCCCGTGAGATTAGCCTGGAGCTCTGAGCAGAAAGAAATGGCCATGGGAACAAGCACTTCCCTCACCCCAATTCCCCAGGAACCCAAGGTGGGGGGCAGAGAGTGGCCTCCCTGTGGGCTCAGCGCCACCGCAGGCTTGGGGTCTGGGATTCCGGAGTGGAACCGGGGCTCACCTGTAGGCGATCCTTGGTTCGACTGTGGGTCCACTTGCGCCTCACTGGACTTGAAGGAGAGCGTCTTTGCTCCCTGCTGCTTCTCCAGCTCCCCTAGAGGATGGAGAGGAACCCAGCCTCAACCACGGCGAGAGGGAGAGGAGTGAGGAGAGAGCAGGAAGGGGGTGCTCCCCGACCCAGGCTCTAACACGTGGCCTGAGTCTGGAACCCTGTTCACGGCAAGATAGAAACCTGCTAGAACCTCGGCTTCATCCTCTGGATGCTAACGGCTGCTCAAATGTCAGAGAGGCAGCAGAAGGGGCAAAGGAGAGGGTGGCGGGCAGCCTGGGTTTGAATCCTGGTTCTGGGACTTCTCAGCTGTGTGGCTTTGGGCAACTTACTCAACCTCTCCATCCCTCACCTGAGGGGCCAGCAGCGCCCACTTCCAAGTGTGGTTATGAGGATTGCACGAGGTTATGCAGCAAAGCCCTTTAGAAGGAGGCCCAGCTCATGGCAAGTGCTCGGTAAATAGTAGCTTTTGTGACAACACGGACGCATCACCTAGCACAGCAGACCGACCTTGATTCCTCTCACTAGACTGTAAGCCTGGTCCAGCCATGATTCAATCATTCCTTCAAATTCTCTCTTCCAGGACACAGAACTCAGGTTCCTTTTATTAAAGCTGCTCTCCCGGGTCCCATTTTCTGTGTTTCTAGTTGTCTATACTCTAGGGGCCCTGGACTGCAAACCTCCAAGCCAGCCCAGGTTGTCTCGACTGCCTGAATTACCTCGTAGTCAATCCTTCATACTTGTCCCCAGCGGAGGGCTGTCCCACCCCACCCCACCCCCACCCCCCGGAGAGGGGCTGCCTTGACTCTGGAGAAATTAGCATCGTAATTACAAGCAAGGAGTCTGGGAACTTGGTGCAAATCTTGTTTTGTCACTGTATGAACTCAGACAACTTTCTTCAGCTCGGTTCCTTATTTGTTAAGTGAGGACAAGCCTACGTGCCTCACGGACATCGGTGGCCGGGGCCAGATAATAGAAGAGGTCCAGCACGCAGCCCAGCCCCAGGCATGGAATAAATGGTAACTCTGCTGTTTCCATTTTCCTTTGTCTATTTCCTTCCCTCCCTGCCTCCCTGGCCCATGCTTCACCTTTTCTGAGCTACTGCTTCCCCTTCTCTCCATCTAAAGAGGAAGAGCCAGACATGAGCCTCTCTCCCTGCTCGCGGGCCCTCTAGGCAGCGGGGGAGGACATTGGCTCTTGACCGACTGATTCTGGCAATATCTGCTCCTTTGTGCTTTGGGAGGGATGGGTGCGCTACTCGCAGGAGGGCGGGGGAGCGGGGCCCCTTCCAGCCACGCACTGAGCCTCCCGGGGGCGGGGCAGAGCCATCTGTAACATTTCAACAATGACAGAAGTGACCTTTCAGGGTGTGTCCTTGAGAATGTTCCAGATCAGCAGCCAAGGTGGCTTGTGTGAGCCTCCGGTCCCGCCGCTGAGCTCAAGCATGCCAGCAGAGTGTAGCAGGGGAATTTACACACACACACACACACACACACACACACACACACACACCCCACGTGCCCCGAGCCTGGGCCGGGCAGGTGGGCTCCTGTTTCAACCTGACGGAGCTGTTTCCTTACGCTATTATAAACGGAGCCTCTTTTGTCAATGTCAGAGTAGAAAGTACACAAACCTCACAGGCAGACCTAAATGCAAGCGCCGTGTCTATTTCTAAGACGCGCGACGTTAAACCCATCCCTTAACTCCCCCCGAGGCTGGTCCGTGAACTGGGGACAAGCACCGCCTTGCGGCATCACTGTGAGCGCTGTAGGCAAACTGCCTGGCACATAGTAGGTGCTCCAAACACGCTAATTTAAAAGCACTGGCCTGTCCCGTTGGTGCCCTGCCCCCGAAGTCCCTCTGCTTTTCCTCTTGCCTGATGGGTTTAAGTTAATTTAGAAGCACTTTTCAACGAAGTGACGATAGAAGGCAGACCCAAAGTCAATTTGCTCTTTTTGTTTCTGAATCCACAGTTATTTGATTTCCCACGGAAGGCAATCTGAAGCCAAGGGCGATGTTGCAGCAGGAAGAGCATGCGAGTGGGCACAGTTTGCGGGCCATCGTCGCTCTCTTCCTCAACCACAAAGTTACCTGGCAAACCACCTTCCCCTCCAAAGAGGCCCGTGGAGTTTCTGAAATGCCTGAATTGGAACGCTCAAGAATCCCGGCATGAGGGTTAGTCAGAAAACCAGGCAGGGCTCTTCTAAAAGACCGTATCATGAAAAAATAAAGTGGGGGGAAGGATTCGAGATGAAAAGAGATGAACGAAATGAAGCAGCCAGATTTAAGTGTGGGTCAGGCTGGATCCAGGGGTCCGGCGGGAAGAGGAGCCCCCCAGGCGCACAGACCGTTGAGATTGGCTCGCCTACCTCGCTCGGCTGCACTGGTCAGACAGCTGGCTCCTCTGCTCCAAGGGACTCACATGCAGCCCCAGAGCCTCGTGCGTGTGCACACAGGTGTGCACGCTCTAGCAACCCCCCCACTTTAATTGTGAAGAAACACAAATAGCAGCGGCACCCACGTGGGCCGTGATGGCGCAGTGGGGCTGGGGCAGGGCTTGGGACAACAGGAGGGGCCTCTGCTCACCCCACCACCCTCACTCCAGAGCGGGGCCAGGAGTCGGACTCGTGCCACAAGCAGCCTCCGTTCCTTGCTGACGGGGAGCCCGCCCGCCCGCCCTGCCGTGCGGTGCCCTGTGGCCCTTACACTCTATCCGGATCTGCTCAAGCTCCGTCACCTCAGCGATGGACTCCTTCAGATCCTCCACAAACTTCTGCATCTCGTCCGAGCCCAGGGCACAGAAATGCAGCACCTGCTTCTTCTCGGAGCCCGAAAGTGGGGTCACCAGGGTGATGCCGTGAGAGTAGTCTGGAAAGCAGACCCCAGGCCCCCGTGGCCGTGAGCAGCAGCAGGGGAGGCTGGAGGCAGCCCAGTGGGGAGCGTAGCAAGGGACTGTGGGGCGTATGCCCCCTCCCCACCCCCCCGGCCTCCAACTACCTCCCCCCAAAAACCGCCTCTGCCGCATCTCCGGGTCCGAGGGAGACTTACACTCATTCTCAAAGAGATGGAACTGCATGCCCAGCAGGCCCACTGACTTGCAGAAGGTGTACGTGGAGGAGCTCTTCTTCTTCGGGCAAAGTTTCAGAATCTGTTCAAGAGAGGGACAGAGATGCATTGACGGCACGCGTGTGTTCGCGCTCAGGTGCACGGACGCACGGGGCACCGGGGAACACGCGAGTGCATACAAAGAAACAGGAACACGCTTGCACACTTGTATACTTAGGAAACATTCACACATGCACACATTGCTGTATGCGTGTATGCACGCATATGCACGTGTGTATACACATGTATACACATGCATATAAATAGACACTATCTCAAAATCTCAAAATAGGGGATTTTTTTTTTTTTAACTGCGTTAAACCCCTCCGTGGCTCTTCCCCCTGCACTTAGAAGAAGCCAGTCCACGCTTCCTGCCTCTCCCCACCTGGTCCCGGCCTCACTCTGGCTTTACGCTGGAGCCCTGCTGCCCTCCTTTCTGTGGCCTGAATAGGGTGAGCTCAGTCCCCGTGCAGGGCCTTGGCACATGCTATCCCGGGTCCACAACCCCCTCTGCAGCTTTTTGCATGGTTAGGTTACTCTCATTACTTAGATCTCGACTCGGAGGCTGCTTCCCTGGGGAACCCCTCCCTGAGAAGCCCAAGTAACAAACCGCACCAAAACCCCCCTCGCCCCAGCCCCTCCCTGTCCCCTCACCTGCTCTCATGCCACCTGCTGCCCAGTTCCATAGTATCTTGTTAATTTCTTAGTTATTTTCATCTCCCTCCCCAACAAAAATGGAAACTTAGCCAGTCGCTCAATACACAAATGCTTCTCTCCAGCCGGGCCCTGGAGGCGCAGGAGCCCCAGAGGTCCAGGGAAGGAGGTGAATGACTATAGCATTCTGAGGGAGGTCCCCGGGGTCAGGGCTGAGGCTGAGCGGGGCCGCAGTGGGCCCCGGCCTGGCCAGTCCACTCACCACCAGCAGGTCGTTGAAGAGGAACACCTCCCTCTGATGTGCGGCCTGTTTCTGCAGCTTGTTCACATCGGTCACCTCGAAGAGCCGGCTGCAGCAGACCAGGCGGCGGTGGGGCACCGACAGCACCTGGGGCGGGGGCGTGGCCGTTGAAAAGAGCTTCCGGGTTGTTCAAATATGGCCACTGTCAGCCCTTTTCCCTCCAAGACCTTTTGGAGCTCCCCCCTTCCCCTGCACCGAGGCAGACCGCGGGCGGCAGGGCGGCACCTCTGTCCCCTTGTCTCCTGCACGCCAAATCCAAGTGTGCCAGAGGGAGGGGATGGCAGGGTTGCCTCCATCTGCTGTGTGTAGAGCAATCTACTGCAGCAGCACCTGCTGACCAGACAGATGCCGAGACCTCAGCAATCGGGGCGCCCGGGTGGCTCAGTCGGTTCAGCGTCTGCGTTCGGCTCAGGTCATGATTGCGGGGTCCTGGGATCGAGTCCCACATCAGGCTCCCTGCTCAGTGGGGAGTCTGCTTCTCCCTCTCCCACCCCCCCTACTTGTGCTCTCTCTCTCTCTCAAATAAATAAATAAATAAATAAATAAATAAATAAATAAATAAATAAAATCTTAAAAAAAAAAAAAAAAGACCTCAGCCATCAAGGCTCTGGGCAGAAAAGGGCCATCCCCACACAGAGAAGCAAGTGCAGAGCTTAGACGACATCCCCATGCTGCTTCTTGGGTCCGCAATTTAGGAGGAGAAAGTGGAAACAAATACCAGAACCCACTCTACATCCTTTATATTTATGTCATGAAGAGCCTCCGCTGACATATGAGTAGTAAACTGTAGAGCATCATTACCAACTTAGACTGCATTGCCTGTGACATAGGTGGTAACTGAGGGGCACCCAAGGGTTGGGACACCAGAGTCTAGAAGGCTTTTCAGCTCTTTCCTGTCTTCTATTCAGTAGGACCATCCACGAAAGCTCAGTATCCTTAGTCTCCCCATCAGCACATCCCGATGCTTCAACCCTGGACCACTGGCTGGCCTTTCCTAACTCCTGCTGTGGTGGCTGCTAGCCACGAGGAAATGAGGCAAGGGAAAACAGAGGGTGCGGTGCCATATAGTGGGGACTCAATCACTATGAAGTGAGCAAATAATGGAAAAGTGTTTCTGAAAGGGAAGGAGGAGAATGGAAGGAGAGGTTACATGGGAGACAGAAGCAGGTGTGAGGTTGGGGGGCTTGGCAGCCATGGGAGGGGAAGCGACCCCCATGGGCTGAGTGCTGTTCTGTGGGGGGCACTTACTGTCTTCATGCCCACGATGGACTTCTCCACCTTGGTGACATACGTGACGTGGTCCTCATTGGACTTGAGCTCCTTCTGCTGTATCCGTTCATAGATGCCTACCACCAGCTCCCTCGGGATGTCGGCACCATCATCTACACCTACCATCGTGGAGAGGGAAGAGCAGGCCAGGGAGGCAGCAGAGGGAGGGAGGGAGGGAGGGAGGTATTAGAGATCAGGAGCCAGAGAAGGGAAGCCCCTCCAAACTGAGGCTCTTCAAGGGTGGCCTTGATTTTGCCCTGTCCTTGTTCCAAAGTCTTCAGTGACGGCTCCCCTTACCTATTAAGGACAGACTCCTTAGCCAGGCACCGGAACTACTATAACATAACACACACTGCAGCCTCATCTCCTGCTCCACGACCAGAACCTCCATTCCCCGCTCCCACCTCTTTCCTCAACCCCAAATACAGCCTCCACACTCCTGCTCCGTGTCTTGCTTCTGCAGTTCTCTTATCCTCCGTGCATTTGTCTACCCCCACCCTGCTCCCTGTCCCCCCATAAGAGTCTCTTGAGAGCTGATACTCTATCTTGTCCTCTCTTGGATCTCCTCCCTCGTGGACCCTCCGCACCCCTCCACAAGGGAGCGTGGTGCCCCATGATTAGTTGCTGCATATATGACACAATTCTTCCCTCACTGGGAGCGTGGCGGGGATTGGGGGTTAGACATCAGGTGAAGAGGAACTGGAGGAGACCTTACTCCCATCTCCTACTTGATAGTATTACACTCTGGTAACAACAACAACAACAACAACAACGACAACAACAAAATACTAGCAGGAAATTGACCAGCATGGAAACAAATTTCTTTGGGAGGTAGATAGAGATGCAATAAAAAAATTTCTTCTTTTTGCCTTTTCTAAAGCTTTTTAAAATGGCTATAAGTTTCTCTTACAAGAGAGAAAAGTGGAAAATAAAGCAACTTTGGCGAGTGTGCTCCAAGATTTCCTAACTTAGTGAGAGGATATTATACCTTCTACAAGCAACTCTTTGTATCAACCCTGTTTCTTCCGCATCTGACCTTGGTTCTTCAAGTCGGGTGCATTAGCCATGCAGCACCCCTGGAAGCCTAAAAGACATCAGGCTGGGGCCAAGAAAGAGCAGGGATGGAGACTGAACACACAGAGGCTCCTGGCTGAAGACGGCAGGTTACACACCTCTGTTCTTCCTCGACAGTCCGGTTAAAGGGAGTTTTTTAAAAGAGGGCGGGGAAGAAACAATGGCACCACATGACCCAGGAAGTGGACGAATGAGCAGTGGGATTGGCAAACCTGAGAGAGTGGAACGTGAAGCCAGCAGCGAGGTTACAAGCCACTCAATACACCACAGAACCACCAAAGGGCTCTGGAATGGGTGGCAACAAGAATCCTTGAAAGTGGAGGTAAAGTCGGGCTGGACACAGGAAAATAGGTCAATCGTTAGTCAAAAAAGCATTTAGATCTCCCTGTTCCTTCTTCCACTCCAACAGCCAACTGAGGGTTAGTCCTCTGGAAGAGGTGAGCCGGGAACTTTGGGGCGGGAGACCCCAAGCCCAGCCAAAGGTGGGAGTCTGTGCTGAAAACTGAGGCATGAAGTTGGTGTCTATGCATTAAGAGACCCTCTCAGTCTTGTTGACCCAGAAGATCTTAGAACGTAGGCAGCCAGACTCATACTGGGCAACAGATGGGACATTTCTCTTCTGAGAAATCAACAGGCACAAGAGAAAAATCTAAAGATGCTGCTGTAGGGGTCCCACAGTGAAACGGCCAACTAAATCACCCTATGAGAAATCACCAGTCAGCACCCTCTGTCCATACTCATAGTTTTTAATCAGCCTTTTAGCTCACTTTTAAATATGAGAGAACAGCCAAGTTTCATCATGTGTATATGGAAAGTCTATAACAGAAAAGAGAAAAAGTATGGGGAAGCAGAAAAAGGATGCCAGAAGAAACGAAGACAAGCAGGGAGAAACTGAACTAAATTAATACCATCAGAGACATGTAAGAAGATAGCGCATCTACAAAACAAGAGTAAAAGAGGAACAGTTTGAGAACAAAAGTGTTCTTGAAAATGAAAAATATGACAGCAGAAGTGAAAACCTTAGGAGAAGACTTAGAAGACATCTTCAAGAAAGTCCAACAGGACAAAGATGGCAAATAGAAAGCTGTAAAAATTAGAAGATCAAACTAGGAGGTCTATCATCCTTATAATAGGAGTTCCAGAAAGTACAGAGAAAATGAAGCAGGGAGATGATCAAATACAACATTTAAGAAAACTTCTCAACAATCGGAAGACATGTTTCTAGACTAAAGAATCAACCCAGTCCTAGCACAAGAGATGAGAAAAGAACCATAAAGAAACTCACCAGTTTGAAGAAATATCTGCAACCCCAGGTCCACTGAGCATTACGATGGCCAAGATGTGGAAGAATTGAAAGATGAATGGATATAGAAGATGTAACATATATATAAAATGGAATATTAGTCATAAAAGAGAATGAACTCTTGCCATTTATGACAGCATTGGTGGACCTAGAGGGTACTGTGCTAAATGCAACAAGTAAGAAAGAGAAAGAAAAGCACCATATGATTTCACTTATATGTGGGCTCTAAATATGAAACAAATGAGCTGACAAAGCAAAAATAGAAACAGACTCATAAATACAGAGAACACCTCCAGAGGGGAGGTGGGTTGGGGGTGGGCAAAACAGGTGCGGGGGGATTAGGAGGTACAAACTCCCAATTATAAAATAAGTTAAATCATGGGGATGTAATGTACAGCATAGGAAACAGAGTCGATAACATTGTAGTAACTGTA
Organism: Nasua narica; assembly: GCA_028533885.1. Classification (NCBI taxonomy): domain Eukaryota; kingdom Metazoa; phylum Chordata; class Mammalia; order Carnivora; family Procyonidae; genus Nasua; species Nasua narica. The sequence goes on from CM052807.1 coordinate 31,510,542, forward strand.
TGGTGACAGATGGTAACCAGACTGATTTTCCAGTATATAAACAGCACTCTTATACACCTGAAACTAACAAGATGTCAGTTCTACTTCAGTTTAAAAAAAGAACCAGAACGAGGTGGGATATCATGAAAATTTAGAACACAAAGGACAAAGAGAAGAGCCTGTAAATTTTCAGAGAGAGAGAAAAATTAATATGGAAAAGGGGAGGAATTGGAGTGGCAGAGCAGCACCATCGTTAAAAGACAATGGAGCAGCGCCTTCAGAATTCTGAGTTCCCTGTTTCCAATCTGGAATTCTCTTCCCAGTCAAACTCCCAATCAATAGTGAAGGTAAAAAAAGCTATATTCAGACACACAGGTTCTCAGTAAGTTTGCCACCGGTGCCCCTTTTCTATGGAAGTGAATTAGAAATGAGCAAGCCGTGAAATCTAGGATATACAGACCGAACACAGGAGCAAGGTGAGGGGGCCCCCCAGATGATGGAGGAGAGGATCCAGTCCAGACTAGAGCAAAGCTAGAGGCTCCGGGAAGGAGACTCCAAGAGGAAGACCTCCCTGGGCTCGATGGGTTGAGAGGAACGTGATACTTAGGATGGGGAGTTTGGAGAGGAAATCAGTAGCGGATACCTAGAGAGCTAGGCAAAGGAAAAAGAATACAAGTGCTCACTTCACTCCAAGGAAAGCAGAAATAGAAAGGGTTTGGAATCGTGACATACTTCAGGACTCAGCTTTGGACTGCGTTTACATCTTAATAACATAAACACAGTGTAGTCTTGGTGGGGGAGGGCTGGGGAAGGTGGATGAGAGAGAGCTAATCCTCGTATTCTACAATGGGAAATGGCTGTGGTCTGAATGTTCGTGTCCCCCTTCCCTAAGTTGCTGTGTATAAAAGAAACCAAAGCGTGCGTACTATTTTAATCCCACCTATAAGAAGTCCAAGCACTGGCCCAACTGGTCGGCGGGGCTGGCAGGTCAGAAGAGCGGGCCCTCGGGCAGGGGGGCTGAATGCAACAGGGCGGGAGAGGAGGTCCTGGGACAGGGAAATTCGAGATCGCGAGCTGGCTGTGATCGCACACGTGTACGTGAACACAAGCGTTCATCAAGCCCTCGGATTTATATGCCTTAGAGTTGGCTTTTATACCAATTAGAATACAAGGCATGGGACAAGAAGCAGAAGCACATTGTTTAGCGCTGCACAAGACACACAGTAAACAGCAAGACAGAACTGAGAGTGGCTGCCTCTGAGGAAGGAGAGTGGTGACAGGGGCAGGGACGAACTCTCTTTGTAGCAAGACTTGTGGAATTTTTTGACTTTATTAAATTACATGCATGCATGGCTTCGATTTCTTAAATGCTAGAAAAGAGAAAAAACCCAGTTGAGCACACTTCGTTTCGGCTTTGTTCTGATCCCTGCCTGCGGCTCCGCTATGTCATTTAGGGAAGGACTTGGCTGGAAGGTCTTGGCATGACGTTATCTGCCAGGCGGACGAAAATGGACTGGAGACCTAGCCGTCGTCATACATCGTCCACGGGAAGGGCTGGTCCACCTTGGCACCGGCTGTGGTGCCCGCCCCTAGAGGTCAACCCATGGAGGACGATTCCCAAGGTCTAGGACAGCGGCAATGGCTCCTGGAAACTGACCAGATGCCTGGCACGCAAGCAGCTTTCCCAGATTGCTGTGCGCGACCAAGACCCGACAGCAACGTCCCCGTGCCCTTGGCAGTTGGGGTGACCATCTCCAGGGGGCTCAGGCTCACAGAATTGACGCTGAACAGAGGGGGATCCCAGCCGTGGCCTCGCCCCTCCCCCCCGTCCTCCTCACCTCGCAGGTTCCGGATAAAGTCCTCCAGCATCATTTTGCGGTCAGGCTTGATGTTGGGGCTGTACATGTCGGTGTTGAGGAGGATGATGGCGAAGGCGAGGATGAAGATGGTGTCGGGGTTGTGGAATTGTTGCACCACCTCGGGGTTGCACATGCAGTAGCGCTGGCTGTGGGGGGGACACGGAGCGGGGTGCCGAGTGACGCCCTCTCCCCCACTGGTCCCCGAGCTCCAGAGACTGGGGGCTGTCGGGGCCCGTATGCTGGTTCCCCGAGGGCATCGGGTCCCTTTTCTTCCCTTCCCTCCTTCCCACCCAGCCCACCAGCCCCGCTGCCTCACCAGGAGGGCTTCTCCCCAGCCCCGCGTTGACCCCCCAGCATCTCCGGTCCCCCGTGCCTCGGGCGTGTGTTTTGAGGGCTGGGAGCTACAGAAGGGGGTCCTACCTGAAGGCCTCTATGAGCCGCTCCACCTTCTGGGCCTCTCCCTGCACGCGGATGTGAGCCTGGAACTTCCGCAGGGCCTCGTCCAGCTCCATGCTGGAGAAGTCCATCTCGTCCACCACGCAGCTGCGGGTGGGAGGGCGGAGGGGTGTTGAGGAGAGGTCGGCCCCTGAACCTCCCTCAAGCCAAGGCCGCTGAGGAGCACGGCGCAAGGGGCACCTTCCCTACCCCGCTGGACGGCCCGCCCGCTGGGGGAGGGGCTGGGGTCCCTGTGACCAATCAGGAGGGGCCTCCTAGGCCAAAAACGCCCCGGGGCTCTCCCTTGACCGAAGGCAGCTGGCAGTGGCAGCCTCTGAGTCTAGCCTGGGGAGAGGCCGCTCTGATTTCTCAGCAGCGTGTTTCCTCTTCCCTAGGCCCTCCCCAGCTGGCGGGTGAGCGCTGAGAGCAGCATCACGGGGCCCACCTCCACGTGTCCCCCAGCCCAGCTCAGTCAGGACTTGGGGATCGTGCATGATTGACCCGGACCACGAGGCGGGTCGGAGGAGGTGAACCGGTGCGGTCCGGCAGCCAGGAGACCAGGAGCTAGAGCCGGGGAGACAAGGACAGGGAGGGAACAGGCATGGAGACAGTGAGGGACGCAGAGGATACAGAGTCAGGTGAGAAAGAGAGGGCAAGGACAGAGAGACAGAGAAGGCAAGAGAGACAGAAAAAGAGGGGCAAGGAGGTGGACAGGGAAACGAGAAAGACCCACAAAACGGGGGAGAGAAAGAAACAGAACAAGAGACAGAGACAGGAGAGACAGGGAAAGAGAGAGACAGACAGAGAGGGAGGAGAGGAGAGAGAGCTGGAGGAGGACACCACAGACTAGACTGGGGCGGCCCGGGTGTGGAAGTGGGGGACCGCTGCACAAGCTCGTCCCTACCCCCACCTGACATGTCGAGGCCACCGGGGAGGGCAGTGGGCCCCAGGCTGGCCCCTGGTGCCCCGGCCTGGGGTCCAGCTGCTGCCCAGGACTTGCCCCATCAGCCTGTCCATCCCACCACTCCGGGGCCCGAGTCCCCCGGCAGTGTCGCTCCCAGAGCCTCTGTGCTCTGCCTCCTGCCTCAGCACTCTGAGGGGGCGGGTGCCCAAGGCCCCGGGCACCAAGGGGGTGGGGGACGGGGGCAGCCGAAGGAGGCAGTGCAGCAGCTGGGAGAAAGTGGGATCTGCTCGGCCAAGCACGATGGCCTAGTTTCCCGGCCTTCACTCAGGTGACGGGCAGCCCACTCACTGGCTCGCTCGGGGCTGCTGCGGCCGGAAGCTCCAGTAATGAGCCCAGAGCCTGAGACTCAGCCAGGTGGAAATGCCAGCCGCAGACTGGGGCGTGCTGAGTAAATCGGTCACAGGCCACCCTGGGGCGGGGGGAGGGGGTGGGGGGGGAGGACTTTGTGAGAGGTCACCTGGGCCGTGGGGCGGGGAGTCTACACCCCACGTCCTTGAGGCCCCCTTGTAAGAGTTGTGAGACGGCTTGGTAAAACACAGACCCCTGAGCCCCATCCCAGATCTACCGACTAAAATATGTGGAGGCGAGGCTTGGCAATTAGCATTTTTCAAAAGCTCTCTAGGTGATTCTTAAAAACCTGAAAAGCAATGGCTGAGCTGTGGGCCAGGGTAGGAGGGGGTCCAGCCCATGTGGAGGCTTTTAGAAAAAGGCAAATCCAGAAACTCATAGGCCACCAGGCAGCAGCTCCCGGGAGCACACAGGTCCCCCGTCAGGCTGTCAGGGGCTGCTTTTACAGGGGGGAGTGGAGGGGGTTTGGGAGAAGGAAGAGACAGAGGCAGTGCCCCCTTCACACACGCGCATGTGTACGCGCGTGTGCGCACGCACACACACACACACACACACACACACTCGCATGTGCGTGCTTATTTCCCGCCTTACTCCCTGCGATTGCCACCATGGGGCATCAGTGTTTGATGCGCTGATGGTGTCCTGGGGCTTTCGGATCCCCAGGGGAAGAAAAATCTCAGTGTTTTCTGCCAGACCCCAGATGGATGGGAAGAAGCTGTTCTGAGTGGTGGTGGGGCATTACCATCCCCGGGGTCTGGGCCAGGCCACCCCCCAGGACTGTCCCCCCTCTCTGAGAAGGACCCAGAAGCAGAGAGCGCCCACAGTCAGCAGCGGCATTCCTGGCTGGCGTTGGAATCCAGCTGGCAATGACGGGCGGCTTCTCTCTTTCGCCCCAGGGAACCACCGGGGGTCCTCCCGGTGGGGACCGTGCCGCCCAGAGCAGCTGGCTGTCCAGGCTGTGCTCTCTTGTCCAGGCTGACACGAGGTCTAGTGGGACCCTCACGTCGGGGGCCTCGGCCATCCCGTAGTCACCCAACCCTCTCCCTTCCACCCAGTGTCATGCCTCTTTTCACGGCGACCTCTCTCCGTCTCCTCCTCTCTCCCTCTTTCCCGCGGTTTCTCTTATTTTGCTGGGTCTACCGTAAAATCCCCCCCTCCCGGTCCTTCTTTGCCTCCCCAGAATCCTCGTGGGGAGAAGATTGTTGGACAGTTTTCCAAACCCACCCTGCCGCCTCTGCCCAGGACAGCCCACGACTGTCTCTCCTCTTCCATCATCTTTAAGGTCAAAAACATCATACGTTTGTGCGTGGGCTTGTCCAGTGTATATTCTCCCCGTTTTGCAGAAAGCAAAACTGAGGCCACAAAGGGGCTTGCCCCATGCTCCCTGCTCTTGTGAGGCCTCTTCCCCCAGCGGGGCCCTCTCTACTCTGATGGGAGTCCAACACCAGTGGGGGACACGCACTCTACGCTCAGATGCACTAAGGACTGTTCTTAGCACTTCACTGTGTGTGCCCTGACTTCACCTTTCTTTCCATCCTGTGCGATATTAACCATCATCCTGTTATTTTGTATTGCATATGAAGAAACAAGCTCACGAAGGAGCCGGTCCAGGGAGAGGGTGCTGCACACATCACATTTCCTGCTGACGGCATCTCCTTCCCCTCTCCATGGATTGTGCTACTGTGTCTCTCCTTGGGGGTTGCTGTCTTACCCAGATGCCTGGCGGGAGCCTGTGGGGAGGTCCCAGGGGGGACAACTGGGCACAGTCACAGTCGCGTGCTAGGAATCCCTTGACTATCAGCCATCCCTCGGTCTCAGAGCTGTTCTGGGCACATAGTACCCACAGGAGGTACCAATCCCCGACCTCCCACTTCTCCTCTCTGGTGCTTTCTCTGACCCCTGGTAGTGACTTTTTTTCTTTCTCCCCTATCTGGTATAAGTTGCAAACAATAGAGACATAGACCTTGTCTTACCGAGAGACAAACATGATACCCAGAGTCAATAATAATTATTTCGTTGTAATTGTTTTGAATCCTGTGCAAGCAAAGGACAGCCTTCCATGAGAGGACAAAGGACGTATTTCATATTTCATATTGGGATGGTTGGAAAGGCACCTTTGGGGAGATGACGTTGAGCTGAGACCTGAAAGATGCTTAGGAACTGAGCAAGGGAAGGGGAGGGGTGGGGGGAGCTTTCAGGCAGCGGAGGGAAAGGTATGCCAAGGCCCTGTGGTAGGAAAGAACTTGCAGACCTAGAAAGGTCAGTGAGGCTGCCATGCAGAGAGTGAGGGGAAGAGTGGAGAGTGGTAGGCTGTGGGGCTAGGCAGGCGGGCAGGGGCTTGACCAGCCCAAGCTCTGTGAGTCACAAAAGGATTTTGGAGTTTCTTCTGAATGCAGCTGAAGACAATAGAAGGACATGATCGAAAGAGTGATATGAGCCAGTTGGTTTTACAAGGATTTCTCTGGCTGTTGTGGGAGAAGGGGTGGAAAAGGGAGGGTGGGGAACAAGAATGAAGCAGGGCCCTGTGAGGATGCTACTGCCGAGGTCCAAGTTACGGCTGAAGGAGCTTGGACCACGGTGGAAGCCAAGGGATTGGACCATCTGAGATGCATCCTAGAGGAAGAACTGATGGGAATGAATGATGGAGAGAAGGTGGGAAGTGAGGAAAAGAGGAGTCAACAGTGAACCTCAGAGCTCTGGCTTGAGCACCTGAGGGCTGCTGGTGCTAATTTTTAAGCAGAGTCCACGATGGGGTGCACCCATTCACGGGAGGAGAGATTGAGACCACTGGTTGGGTCATGTTCAGTCTGAGATGATCTTGCCGGTAGTACCAAGTTAGTGTCTATTAAATCATCCTCCTTAGCACCCCAGGTCTTGTCTTTCCTATTTCATGAACTAGGACCCTGCCTTGACTCTTCTTTGCCTCTACTCACTACCCCTTTTCTCTACTCTTCTTTGGAGCCAAAATTCTAGAAGGTGCCCCTACCCATGCTGTCTGCACTGCCTCAATCCCATTCACTTTTCAACCCGCTCCAGCCAAGCATCTGCCCCCAGCACGCCATTAAAACTTCTCTTGTCAAGGCCGCGCTGACTGCCACATTGCCAAATCCAATGGCACTGACTTCTCATCCCACCAGCCTCTTGGCAGCATGCACATGGTTCATCATTCCCTTCTCGAAACAGTCCTCTATCCTGCTCTCCTCATACCACGATCCCTTGGGTTGACTCTTTCATCTCTTAGGGTGCCCCTCCTCTATCCAGAGCCTCCTTCCCCTGGCTTCCAACTTAGGGCCGGCCCTAGGCTCCCTTCTCCCCCTTAAACACCTCTGTCTAAGACAGTGGCCTTGCCCATTGCCGTGGCTCTGAATGTCCCCTGCCACAATATGGTACACTCGTACCAGTGTATCTCTTGTGATGAATTCCCCCTTTCCATGTTATTATTCATCACTAACTAGTTAATTTTCTTTTTGGTTGATCTGTATTGTTAATAAAAGATAATGTTGCTGAGTCCAGACGGAGCAAGGAAACCATCAGCTCTACATTTGATCGGAAGTCGACCAACATGAGTTCTGGCTGTTGAGCTCATCCGGGTGCTCTGGTCTGAATGTGCCTGAGGTGGCCCGGGCACACTCGCGAGCCCACAGGTTGTGCTGGTATCTCTGGCAGGGAAGTCAGTCTGCGCACATGTCCTGTTTCAGTGGGTATTTAATATTTCAGCTTGCTCTTGGTAAATATTTGATAATTATACCTGGTTTGAGGGATTCTTCGGATCAAATGTCCCCGACGCCAGCACCTCCCTTCCCAAACTGAAAATATGCACATGTTTATTTGGTATAATTTCACAAATTACCCTAGAAGCACAAATTCACATGCTAAGACGGAGGGTTCTGAATTCTCAGCAGCTATGGAGCTGTTCCCTGGATCAGCCCCCCTCCCCCCCTCCTGCCTGGCCACGCCTCCAGGCCCCGCCTACTTCTCCCTGCCGTGACCACTGCCCACGCTAAGGGACGTTTCCCTCATTTCTCCCCAGGACTCTGCCTGCGATGGCCTCCTAACCAGCCTCCCTGCCTCCAAGTCATGTTCCAGAACAATCCTTCTAGGACACCCATTTGGTCCTGTCACTCACTCCTCTGCTTCTATTTTTTCCCAAGGCTTCCCACATCCGTAGTCTGAAGCCCCAGTTTCTGGGCCAAGCAAGCCCCAGTTTCTGCCCAGCTTCTCCTGCCCCTTCCACATACTGGCTCCCCCTCCTGCAGCCTAGGTCTCAAGCCTGACACTTTGGCACATGCTGTTCTTTCTTCCTGCTGCCCTGCCCCAACCTCAAGGTCCCTGGTGAGCTAGCTATCCATCTCTCTAGGAGTCCTCCTGGACCTCACTGGCCTCCCAGACACGCCTCTGTCTACCAGGGCAGTTGTCCCCTGTGCCATAACGTTTACCAGCCTGTCTCTGCACCCGGTTCTGCGCTCCTTCCAGCAGAGCCCTTTCCGTTACTCTCTGCATTCCTGGCGTGCATATGAATTCAATAACCGTTTCTGGGATGAATGAACGCGTGAGTGAGAGACCAGCTGGGCGAATGAATGGGACCTGGAGCGTGTGCTCAGCTAGGGAGGGAGCCCAGTGGCCTGAGCCTCTGGGAGCTCTGCCCGGTGGCTCAGGATTGCTGGGCCTGCTTTGCCAAGATCATCTGGACCTGCCCCCGAGACGAGACTGAGCTGCCTAGGAAACGGCCCCGTGGACGCCAGCCCGCAGGCAGCCAGGCAGTGTGGCCGCCACAGGCTTCCCACTGCCTTCAGCCGAGCCCGAGAGAGAGGAGTGAGTAAATTCCGAGAGCTGGAGCTTCTGCTGGGGCCTCCCTCCCTCCCTCTGTCTCCTGTGCAAGCCCCTCACAGGGGCTGGGGGGAGCAGAAGCACAGCTGTCCCCTGCATCTGTATAAACAGGTACAACCTTGCAGAAAATTGTTACTACTGATCTGTGCGTGGAAGCGGTTTGTGTCGTAGGGAAATGAAGCGTCGTACACCGCTGTGAGCAAAATGAATTTCGTCATCTCGACTTTTTCTTTTTTCTTTTTTTTTTTTTGCTATCTTTTATGATAGCAAGACTGTGTCTGGCAGACAAAGGAACTGACTGGGAGCTGAAAATAGGTAATGATAGCAGCAGAGATTTTTAATTGCCCGGAAGAGACAACGAAGATCTGGAAGGTGAGGCGCAGGTTGAGTTCAGAAGACCAGCGAGAGCTGGGGGGGGGGGGGGGGGCGGCTGGTGCTTGGGGCGGGGACTAAGCCCAGGCTCCAGGATTAGGATGGAAAATGAAACCACCCACTGCCACGGGATGTAGGAACCTTGGTTTTATTTCTGCAGTTCTTGGCTCATACAATTCAATTAAAAATATCCCCATCCGCCAGAGAGTTATTTTTGTTAGGCAGAACTCATAACATGCCCAACAAAGGTCAAGGCTTTTTGGAAAAGTGCGATGTGGTTCGGAAAATAGAACAGAGGGAAGCTGACGCAAGAGGACCTGCCAGCGTCCCTGGTGACGACATGGGGACAAAGACAGTCTCATCTGGGAGGGCCTCCGAAGGGATGGCTGCCGGTCACACCTTGGGGACTCAGGAACCAAAAGAACTAAGTAGAAACTACCCAAATGAACTCAAAGTCAGTGTGGATGCCTGGGGGTAGGGGGCTCTCCCTTCACTGGGCCCGGCAGCATCCCCGTTTGCCAGGGGTTCCCCAACTTGAGTGTGCCTCCAAACCACCTGGCTGGCTTGTGGACCCACCGTTGCTGCCAGAGTTCCGACTCCATGGGTCTCGGGTGGAGTCTGCGAAATGATATCGCTAACAACTTTCCAGTCGATGCTGCTGCTGCTGCTGCTGCTGTTCCACGGACCACACTTGGAGAACCACTGCTCCAGGGTATTAAGAGTGGGCAGAATGAGCAGTCAGGCCTTTGGTGTTAGACACCCTCCAGGCTGAATCTTGCTTTCATCATTGAGCCTTTTAGTTCGAGGTCACCCTAGAATCTCCATGCCTCATTTTTTCCACCTATAGAATGGAGCTGACTCCTACACCCTCTGGTGGGTGAGTGGTTCTGAGTTTTAAAAGAGACAATGTATGTAAAGCTATAGAACCCAGCTTCAGAGATGATGGTTTTCATTAGGTACCTGGAGACCAAGTCTGAATTGACATACCAAGTAAGTGAATTTGAAGTCCCTTCTAGCGTAGGGATTAAGACCGTTTCCGTCATCAGCAGTTAACTCTACCTGAAATGACACCTCTAGAAGTTCATTCATTAACTCTTGGAAATATCCCTCTCTCAGGGAGAGAGGAAACCAGATCTAGCTCAGACCTATTGAGATATACAAATCTGTTGCTTAGATTTGCTTCCTTCTTGGATGAGCAGAGCCAACAAAGGTAGGTCACAGGTTGGAATTTACTAGTCATTTCTTCTCTCTGGGCCTTGCTTCCTGCCTGGGTGAAATGAGAGGGCTGGACAAGCAGGCTGTGTAAGGGGTCTTCCTTCACCACATTTCACAACTGGGGTCATCTGGACCACACTTCCCTTGAGATGAGGCAGAGAGAAGGATGGCATTGGGTTATGGGCTCAGGTTGTAGAACCATTCTGCCTGCCTTCAGATCTCAGCCATTGGTTAGCTCTGGGACTGTGGGCAAGCTACCTACCCTCTCTGTTTCTCGGTTCCTTCGTTTGGCACAGATTAATAGCACTCACCTCACAGAGCCGCTAAAAAGATGGGATGAGATTTTGCACGTATGGGTCTTGGCCCAGGGCCGGCTGGCACACAGCCTACACACTCACAGCTGGCCCTCCTACAAGCTCCAGGGGAGTGTAATCCCAGGAAGCCCCTTCCCTAGAATCCTACTCCCTATAAATCCCACGTCAAAGAGTGGCCAGGTGAAGCCACACCTGAATATCACACAGGGATTGAGAGAACATTCCAGAGCTAGCGCCCAAGTTATCATGAAGGGACTTGGTGGTAGGTCTTTGTGTGAAAGTCCAATTTATATGCTAATGTGACCAAGCCAAAGGGAGCCTCCAGACTTGTTTGCCCCCCACTTAAAGTCCAGAGATCTGCACACACAGGAGTAAGTGGGTCTAAAATGTTCATGACTCATGATTGTTAAGGAAAATCTCTCGTCTATCAGTGTGTGTGTACAAGTGTGATGGTGGGGGTCGGGGGTCAGGGGAAAGAGTACTGGAGATGGAAGGGGTCAAGGCCATGAACTTAAAGACTTCACTTTTAAAAGAGACCCCTTCCAAAGAGCTGGAACAAATAATCCTAAAATGTGTGGAACCAGAAATGACCCCAAATAGTCAAAGGAATGTTGAAAAAGAAAACCAAAGCTGGGGGCATCACAATTCCAGACTTCAAGCTCTATGACAAAGCTATAATCATCAAGACAGTGTGGTACTGGCACAAAAACAGACACATAGATCAATGGAACAGAATAGAGAGCCCAGAAATGGACCCTCAACTCTATGGTCAACTAATCTTGGACAAAGCAGGAAAGAATATCCAATAGAAAAAAGACAGTGTCTCCAACAAATGGTGTTGGGAAAATTGGACAGCCACATGCAGAAGAATGAAACTGCACCATTTCCTTACACCACACACAAAAATAGACTCAAAATGGATGAAAGACCTAAGTGTGAGACAGGAATCCATCAAAATCCTTGAGGAGAACACAGGCAGCAACCTCTTCGACCTCAGCCACAGCAACTTCTTGCTGGACATGTCTCCAAAGGCAAGGGAAGCAAAAATGAACTATTGGGACTTCATCAGGATAAAAAGCTTTTTGCACAGCAAAGGAAACAGTTGACAAAACCAAAAGACAACCAGCAGAATGGGAGAAGATATTTACAAATGTCTTAACAGATAAAGGGCTAGTATCCAAAATCTATAAAGAACTTAGCAAACCCAACACCCACAGAAAAATAATCCAATCAAGAAACGGGCAGAAGATATGAGCAGACATTTCTCTGAAGAAGACATACAAATGGCCAACAGACACATGAAAAAATGCTCAACATCACTTGTCATCAGGGAAATAGAAATCAAAACCACAGTGAGATACAACCTCACACCAGTCAGAATGGCTCACGTTAACAGGTCAGGAAATGACAGATGTTGGCGAGGATGCAGAGAAAGGGGAACCCTCTTACACTGCTAGTGGGAATGCAAGCTGGTGCAGCCACTCTGGAAAACAGTATGGAGGTTCCTTAAAAGTTAAAAATACAGCTACCCTATGACCCAGCGATCGCACTACTGGGTATTACCCCAAAGATACAAATGTAGTGATCCAAAGGGGCACGTGCACCCGAATGTTTATAGTAGCAATGTCCACAAGAGCCAATCTATGGAAAGAGCCCAAATGTCCACTAACAGATGAACGCATAAAGAAGATATGGTGTATCTATACAATGGAATATTACTCATCCATCAAAAAAAAATGAAATCTTGCCATTTGCAATGACGTGGATGGAACTAGAGGGGATTATTCTAAGGGAAGTAAGTCAATCAGAGAAAGACAATCATATGATTTCATTCATATGTGGAATCTCAGAAACAAAACAGAGGATCATTGAGGAAAGGAGGAAAAATAAAACAAGACGAAATCAGAAGGGAGACAAACCATAAGAGACTCTTAATCTCAGGAAACAAACTGAGGGTTGGCGGAGGGGGTATGGGATGACAGGGTGACAGGCATTAAGGCGGGCACTTGATGTAAGGAGCACTGGGTGTTACATAGAGCTGATGAATCACTGAACTTTACCTCCGAAAGGAATAATACACTATATGTTAATTAACTGAATTTAAATAAAATTAAATTAAAAGAGAAGAGACCCCCTCCTTCTAGCCTGCTGAGTGGTGGCAGAGTCAAGTTTTTAAAGGAGTGGAAATAAACACAGAGTCTATCCCTGTCTGCCCTGGCCTCTTTCCACCCTCCTCCAGACCCATAAGGGTCAGCATGGGCCCCAGCCTGCTCTCTCCTTCCTGGTGGAATTCCCCAGAAACAAAGTAATCATTCTGAGGTTACACTCGGCACAACGGGCAGGACATTCTCAAATAATTTCTTCCTAACCATGAAAGGCTAGCACCTCCCCGCCTGTTGAGTTGGAAAGGCAATCTGTCTTCATTTCTGAATGTCCCCTAAGAAGAACAAATCTGTTACACTCTGGCCAACACATTTCCCAGGAAATGAAATAATGCGATCTGACTAAAATGTCAAACTCTAATATCGAACAAGAAACGGAGTAGACACAGCGAGCGAAGGAACACCCAGGAAACCCTTCTGGCAACTCAACCCAAAAGCTGCCCTCCGTGCACTTCCCCAGAATGACAGATACCCACGCCCTCCTCGCGTTTGTGATTCCCCTCGGAAAAGATCACCCAGCCCAGAAATGAGCCTGCTCACAGCCAGCATGGAACCTTCCCCGACCGCCGGCCTTCAAACTGCTGAAGCGAACATTTCAGAAGGGAAATAGAGCAGAGCCAGATTTCCCAGCCATGTGAAAACTGAGAGGGAGAAGCTTCCAGCGCCCAAGGAATCCTAACCCCAGCTGACAGCTGGTTCCTCAGGCCAGGCCGCCAGGGCCCGTCTCGCCTCAGCACCAGAGAAGATTTCCTCAGAGTGCAGGATGGTCCCCAGATGAGCTCCCATCCCAGCCCCAGCAAGCTCCAGCAAGTTCTTGCTGTCTGGGAAGTGGACCTGACCTCTAACCAGACCTGAGGGGTCTGAGGGATTCCCTCCCCCCACCGGGCTGGGGCCAGGGTGGGGAGGTGTCTAACGTCCTGGGCCTTCCAGTGAGAAGGATAATAATGGAAATAGCTAATATTTGTAAAGAACCGACTCAGCCTCAGTCACTGACGTAAGCACTTTACATGCGTTTTAAAATGGTAATTTGTGTGACGTGGGTCCTATTGTCCCCATTTGACAAGTGAGGAAACAGGCTGGTTTCTCTTTTATAAAAACCAAACCCTTTCCAGGTAAACAGTGGACTGGACAGTGGCCTTTGGAGCTCAGGATGCCTCCTATTATTATTCGATACACTCTGATTAAATACATTCCTTCTTGGAAAGGATCTGCTAATGGAATCAGGGCACTAAAGGACGAAGAGATCAGCTTCCTAGAGCAGCAAGGGCCAGATCTGGGAGGCGACGTCACGGAATCTATGGCACTCTGATGTAGGCCGGCAGCTGAGGTGGATTCTGCTTGGCCCCTTCTCTCTTTCTTTTCTCCACAGGCCCACGGGTGGTAGTGGTCAGGGTCCCGCCCCATCCCCTTCTAGAGGCTTCCACCCTCTCCCCTTCCTGCCTGGCTCCATCTTGGAGAATGCCGTGGCTGGGGCTGTCTCGGTCTCCAAGGGGATGGGTGATTTATGTCCTTTTATTCAGCAAGCAGCTTTGCACAGAACGGACGTGACATGCTGAATGTCACCAGGCGGGGGCAGAGACACTGTGCAGAATCCCAATGAAGCCTTCTCGGCCTCGGCAAAATGGCACCGGTGACTTTGTTATTGTGTGTGTTCTCTGGTGGGCGTAAGGAAGAGGCAGCAGATGCCCAGAGGTGGCGGAAGAGCTTGCTTGAGTGGCAGGGAACCCCCCCTCCCTGGACCCCAGCGTCTGGCTCCCCTGTGAGTGCCTGTCCCTTCCCGGCTCTCCGTCTCCCGCTGACACCGTCTCCTGCTGACACCCGGCAGGAGACAAGCCAAGCAGGCGGCAATGCAGACTTGGGTGAAGAGGGCTCTTTTCCGTGGAACTGTTCCGTGTGGAGGCCAGATGTGCCGGGGAATAAACCACAAGGGACTGAGGCACCCACTGGGGTGGGTGGGGGTTCAGCTCTGCACCCCACACTCCTGATACCCCAAGGCCTGCGGGAGGTTCCCTGGCCACGTGTCTCCCTCTCCACACTCCTCTGCTCATCTCTCCCATTGACACCCGGGTCTGTAAGTTCCCCCTGAGGCCTCGAGACCCGCCTGCTCCTCCCTGCCCCATCCCACATTCGCAGGGATGCCCAGCGCAGCCGCATTCCCAGCCCGGAGCAGGCACTCCGTGTCTGCGGCAGGAATGGTGAGCTCACAGCTCCGGAGCCCTCAGGCTGCTCTGGGGTGCCCTGGTGGCATGACAAAGAATGGTCTTGACGTTTAAGGTGAACGATACTGCAACCATCCCAGTGTGCTACAAAGACCCTGAGGAATACGTAAGATGACAGAGTCACAGGAGTTGAAAGGACCTTGGAGATGGCACAGTCTGACCCTCTCGCTTTCCAGGTAAGGAAACTGAGGCCCAGAAGAGGCCTCCCAGCACGAGAGGAGCAGAGCGAGGGTCCAGAGCTGGCCCTCCGAGGCACAGCTCTCTCTTGCCACCTCATCCCTAGCCTGTTCCCTGCCTGTGCTGCCAGCCCGGTCCCCAGCCCCCAACGGCGCCCCTCCCCACGCGGGCTGCCACGCCGGCCTGTCTCCAGCCCACACACTCCGTCTCCAGGAAGGATGGCAATTAGCTTTGTGTTGCCCGGCGTCCGCACCACCTGGGCCGGAAAACCGCATGTTCCCAGCGCGACAGGTCACCGTGGGCCTAGCGGGTCAGAATTTCAGGGCCAGACCACACGGGGACCGGGGAGGGCAGAGGAGACACAGTTGTTCAGGGCCTAGGAGTGAAGCAGGCAGCCCCCAGAGCAGGGGGACAAAGCAGGGTCCCTCGGGGCAGGGGGAGCCGGGGAGAGAAGTGATGAGGAAAAGCGCCCCCACTCACCCTCCTGCAGAAACAGGGGGAGTGGAATGGGGACAAAAGCAAATGAAAAGGCCAGAGAGATGAGCCAGATGGAGGTAAATCAGAGAAAACTTGATCTTTCTCCTCTTTCTATCATTTCCTCAGGGCATCCCCTCAGGGCACCCTACTGGGCAGGGGTGGTGCTGAGGAGAAAGGGGGCCCGAGGGAGAGGAGAAGAAAGGAGGAGGAAGGAAGCACACTTATGAGTTCACTTTCCTCTGCAAGACTCTCAGAGCATCTTAAGCACTAGTGGGGGGAGGAGTCTGATTGTCCAAAAAGGGGAGAACTGGGTTCGGTCAACTAAGGGGCAGCCTGGGATTTCAAGGTCCCTCAGATGTGTCCAACCCCTTGCTCTTAGGACTGTACTCAGTTAGACTGAGTGAATTCAGGAACGTGACAGGGATTCCAGAGGACTGCTGGTCTACCCCTCATAACCCAGCCCCTCCAGTCCACACGTGGGGAAGCGCAGGCCCCCAGGGCAGGGACTTGCACAAAGACTCAACACCAAGACTACTGCGTCAACCAACCAAAGCCAGGCCTCTGAGCTCCCGCTCCAGGCACAGTGACAACTTTGCCAGTCGGGCTGTATGACTCCCATGCTCCCAAACCCCCGGGCAGGAGCCCCCTGCCCCCCTACAGCAGGCCCTTGCTGCTCCAAGAGCAAGTACAAAAGGGAGAGATTCTTTCAGAACCCCCGAGAAACACGTCTGCTGACTCCCCCCAGGAGAAAGTGGGGAGAGAGGTGTGGTGGCTTCTGACAGCACAGTGACCTTCAAGAAGGGGGTCTGGAGCAGACTTCATGGGGCCTCACCCTCTCTCTCTGCCAGGGGCGAGGTGGCTCCGGGGCCCCAAGGATGCCACCGCAGGCCCTTCGGCTCTCACGTGCCAGCACCTCTATGCCAACAGAGCCGAACGCTAGCGAAGCCAAGCGCATCATCCTGCCCACATCTGTTGATCTTGTAAACGTATGTTTATGGGATCACAGTATTTTCTTAGCTTTAAAACCCTTCAGTCTAACTCCCTTTTTCTGACTCATGTTTGCCTCCACCCATATGAAACCGAGCCCTCGTGGGGAGCAAGCCAGCCTGTGGGGGCTCGGGGGCCGGGCAGATGGCAGCAAGGGTGGGGGCTGAGGGCCTCTTCACCAGGCAAAGACGGCCCCAGTGAAGACCCAGGCCTCTCCTTTCCCAGACTCACTCTCTGGCCCCAGAGGGTAGCAGGGAGGGAGGCCATTTTGTCTCCTTCGACCATTTCCATACCCCTGGTGCCTTCAATGGGACCCCGCCCGGAGCATGCTCAGTAAATGTCTGCAGGACCCCGGGCGGGGGAAACAGAGGCTGGTCTAGATACATCAATGGGCCCGGACTTCAGGGGTCCTGCTTCCTCCCCTGTGTGCGGTGGGACCCTGGGCCATGCATGGGGAGAGGGCACTCACTCCAGCACGTCGCGGTTGAACTGCTTCTTGCTGTTGCCTAGGAACTCCCCGATCATCTGCCGGCTGAGGCCCTTGCGCTGGAGCAGGAAGTGGGCCACTCCGATGGGGGTGTCAGGGATGAAGCCTCGTGAGATCAGGAACTGGATGCCTTTGTCTGGGTTTCTGGGAGTGGGAGTGGAGGTGGGGAGAGAAGTAGAGAGTGAGTCAAGGCTATCCATGACTTCCTTCCTCCCTTTCTTCCAGCCCAGGGAACCCACAGAAGGGCCTGGAAGTTTCTGGGAAGAATTCCTCCGAAGTGCCAGGATTCCTTCCGCTGCAGACGGGTTCCCCATCCCAGGTGCTTCTCCCAGGAGCCTCGTCCTCCTGAACACCCCCCACCCCAACACACACACAGGAGGGAAGATAGCACGGGGAGAGAAGGAGTCAGGGGAGGTCTGGCCCAACCAAGTGAATTCCAGAGCAAATGGAAAGGTTTCCTTGTCTTCCCTGAGGGCCCCGGAGGCCTGCCATGAAGGCCCTTCTTCCCTGTCTGTGTTCTGTTGGAATCGGGTGGGAGGGCGAAACTGGGGAGTGGATATGAGCTCTCCTACCACACTGTCCGCAGTGGACACAAGAATCCTGCTCTCCGCCATTCACCCTCTCAGGCTTGATTCTCTACGTGTGGGTGTGGGTGCTGTGTTTTTAGGCGAATGTGCTCACAGTATGGTCTGCAAATCCATCCAGTTCCCTGAACTGTGTCTGACGGTTCAGGAGAAGCTAAGTACGGAAACAGAGGGCAAGCGTTTACAACACTTGATGGCACTTTGACATTTTCAGGATAACCAAGCATGTGATTGCTTTTCTAGCGATTCATTTTTGTCGCATTTCACAAAAGTATCAGCCATCACTTATCGGGTAAAAACCCAGAGAGTTTGAGAACCACTGCCTTGAGGGATCCCAGGATCTGCGTGAGTGTGAGTGCGCAACTCGCCTTATTTGTGTGAGCCTGCTTCTTTTCTGTAAAATGGCATAATGAGGCCATCTCTAGATGTTGTTACGAAGTTTGCAGACGTTTTATGTAAGGTGAGCCGGGAACAGTAGCCATTCCCCCTGGAATAGAAGCTTCCTGAGACCAGGAGAAGTATCCTACTCATCTTCGTGGTCAGTGTGCCTGGAACTCAATAAATAACAGTTGAGTGACTAAATGAATGGACATGTGAGTGGGAGAGGTGTTCAATTTCCTGGCTCGGGGCTCTGAAGGAAGGGGTGAATGGAGGGTGGAGATAAGATCTCCATGGGAGGGGCGCGTGTATACTGATGGCCTCCGGGTTCTCCAGTTGCAAGGACAGTGCTGGCTGGAGCTCTGGCTGGGGACTCTGAGCCAAAACCCTTGTTCGTTTTCCTGCTTTCCTTCTCCTGTTCTCTTTCTGCACCACCTCTGCGTCCTTGTCTCCCCCCTTTTTCCCCATCCCTCTCTTGCCTTTTATCTGTATTCCTTAATGCTAGGCCTCTTCTTTCTCTCCCATCCAGACCCTCCTTTGCCTTTCCTCGTTTTCCCCTTGCTCTCTCTCCTTGACATCATCCCCCTGAGACCATGCTGTTTCCCTAGCTTCAGGTCCTACCTGAAGGATTTCTGCTCAATCCCCATACGACCTGGACTGTTATTTACTTAATACTGCATTTTTCTTTCCAATTCCCTCGCTTTTCAAGTCCTAGCTTCATCTTAAGCAGGAATAGTGCTAAAAGCAGGGGCTCCATGTGTTGTTTTGTCCCTAATCCTGAACATAAATTTGTTAGCCATTAAAAAGAAAACGCGCATCCCTACACAGCATCTCGAGGAGCAGGTGTGGCGCAAATGTCACCGGGGAGAGCGCTGGGATGATGCGGGAAGTCACCGGGTACCCTGCTCACCTGTAATTGCAGCCCCCGCCCCTGCCTCACCGCCCAAGATCTTCCCCCGGACTTCCGGGAGCTCCTGAGCCCTAGCCGTCGCTCACTCACATGTTGAAAAGGTTGAGGCCGATGCGGTAGAGCCGTTTACGCAGAGTGTCGGTGGAGAGCGTGGGCGACTTGCAGCTGGCGGGGTTCTCGCAGTGGTAGCGCGGCAGGCTCAGGATCATGGCCTGCAGGGCCTCCTTGGAGGCTGAGGCCGACGCTTCCGAGCCGGACTTGGCTGACTTGGTGGATGTGCCGCTGCTGCTCGGCGGCTCCGAGTTGTCGCCGGCCTCCTCGGCCTCAGTCCCTTTGCCCACCTCCCCGGACCCCTCCTCTGCCGCCTCTGCCTCAGTCGCCACCGCGGCCCCCTCCACCACCGCCGCCGCGGCAGCCCCAGGCGGGTGGGCGCTCGGGGCCCCGCTGGCTCCGGCCTCTGCGCCCGTGTTCTCGGCGGCGGGCGCGTGCCCTTGAGGTGCGGTTGCGACCTCCGAGGCCTCCTGCCCCGGGGCCTCTCCGTGTTCGGCTTTGCCGGGAGCCGGAGCGGGCTCCGCCGGGGCCTGGGCGGTCTGCGCGCCCAGACAGTTGGCCACCGACAGAGCGGTGGCGGAGGAGACGGAGATGTTCTGGTTGGCGATCTGCACGGTGACGTCCCGGAAAGCCATCATGAGGGTGCTGCCGTGGCCCTGGGGCAGGCCGGCGGCCTCGGCGGCCTCTTCCCGGGGCGCGGGGCGGGCACTGTCCAGCTCCCGCATCTCGGCCTCCAGGCCTGGTGGCCCCGCGCCCGCGTGCAGGGCCTGGTGGAGCTGGTAAGCGCCGCTCTCCTGCAGGGAGCACATGGTCTTGAGGCTCCAGGTGCTGAGCGCGTCGTCGATGGACTTGGCCAGGGACTGCACCTGCTCGGTGAAGGAGTCCTCCAGCTCGGTGAGCGTGCCTGCAAAGGTGGGCGGCAGGGAGGGCGAGCGCACCAGTGGCAGCCCCATGAGGCCGTAGCCCTCCATGAGCGCCTTCTCGGCCGCCAGGCTCTCGGCGGTGGGAGCACGCACTTTGCGCAGGGAGATCCGCCGGGGCAGGCGGCTCTCCAGGAGAGAGTTGCGGATCTTCTCGAAGTTCTTGCTGAGCTGGTATTGGCGGAAAGCTGTTTGGATGGTGCAAGCGGCGCGCCGGGAAACGAGGTGGCCCCCGTACTTGTGTTCTAGCATTTCAATCTGCCACAAGAACAGAGAAGAGGAAGAGCGCAGTAAGGCCTGGGGTGGAGGGCGGGGTGTCACCGGCTAAGCTTTGGTGGGGCCCAGGAATGCACAGCTGGGGGGGCGGCGGCGGCACTAAGGGGCCAAAGTCTGAAACTCTAGCATGTCACGGCCTGAGATACCAGAGATCCTTGTCAAGACTCCTAGAAGTGTAGGATGCAGGACTGGCTTCAGGGGTCGGGGTGGGGGGGTGGCGATTTCCGGGGGACAGGGGTCAGGGTGCTGCATTTGGGGATCAGATAACTGCTGTTGCAGCGGTCGTCTTAAAACGTTCCTATCAGAGATCTGTATGGAAGTCCTTATAGGTGAAGTAGGTGGGATCTTGAGTTTCTATTAAAGTACTCCATCAAAAAGAGTGAAACCGTTAGAGGAAACAATCTGAACAAAAATTGTTGGAACTGGGTGGTGGTTATCTGGAAGTTTACTACACTTTTCTTTCTACTTGTGTGTACATTTAAAATGATAACAAATTAAAAATTAAACGGAAATGTTAAAAAAAAATTGCTGCCCCTCCTGTTCACCTTTCTTCCTCACCACTGCATTGCAGAAATTCCTGACCCTGGGATCATCATAAGGGTTGGGAGTGGGGATGATCAACAACGTGTTCCCGGTACCCAGTCCAAGGGCTGGCACATAGCAGATGCTCGATAAATGTGGATTTAATAGATGGATGACAGAGGAGTGGGTGGACGGGTATTTCAAGAGTGGGAGTCCCTCCAGGCTACCATGCTCCATAATTTGGGCCACCTCTGTTCTCCACAATGGGAGCTGTACAATCAGGGCAGGGATGGGTGGGGCTGGTAGGGGCGTGCTACCTCATGTGGGCAGTGCAACCCCAGGAAAACTTGTGACAAGGGGCCAGTGTGTCTTCAAGGCCCTTACTCGCCTCCTTCCAGCTCCATCTTCCTGCTGTGGTCGTTTCTCCCCCTCCCGTGGTGATGCTCTCACTCTTTCTCTTTCTCTCTTATCGAAACCTCTTAGGAGAGGACCAGGGAGACCTTAACCTTGTGACCAATAACCTTTACCCATGTTGGCTCACCAGCCATTGCAAATAGAGTGACTGCCTCTCACAACCTCAGCAATCCACTGGGTTCCCTCCCTTTGGTTGCCCCCCTACCCCCGGACCAGCAGAGGTGCCCCTTCTAGCCCAAGAAATCTGACAGACACAACCCAACCCCCAAGGACAATCCCGGGTAAAATGTCATGACCTCAATCCTGTCTTCAGTTCATCCATCTCGCCATTCAGGGCCCTTCCCCATCCCCAAACCTAGTGGTCTTATGCTTTCTGTCTTCCCCAATCTGGTTGTCCTCTCTGAAGATGGGGGGAAACTGAATCTAATTAAGGTTTGAGTGGCCAATAAGGCATCCTGTATGACTCCCCTGAGAAGTGTGCACTAGTCACAAGGTACAAGGCCTTGAGCAGAATCCCCACATTATAGGACCTTCAAGTGTCCTTGAAAACCATACCAAGTGTATCAGTTATCTACTGCTGCATAACAAATTTCCACAAACGTAGCCGCTTAAAACAACACGCGCTTAGATTCTCATAGCTCTGTAGGTCACTGCTCTGGGCACCTCTCCACTGGCTTCTCCGCTCAGGATCTCAACCTGGAGGAAATCAAGGTGCCAGCTGGGACCACAATCCCACACAAGGTTCAGGGTCCTCCTTCGAGCTCATTGGTGTTGGCAGTGTTCAGCTGCTTGAGATTCTAAGGCCAAGGCCCTCAGTCACAGCTGCCCGCTGTTCTCCACCACATGGTAGTTTGGCCCTTTGAGGCCAAAAGGAGAGCGACTCTGATGCTTCTTTTAACGGATTCACTTGATTAGGTCAAGCCGATCAGGGTGATTTTCCTTTGGAGTCACTCAAGATCAACTGAGTAACCTAATCACAGGAGTGATACCTTATAATGCCCTCTAGACCCACAGCCCTTCCCATGGAAGGGAATTATATGGGATGTGCATACCAGGGAGCAGGAATCTCGAGCTGTCAGAATTCTGCCTCCCAGACGTTCAGATAATTGTCTACGGGGTTTTATCATGTGCCCAGGATCTCCAGAGAAAGAGAAACTTCTGATATCTCAGAGGCATTTCGATGTTGCTTTTGCAGAAATCCCGTCAGAGGGGAGAGACTATTGTGGCTCAGCTCAGTGTCCCCGCAGAACTCCGGCAGGCTCCCCTGAGATCTGGAATGGCCAATCGGCCTTGACGAGGCAGGAGAGCCCTCCGAGGTACAGAGTGAGGGGAGGTGACCTCTTAACTGCCTCCTTCCATCAATTTCTGTCTCAAGGGCCAGAAGAAACACACCAGGAAGAAATTCTTATTTCTTTCTTACTTGGCCTACTCACACTTTGAGAGAAATCCTAGGCCCAAGAGCGTTCTCTTCAGGTTATAAGATGCTATTGGCAACAGAGGGAAGGCATGAAATCCCATTGCCTGAAATGTTTCCAGAACAGGAAAGATGTTCATTCCCCTGGCACAGTATCTTCCTACCCAGAGGCAGAAGGCTGGCTGAGCTAAGCCTAGGAAACTTCTACTAGCCAGTGCCCCAGTGTCACCCAAGCAGAGAAGAAAACCATATTTTGAATATCTTGAATGCATTCCCATTGAGTTCTCCACTAGACTGTAAGCCCCATGAATGCAGACACTTTATCACATTCACTCCTTTATCCCCAGTGCTTGGAGATCACCTAGCACACAGTAGGACTTCAATGAATATTTACTGAATACATTAAAGAATTGCAAAGTTATCTTTGTGACTCTCAAAAACCTCCCTAACCTAACTCATGACTTTCTTCTCCTGGAACTGACGCCTTTCACTTGCATTTCCGAACTCAACTGTGTCACTGGCCCCTTTCCACCTGCCTACAGACCCTCCCAGATCTCCCCAGGCTAAAACATAACTCCTTTTGGCGTCCCCGCTCTGGGGCACTGGCCCAATCTCTTTCTTTCTATTTGCCACCAAACCTCTTGGAAGACTAGTCTACACCCTCTGCCTCCTTCCATGAACAAATGCCGAACAGCCCTCTAACCCTGTATGCGCTGACTCCCCAGGGTCAGCCCCCTGCTCCCACCAGTCTTCCAAAGACCTCAGGAAGGTCACCAGAGACCTTTAATCATGAAACCCGATGGTCCACCCTCCACTCTCCTTGTCCCTCTTTTCCATAGTTCTTGGTCTTTTTATCACCTTGAGACTCTGTCCTCAGCTCTCACGACCCAGTCTGCCTTGGTTTGCCTGCTTCCATACAGCCCTTTCCTCCTATATTCTGACCACAAAATCCCTAAGCATGTCAGTTACATGTCCCACGTGGGCCATCTTCCACTCTGCAGACACATTTGAGCACTTCCAGACATTCCGTGACTGCCATGCTGGATGTCCTCAGAGCAGCCTCTGGTAACTGATAATTAGCCACTAATTAAGAGGGAAGCTATCTCAGGCAGAGCCTTTGTGGCAACATCTACAGTTGTCCTCTAGGCTAGTGTCTTCTCACCTCCTCTGTGAGAACCTTGTCGCCTATCATAACCTCACTCTACTTTAATGGACTGATGAACAAGCCTTACAGGAGATACACAGGCCCAGATCTGCTTCTTTCCTGATGGTTGACCTTGGGCAAGTTTCCTAACATCTCTGACTCTTGGCTTTCTTATCTGTTAAATGAAACTAATCCTGCTTACTCTGTACCTTATTATGAGAATTGAATGGTTTCATATAGCACTTGCCACATAATAGGTATACAGTAAGTGGTAACTATTTGATGACAATGATGATGATGGGAATGACTCTCAAAGTTCCATCCCTAGGCTTGATCTCAGACTTGCATTTCCAACAGCACGAGGATCCCCCTGTTCACCTATATAAAGCCACTGTCTTTCCCTACCTCCCTAAACCAGCTCTTGATGACTTCTTTATTTGCCTATAGAGCCTTGACCACTACGCTCTCCAGGCTGGGAAACTTACATTTGTCCGTGGGTTCTCCTTCACCCCGGCCTCTGCGTTTGTCAGCCTCGAAGCCTTTTTTCCACGCACCTCCCACCCCAATACCTTTTGCATCAACCTGACCAGACTGTTGCCATGTGGGGCTGTCTTTGACTCCCCACTTGGACCCTTCTAGCAGTCTCCCCACTGCCTCCCTTCTTTCTCGCTCCTACCATCCACCCTATATTACCCTGATCAAGGGTCTCAAGGAGCAGATGTGAACACCAGCCTTCTGTTGCTTGAGAGCATTGCCCAAAATAAGTATAAATGTTTCCTGCTGGCCCGCCGACCCTGAGCAATCTGTCCTCGGCCTCCCTCCCATCTTCTACTCCTACGCCAAGCCTGTGTATACACTGGCAGGACTCCTGCTCTTCCGCCAGCCCACGCTAGGCTTTCCTGCCCTGAGCGTTTATTTGCTCAGCCTCGTCACTTGGTCCGCAACGTTCTTCCCTTTCTTCAAGACCTGCCTCAAACGTGCTTCCTCCGTGAAGCCTTCTCGGTCCCCCAACCCGACGGGGAGCTCCCCACTTCAGGCGCCCGTGGAGAATGATGTTTCTTACTTCTCTCTGACACTCAGTTCTCTCCACTCATCTTTGTGATATTTATCTAACCCATCCTTCTCTCCACCCCACCAACCCCAACTCGAGCAAAGCATAAGTTATTCGAGCCCTCTGATCCATGCCCAGCACCTAGCACGCAGCCCGGCAAGGAGTGACTGCTCACTCTGGTGTTCGAATTCAATTGTTGGATCTTCTCCATTTGTTCCAGTGCATTTAACACAACAATCTCCCATTTACTCCAGCCTTTGCCTGCTGTAACCGCAGCCTGCGCTGTCCCCCACTGTTTCTTTCCCGTCCTGTGCAGCCCACCCTCAGTGCTCTCCGTAGTTCCACAAACTGTACCTTAGGCAGGATGGTATTATGTCTCCACATTCCTGGTGCCCAGCATCGAGCCAGAGCCATGGCTGGGGCTTAATAAATGTTTGTGGACAGGAGCTATGTCCTAGGGAAAATAAAAATCTAGGCTCTCTTCCGCGTCTGGGCTTGGAGTCAAATACCGCATGCTCCCCTTTCCCCCCACTATCCCACCCCCAACCAGGGCTCAGGAACTTGGCAGTGTCCCAGGTCAGCTCTGTCTACCCAGCTAGGTCATCCCAACCACCATAATGCATTTCTTTCCTTAACCAGGGCCAGATTAGAGAGCTAAGAGATGGACATTGCGTTGGGGGTAGGGGGGTGGTCCATGGAAGGAGGGTCTCTGGGCCCATTGGCCTAAGAGTGGCTCAGCTCGCTTCTCTCTAAACCCCATGAATCATGGGTAATTGTAGCCTCGCCTCCTCCCAAGAGAGCAAGCGCTCAGCTTCTGCCAGGAGAAGCGGTGGAGGGGGGCTCGGGGGGCTCTGTCTGTCTAATGAGCCTCTCAGTGTTAATTAGAACATGCTCCCTCTTTTCAGGTTGCTGCCGCAGCTGAGCCCAAGGAGGGCCACAGAGAGATGGCTACTAAGTCAGGCTGGGGGAGGAAGAGCAGCTAGCTGGGGGGCGGCAGTGCTGAGGAAGGAGGGAGCCAAGCTGGGCTGGGGGTGGTTTCACATGTGAGTGAGGATTTCCTCTGATCCAAGATTGCCCAGCTGAGAATGTTTAAGCATTACATGGAATGAGCCTGCAGAACTTGGCAAGGGAAGGCTTACGTGAGGCTTAGGAGCAGACAGTCTGGGGCGGGGCAGGACGGGGGAGGAGCTCGGAGATGCTAATGGTGGCCCCCAGGGGAAGCTGGCCTGTGCTGGGCAGGATGTGACCCCTGCGTCTTCCCTGTGTGCCCACCTCCCTGTCCGCTGTCCAAAACACAGAAAGTGCTCGACACAGCAGGGCACTGAGGCCTGCCTGGGAGCAGGGCTGCTCTTGGGAACCTCTCCCAACTCCAGCCAGCTAGGGGTGGGGGCTATTGATGACTCAGCCACTCCTAGGTCACCGAGACTGCCTCAGGTAGGGCTCCTCCTCTGGGGAGCCTGCTTTGAACCCCAGGTTGGGCTCCTTGCTGTCTCCGGTGCTCCCGCAGCACCCCGTGCACCGCTTCCTTGGAACCTACCCCTTTGCAGTTCTTGTGGAAGACTCGGGATTAAATCAAGGACCGTGGAGTCCCCCTCTTGGCTGCACCACGGATACACACATAGGGACATGTCCTTGGGTGAGTTACTTGATACAGCTAAGCCTCAGTCCCCTCATTCCTCAAATGGGGATAGCCCGTAGTCCCTAGCTCCCTGAGATAACCTGCAGATCTGGGGAGATAACGCAAGGGAACTGCTTAGCACCTCGTCCGGCCCAGAGTAGGGCTGTGAGTGCTAGCTAGTAAGTGCTACATGTTGGCGCCCACCCCTGCAGTGAGCTCCCTGAGGCCTGGAACAATGTCTTTTGAAGGGTGGTGGCCCAGGCCTTGCACATGGCAGCTGTGCGATACTGCTCCCTGAATTGGATGCAGGTGGACAGAAGGACAACCCCTGATCAGCGCTGCCTTCACCGTCATCCGTAGGCTGGCCCCCTGGTTCCGTCACCTCCGGAGGAGGAAGGAGCCTTAGATATTCCAGAATAATCTCTTGTTTCTCCAACAAGGAAACTGAGACCAGAGAGTTGGAAACAGAACCACCACTTCTCCCCTTGAGAGGTAGCCCCCGGGCGAGGCTGGACCCCGAGGCTCGGGCATGGGAGATCGGTTGTAGAAGGGGCTGCTGTCCAAAAGAGAGAACATGACTTCCACCCAGGACCTGACATGGGGTCAGGGTCTGGCTGCTACTGACTGACCACCGCCGCGTGGCCCCCTGGCTTGGACAGCACAGAGACCCGTGCCATTTGGACATCCCACACCAGCTCCAACAGGGTGCTCCTCAGAGTGGGGCACAGAGCAGGATACGAGCTCCCTCGAGAGCCTGGGTGAATTTGGAAATCTCTCCGCTGCCCTATGTATCCTCACCACACCACTTTCCTAAAGGACCCCCCAAAAGGACTTGCATGCTCTTTGTCCCCGGGGGTTGTAGCCCCAAAGACCACTGTGAGATGAAGTGACAGAGCTGAGGGCGGAGGGAACGGAAGACGGGAGAAGCTGGGATGGAGGGCCTCCCCACTGTGTGAGTATAGGGAGAGGCCGTGGGGGCTGGGTAACCCAGGGATGCCCAGGGGCAGACTTGTTCATTCGTTCGTTCATTCATTCATTCATTTGTTTGTTCTTTCACTCGTGTATTCCTCCTGTGGAGCATGTCCCAGGTACCAGCGACGGTGTGGGGTGCTGGGAAGCAAAGGTGGGCAGGGGCCGTGTATCATCTCACACCCAGCTCTGATGAGTGCTCACTCCTCACACAGACTAGGAAGGGGTTCTGTCCTCAGTCTGCTCGACTCTGTGACGGCCCTGAGAATGACATAGTCCTTGCCCTTATGGGTGGGACAGCTCTCAGGTGGCACAGAGTCAGCAGCAGGGCACTCCGTGAAAGCACACAGCCAGGCTCAGGGATACTGAGCTGAGACGTGGAGTATGAGCAGAGATTCCCCCAGGTGACATGTGATGGAGAGACAAGTGGGGAGTATTCCCAGAAAAGGAAATAAAATCTGTCAAGGCGCAGAGTCAGACGATAGCACAGAGGTCTGGGGCAAGGCAAGTGGGAATGGCTGGAACCCGCTTGGGAGCGGGGCTGGAGATGGGGTTGTGTCTGGTGGTGGGAGACCTTGGAGAAGTCTTTGTCCTACACACGGTGAGGGGCCATGCAAGGCTTTCAGACAGTGAGATGCCATGATCAGATGTGCTCTCTTTCAAGAGGGCTCAGAGGCAGGGTGGAGATCAGGTTGGAGGAACCACAGCTCCAAGGAGGGGAATGTGTTGGGCACCCCCCAGGGGCTCAGGCAAGATGGTGGCTGGCCCTGGGGTGAGGGGATGGGGTTGGCATCAGAGGGTAGGGATTGGGGAAATAGTTAAGAGGTAGCATCAGTGGGGTTTGGGATGGAGCAGAAATTGCCTAGGATTCTGGACTGGCTGATGGAACAAGACTAGCATGTTGTTGATGAGGGAGATAATGATTGTCCAAGATCCTTCCTGTCCAAGTGCTACAGGATTTCATAGCTGGTGGGACTGACAGAATCAGAACACCAAATCCTAGATCTCAAAGAAACCTAAAGCAGAGTTGGGTCCTGGCCCCAGGCTTCATGCTCCTCTCCCTCTTCAGCTCACTTAGTACTTTCCCCTTTTCATCCTCAAGCATCTTCTTCATGCCAGGCACTGGGGATATAATGGTGAATAGTAAGTCATGTGCCTGCCTTCAAGGAGGGGTCAAGTCAACAGGGAATGAGGATACAGGGCTGAAGGGCTATGACTGGGAATGGCTGCTGCTATAGGGAATCACAGAGAAGGGACATCCAACACAGCCTTGGGAGGGCAGGCAAAAGTGCCAAGAGGAGGAAGGAGAACCACAATTCTGTCCCAAAGTAAAAGAAGGAGTAACTGAGGCCAAGCATCAAGTGAGGAGGGGAGCGTGAATGTTAGCAGTAGAGGCATAGGGAACAGCATGTACAAAGCCCCAAAGAGATAGGAGGCAATGGAGGCCCAGAGAAGTTAAGCAGCTTGCCTGAGGTCACACAGTTTGTTTGCAGAAGAGATTGAAGTTGAGTTCAGTCTCTTATAAATGTGTACCACATTTTTAATCACTTCTCTCTAGCCCCTCACTTTTTGCCCTCTTCCTCCCCACCCCCAACCTATGCTTGACCCAGACAGATACTCAAGCCCGGGGAGGTGGGCTGTTCCCTCAGCCCACCCGAGGCTGGGTTCACTCAGCGCGAAGGCTCCTGATACACCCTCTACCAACCCTCACCTTTCCCACCCCACGCCTGTTGGCCCGACATGCAGACTCGTCTATGAGAATGATGTCCACTACAAAAAGGTCCATGATACCGATCAGAGCAACTCTCCATATACCACCGTCATTCAGAATTAAACTGATTCTCCTGCCTGAGCTGAAGCACAGGTTTCCTTCGGCTTTATTGGCTAGATACTCCTTGAAAAATGAACTGCACTCTCTTTGGGGGGCAAGTAGGGACCACTTTCTTCTTGTTACCTCACTCTCTTGTTCCTTTGCGCATCATAGTTATCCAAATATTATTCATTCAGCGAGCTCTTACTGTGTCCAAGACACCCCACCAAGGTGCTGGAGGAATGGTATGAAGATGGATAAGAGATAAGTCTCTGTCCTCAAGGAACACAGTCATGTGGAATTGAGAAGACTTCTTCTCTGGGCCAACTGACCACCCACATCACACTGTAGGTTTCCAGATGGACTGTGTGCCAACCCCTGCCAGGGCATTCCCGGTAACACAAACTCACTACCTCACAAGTGGGGCCTTTTCTATTTTTAACAACTCTAATTGTTAATTGAGCTAAGAGCTTCCTTTCCTGTAGCTTTCGTACGTTAGTACCACTATTTTTGCCTGGAATGATAGAAAATACATCTAATCCCTTTTTCACATGCCAGCTCTTCCACATTTAAAACTTGTTTTCATGTCTACAATTTCTCCATATGAATCCAGCCAATCCTGTTTTCCTTCTTAGGAGAACCTTGGAATCCTCGGCATTATTATTTGCTTCTTAAATGCAGCCCCAAGAATCCAGGACGGGCTCCCGATGGGCCCTGACCAGGAACCAGTGTGGGGCTCTAGCCAGCCACTTCCTTATCCGGGGGGCTTTCTCTACCCTTCTGTGCGGGCTGCTGGACTCACTTTGGCAGCTGCTTTACTGATTATTGACTCCTTTTGAGCTTACAGTCAACTGAGGTCTTTCTTCCAGGACCAAGCCTGCCCATCTTATACTAATGCTGTGGGCTTTTCAAAGCTAAGAGAACTTCAGATGTTTTTCCCTATTTCATTCAACTTTTTCATTTAAATCTTTATGTCTGGATAAGATTTTTGCAAACTCTTGGATTCTATCACTGAGGTATTTTTCTGTCCCCTTTCAGCTTTGTGTCATCAGAAATTAGTGCCCTGTCAAAAACATTTAAACAGACCGTACCAAGGACAGCGCACCACTCAACTCCCCCAGGAATTGGCATTGATGGAAAATCAACTTTTTTTTTTGAGAATTCGGTTTGAAAACAACCCACTTGACTATATTGTCATCTAATCTACTTCCTATCTCGCCCACAAATAGATCATGGGAGATTTTTTTAAATACTTTACTGACAGCCAGATGTTTCACCTACAGCTGACCTTGATGCTGCAGGAAAGAAGTGAGGTTGGTATGGCCTGACTCAGTCTTAGTGATCTTCCTGATAGCTTTCCTTCCCAAGACTCACTTTGCCCATTGAGTTAAAGAATGGTTCTTTGAAACCCGCACACTGTAGAGCTAGAAGGGACCTTGGAGATGATTTAAGATCTAGTGCCCAAGTTTGCTGATGAAGAAACCAGTGCCCAAAGTGCATAACTGGCATTCCCAAAGTCAAAGAGTTAACTAGAGCAAGACCAAGGATTGCATCCTATGTCTATGGCTCCAAGTTCAATGTTCTTTCTTAACAATATCTAGTCGTGATGTCTTTCTCTAAGCATATGCACATGAGTACACACACACACACACAAACACACACACACACACACACACACATACACACATACACACACACGGGGTTTGTTCTCCAGTAGGGGAGCTTTGGTTAATCTAGGGAATCCTCAATCTCCATGGAGGAGACCACTGTCTGCACCTCATTTTAACCTATGTGTGCCTACACATGGGGCTTGTCCTTTGCATGGACACATAAGCAAAGCTCTCTCTTCTAAGCAGCAGGTAGAGGTAGGGGCTTCCCCAGAGAGCAGTGGGCCACCTGCCTCAAGGTCTGGGGGTGGGGCAGTTTAAGCTTCCAGCTCATGGCGAGAGGAACAGAGCCCTGAACACACTGCCTAGGGGACTGGCATTGCAAAGGCGTGACCCCTGCCATGAAGA
Organism: Nasua narica; assembly: GCA_028533885.1. Taxonomy (NCBI): domain Eukaryota; kingdom Metazoa; phylum Chordata; class Mammalia; order Carnivora; family Procyonidae; genus Nasua; species Nasua narica. The sequence continues at coordinate 31,541,440 of CM052807.1, forward strand.
GGCTGGTTCGTGACAAACTGGGCTCCAGGGAAGGGCAGAAGTCAGCTCCATTTGGGAGAACTCATGGTGAAAGACGTGTGCCTGCCGCAGAGGTGGGCCCAAGTGGGGAGATCCCTGGTACCCTGGATAGCCCCCGAAGGCAGGGCCCCTTCACCACCCTCCCCGCCCCCCTTGGAGGCCCTGGGTACCTGTTTATTCTTTAGGTCAAGGGAGAGCTCGTAATCGGAGGCGTTAGGGGCGTGGGAGCAGAGCGCCGTCGCCGGGGCAGGCTGCTGCCGGCCGGGGGAGGCCACGCGGTGGGAGCCAGCCCTCGGGGAGGCACCCCCCGCCCCCGGCCGCTCCTCCTCCTCCTGCAGCTCCTGGGCTTGAGCCTTCGGGGCATGGGCACTGGGTCTGCCGGCTGCCACCGCCGCCGCTGCCACCACGGAGTCCTCCATGCCCCCACCGGCCTGGGCGCAGGAGCCATCGCTGTGAACAAAAGGCAACGGTGCTCGGTTGGGGGAGAGCGGGACAGGGTGCATGTGGGTGCGGGGGTGAGGAGAGAGACTGGGCGCTCTGGCCGGGCCTTTGGGGCACGGATGGGCCTTTCTGGCGGTGGGGACTTGTGGGGGTGCCTCCTGCCATCGCCTCTAGGGAGGGGCTGCCTTGGCAGGGGAGAGCTTCGGGCAAGGAGGAGAACCTGCATTTGAGGAGGGTATCCCAGGCAGAGGGAAGAAGCAGCTGTACTTAGAAGCAGTACGGCAGAGGGGGAAAGAGTAGACCACCTGGGCTAGAATCTGGACTCTGACTTATTAGCTCTGCGAACCTGAACAGGCTAGTCGACCTCATTGCACTTCTGTTTCCCCATCTATAAAATGGGCACAATAATAGTACCTACCTCATAGGGATGTTGGAAGGCTTGAGTTAGTTAAAGTTCTTAGGACAGTGCCTGCCCCATGGTCCCTGCTCTATATAAGTATTAACGATCATCATTACCAGTCATCTAGCTCCTGGACCAGTGGCTTAAGCCGCTGGAGAGAATTTGATTAGCACCGAACCAGCTCCATCTTTACACGGTCCCAGTGACTGTGGGGGAGGGAGGGATCCTTACAGGCTTGGCCTGGGGCATGAAGCCCCTCCAGGCCGGGTGGATGCCAGCTCTTTGGGGCTGGGGCTGTGAAGAGGAGGGTGCTTGCCCTGCAGGGTCTAGGGAAGCATCTGATTTTGGCTCCTGACCCCTCCTTCCCTCCCACGGAACCACCAGCAGGCTGAGCCGTAGCTGCTGTCCACCTCCCTGCTGGAAGCAAATACCCTCTGGCTGGACCCCCCACACCCAGCCTGTCCTGGAGAACTAGTACACTCAGGTCGTCCCCCTCCCTGGCCAGCCTGCAGGTTCTGCCCCTCCCTCAAGGCCAAGTGCAAAGCACCGGTCCATGAAGCCTTTCCGAGTGACTCCAGCTGTAACTGCTTCATCTGTAAGCACACTCGGAGCTGTGCTTGGAGAGTCCCTTCCTAGTTGACAGGAGAAGCACTGTGGCTACAGCATGGGCTCAAATCCAAGCTCTACCACAATGCGGCTTCAGTTCAGTTGCTTTTTCTCTGGGCCCCTCTCTGGTTTTCTCTTCTGTATAGTGGAGCTATGAGTACCTATTTTATGAGGTTACAATGAGGGGAAAAGGAGTCAGTATGTGTAAGCTGTTTAGCACACTGCCTGGTACAGAGTAAGTGCTCAGTAAGTTAATTCTTATTTCCCCCATCCAATCTGCCCTAGAGGCCAGGGCCTATAGTCTAGTTTATTACTGCTCCCCACTCAATGCTGGGCAAATGGTGGGTGCTCAGTTAATACTTGATGATTGATGAATTGCAGGGAGCACAAGGGCCATAGGGATGGCTCCTACGGAGGACAGAGATAGAAGATCAGGACTGGAAGGGACCCTGAGGTCCTCTAATCCAGGCTTCCAATCTCCCTTTTTCACAGATAAGGAGCAGGGGCTCAGGAGGTAGGGTGACCCTGGTCAGAGAGCCAGGCAACCTTAGGGTTTTCTTCTCCTAAGGCTTTGCCTCCATGTAAGTTGCCCCAAACCATGCCAGAGAAGAGACCTCTTCCTGTTGCTTCCACCCAACTTTGGAGTCCCTGGTGCTAGAATAACCACAGATGGGTGAAGAATCCTTTCACTCCATCTCCATCTCTCTTCCCAGCACTACTCAGCCTCATTGCCTCCATAAAGGAGAGCTCTTTGGCTGGCCCTAGCAACAGGGAGCCTCAAATTCCCTAAGGAAACCCTCCTTATGCATGCTTGTTTGTTCCATCATTTCTTGTATGACCATTAATCAAGTTGTATAGTTGAATGAGCTCTAGACATCTGATATGTCTTTTTCACCGATATCACCAAGAAGTTCTTTTTAAGAACTGTCTTCAACTCTTGTCATAGGACTTATCATCGATTCTTTCCACAGGGTACACAGAAATGGCCCTTCCCTTTCCTATCACAACCTGCCTCCAGGGGGCACCATTCAGCCTCGTGCATCTCTTCTACAGACTGTCATACTTGGTTCTAATGCCCAAGCCTCTTCACCCCAAAAGGTTTTCCACACTCTTTAGAGAACTGGTGGCTACTTGGGGCTATAAACACCTTTAAAAATAGCCCTTTGCTTTCTTTTATTGCTGGAATGTGCTTGAGAAGATGTTCTGGGGAGCCGTTGCCCCCGAATAGCAGTACTCAACTGATTGTAATGGAGGCAGGTGGATAAATACCCCGGCTTCCTCGTCCCTTGAAGAATAATCCAAGGCACATTCCACACCATCTCCCAAAGATGCCCAGCAGCCAAAGCAGTAATGAACACGTATTGGCTTCCTTCTCTTGATCCCCCACTCCTACATTGGCACTCCTTGGAGTCACCTTGTCCCAAATAAACTACTTGTGTTAAACCAAAACAAATTTTTAAAAAGAGCCTTCTTTGTGGTCCACCCCTCTGGATATAGACAGACTCCAAGGCCTTCTCCTGAACTCATTCATAGGACCTGGGAATTAGGAGACCCCTTACTGTCATCTCCAGCACATAGACATGCATTCATACACACACACACACACACACACACACAGATGCATACACAATGCCTCTAACTAGCTCTGTGGCCTTGGGTAATTTGTTCTTCCTTCTGGGTCAGTTTCCTTACTTGCCATATGATGGAAGCTTACTTATCCTTAAGCTTAGAATTCTGGGAGCTTTGATTCCAGTGCCAAGTCCAATCTATCAAGGCCCACCAGCCCCAAGGTTCCAGGCTCTCTGGCTGGTAGAACCAACTCTGCCTTTGCCCACCTCAATGCAAAGAGACTGAGAAACTGTGGCCCTCCCAAGTATACGATGAAAAGTATTAGAAAGGGGACTTTGTCCTTGCCTTCCCTTCTTAGACTTTGTCACAGACTTGTGTGGTACAAGGTGGCAATTGGAGACCCAGAAGTGCTGTCATCAATATGGCCAAGTTTAAGGTTATGTAGTGGAGGGTAAAGAACATGGGCTTTGGTGTCAGGAAGACCTGGGTTAGAATCCTGATTCTGCTACTTATTATGTAACCTTGGACAAGATACCTAACCTCTTTGTGGCTCTATTTCCACAAAATGGGCATCTTATTAATTCCTTTGCAAGGCTTCTGTGAGGAATAAATATAACTTATAAAGAACTTAATACAGTGTCTGGCACAGAGTAGCCCTTGATAAGTGGTGACAGCTGGGTGGCTGTATTCTGAGCTGGAAACCTACAGCATGAAGTTCCAAAGGAATCCCCAGAAGAACAGCATGGAGAATTCCTACGTGGAAGGGGTTCTCAACATTTAACCTACCTCAATCTTCACAAAACCGAAGTAGTAGGGTTTTCCCATCATATCCCAGACCTCCAAACCAGCTCTCATGATCTTCAGGGAGAGAAGTAAGGCAAACTGGCTTCCTGAGGCTTCCTTCCACCCTTGTTCTCCACCCACTGGAGCAACAACACAGTGAAGGGCCTTGGTCTCGGGGAGGAGGGTATCACCAAATCATGGGATATGTGACCTCTGAGAAATCCATACATATTTACCACCTTCAGGCAGGCCCCTTGGCTATACCAGCCACAATATGGGGCATGCCCTAGGCAGTCATTTGTCCAGTGTTCCTTGTGTAGTTTGGTCTTTAGTCACTAAGTGACTAAGACACTTTTGTCAAACTGTCTTAGTACTTGTCAGGGAGCGATGGGGGCCTGAGTATTTAAAACCTTTATGTGCCGACTGAGTATCAAAAGAATGTTCCCGACCTCTGTTTCCCTCTTTGTACCCCATCTGTAAAAGTGGTCTAAAGAAAGAGGTTAGAATATTCATCCTAGCTTTCGTAGCTTGGAAGGACCATCTACTTCACCTGGAGACCATCTACTTCAATCCTAGTCTCATATGGAACTGGAAACCCATTATTCCAGTGCCCAGAACATCACTCCGCTCAAGATACATCCTGTGACACTTACGTGTCCAGAGTTGACTGGGCTGACCTTACATCAAGAAACTATTGTCCCTAGTGGGTCAGATTTCAGGCAGTCTGGCACTTGGACAGGAACTGTGTGAATGGGATTCACTCTGTGACCTGCATAGCTTCCTATAAAGAGAAGGGAAGGACAGAAGGAAGAGGGATCCTGGTGATCTTAGCTATCCTGGGCTTATTAATTAGCTGTGGAAGCAGAATCCTTGAGTGGCAGCCCACTAGCCTGGAGAAACTTAGGGTCACCGATGACATAAAGGAGATGCTAGTCTCAGAAACATTTCCTGGGTTGGGATGCCCATTCAAGAAGGTAAAAAGAATGTGGGTGGCACCCAAGCAAGAGGGTTCTGTGAAGGCTTTGGCTGTGCCCACATGACATTAGGCCAACACACACACCCAGGGACCCAGGCCAAACTCTTTGGGAAGTAGGGGGAATAAGTAGTTGCTCAGAGGAATACTACACGTGCCCAGGATCAGAATGACCTGTGTGTTGGAACTGAACTTCACATCAGAAAGGGTTGCTTATGTCAGAAGCTGACTTGTACTCGGAAGGATGATAGGGACCTGGGGAACATGGCGTATATATGACTCCCTGAGGGTTCCAGTGACCACTCCCTCCTGTCTATCATCCCTGCTTTCAGCATTGACTTCCTAAAATGTAGATACTTTAATATCAATCCTTTGCTCCAAAAGCATCAGTGACTTCCCAATACTCCTGAGATTAAGTCCACTGGCATGGACTCAGGAGCACTGGTGATCTTGCCCCGACCTCCCCTTCCAGCCACATTTCCACCAAGTGACCCACCCACACCAGACACACTGACATTCTCCCCAAATCTCCACACACTCTTGGACCACCGTGCCTCTCATGTGACCTCCTTCTGCCTTGCAATGCCGTCTCCTATTCACGCTCCTCCCCTCCCACCCCTCCTTTCTCTGCCTCATCAACTCTTCAGGACTCACTCATTGCCCAGAGTCAGTTCCACCCTCCCATGTGCTCTAATAGTTGTTGGCACTTGCCTCTATTTCAGCATTGACCACTTTGTGTTCTGTTTATTCATCGATATGTCTCTCTCCACTAGACGATGCCACGTACACCTTTTTATCCCTGGCACTTATCACAGTGGGCTGGCTCATAAGATGCGTTTAATAAATGTTAAATGAAAAGATAGATGGCAGGATGGGTGGATGGATGGGCATCGTTTAATCTCTCCTACTTGCCCACAGGCAGAGATACTGAGGGGGGCTCAGTGATGCCCCACCCAGACCCTCCTTCAAGAAATTACCTGTTGCCCAGCTCTGGCAGTGCTGTCGGAGACTGCCCTCTGCCGTCAGCCCCATCAGTCCCATCAGATATGGTGTCAGCTGCAGAGAACTCCTTGGCCCAAAGTCATATCATTTTGGGGGCTGTCCAAATCCAGAGACTGATTGAAGTGGGGATATAAAAGTTTGGCCATATTTACCCAACATGGGGCAACTTTGATAGCTCATTCTCACTCCAGAGCCCCAGGGGATTGGCTGAGGCTTCCATTGGCCCTCCATCACTTGGACTTCTCCCTTTGTCCCATGCCATGTTCCTGCCTTCCCTTCCATAGGTGGTGATCCCAAGCGCATCCTTTAGTAGACATTTAGCACTCTCAACTCAGGTTCGGCTTCCCAGAGAACCCAATCAGTGACAGATAACCGGCTTCTCTTTATTCTTCCTTTTTCTCTCGACAGCCAGAATTACTTGGGTCTGCCTGCCGACCATCCCGTAGAACCTTTCCTGGTTCCCAACACCTTTGAAAAAACTTTCCTTCCAGAGAGTTCACGCATGCCACATTTTACTTCCACATTCAGAGGCTTTATAGACCCCGTAGACCCAGGCTAAAAACACTATTCTAGAGAGAAGATCATGGCATATGCATACTGCATATGCTGAGTACTGTGCCAAGGGCTATAGGCAGCTCTGGTCATACAGAGAGATGGTTTGGTTATCACCCATCACTGAGCTTTCAGACACAACTTATTATTATCCTAACACGGAGGACATCCTCCCTCACAGGTGGGACAGCTGGAGTGGAGTAAGGCCTCTAGTCTGCAATTCACTAGTTGGCTGACTCGGGTGAGATACCTAACTTTTCTGCACCACAGTTTGCTCAAGAGAGTGAGAAAGAGAAAGTGAGTGAGCTCGTAGATGGGTTTGCTGGTCACAACGAGACATACAGCCTTTCCATGAGGACAGAGTGTGAAGGAGGGCAAGGGACTCCGGCATTGGTGCTCATGTAGCCGCTGCCAGGGAGCTGACTCCGGTCGGCGAGTGTCCCCACTGGTGACCAGGGTGAGGTCATGTTGCCCACCGCCGGGAGCTGCAGGGACAGGAGTAACTGGAGGGCCGGGAGAGGGCACCTCGGCCCATGCTGCCCTACCAGAGGCTGGCTTGGGTGGGAGTCCTTGGCAAGAAGGTGGAGAAAGGAACAGGGAGGGCCCCGGAGGCCCAGCCCCTGAGGGGAGTTTGTTGGTGTTGAGGGTTAGGAGGGGGGGCTGCTGGAGGAGACTGTTTTCCCTTCTGTGCAATGGCTAGAGCAGTAATTACTAGACACCTTGCTGGGAGGGATTGGAAGCCTGAAGGACCCCTCAGGCGGGAAGAAACTCCAGAAGGCCTGACCGATTGCCCTACGTTAGCCCAAACTCTGCCGGGCTTTCTTCAAGCGCTTCTGGAACAAAGAAACTAGGCATTTATTTTGCAGACAAAAGCTAAAACACTCCTCGCATCTGGAGATTTTTCAGCCGTTACTAAAACACTTCTTTTTCCTCCCGTGTTTGAATCAATAAGGTGGTGGGGGAGGGTCAGAATAAAGGCGCCGAGCAAGGGAAGCCGAGGGTCCACCGGGTCGCAGGTGCCGTGGGGGGAAAGCCGGGATGAGCAGAGGGCCGGTACTGCAAACAAAGTCTCTCTGTGCTGATTCTAAGGGCGAAATGCTTAGAAAATGCTGAGAGCACGAGGCTGAGAGTCAAGGCCCAATCCTGCCTCGGTCAGCGTCCCCTTCCCTCTCTGTGGGCCCCAGACCCTCACTGCACCATCTCTGCTCGTGGCTCCCCTCCCTCAACACCCAAGGACACAGGAGAAGCCTCCCCTTGCTTCCCTTATGTCATTGATTCCATGCCCGCACCTGCCCCGACCCATGGCTCCTTGACCTCCATTACCCAAGCTGGAAGCCAGGTCTCAGAATAGAAAGCCCTGGAGCGAGGCAGCTGTGGCTTTCCGGGCCCGTTCCCCTGCAGAAGCTGCCCTGACTTCATCGGCTGCGACAGATGCTTCTCCCTCCCCTCTCCCAAGGGCCCTGAGAGAGTAAGTTATGCTCTCCTGTTGGCTCCTCGGAGATGCCGGGCTTTGGTCTCACAGCTGTTCCCAAAAGGTGTTGGCTAGATTGGTTTGCTGGTGGGGGTTTCCCGTCCGAGGAACCACAGTCCTTCCCTGGAACCGCACCTGCCCCGTGTCCAGGCCCGCCATAGCTCGGCCCTCTCTCCGGGTTGGTCACAGAAGCAGCTCCGGAAGACCATCCCCAGATGTCTACTGTGGGAAACCCCCCTGCTCAGCCCACCCCAAAACCGAACGTCAGCACCGGGGCGCGTCAGAGCCCACGGTCCTCTGGGGAAGCTGCATCTAGAAGTTTCCTCGGGACACCCCCCTCACAGGCTCCCAAGCAGGCCACACTGACTAATGTCATCTTATTGCCACTGGACTCCTAATAGTCTTGAGTGTTTTATTTTCCCACAGCTAGACGTAGATCTGGTAGGACATCCTCCCCGCGCCCTGTCCCTTTCCCAGGACGCAGCACCCAACATCACAAATGCACGTTTCTCTCAGCCCAAGCACAGAGAACTCATGGTGCCCCTAAACACACTTGGGATTTCCTCACCTTTCCTCACATGCTTGCGTTAGTAAGAGAAGAGCGTTCCCACGCCTGACGGCTTCATGGCGGCCTGGCCCTGCCGTGAAGCTCCCACTTTCTAGATAGTTCTAGATGGTTCCTCTAGAACCATCTCTGAACACCCGGCCTGAAGTCATCGAAAGCTGGTGCAGACAACACTCGAGATTTACAGCCTAGTAAAACTCGGGGTCTTATTTAATTGTTTCTTTTCTTATGAGCCACTTTATATGTGCAGATAGGAGTGACCTATATGTAAGGTACAAAGAAAAATATTCCCTTGTACCCAGCTCGAGAAATGGCACACGAGAAGCCTTCGTACCCCACGTATCCCTCCTTCTCTCCTCAAAGGAATCTTCGTCCTGAATTTGTGTTTATCGCTCCCTCGCTTTTCCTCAGGGGCAGATTCCTTCCCTGTCTTTACGTAAGCAGGGGAGGCTGCTCGGCAGGGAGCCGTGTCTGCAGAGCGAGCTCAAGGGGGAGGCTCAGGAACATTCAGGATCCTGTGGACTCCAAGCAGGTCAGGAAGTCTCTCCAGGGGGCGATGGCCACAGGCCCATCCTGGGGGACAGAAACAATGGCAGGGGTCTGGCCGCAATCCCGGGGATCTGGGAGCTGGGTGGTAGCCATTATCTTGGTAAGGAAGACTCTCAGGAAAAAAAATGGACTTGTTCTTTAAGGGCCGCCCCTTAGCCCTTTGTGGTCTGGAAGTGTAATCATCTCCGAATGGGCCACGGCGACTGTCTGTCGGGAGCCACACAGATGATGCGTGGAGAGGTGTCCTCAAGAAAGGCATCAGCCCACAAGCCAGCCAGGAGCCAGGTCCGGGGTGTGTGCGCCTTCGGGGTCCCTGCGAGGAGGGAGCACAGGAGGCCGCGGGCAGAGTTGGCCCGTGCATCATTTGGGGTCGCAATGCGGCAGGTGTAAGTGTGGACTAGATTTGAACATTGACTCTGCCTTGACTTGCTGTGTGGCCTTGGGCAAGTTGCTTCACCTCTCTGGGCCCCACTCGCTTCTCTATGAGAGAATTGAGGTAGGAATGTGGGTACGATGCTCAGTAGGTCCTATATAAGAAGCAACTGTCTTTGTCCTTCCTTTGGATTTCCCACAGGCTATTTTGTTCAAATAAGAAAATAAAAAGGAAAGCATTGCTCGGTATCCTTATAATATTACAAAAGAATATGAAAAAGTAGGAGGGATGTGACTTCAGAATAAAGAACCGTCCTTGAACTTCAACTATCCCTTCCTTTGCGTTCTTGTGCCAGAGTTCTTGAAATGGAGAAGGATTGTTCTTTTCTGCATGGTATAATTTGGGCAGCTCCGAGTTAGAAATGATGCCAAGAGAAGCTCACCAGAGATATAGGGGCTGGGAGGCAGCCGAATATAACGAGTCAGAGATTATGAACCACGTAGACTGCCCGTGGTTTAAAATCCAGCCACACACCTGCTGCGTGACATTGGCCAGCGCCTTGACGTCTCCCAGCCTGTTTCCTCGGGTGTGAGGTGGGGGACCTACCACATGACTCTGCGGCAAGAGTCACTAGAACAATGTCCACAAAGCCTCGGGCACCTACTGATGCTCGCTCCGTGTAGGTTTCCTTCCCTAATCTGGGCATGTCGTGCTTCCCCATTTTCTGGCTCGAGAGCGATTACTCCCCGGAGAGCAAAGCCCTCATCCAGTTCCTCTTGGGTCTCGCAGAGCCCTATGATGGTGACCCACACATGCCAGGTGTGGGCACAGTGCATTCCAGAGGCCGGGCGAGACCCATGCCCGGCTCTCCTGTATCCTCGTGGCTATAAAGCCCCTTTATTCTATCCTCCTCCTGTCCCACCCAGACCAGCCCTGCCTCATCCCAGCACAGCGGATGTTTCTTTGGTCTTGAGCCATTTCCAGGGAAAGATATCCTCCCGGCTTCTCACATGCCAGGTTCTGCCAATTGCCAGGGGAAAGGTCTCTGGAAGCCAACAGGTGCCCGTAGCAGTCAGGCGTGTGCTTTGCCAAAAACAGGAGTCTTAGGACATGAGAGATGGAAATGACCCAATGGCCAACAGTGGAGGACACTGCTCTGGGCATCCATCAAGCTGCCAGGGAATGTGATTTTTTCCCCTATTTCCCTAGAGCCACCTTCCTCATCTTTTGCCTTCCTACTTGAAGTGCTTCCTAATGTCTAGCTTCAACCTTTCTTGCTGCAAGCGTACAGTCGTAGAATGGCCGTGCCATCTTCCACATGCCTGTGGGTTTTGCACGTCATCTCCAAAAGTGTTTAAGATGAAGGGACGATGTGGGGCATGCTGGCTTTGGAAGGATGCCTCGGAGATCCCATCTTGGGGGGCCACCCACCCCTCCAGGCAGGGCAGGGGTCAGTGCCAGGCCAGAAACCTTTCCCCAAAAGGGTTCCACTGTTTCCTCCTCTTAAGAGAGCAGGCAGTCAAACTGTCCACCAGCAAAGAATTTTCTGATAAAATGCTTCTGCTTTTAATCTCATCTTAGCCTACACTGTGACGGCCTGGTGCTGGGTTAAATCATTTCCTCTCCTGCCCTGATGTCTAGAAAATTTCCTCCCCAGGCCCGTTGGCCCTGCTGGATTGGCATTTATCGGAGCCTCTAGCTTCTTTGATCTTTTCCCCAAATTGATCCCTTAGTTTTCAGAGTCTCTCTCTCTCTCTCTCTCTCTCTCTCTCTCTCTCTCTCTTTCAGAGATATTGGACTCTTTTTAGCCAACACTCCATATGTCCCAGGCTAAAAGCCTGAATAAAAGACCTGAAAGGCTGCCTCCTTCTCCATGCCCATCACTTGCCATCCAGAGGAGGGACTCGACCCTATCTCTGAAGGCCATAGCTCAATGTCGAGGGTAGTGTGTCCCCTCCTACTTGCCATCCCAGGGGCTCCACCATTTGGCCCTCATCCCCTGAAGTAGTCAGCCCATTCTCTCTAAACTTTTCCTGGTCGTACCTGAATTTCTAGGTCCCTTCTCTGGGACTCCTGAATCTTGATTGATTTCTCCCTCTCTGCTCTTGAGAAATCCAGCTTTAAAACAGTTACCATTGGTGGGGGGCTTTCTATGTGCCAAGAACATTTCCATGCAGCATCTCATTTAATCCCCTCAACCTCAAAAGAGGTAAGTGCTTTTGTTACCCCCATTTTGCAGATAAGTAATAATAATTGAGGATTAGAAAGCTGAAGCTGTTTAACCGAGGTCCCAGAGTTTGTAAGTAGCCAAGTTAGGATCTGAAACTGGGTTTGTGTCTGTGCTCTCAACTGCTCCACATTCTAGAATTTCCTTAAAGTTTTCCTGAATTCATCTTTGAGCCCAGGGTACTTGTTGACGACCTCCTCACTTCTCTCTTCTTTTCCAACCTAAAAGGGAATCCACAACAACACTCATCCCTTGGCCCTTGGAGAAGAAAAGAGACCCCCCCTATTTTAAAGTTCCTTATTGATCGGTAATTACGTGTAGTACCTGTTCACCAATATTATTTCTCATCATGAATTCATAAATTCACACTACGGTATCAGTCTCTTATAAATTTGTTTCTGGTGAGTCCATTCCCCTGAAATCCGAGGACCTCAGGGTAGCCTAATAGCTCCTCCAAACCTGCCAACCCACAGCCTGGATTAGAACCCGGGAACCACGCTGAGATGCCGCCAGTCCTTGTGGGTGGTGACGCCTGGCACATGGCCGAGGCCGCATGTTCCAATGGTGACAAGCAGGATGCAGGGCTTAATGTCACCGCTCGGAGCAGCGCCTCTCTATATACGGGCTTGTCTTGATTTCTGCCAGCTTCTATCTTTCTACCGACGCTTCTCATTTCTTACTTATGCTCGCACTAGTATGGATGTTGCTGGACCCATCTGCTTCTTAGGGTCTCCCGTCTCCCTGCCCCCTCCACCTTTTGCTTTGTAAATGCTCCTGGGGGCTCTGTGTGTAAGCCTCTGCCGCCCCGGCCAGGATAGCGTATCTTCTTATAAAATCATGGCTGCAGGGGCCTTGGGGATTAGTCGGTTCACCCATGTGGTAGCTAAGGAAACTGAGGCACAGAGACGTCTGGGGGTGGAAAGCACCAGCTCTCCTGGAAGCCTGGGTTCTAGACCCTGTTCTGCACTTGACCTCTCTGTGTGATAACGGGTGGGGCGTCCCCGGGGACTCTTCCAGCCCCGCATCCTGGGGTTCGAAAGCAACAGCCCCTTTCTTTTTGCTGCTGTTGGCACGTCTCCCTGTTGGAGACAGCAGTATGTGCTGGTCCTCCTTCACAGACACCTGTCTTTCCTGTTTTTTTTGTTTTTTGGGTGTTCCCCTCCACCCCCATCGTCACAAAAGAAATCTCCAAAAAGCTCTTTTCTCAAGCCATTCCAAGGCCTCTGCCAAAGGCATTAAAGTCGTGAGGAATGTCTGATCTGATTAAACCACTCTTGCTGCAGAGTAAAATGATTTCCTTGCTTTCGGTGTGACGAGACAGACTTCAAGCCCTTTCTGTCATCTATCAGAGATGCTTACTGAAATTATACATTATTTTTATGGTCATGTTATTGGTTGAAAGATAAATGAATGGGAAACGATGACTTTCCAAAGGCGAAAACAAAACAAAACCAAAAAGCGTAAGAGATAGTGAGGTTAGAAAAATCTCTAGGCCTGCGAAGAGAGGTTATTCTCTCTGGGAGTGAAAAAGGAATACCCAAAAGCCTCGAATGAGAAGTTTCCAGTAATGGAAAAAAAGAATCTGTTTCCCCCAAATTGGATGAAACTCTGTACTAATGAGCAGCAACTGAGCACAGATAGTCAGACCTTCCTTTGGTAGCTTTCATTTTGTTGTTCTGGGAATACTATCTTTAGTTATGTTTATTTCTTTAAATAATAAAGCCTAAAGCTTTCCGTGCCCCCACACCTGCCGGAAAAATACTCTCAGTCATTTCTCTCTTCAGCTCAGTCCCTCTGTGTTTACCTACTGCTGCCTGGAGTGCTCAAACAGCCTCGTTTGGAGGGTGAGGGGGTCGGAAGGAAAGGCCAGCCTTCGCGGTCCCTGAACTACAAACCAGGGTCTCTGTGAAGAGCCCATTGGGAGCAGCCCCATGGGGAAGTGGGACCCAACCGGTCACTCCCCCATCACGCTTTTACTCTCCATGCTTGATAACACCTCCCTTCTAGGGGCCCCGGTGGCTCAGTTGGTTAAAGCCTCTGCCTTCCGCTCAGGTCATGATCTCAGGGTCCTGGGATCGAGCCCCGCATTGGGCTCTCTGCTCAGCAGGGAGCCTGCTTCCCCCCCTCTCTCTGCCTGCCTCTCTGCCTACTTGTGATCTCTCTCTGTCAAATAATAAACAAAATCTTAAAAAAAAAAAAAACAAAAACAACCACCTCCCTTCCTGTGTCCCCTGACTCTGGTAGCAAAAGCCCTCACAGGCGCTTGGTTCAAATCCCGGTTTCGCCCTTCGCCAGGCGAATGGCCCTTGGACAAGTCACTCATCATCTCTGATCCTCACTTTGTCTGTAAACCTGGGACTCATAACATTTTACGAACTTTCAGCAGGAATTAAATAAGACCCTATCTGCCTAGCACACAGCAAGTGCTCAATATCTCACAGCCGGTATTCTCGTTCTTTCGCTCGCTCACAGGGAAGGGACACAAAAGAGAGATAGAGCGAGGAGGATTTCTCTAAACACCTCTAAACGCACTGCTGACAGCAAGCTGTCTGTCTTAACTCTCAGAAGCCTGGCCTCGCTCACACCCCACAGCCCAGCACGGGAAGTTCCCCAAGTGCCCTCTGGTGACAACCTAGGATCTCACGGGGAGCGGGAGGGAACAGTACCTAAGGAAATTGGCCTGGACAAATTCTCGACTACAAATGTGAGTTTCACATCGCAGCTGAGGAAAACTCTCTGAACAGAAAGTCAAAAATCGTGACAAGACAAAGCTTCCCTAATATATTCTCTGGAATTAAGAGTGAGGGTGGCGGAGGACATCCCCTACCAAGCTATCAAAGCATTTTGATATCCGTCTCGTCTTTTGTGCCTCTGGCGGGGAAGATGCAGATGGGACATAAAGCACAGACAGGTGAAGAGAAAGGCCACGTGGTTCATCAGGGGGCAGATTTCTCTAGCTCCAGGACTGAATTCTTCTGCCATTTTCCTTGTGCTTATCTGCAGATATAAAGCCTGTGGATTCTGCTGGAACTCCACAGAAATCCTCGGGAGACCGGGGAGCAAAGCGAACCTGCTCAAACTGCCCCAACAAGAAGGAGCAGCCCCTCCCCTCGCCCTGCTGCTTGGCCCTTCCCACCATCGCCAGGAATCCTGCCTGGGCCCCACAGCCGGCAGCTGCTCCATTCCAGGGCATCATGGGAAGTGTCACAGCACGGCATTAGGTCGAATGATCCCGGCCCTCGCCAAGGCCTTTGGGAACTAACCACTGGATGCCCAAGGAGACCGGACCATTTCTCCTTGCCCTTGCCTGCCTCCCCATTGCCTTCCCGGTGCTCCGAGGCAGAGACCCCAGAGTCCCCCACCCCTCCTCGGGCCTGCGAGGGAAACTGAGTCTTCTCGGTGATTCTCCAGGGGACAGGGATGCAGTTCCGCAGCCCCAGAATGAGCCCTACCCCCTCCACCCGGGTGGGGCAGCCTCGGAGCCTGGGAGATGACTGATGGAGCTGGCACGTGGGGCCCAGGCTCCCTAGCCCAGCTGTTTGAAGACTGAAAGGTATCGATTGGGAATTTAATTGCTCCGTAATCTCTGAGTAAACACTGGCTGGTCCATTGATCGCGCCCCAGGCTGGCTGGGGAGAGCCGGGAGGTGGAACAGAGGCGTCAGCAATGCTAACAAAGGGTTCTCCCCGATAGCAGCATCCTCGGAAGCAAGTCCCTTCCTCGAGGGTGGCAAGGAGCACAGCCTCCAGCAGAGGCTGGGCTGGGTGGTAAGTGCAGACCATGGCCCCCAGGACAGGGCGGGGGCACGGGACGGGGCTGCTCGGGGGCTGGAGCGCTCCTGCGACACGGTATTCTCAGTGGGAAGTGCAGGCTGCTCCAACCCTTTTTTTTTTTCTTTTTAATGAGGGAAAATGTAAAATTGCATGCCTAGAGCTATAAAACCCTGGGAGGTTGCACCCTAATATGTTGACAGTGGTTAATTCTATATATACTGGATTCAATTATTTTCTTCTTTACATTCCTGTATTTTCCACATTTCCAACAACTAGCCAGTATAACTTATAATCAGAGAAAATAGAGGTGATTTAATATCAAAAGAAATGCCTGGAAGGATCTCTCCTGTGCTCTTTAAAAAAGAAAAGAAAAAAAAAAACCCCTAGCTCAGCGGAAAGGGGTTGCATTTTAGAGGTTAGACTTGGGCTCACCTTCCGCCTCCAGAACCGACGAGTACGGTCCCTCTACCAAGACACGGGACCTCTCTCCATCCCAGATTCCTTATTGACAAATGGGAATAACAGCTGTGTCACAGAATTGGGATAAAATATCAGGAGGGCTAAGTGCGACATCCCTGGTATGTTCCATGAATAGTACGTCCAAGAAATATCAGTGTCTCTTCCGCCCTGGAATAAGGGGTACGTGAGGAAGAAGGACTAAACACCAGGGGTACTTCAGTTGAGACTGCTGGGGCCCCTTCGGATCTCTCGTTCCTCCCCAGGGCTGGGGGTTGTTCCGTTTCCTCCCTAGGGCTCCCCTTTTCTGAGCTCCCATGCCCACCCCGGTGAGCCTCCTCTCACGACCCTCATAGAGGCCAATTTTCCTCAATTTGGCCCCGTTGCCACCCACAGAGACAAATGGCCTGCCATTCTGCGGGATGCTGGGAGGTGGCTGGCCAGCCCCAGGGTCATTGTTCCGAGTGTCACCGAGAGCCTGAGAGGGAGGAGAGCCAAGGGATTAAAGTAGGGCTGCAATTACTAGCCTATTCAGTTCCCTAGAATAAAGCCCTTGTCATTAGCTAGTAGCAGGAGGAGGTAGGGAAGGGGGAAGAAAGAGCCTGGCCGGCACTTGCTGCCCCTGGGCGGCACCACCCCCAGCTCTCACCTGAGGGCCATGATACTCAGGAAGCGGAGGCAGTTTGCCTACCAGTTTGGTTTGCGAGCCGAGGCACCTTTCTCCAGTGGTCCAGCCTCGGAGGCCTCGCCAGCCCCACAACTGCTCCATTGCACCCCAGTCCCTTAGGCCCACCCCTTGGCCTCCTTTCTTAGGGATCCCCAGCTTCCAGAACTTGCTGCACTTTGGGTCTCCCCACTTCTTAGAGCATCACTCCCCGGAAGGCTCCAAGTCCCGAGTTTCTCCTGACCCCATCCCCCAAAGGCTGTCCCAGCAATACCCCCTCCCCCAGGGCTGGGGCTTGTGGCCTTTTTGGGAGGGGGAAGGATTTCTCCCGGCCGGTCTCTCCCCTGGGCTGAGGGCTTGCCTCCGGTGGTGGCAGCCCCTCTCCACAGGTGTGATCGGTGGGGCTGTGGATGACCAGCCGCCGTCCAGCCCCCAGGGGATGAGTCCATTGGCCTCAGGAAGGCATTCCTGCTCAGCCTCACAGCTTGGGTTCTGCGGGGAAGATGACAGACATCCCAAACTTGGAAATTTATGGAAGGAGTCAGCTCTGAGGTCACACGTCAAAGGCCTCAGTGACCCTGAGACCTGATTGATTGGTTTAGCTTTCTTATTGGGGTCTCCTGTTAGAGACCAATGGACTTATCCCCAGAGAACTCCAAGGAGGCTGATGGGGCTGGAGCCTGGCTTGTCCCAGAGCCCGGCAGCCCAGTCCAGGCTCCCCAAGGGCGGCCCAGGGGGCTTGGGGACCCACCCACCCTGCGCCAGCCCTCAGCCCCATCTCTGACCTTGGCACATTCTCATAGTGAAAGTCACAGGGAGGTCTAGGCTACATTCTGGAGGTGGGACCCTGGTTAAAGGAAAGGGATTAGGGGCTATGAAGGAGTCACGGAGAGGGCTGGGAGCAGGGATGTCGGGAATCCAACAGAAGAAAACTATCTTAGGATGGAATTCACCCAGGAAACCAAGACAGACGGACTTGACTGGCATATACACTGTTGGACTGTCAGAAAACATCCAGAAGCCCTCCTCCCAGAGAAGCCGAGAAACTGACGTCAGAGACACAGACAGACCAACCGACAGACAGACAGACAGAAATAGACTCTAGGAAACTACAAACCAAACAGACGGGACAACTTGGAATGGCTGGGAACAGAGGCAGACAACAGCTGAAGGTCTGGACCCAGTGGGGACAAGTCTCCCTGCCCCACACAGAGGGGAAGGCTGCGGTGGGCAGTGCTCTCAGACCCTCCACGATCAAATGTTCGCCCACCCTCCTTCCCAGAGCACCTCCGCCCCAACCTCGGCGCCTGTCCCTCCAAGGGGAAACTAAGAGCATAGATTTCCTACCCACCCGCCCCAAAGCCTGGAAAAGAAACCCATTCCCTTGGCGCCCCGGCCCCCATAAGGGGGGAGTACCCCTCCCCTGCCCCCACGTGCACCCACCCTCTCTCCCACACAGCCCACCGGCTCCTCCCTCCCCTTCCCACCAGAATCCAGGGACTCGGGGTGGCCCCAGCAGGCAGAGGAGTGTGGGCACGGGAGGGAATGGAAAGCAAGAGAGTGAGAAGAGGAGCATGAAACCCTGGGGAGGATTTCTGCGGCCGCCGCCCCCCCCCCCAGGACTAAGCCTGAGGACACCCAGCGATCTGTCTTCACCGAAGGCTGGTGCTTGGGTGGTGGTAATTAAACGTTCCTGAACTGAGCTGGATTGATGGGGTGGGAGGCAGAGTAGACAGCTTCCCTCTCTTCTCCCTGCCTTGTGAAGGAGGACATGTCGACGACTCCACTAGTGTCTGAACGGCGAGAGCTCGTGGGGAGGGGCCGGAGCCCACTCCACTCTCTGCCCTCTTTCTTTTCTTCCCCGCCCCCACCCCCCATCTCATTCTCCTATTTCTTTCTCTCTCCAGTCAGTTTCCAGGCGAGCCATCATCCATTTGGGGGTATTATGGTGCCACACTAGACGGGGAGTCCCTCCAGAATCCAAGTGGCCTTCCTCGTGCTTCTGTCCCCAGCACAGAACTTGGACCCCATGCCACCCAGGGCGCCGGCACAGGGCTTGGTCCTTCCCTGTGCCTTCCATCCTCCAATCTGGTCAGCCCTGGACTGAGGGATCCCGGGGGTGTGCCACTGGTTTTGGCTTCACTCCTCTAGTTCCCTTCTCAGAGTCCTGCCTCCTCCCTGACCCTGGTTTCCCAGTAGTAACACCTTTCAGGGGTGGGTTATATGTCCATAGCTACCATTCTGGTTACTGTCTAGTTACTTTCCGAGGGACAAAGGAGGAAAGAAAGACCATGGAATCATTGAGTCCTAAACCTGGAAATGCTAGCAGTAGGAGTCACGTGCCCTCAGGGCAAGTCTGGGCACTGGTACTTCCCAGTCTTGTGATTGCGGGCAAGGCCCTTGAGTGCTCCGAACCTCCCTCTACTCTCACGTGAGGCAGGGATAAGAAAACCTGCCTGGTCTAACCTCGCGGAGCAGCTGAGAGACTCCATGAAACGATACAGCAACGTTCCTTTCCCGATCGATCACCCTCTTGATTCTACAGATGGGGAAACTGAGGCCCAGGGGAGCTAAGCAACTGGCTCCAACGAGTCCCAGCAACAGGAGACCGGAGATGGGGCAAATTCCTGGCCAGAATCCAAGTATCTTGACTGCCAGTGAGGTGAGGTCAGGAACAAGTAAAGACGAGAGAAATGTGCAGAACTGAGACAGGAAAATGGGTGGAAAGAGAACAAGGCGTTAACAAGGGACCCGGGCTCACAGCGCGAGGATCAAGACGAGCGGGAGGAGAGGATCTGGTGTCGGGGAGGAAGGGGAGAGCTGGAGGGACAGGTGGAGGTGGAAGAAGGAGGACGACAAAATAGCAGGCGAGTGTACCGGGGGACAGGAGTTCAGCCGCTCAGAGTGGCTCTCCTTCCCCTCCCCTCGCTGAGGGAGTGACTGACACGGAACAGAAGTATTTCCCTACACTTAGATTTCCGGAAAGTGTGGAGCTAAAGAAACCCAAAGAAAGCATAGAGGCGTCAGTCCTGAGATGTGACATGTGCCCAGCAAAGGGCTGGGAGCTGATGCGCAGGGAGGAGGGGTCGGAGTGCGGGAAGTGGCCGCGCCGAGAGCTGCCTTCCGGGGCTCGGGCACCCACATTTCCACGTCAGCGTCCACAGGCAGAGCGCTCGGGGGCTCCCCGCCCTCCCCCCAGCGCAGGCTTTGCAAACATGATGACCAGGATGGACAGACACTTAGATGAACGGGGATGGACTCCCCGGTAAAACAAAAAACTTCTAGTACATTTAAAAGCTACACCAATAGCTCTTTTGGTGACTATGACTACTTCCCACTGAAGGCCGCTATGTTGTTGACAATATTGGAAAGACCCCAAATACATGCTGTAAAACCTCTATTTTCTGTCTCATTAGATTGGCACGCTGCGCTTGTGCCAGTCAAAAAATGTAAATATGTATATATATTTAATTTTATTACCCTAAGATGTCATCAGTAACTATTAAATGACCTGAGAGTTCCCTAGTAAAAAAAAAATTCATTAATTTTTTAAAACTAATAAAAGAAAGAGGGACCATGACTAACCCACAACAACGTGAAGAAAGCCCAGGACGGGGATAAACGACCCTTGACTCCACACTCCCCCTTCCTTCCCAGGTCAACGGCTATCTCAGTGAAGTGTTGAAATCCTGAAAATTAAACTCAGTCATCTTGGCTCCTTTATGGAAGAAGAAAGAAAAGAAAGCGTCAATCTTTGCTCTAATAGAAAGGATGGGTGCTACCATTGGTGGAACCCCTCCTGAGCCCCAGACGACCTATGTGATTTTATATATATGTATGTTACACTCTGCATAGTCCAATTAATTACCCTTGACATTTAAAAAGATGCCATTTTATGTAGGCCGTTTGGGGGAAGGAGCCTAAGTTTGGAGTTTGAACTATAGGGTATAATGACCTCAAGAGTTGGGAATGGCTCATCGGGGGTCCAGAGCAAGGAAAGAGAAACAGAAGCAGGAGGCAGGAGGTAAAAACAGACAAACAAGAACACAGGACTCAGAGGAAGAGGCGCTGTGTGGTGTGCTTTGCTCCGAGGGGAAGGGCAGTGGGGGTGGGGAAGGGAGGACGGCCACCGCGTCATTCCCACCTTTGGGAGGCCAAGTCGGAGCAGGCGGGCTTCTGTTCAGCGTCAGCGGCGGGACAGCAGAACTGGTGTAGCACAGTCTCATTCCTGAGGACAGAGGAGAGGGACAAGGTCAGAGGTGGCCTCGACAGGCAGGGCCCAGCCAACACCAAGCCATCCCTGCCCTGAGAACCCTGGCCACCTCTTGCAACCCCCAGACCTCCCTTCCACTACCTCTTCTGCCTTCTGAGCCCCCAGCCCTGCGGTAGATTCCTCTGCGTAGGATTTTCCATTAATTCACTGCTATCTTTTATCATTATAGTTCTTTATAACCCTGCTCCCCACTTCAGTCCAGCAAGGCGGAACTGGGTCTATTCATCTATGATGCACAGAACTGAACGTGTTTAAGCTGATCATTTGCAAAGATAGAAAGCACTCATAGGGAGATTTCAGTGTTGCTGGCTGAAAATCCAAGGCATGGTGCTTGATGAGGGATTTGTTTGATGCAAATGAGAAAGCCAACCGAGGTAGAGATAAAGGTTCTAGTGTTAACTCTACAGCTAGCCAGCTGTGGGATACCTCGCTCACCTTTCCCAGGTCTCAATTTATTAGCTAATGAAATAAGGGAGTTAAACTACAGAAGCGGTCTTCAGCCCTAGCTGCTGATTAGAATCACTAGGAGACTTTTCCAAGCATCAGTGCCTGCTCACCCCGCCCCCCACACCCCTACCAGGGACTGATTCTCTTGCTCTGGCCCTGGTTAGGGGCTCCAGGCCTTTTTACAAGCTCCCTGGGTGATTTCAACAGTAGCCAGAATTGAGAGCCATCAGACTAGATGATTTCCAAGTTGCCTTCCATCGTCAAAACTCTGTGATTCTAATATCTACCTTGAGCCACCTTGCAATTTACTATTAAAATTACTTTTGGATACAGTCATGCTACATGTTGTCTCCTCTCCCTTAGCAAGCATTCACCAACATGGAGTCAGAGAATGTCAGACCTGGAGGGGCCCCCGAAAATTGCCTGAAAGACGTGTTTAAACTGCCTTTAGCCTCAGAACACTTTGTCCAAACCCAGTCTTTCCTGGGAGCCCATTTTGTCAAGCAACCAAAGTGGAATAAATAGCTCACTCGGGGCAATTCCCACAGAATTGGGAGGTCTGTGCCACCCCCTGACTTGCTAGCCCCAATTTTGGTAGCCACTTCCTGGGCGTCTCTCAGGGGCCCCATGATTACAAGAGCATAGATTAGAAACTGCTTAGTTCGGCTCTTCTCATGGGAGAAAATAACATTGGAGCTTACCTTAATTTGACAAAAATCCAGAAAGTTTTCAAGTTTCAGTGGGAAAAAGTAAAACAACAGAAAATTTACAAGGAAACTTAGGAAGACAGCTTATGTGTTGGGGAGACTTTTCAAACAAAATAGGAAATTGAAAAGCCATTAAGAAAAAGAAATATATCTGACTCCATAAAATGAAAGCATCTCGTGTGGGAAAATGTACTCTAGTAAGTCAAAGGATGAATGATAGAGTGGGAAAATATATTTGCAATACACATGGCAGAAGGCAAGTGTGTATCCTACACTGAGATCCCACAGATTCATAATGTAAACAGACCCAGTAGAAAAAATGGGCAGAGGATATGAATTCCGGTTGAGAGAAGAGGAAATCCAAAGAGCTAACAAATAAATGGAAAGATGCTCTACCTTACTAGTAAATAGGAAAGTGCAAATGGAAGCAACACGGAGATGCCATTTCCCATCCCTCAGACTGGCTGACATTAGAAAGAGAAGTTACAATGGCTGATGAGAATATGGGCAGAGAAGTGCCCTCATCTACTGCCTGTGTGTGAATCACGCTCGTGTGTGAATTTTTACAGCTGGTTTTTGGAAATTAAAAGGAACACATGTCTTCTGACCTAGCGATCCCACCTCTGGAATTTTATACCCTAGAAATGCAAGTAACCTGTTCATAAAGGTATTTGTACAAAATATGGCGGCATTGTTTTTAGTGGGGGAAACAACAGCTGGGGATAGTCCGAGTCCCCATCAATCAGGGACTGGTTGAATACATCGGGATAGCTTCATCCACCCCACAGAGTCATGAGTTGTATCTCTATATGGAATTACGCGTGGTATCTCTTGGCCAGGATGGATTTTCACAACGTGTGGATAAATGAGAAAAGCCAGCTGCAGAGAAATGTACGTCGTTTTGTAAAACAATGATTCCTCTCTCTCAAATGCAGATTCTTTACGGTGCACTGTATTTCTGTATGAGTGCATATCTAACCAAGCGGTTCGCGTTGGCTACCTCAGCAAAAAGAGAGCAGGACAAAGGAGGCAAGAAAAGGGAAAGGAAAAGATATGCTTGGTGTGATGTTAGCTGAAAATGTTCAATATAAATTCCTACTTATGGTATTACCGTAAATACATTAAAATTGAATATATACCTGAATAAGGACTAGAAAGTGTTGGGAACCAACACAAATATTAGTGTCATTTCAGGATGATCATGGGCAATTTTTATCTTAGATTTTTGTTAATTTGGTAAATTTTTTATTATAGATTATATATAATCTATAGATTATAGACTAATCATTAATGCATCTAATATAGTTTCATAAAAGGGCAGTATGGAAAATATTGACTGAACTCTCATTTCACACAGGAGAAAACTGGACCCAGAGTGGAGAAGTAATTTGTCTACAGTAGTTCCCTGCCCAGAGTCCCAGCTCAGTCTCCCAGCTCCCCTCACCTCCCTTACTCCAGCCCTGGGGCAAATCAGAGTCTTTAGAGAATTGTCTGGATCCCAAATGTCACATGATAGCTCCTAGGACTGCCCAGCCTGAGGAGAAGGGGAAGGAGGAAGGAGGAGACAGGGCAGGAACCCGAAGGGCTTAGAGCCCCAACCGTGGAGGGGCAAGTAATCGAAGGTATGCAGGTAGCAGAGAACCTACCTCCCAGTTCCTGCCACAGATGTACCTGTGCCCCAAGGCAGATTCAGAATTCCAGAAAAAGCCCCCGAGATCCTAGGCAAAGAGGCAGAGCTCGTTCACCACCCATGGCGCTGGCATTTCAGGAAGGAGAGCTCACTCAGATACAGTCATAAGCCAGGTGCCTGGGGGTTCTGTCCTGATCCTGCCTCCATTTCTTAGAGGCACCCTCCCAGAGCTGGGAGCTGCTTCTCTGGCTAGGCACTCCGGCAGGCTCCAGATGGTTCTACCAGCTCCCCAGATTTGGCTGTGTTGGCTTGTGCAATGGGCGATGTAATCCTCGGTATCCCCAAGACCTTCTGTACCTTGGGCTGGGGATGGTAGTGCTATTTGGGGCTTGCGGTCTCTTTTGGGATTCCTGCTGATGAGGTCCCTCAGGACAGTCCAGCTGAGAGGGGAAGCTTGCCTTCAGCCCTTCTCCTATTTCACCTCTATCTACCTCCTACCCCATGGGTCTCCTCAGCCTGGGCCAGGGGTTTCCCTACTAGAACCTCCCTTCTTGCCTCCTCTTGGGGTTTAGTTCATGCTGAGTTATATATATAAGTCCTGCTCTACCCATCTCTGACCATCCTGGCCACCTCCCCTGCCCAAGGTCATGGTCCAAGTCCCCATGGTCTTAGCGTCAGTTGGCTGAATGTTGCTTTTACACTTCCAGACTTCCTTCTCGCCACCCCAAAGGAAAAGCCAAACAAAAGGATCCAAAGAATTCATTCCCATTGAAAATAAAAATGGGGGTGAGATAAGAAGAGCCCTTCACCTCTGTAACATTCTTCCCCCAAAGCTATGACCCCAGGCTACCCGTGAGAAAAGCACCAGACACACCCAAATTGAGGACATTCTACCAAATATCTGACCATTACTCCTCAAAACTGTCAAGGTCCTGAAAACCAAAAAGAGGCAGAAACTGTCACAGACCAGAGAAAACTAAGAAGACAGGACAAATTGTCACATGTACCCTGGCTGGGATCCTACAGCAGAAAGACAATAGTAATGGAAAAGCTAATAGAATACAAATAAGACTAGAGTTTAACAGAGATAGAGAGAGAGAGAGAGGGAGAGAGGGAGGGAGGGAGAGATAGAGAGAGAGAGAGAAAAAGAGAGAGAGAGAGATACAGGTAGATGATAAGTCTGGAGTAGCAGGATACTAATAATTATATTTTAGTACTTCATAATGTTTACTATGTGGCATGGACTGTTCTAATGCTTTCCATGTATTAACTTATTAATTCTCACAAAACACCATGGGGCAAAACTTCCTTATCACTCTACAGATAAGGAAACTGAGGCATAGTGAGTTTGTGGACCACTGATGACATATCATGTATTCAACATATGCCTTACCCCTTAAGACAATTATTTATAGTACGTGTCATCATCCTCTCTTTTACAAATGAGAAAACCAAGACTCAGAGCAGATAAATGACTTGCCCACAGTGACACAGCTACTTAGTAGGAGAGCCTACACCCCAGGAAGGCTAGTTTCAAGGATCATGCCCAATTCTTTACTTCGTAAGATTTTTGGCCAATGGGCACTCATGGGTCCAAGCACTAAACCCCGGACTGGGAGTCCCCAGTGCCTGGTACACTGTTGGTGCTCAATGCATGAAAGTACAAAGAAGCATCACAGCAGTCCCTGCCTCAGGAAGCCCACCAGCTAAGAGAACATCCAAATTGGTAAACGATAAGTTCCTGTTTGATTGAAACTGGAAGAGGAAGCCATAATGAGAACGTGGGCAGAGGGATCATTGCCTAGTTTGTTCTTCCCTGCCCAAGTCCAAGGCTTGTCCTGACACTGCCCTTGAGCTGCTTCCCGAATCCTTAGCCCACAGGTCATAGCCCCTTGTCCCTCTCTGATTCCTTCTTGCCCACCTTTCCCTGGGAGCACTGCCACCACTGCAGATGGACCACTGGGCACCAGAGGCTGTGAAGGGGAGTGGGAGCCAGGGAGGAACAAGACAGAGTCCCTGGGGTGGGACCAACCCAAGGCTGTTGCCAGTATGTCCCATCATAGCTTATCCAGGTGTGAGGTGGTGGGGTGGGCACACCTGGCCTCTGTCCATGGAAGCCAGAATAAGGCTTTCTTCTCAAAGGACACCTGACGTGAGGCCTTGCCCACACCCCACTCCATGTAAGGTTTTAGGGTCTATGCCTATCCCATCTGTCATCAGCCCTCCACAGATGGACCCCAACCCTTGTGTAAGTTCATCCCAGTCCCTTGCCTCCTGAAGCCTCGGCTTTCTCACCAGTAAAGCTAGGACAGTAGCAATACCTGAACCTTCGGGGCTTTTAGGGAAGCAAACACAACATTGAATGTCTGCACAGCTCATGATGCTCCTCAGAACCTGCTTCCTGGAGGCTCCACTCTAGACATGCTCAGCTCCTTGTACCTGATTCGCCATCCCAGGGCAACATTTCTGCATCCCCATTCCGTTGTGGTGGGAACTGGGACCTAGTGTGCAGTGAGACAGGTGCCCAGCAGGTTGAGCAAATCCCTAGGAGGCTGTATGACTAGAACACCTAGGACACGGACTTTGTCTGTCTCCCACTGCTGCTGGAGAAGTAAAGAAAGGAGAAAGGCCTGCACTCATAGGCCTGAGTGCAACTGCTGCACTCAGGAATGTGAGCCAGGCCTTGGAATCAAACAGTCTCCAGCCCACTCTGGAGCATGAGCCTGGGAGGCACTTTCCCAGAGCCACCACATCGCACAAATCCAGAGGCACACTCATACTACAGTCTGTGGGGCCTGCCGCCCAGGGCTGTGGCCCTAGGAGTTCTGGAGCTGGAGGGACCCAAGGAATAGCAATGGAAAAGGAGCATGACCCATTCTCAGTATTTGGCTCTTGGAATTCCAAATGAGGGAAGCCGGTCATAGCCAGGCCAAAAGCTTATTTCTTGTGTTTTTAATTCCATGGCCCATGACTTTAGGCAGAAGTCAGTCCTTCTTGGCTTTAGCAATCTACAAGTGTCCCAAGCTGATGAATATTGATGGGGTGACCGGACTGGGGCTAGATGTGGCAATATGGGGCGGTCCGGACCCGGAACGAGGATTTTGATGTGTGTCTTATCCCTGGTCATGCCATGAGGCTGGTCTGGGACGGAGCTTGGAGGACTCAAGAATGAGAGCTGCAGAGGGGCACCTGGGTGGCTCGGTTGGTTAAACGACTGCCTTCAGCTCGGGTCATGATCTCGGAGTCCCAGGATCGAGCCCCATATCAGACTCCCAGCTCTGCGGGAAGTCTGCTTCTCCCTCTGACCTTCTCCCCTCTCATTCTCTCTCTCTCTCTCTCTCAAATAAATAAAAGCTTTAAAAAAAAAAAAAAGAATGAGAGGAGCAGAGAGGAGCAGCTGGCTTAAGGAACTTCAGGGCATCGCCCAAGCAAGACAGGGCTCAAAGGTCTTCACAGAGGGCAGCGTGGACCTGAAGGGGAACCTCAGGTTTGGCCAGAAAAGGACCCTGTTCCTAGAAGAACTAGGAAGGAAGCTGGGGAGAGAGTGGCGGCGCTATCGAGGAAGAACAGGGACCAAGGGGCCAGGGGCCTGGAAGGGGAAGGAAATGGCGGACGCCAGCAGGAGCTAATTAAAGCTTTAGCCAGGGCCAGGCCCTTGAAATTGTGGGAGGTTGTGCGTCTATAACTTCCCACATTTATATTCAGTTTGAGTCTCAGGATTCCACTGGTTGGCCATCAAAATAGTCAAGTGGCTTGGAGTTCCTGATGGTGTGTATAGCACCACAGTAAGTGAGGCTGGCAGAAGGATGAAGAAGGAGAACTCCCAGCAGGAGAATCAAAGAGGCGAAACCAGTATCTCAAAAGGGCAACTTTGAATGAGGAACCCCCTTCTCTTCTTCCAAGGTGAAGACAGCAGATTTAACCACCAGTCCTTGGAAGGAAATAACCAGGCACCTCTCTAAAGGAGCTGCCTTGAGCTCCAGGAAAAGAGAGAAATCATAAAATCATTTCCTGTCACCTCCCTGACCCCCACCCCTCCTGGGACCACCATCACTAGGGCTGGCAGAGCATGAAGACCAGGCTCTTTTTTTTTTTTTTCCACTTTCTCTTACTTTTCTCACCTCCTCCAGGAAGACTTCTCTATCTAAACATGATGAATAGGAGGAAAATGTCACTCTTTTTCTCAGAGGTCGCTCCTTTTCCTGGGGGGTGGGAGAATAGCCAAAATAACTTTGAAAAACAAGAACAAGTTGTAGGTCTTACACCATGTGCTTTCAAGACTTAAAATAAAGCTACCAAAATTAGGACAATTTGGTGTTGGCAGAAGGACGGACATACGGATGGATCAAACCAAATAAAGAGGCTAGAAATAGACTAAAACATGTATTTATTCTTATAAATTAACTCATGGTAAAAGTACCAAGGTAATTCAATGGGGAATGATAAATTTTTTAATAGATGGTGCTGAAACAATGGAAAATCCATATGCAAAAATGAAATGGACCTCACACGCTGGGCTCTATTTATATATAAATTAATACAAAATGGAACATAGACCCAAATTAGCAGATACAATTATAAAACTTCTCAAAGAAAACATAGGAGAAAATATGTATGACTTAGAGGATGCAGAAATTTCCCAGCTAGCACACGAAAAGCACAGACCATAGAAAAAAATTAATAAATTAGGCTTTATCAAAATAAATATTCTCTTTGAAAGACACTGTTTAAAAAAAATGAATAATCCTTACAGCTCAATAATAAAAAGACGAACAAATTCATGGAAAAATATACAAAATATTGGAAACAGATGCTTCACCAAAGAAGATACACTAATGATATGATTAGTTATTAAGGAAATACACATTAAAACCACAATGACATACCATTACACACCCACTATAATTAGTAAAAGTTAAAAGTCTGACAATATCAAGTGTTGAAAAGGGTGTGGAGCACCCGCAACTCTTACATACATTTTTCCACTTGTGGTAGAAATGTAAAATGGTGCAACACCTTGGAAAGCAATCTGGCAGTTTCTTACAAAGTGAAACATACACTTATCACATGCCCCTGTAATTGCATTCCTAGTTATTTACCCAAGATAAATAAAAACACAGGCTGGCAAAAGAGTATTCAGAGCAACAAATGTTCACAGTGGAAAAACAACAACAACAGGGAATTCTACCCATATACACTCAAATGATCTTTGACAAAGGTGCCAAGAATGCACAATGGAGAAAGGATATTCTCTTCAACCAACGGTGTTGAGAAAAGTGGATATCCACATGCAAAATAATGAATTTGGACCTATAGCTTAGAGTACACAAAAGCAACTCAAAATGGATGATAGACTTA
This sequence comes from Nasua narica, assembly GCA_028533885.1. Taxonomy (NCBI): domain Eukaryota; kingdom Metazoa; phylum Chordata; class Mammalia; order Carnivora; family Procyonidae; genus Nasua; species Nasua narica. Next base: position 31,570,277 of record CM052807.1, read on the forward strand.
ACATAAGACCTAAAACCATAAAACTCCTAGAGGAAAAAAACACAGGGGGAAAACTTCATGACATTGGTTTTGGCAATGAGTTCATGTATATGACACCGAAACCCCAGGCAATGAAAATAAAAATAGACAAGTGGGACTACATTAAACCAGAAAGCTCCCGTAGAGCAAAAGAAACAACAAAGTGAAAAGGCAATGTACAAAATAGGAGAAATTATCTGCAAACCATAATATAAGATAAGCAATTAATTTCCAAAATATATATAAAAAACTCCTACAACTCAAGAACAAAAAAAGCTAATAACTTGATTAAAAATGACCTAAAGACTTGAATAAAACATTCCTCCAAAGAAGACATACAAAGGGCCAACAGGTATATGAAAAGATGCTCCATGCCACCTATCATCAGGAAACTACAAATCAAAACCACAATGAGCTATCACCTTACACCTGTTATGATGGCTATTGTCAAAATATGTGTATATGTGTGTGACAAGTGTTGAGGAGGATGTGGAGAAATTGGAATCTTTGTACCCCATTGGTGGGAATGCAAAATGTTGCTATGGAAAACAATATGGAAATTTCTCAAAAAATTAAAAATAGAACTATCATATGATCCAGAAATCCCACTTCTGGTTATTCATCCAAAAGAATGAAATCAGGATCTTGAAGAGTTATTAGCACCCCAATATTCAGTGTGACACTAATCACAGAAGCCAAGATTCATAAGCGATACAAATGTCCATCAATGGATAGAGAAAATGTGGTATATACATACAATGGAATATTAGTCAGACTTTTAAAAGAAGGAAATCCTGTGATATGTGACCACATTGATGAACCTTGAAGACATCACATTAAATAAAATAATAAGTAAAATGAAAGGACGAATACTGCACAATCCCACTTATACAAGGTATCTAAAGTAGTCAAACTCAAAAAATTGGAGAGTAGAATGGTGGTTACCAGGGGTTGGGGAGCGGGGTGGGGGAAATGGGAAATTGCTAATCAGTGGGCACAAAGTTTTGATTCTGCATGAATAAGTTTTAGAGATCTGTTGCACAACTCTGTGCCTATAGTTAACAAGCCTATATTGTACACTTCAAAACTGAAAAGAGAAGATCTCATGGTAAGAGTTCCTACCACAATATAATAAAATACAACAAATAAAGTTAAATACCACATTTTGGCTTGAATGTTCATTTCTTGAGTCACATGGCTGCAATGAGTGGTTCCCACTCTATAAGCAACTGCACCCTGGCCAGAGGAGTAGGCGTGCGATGGAGCCCGCCCAGAGTTAACCCAAGGAAGGTCCAAGTACATATGCTCACCAAGCATCATCTGTAAGTTAAGTAAATGGTATATTGCACACATATGGTCCATGTGTTCTAAATGTATGTAGAGACAGTTATCATCAATAAAATAAAGATGCATGTAAAAAAAAAAAAAACAGTAACAACCTAGATGTCCACGAACTGATAAAGGGATAAACAAATTGTGGTATATCTATACAATGGAGTACTGTGCAGCAATAAAAAGGAGCACACTTACTTGTACATGTGCCAACGTGGATGAATTTCAAAAGAGCATCATACTAAATGAAGGAAGCTAGACACAAAGGTCTACACACTATGTGATTCCATTTGTATGACTTTCTAGAAAAGTCAAAAACTATAGTGACATCAGATTAGTCTCAGTTAAACGGGAGGTGAGAGTTTAAACTGCAAAAGGGAACAAGGGGTCCTCTGGGGTGATGGAAATGTTCTATGACTTGATTGAGGTCATGGTTACAGAACCGTAGACATTTGTCTAAACTCATACATTTAAAATGGGCGAATTTCCTTTATGTGATTGTACCTTAACATGGCTGATTTTCTGAAGACCAAAATCTTTTGTCACCATTCTCATTTCTTGAAACTTCACCAAGAAGCTTTAGAATAATTTCTTTTCTAACTTCCCTGCTCCCCTTGGCCCCAGATCACCTAATTATTAACCCCCCTCCAAGCAGCAGATAAAAATACCGGATTGTTCCTTCCCTCCAACCACTAGATTGGATTTTCAGAGACCAGATGGCTCATGACTGAGCCAAAGGAGTCCAGGGGGCCAGAAACTAGGACAATGAGAAAACTGGGGGTGAGGACAGTTGAATGGGGGAAATTGTGGAGCTGGGCCTGGGACCGAGAGCCCCTGAGAAGCGCTGGAGATGGACACCCAGCTCACCGCCCACTACCGTCGGCCCTCAGGAAGATCAAGTCACGGTAAATGAGGTTCTCATTCCTGCCCTGTTTATGTCACGGAATTGTAGGGATTCAGTAAGACTTTGAATGTGAAACTGCCTTGGGAGAAACATAATAAACCCTGCACAGATGCAAAATCTTATAATGACTATTATTGGTATTATTAGTCCTTGCCCCCGGGGCGCTCGGCAACCACAGCGCTATTGCAAGGGACCTACCAGGAGGCCATCTCCGCGGCCTCCTCCCCAGGCCCCTGTCCCTTCCTCCCAGCGTGGGGGCAGCGGAGGAAGGGGTAGATTTTCTTGGCTCACTCTTGCAACAGGCCACTGCAGTCTTCCATGGGAAGCTCTGGAAAGATGTAATAAGGCAAATGCTTACAGATGTTCCATCAGCCAGGAGCAGAGGAAGGCAGTGGCCTTCCTATACGCAGATTTGGCCAAGTTTTCCACTCCATTCAAACTAAAAACAGCGGACCCCATCTCCTTTCATGTTTCTTTCTAAAAGCACCAGGACATTCTCTTCCTAATGGAAAGGGTCATCTCTCCTCCTTGCTTTGAAGTCCATAACCCTCCATAACTGCTTGCTTGCTCATTTACTTTTTGAGCTCTGATTGCCTGCTAGGAACTCGATGTGTAATAATCATAAAACAATAGACTGGAGAGAGAGATATTATTATTCCCATTTTACAAGTGGGTAAAGAGATTCGGTAACACAGTCAGAGTCACACTCTAGGAAGAGGTTGAGGTAGGACGCGTACCCAGGGCTGGTCCCCAGCCTCCAAGTTACTTTATTGCCACAGAAGAGGCTGAGGTCTACAGTCGCCCAGACAGGGGGCCTGGCTGCGAAGATACAGAGAGGCTGTGTGGTTTGGGGCAAGTCACTTGAGCTCTCTGAGCCTGTTCCTTGTCTGTGAAACGCATAGGTCGCTGTGCTGCTTTGTGCGGTAAGCGGTAACTGGCGTGCAAGGTCTCTGTGGACGAGGCGGAGTGCAGGCGGCAGCAGGTGCCAGTTGTTACTCTATAACGGCCTCCGGACCGCAGCTCCGCCTCCCAGCCCGTCCCCCAGACCGCCACAGTGCCCTTCTGGAGACACGATTCCATGTCACGGACGTGGCAGTCACAGCGGAAAGACCTTGGCTTGGAATCAGGACGACTTGGGTGTTAATGGCGCCTTTGCCCATTTACTGGCTTTGTGACTTCGGGGAAGTGTCTGAACCACTCTGAACATCGTCTCTTATCACTCAGATGGGCATGGTAAGAGTAATCCCTCCCTGGAGAGCTGGGAGAATTCAGAGAGAAAATGTACCGGAGGAATTTAGCCCACAGCCCACGGTGGTATAAAATAAAAGAAATCCCTGAATAAGTCCTGGTATATCCCAATCCGATGGCAAACCCCGAGTCCTGCGTGTCTGTATCCCCACGCATGCGCACGGGGCCTGCCGCCGCTGTTAGTGATTTGCTAATCTGAGGGCAGGGTCTGCCTGGGGCTGGCACCTTCCTTTTTTGCCGTCATTCCATTACACAGTTCAGTGTTATCAACCATAGTCACCGTGTTTGCCGATCAACCCGCAGGCCTTCTTCATCTTGTAGCCGAAAGCGTGTGCCCTTTGGCCAAACCCTCCCTGTTTTGCCCCAGCCCCCAGCCCTCGGCAGCCACTTCCCTTCTCTGAGTTTGACTTTGTGTGTGTGTGTGTGTGTGTGTGTGTGTGTGTGTGTGTGTGTGTGTGGTGTTTTAAGTTCCATGTATAAGGGATATCGCGCAATATTTGTCTTTCTCTGCCTGGCTTACTTCACTCAGCATAATGCCGTTCCAAGTTCCATCATAAACGGCAGGGTTCCCTTCTCTCTCGCCACTGAATAATATTCCCGTGGACACATATACCGCCCTTTCTTCATTCATTCATTTACTGGGGGCACTTAGGTCCTTTCCAGGTCTTGAGCCACTATAAACAAAGCTTTAGCGAGCATGGGCGTGTGGAAACTTCTTTCAGGTTCTGTTTTCATTTCCTTCAAACAAATATCCAGAAGTGGGATTGCTGGATCATATGGTAGTTCTATCTCTAACATTTTAAAAAAAGACTTTATGTATTTATTTGAGAGACAGAGAGAGGAAGCGCACAGCATTGGGGAAGGGGGGGCAGAGGGAGAGCAGACTCCCCGCTGAGCAGGGAACCCTGACGGGGGACTCAATCCCAGGACCCTGGGATCATGACCTGAGCCAAAATCAAGAGTCAAATGAGCCACCCACGCGCCCCTGCTCATTTTTCAACCAGACGCTTGTTTTTTTGCTATTGAGTTGTATGAGTTCCTTATATCCTTTGGATATTAAGCCCTCACCAGACATAGGATTGGCAAGTATTTTCTCCCATTCTGTAGGCTGCCTCTTCACTCTGTTGACGGTTTCCTTTGCTGAGCAGAAGCTTTTTTGTCTGCTGGGATCCCACTTGTTTATTTTTGCTTGTGTTGCCTAGTGCATTCCTTATCGCATTTACCGAGGTGGTGGGCACACAGTGTGGCTCTGTTCCTTCCATTACAGCACTTCACGTTTTGTACGGGGTTTTTTGATATGTCATTTGACCTTGGCACCACCTTGTGAGTTAGGTGTAGGTATGCCCCTTTGCAGACGAGGAACAGAGATGTGACGTGGTTTCCCCGAGGTCACACAGCTGGTAGGGGGTTGGAACCAGCATTGACCCGAGGTCCTCTGGTCCCGGGAGTGTACCTGCGTGGAAGTTGCCACGTGCTCTGGGGAGGAATTCCACCCGGGGCCCGTAAACCACGGGCAGCTTGGTTCCACGGACAGAGAGCAGGCTAGAGGTTTGGGAAGACATGTGCATAGGCCCTCCCTTTCCACTGGGATGGCTGGGAGGTCTCGGTCAGATTATCTGACCTTCTGCAGCCTCGGAGTTCTCAGCTGTGAGCGCAGAGGGTCATAAAGGAAACCACCTCATAGAGTTATTGCAAAGATCCAACAAAATAACCCATGTCAGGGCGCCTGGGCGGCTCAGCCCGTTAAGCCTCTGCCTTTGGCTCAGGTTTTGATCTCAGGGTCCTGGGATTGAGCCCCTTGCTCAGCGCAGAGCCTGCTTCTCCCTCTGCCTGCCACTCCCCCTGCTTGTGCTCGTGCTCGCTCACTCTCTGACAAATAAATAAAGTCTTAAAAAAAAAAATAACCCGTGTTATGGTAGTGCGATGCTTACTTAGCACACAGCAGGGGTGAAACCAATGTCCGTACCCTGCACGCACAACAGGGTTTTCAGGGCAAGGAAAGTCCAGCGTCCAAAGCTGGTTTTGCCACTTTCTAGTTAACAGCTTGACCTGCCTGAGCCTCAGTTTCCTCACCTGTAAAATAGGATCCTAATGGCATCTACCTCAAGGGTTATCGTGAGGACTCAATGAACCAATATATCTAAAATGCTGGGAGCTGTGCCTGACCCGGTTCCTATGCCCCTGCTGCTCCCAGACCCAGAGCTCTCCTCACCTGGCCCCGGGTTTGCACGCTCCAAAGACTTGCTGTAACGTTATGGAGAACGGCACAGCCCCTATCCAACTCCGATTTATACTATTAGGAAACAGAGGGGGGATCCTCAGCCCCAGATCCCAGGCTGCTTCGGTCTCCAATCTCCAGATTCTGCTCACCCCTCCAGAGCCCAGCGCCCGAGGCGTGTTCCCGCCAAGCCTCCCCCCCTCCATTGTTCTCGTGCCTACCCTCCAGCCCTGCTGGCCTCAGCCCCTGCCCCTGCCTGGGCTGGACTCGCTTGCCTCTGGATTCCCACACCAGCCTCCTCCGTGAGTTCTCTCCGCACTGTATGCCCGATTCACAGACAGCCTGCATCTCCCTAACTACGGTGAGCTCTTCGGGGCAGAGCAGTGCCGGTGGCCAGCTCGCCTCTACCTCCAGGACGGAGGGCAGCCTGGCTCGTGCCGTAGAGCAGATACCATTTGTTGACTCGATGCATGAATTAAGTCCCTGTTACTGAGGGCGCTGGAGAAAAATGGGGAATTAAGCCCGCATGTTTCTGAAAACACGTGCATTCATGGAAACAAAGGCCCAAGTACGTGCTTCAGAGACCTGTCCACCGCCATTTTTGTCTATGCGGGAGTACAGAGCCCTTTCCAGACATTGCCTCATTTTATTTTTTTTTTTTGAAGATTTCATTTATTTATTTGAGAGAGAGAGAGAGAGCACAAGTAGGGGGGCAGAGGCAAAGGGAGAGGCAGAGGGAGAGGAAGAAGCAGACTCCCCACTGAGCAGGGAGCCCGAGGAAGGACTCGATCCCAGGAACCCAAGATCATGACCTGAGCTGAAGGCAGAGGCTTAACCGACAGAGCCACCCGGGCGCCCCTCACTTAAATCTTTGTTTTACAGATGAAGAGGCTCAGAGAGACAGATATCTGCTTACTATAACACAGCCTTGGCATCAAGCTGGCAGCCTTGGGGAAGTTTAACACTGACTAGGAAACCGGGTCTGAAACTCGAGTGTGCCAGGAGGCCCCAGCCCCCTCCTCCGGCCACCCTCCCTGCCCCGGCCAGCCAGAAAGCCCTCAGGGCTTCCTCTCAGGGCCCAGCTTCCTGCCACCCTCTCTCCTTCCTGCCCAGCAGGGTGGCCCAGCCCACAAGCCCACAGCCATTCAGCGGCCTATCTGGCAGCCTTCTTGTTCGAGGTCCAGCTGCCTTTGCCGGGAGCCGGGAGAGTTCCCGGTGCCCGGCTGGGGGGCTCGGCGGGAATTACAGAGCTGGGCACTCGGCTGCGCCGTGCCAGCTTCCCTCACGAGAGATCTCTATTACCTGGGAGACAGGTGGCTGGCTACTGGGCAAAGCCAGCAGGAGAGGACGGGATCAGGGCCATCCAGACCACGCCTGCCGCAGAGAAGCACGCCTACACAGCGTTACTCCCCACCCCTCAGTCAATGGTGGGCCTGCACTGTTTTTCCAGGAACAGTGAAGTCCGATCCTGGTCGATGATAACGACTGCGTTAGTCCGTGTTTCTGATTTACGAAACACTCTTGAATGCCCTGCGAATGATCCCAGTGGATAACGGTAGTAAAATTCATACTGTTCTATATTATAATTATAATAAGAAGTAATGTTAATATTAACGCCATGCACCTGATGAGGAAATTAAGGCTAAGGGAGGTTTGATGACCCCTTGCAAACCCAGAGCCAAGACTAGCCCCTTGCCACGCCCCACAACCCCGCGGCAGGTACGTGCTGGGGAGGTGGCCTCCGGGCTGCGAATGGAAGAGCCTCAATCTTGCCCTCCGTAAAGCACAGTCAGGTCGGAGTTACCCAGCAACACGAAATCTCAGACAACCTCAGCCGTCCCCGGTCGCACCCTTCAACTGCCTCCTAGCCGGCCGCTCTGCTCATACGCACCAACCCAAGGCCTGTGCCCACAGCGGCAGCCCCTGCTCTGCACCAACACACGCTCGGTGCGCTTGTAGACACTGGATGGGAGTGCAAAGATTCACACACGTAAATATACATGCATGCCCCCCATTGCACACACACCTAGGCGCACACACTCCTTAACACGCACAGTGCATTCCGTGAACACATCCAGGGCGCTCATAAAAATGCACAGGGGCCCTAAATGCACTCAAGCCTCGTACTCAGTGGAAACTCCCCAAACCTATACACGCACGAAGACGTGAATGCACACACACTCTCCCTTGGATAGGCAGACACGCGTATACACATGTATCTACAACCCTCCACATGCAGCCATGTGCACACACACACACAGAACTGAGACCCAGGGTGTTGTGCCCCCCACTGAGCCCTCCTGACTACGTGGGCCCTGGAAGGATATGATGTCCCACGGGGACCTACGAAACCTCCATCTGTGGCTACATGTGGGTGGCATTCGGCCAGTCCTCTAGCCCGGTCCTGTAACATGATGGAGAGGAGCGGGCCAAAGGCCAAGTTCAGAGCTGCAGCAACATGAACAACTGTCACACGGGCATGGTGCCACCAACCTTTTTGTCCCCGAACACTGTGCCAGGTTCCTGATCGGGCCCTGCCGAGGGCAGACACTTCCCACACTGTAGAGGACTCCCCTAGAGTGAGGAAAGCTATGTCTGGGAATAAGAGGCTGAAGCTTGCACGGGGAACTTGAAGACCCCACTTTACTGTGTGACCTTGGGTGGGCCACCTCAATGTCTCTGAGCCTCAGTCACTACATCTGTGAACGAGGATAATGCCTTCCCATCAGGAGTGTGTCAAACGAGATGAGAGATGTACATAAACGCCTAGCACACAGCAGAAACGAGTGCATGCTGTTGAAAGACAGGATGAATGAGTGAACAGCAGATGATTGTGAATGGCACTCTAGGGCTCTCTCTGCTGAACTACCCTCCTTCTTCTGCCCTTTGAACCCCCCTCTCTGGTTTCTGCAGTAGGGCATTGCATCATTGCCCTGCTTAAAGTTTCACCCCCGTGAGTTCCCATTAGCCTCCCACCCCAGAAGCTTCTCTGGAAGGCCCATCTTAACTCCAACCCCAACTCCTCTACTCCCTTGCCTTCTGGCCACCCTTCCCCTCTTCTATTCTTTGAACGCACCCATTTCTTCCAGCCCCAGTTCCTTTGCACAGGATGCTTTCCCTTCGCGTCTTCATGTGGCTCTGTCCCTAGTTTTATTCAATCTCTTTGCTTACATGTCCCCTCCTAGATGAGGTCTTGCCTACCAAAACCACCCTCCCCCTCAACCCCTTATTTTCTCTTCAAGCCCTTATGAATTTATATGAACATATGGTCATTTTCTTGTTTAATATCTGTCTTCTCTTGAATGTGAGCTCCGTGATGGCAGAGTCTTTTTCTGGCTGCGAATCCCAGCACCTACAGCAGAGCTTGACATACAGTCGGTGCTCAATAACTACCTGCTAAATGAACATACAAATGGGACTCGAGCCCTTGAGGAACCTAAATAAATTTTCCATGCCTAAATAACAGTAAGGTGCCAAGCTCCCCTCTCTCCACTTCCTTTTTCCTGTATAGCATAGCTCATTATATTTTAATTTTTTCCCAGCCCCCAGCTATCTAATTATTCACAGCACTCATGTGAATATTTGTGTATGCGTGTTGATAAATGAGTGAGCTTGGGCTGATCTATGCTAATGGTTCTTAAGCAGGGAGCAGCATCCTGAGCCCCTTTTTTTTTTTTTGACAGAGAGAGAGATCACAAGTAGGCAGAGAGGCAGGCAGAGAGAGAGGGGGAAGCAGGCTCCCCGCCGAGCAGAGAGCCCTATGCGGGGCTGGATCCCAGGACCCTAAGACCCAGGATCCCAGGACCCTGAGATCAGGACCTGAGCTGAAGGCAGAGGCTTTAACCCACTGAGCCACCCAGGTGCCCCCTGAGCCCTTCATTTAAATACCCTCGGCCCCCCTCCTTCCACTAACCCCCAACTGAATGACAGTCTCCAAGGCGAAGTCCACGGCAAGTGCGACTTCTTGGCCGCCCTATGCTGTTACTGCACCGTCTGGGGGAAGGCAGCGGAGAGCAGAGGTGAAGACACCGACTGTCAGAATCATCCTGCTGGGGCTTGAATGTGGGCCCCACCTTGAGTCACCTAACCTCCTCAGGCCTCACTCCCCTCAGGACACGTATCGAGATAAGCTTGTAAAGCACTTAACGCAGTCCTCGCCCAGTGTACGCAGGATAAAATATTTGCTTTCATTAAATTATTATGACTTTCCTCTAGGCAGTGATGCCACCTTCCTCAGTTTCCCTACAGGGCTTTCTGTGGCAGACAGTCAGCAAGTGGAGTCGCCCGTCGTGCTGATGGAAACACGTGTGCTATTCCTTCCACCTTCCAGAATAATCTTCTATCTTGAACCCATGGCTCCCTCCAGTTATCAACCCGTCCCTTTACTCTTCCTCATAGGAAAATTCATTGAAGAGATTTCTGCACTCACTGCAGTTCCTCTCCTTCTGTCGTCTTTTAAACTTCTTATTAGGGAAAATTCAAACATGCATTTTACTAATCTCCCACCCCTATATTTTTTGCTGGGGTATTTTAAAGCCTACCCTGGAAACAAGATCATTTTAGCCCGAATGTATCTCTAACAGGTAAGAACTTTAAAAATAATAATAACGGGATCATTATTACGCCTAACTAAATTAACAATAATTCTCCAACATCGGTGCTCGAATTTCCCTGATTGCCTTAAAAATGTCTTTTTTTTTACAGTGGTTTGGTCTGAATTAGGACCTGCTCAAGGTCCGCACATCACATTTGGTTGATTTGGCTCTTTTCCCTTCTCTCTTATACCCACACTGATCAAGCTTCTGCCCCGATGGTACCATCAGAGTTAGGTCACTGATTACCTCCATGTTGCTAAGGCTGATGGGCAGTTCTCCGGTCCTCATTCTACTGTACTCCGCGGCTCATCTCTATGTTCCCGCCCTCCTGGTTGAACCCCCTCTTCGCTAGGATACCGCATGCTTCTCCAGATTTTCTCTTGACACTGGTGTGCACCAAGGCTCCGCCCCTGGTCCTCTTCAGTTTCCCCTACCCACTCCTTGGTGCTGACCTCCCCATCTCCCCCTTCCAATAACTTTGACCTAAACTCTTGGATTCGAGCTCAATTCCTCTTTCTCTCACATGCCTAATCCTTGAGGAGGTACCGAAGGTCCCTGCCGAGCAGGGAGCCTGGAGCCTGGGAGCAGTCCCTGAACCAAAGGCAGACACTTAATCGACTGAGCCATCCAGGTGCCCCTTAACCCAGTTTGTCTTAAGGTCAAAGCCAAACTCATCACAACAGATGTCAAGACCCTACCAGCGTGTCTCAACAAGGAACACTGGTATTTTGGGCAAGAACATTCTTCACTGCGGGAGCTGTCCTGTGCTCTCTTGGCTGTTGGGGATAGCCCTCGCCCCTAGATGCTGGGGGAGCAACCCTGCCAGCCGTTGTGGCAACTAGCATATCCCCACACATTTCCAAACACAGACCAGTCGATCCCAGTTGGAGCGTCTCTTACACGATTCGTTGCACCCCCGCACTCTCCCACCTTTGCTACCCTCCACCAACATCTCTGATTTTTGCCTCAGACTATTCTCCCTGCGTTCCCTCTGTTCCTGTCTTACTTCAATAACCAGGCTGTTCCCTCGGTTCTTCAAGGGGGCTTTGCCTCTGGCAGCTGCGCTCCTCCCCCAGATGTCATAGAACCCCCTTCAAGGTTTTTGCCCAGGTGTTACCTTCTCAATGAGACCTTCCTGGGGCTTTGAAACTGTGAGCCCCTTTAGTTCCAGATCCCCTTCTCTGGCTTATTTTTCTCCACAACCCTCACCCCATCAGATGTGCTCTGTGTTTCCATTCTTATTCTTGCTGATTTTTTTTTGTTTGTCAGTTTCCTGATGGGAGTTGAGGATTTTTTATTCACTACTGTACCCCAGTGCCTAGAACAGTAGGCAGTGGCCCACGGTAGACGACCAAATATTTGTTAGGTGAAAGAACACACGTATCGTGACTATATACGTACACAGAGAAGAAAACAAGCACTTTTAAACCAAGGAATGAAGAATCGATTTCACTCTTAGCCAGGACTGGATTAGGCTCAGCCTGAGGTGGGAAGTAGGGGGAGAGGTAATCAGAAACTCAGTTTCCTACTCAGGTCAGTTCAGGAAGACTTCCTGAAGGAGGTAGTGTTTTTGGACTCATCTTCGGCTCCTGGGAAGGAGACTATACACCCTGGCAGCTCCCCTAAACTTGATGCCTGTAGGCAACAAAGGGAGCCAAGCTAAAAGAGCGGCGAGGACACCTCAGCAGCTGGAGGGCCAAGTTCAAACAGAGTTCCTAGGTCATGTCTGCCTACCCACCCACCCCTTAGAGAAACACCTCCCGAATGATTACACGGGTGGGCTACCAGAGCTTGCCTTCCAAACTCTCAGTAGGCAAGAAGGAACCTAGATTCACAGCCAATGGCATCCTTCACAGCTATTAAAAAGAATGAGGCAGCTTTCTTTACCCTGCATTTGGAAGGATCACCAAGATAGATTATTAGGGGGGAAAAAAGGCAATGTGCAGAACAGCGTATAGCTGACTGCCATTTGTGTAAAAGAAAACACACACAAACACAAATATATCCATATATTTATGTTTGTGTGTGTGTGTGTGTGTGTGTTTGCTTGAATGTACATAGAATAACCCTTGGAGGACGCATGAGAAGTTGCTAACTTTTCAAGGGGGGTGGTTTCTGGGGGGTGACAATGGGGATGAGTGGAAACAGGGCTGGGGAGACACATTTCACTATCAACTCTTGGATCTTTTAATTTTGTGATATGACAATCTGTTATTTATTTGGAAAGAGTAATTTAAATTTTAAGAAGAACACAAATAGATTAACAAAATGAAAACCAACAGAGCCAGGCCAAATGTTCAGCATCTTTGGTATTAAAACTTGCACATGGGGGCGCCTGTGTGGCTCAGTGGGTTAAGCCTCTGCCTTCAGCTCAGGTCATGATCTCAGGGTCCTGGGATCAAGCCCCCACATCAGGCTTTCTGCTCAGCAGGGAGCCTGCTTCCCCTGCCCCCCGCCTGCCTCTCTGCCTATTTGTGATCACTCTCTCTCTCTCTGTGTCAAATAAATAAATAAAATCTTAAAAAAAAAAAAAAAACTTAGGGGTGCCTGGGTGGCTCAGAGGGTTAAAGCCTCTGCCTTCAGCTCAGGTCACAATCTCAGGGTCCTGGGATCGAGCCCCGCATCGGGCTCTCTGCTCAGCAGGGAGCCTGCTTCCCTCTCTCTCTCTGCCTGCCTCCCTGCCTACTTGTGATCTCTCTCTGCCAAACAAATAAAATCTTAAAAAAAAAAAAAAAAAAAAAACTTGCACAAATACAGGCGGCCAGAAGTCTGAGGACAGAGTCCTTCAGGAGCTCTCACTGACATTGTTCCAGATATCCCATTTGTGGTCCGTGGGGGTGAGAAAGCCAGTGGGTTCCTAGGGGGCATCCAAAGATGGGCAGAATCCAGAATCTGCCTGGCTGGGACAGGGTGAGGGAGGAGCTCCCTGGGCCCAGGCTGGTCTGGTCACACCTTCTGGGCCTAAGGACTGAGTCCAAGCTCCTGTGTTTTAGAGAGCAGTGAGGAGGTGGCCACACAGAGAGAACCATAAAGCCAGGAGTGGGAAGTGGGAGGCTTAGGTGTGTTCTTCCCAAAGAAAGAAAGAAAGAAAGAAAGAAAGAAAGAAAGAAAGAAAGAAAAAAAAAAAAAAAAAAAGACGGGTTGGGGGGCTGTGGATCCTGGCCAGGAAGGCCAGGGAAAGGAAAGAAGACGGTCTTCGAATATTGGAGGGACTGTCAACCAGAAGTCTTTCTGTTCTGAGCCCTCTGGAAGACACAGGGGGATAAAAGGAAGAGAGCCCTCCACCTTCGAAAAGCACTTTCTGGCCCCAAAGGTCCCCAAAGAACAGCAACTACTATACTTTCTTGAGTCCTCACGGTGCGCAGGCACTCGCCTTGCCTGGTGCTTTATTGGCACGACCTCTTCATTTCCCAGCAGCCCTATGAGGGTAGGACTGTGCCCATGCCCAGTCTATAGATGAGAAAACCAAGACTGTCACTAGTGAGTACGGCAGGGAGCACATGACCGACTGAGGATTCAAACCTATGCCACTTTCTGAACTATTATGCCTCATCATAGGTTGGGCCAGAATTCTAAGACTATGTGATTCTGTAAAATGCAATATAAACCATGGGAAGGCTGAGATACAGCTGGGATTCTCTTGCCCACGTGTCTGGGTACAGGGGAGGCTTGTACCCAGGGGAGGTGGATGCTGTAGAAGTCGGACCTAGGTGACACTGGCCTGATCCCTGAAGTCGCCCTTGCCTTCTTCTCCCCTTCTTCCCTTAGGTGGATGCACGCCCGCCAGTCTGGGCTGGGGCCTATGGAGGCCTGGGAAAGGATCCGCACTATCGGGGAAGGGTGGGGAGCGGTCGTGGTCTGGGGCGGAGGAAGGCAGCAGGGCCGCGGGCGGCGGCGGCAGGAGCAGCAGCAGCCAGGTGGTGACGCAGCACGGAGGCCCCCCGACCTCCCCTCTCGGCTCGCGGGAAGGCGCGGGCGGCGGCGGCGCCGGGGGGCGCTCCCAGACGCCGTGGGCGGGCGGCGGTGCGCAAGCCGGGAGGAGTCGGAGGGGGCCGCGGGGCGGGGCGGGACCGCGGGGAACTGCCGCACTCGAGACGCGGGCCCCGACGCGGGGCGAAGCGAAAAGGGAGAGGGGCGGGGCAGCCCGGCGGGGGCCCCGGAAGGCGGGCGCAGGGGGCGGGGGCGCGGCGGGCGCTGCCGAGCCCGAGCGCACAGGTGCCAAGGCTGCGCCTCCGGAGCGGGTGACTCAGCAGCGCCGCGCCGCGCGGGGGCGGGCCGGGGGCGCGGGGCGCGTGCGCGCGGGAGGCGCGGTTCGGGGGAGGGAGGCACGGCTTCCCCAGGTCGGGGTGCCCGCCCCCGCGGGGGAGAGTGGAGCTCGGCGCAGGGCGGGCGCGGCGCGGGGGCCGGAGGTTCCATGGTGCTGTGAGCAGCTCGCCAAGTCGCCCACGCAGTCGACAGCCCGGCTGCGCGCGCCCTCCCCGCGGAGAAGCCCCCGGGGAAGCGGGCAGGGGAGGAAGGGCTTTCCCCGGGCTTTCCGAGCGAGTGGGGCCGGGGGTTCCTGGTTTGAGCTCCCCCTTCCAGCTTGTTTCCAGTTTTCACGCAAAGTTCGGAGGCGACCCGGTGGAAATTCCTGGGGTGCTTAGAGCTGGAAGCCCCTGCGGAATTCACTTCGTCCCTCCCCGACCTGCAAGGCGGGGCCACCCTACACTGCAGGGGTCTCCTTTTTCTTTCTTTCCTTTTTTTTTTTTAAAGGAGCGTGAATTCAGCGTCTCCCTTTGTCCCCCATTCTGAAGTCCCTTCCTAAGGCTCTTATCATTTGAAAGTCACTTTGCATGTCTAAGCTAGGTTCTTCCTGCTGCCGCAGCCTCTCAGCAGCTCTGCTTCTCGTGGACTTGGTGAGTCTAGGGGCAAAGAGTGATTGTGCCCCTTGACCAGAGGGGAAATCAGGGCCCAGAGAAGGGGAGGGGTTTGCACTAAGCTTTCACTTGGGGTCTGTGAGGGTGGCAAGCCATCAGGACTGAGGGGCCTGGCTCCTGGGTCAGGGTCCTGCCTACTTCTGGAATTCCCTTCGGCCTTCCATGACTGACTCTTAGGAGTGAAGTAGCCCCAAGAATGTCAGAGATGCCAAATGAGCCAGTTTGGAAGCATCCAGGACATCTCTGTAAAGACCAGACTGTGCCAGGAAACACTGAAACTAGACACAAGCAAGAGCTTCCCAACCGCTTTGTAGAGTTTTTGTTGCTGTTGCTGTTTTAAAATAATCATTGTGTTGAACTCATGTGTTGAATGAAAATTGTGGCACACTGGAATCATTTATCAAGGAAGGGATTGTGGGATTCCCTTGCCTCTCCGTCTGGGATGGGGAGTGCTTTCCTCACTGGAGGCAGGGACACAGCTGGTTTGACCTGACAGCTCCAGAGCCCAGAGAGGTCATGTGGTGCCAGGCCCTGGCCAGAGCTAGGCCAAGTTGGGTCCAGGGAAAACCACAACGCAGCTTTCCATGCATCACTGAGCTTCCAAACACAATGCCTCAATAGAGAGTGTCTGATCCCTGACCCCTACCCTTGCCCGCCCTTCAGGCAGCCTTCCTCCAGGAGCTGGCAGCCTCCAGAGTCCTGGCCCCCCTCACACATGCAACAGGATGGGGGTGGAAGCATATAGACTCGCCCCATTTTACAGAGGGGAAGACCCAGAAGGAGCCGGCTAGCCAAGAGAGACGAAACAAGTCCTGCGGAGAAAGGAGAGAGAACGCAGAGGGCTGACCGTGTGACCTGACCAGGATGTCACGGGGAGGCAGGACGATGGCCTCCGCCGAGTTTTGCCATGAGGTCCACGCATCTTTTTATGGTGTGCCCTGTGCTCCAACTCCCCCAGCCCTAGTAACGCACTCACCCGCGCGCAGCCGTACCCCCAAACACACGTGCCGCTTATGCACGCCCGCTCCCCCTCCCTTCGGTGTCCTGACATTGCCTGTTCAAGAGACCCGAGTAGAGAGGCCTGGAGCCTGGCCTCTTTCCTGGTTCCCGTTTCATCCCCCAGGCCAGAATCCAGCTCTCTCTTTTCTCTTCCCACCTGGAGACACGGCCACACCTTGAGCTTCCTTTCCCGCCCACCCTCCTAGACCCATTGCCTATTCCTGATTCAGGCTTCCGGCAAGGCTGTGGGCCTGGGGCGGGGTCACTGAGATGAAATACTCCAAGGGCTTTCCCATGTTTAATTCTTAACAGGGCTTCCCACACCCAGGCCTGGACTGGTCCGGGGTCAGAGGCTGGCGGCCCTTCCAGGCTCCTGGAGAGGGTTGGGGGGGCATCTATTAGCAGGGAGGAGCACCGATGTGGCCCTCGCTCCCCAGCTGGCCTTAGGTGCTGAGCCTCTTATCCAGCTTCTCTCTCGTGTTCTAACTAAGCACAAACTCCTTCCCCAATAGAGATTCTCTCCAGCTGAGATCTTCTGCAGCCTGGATACCTTATGCTTACGTCCACTGAACGATTGCTGGCCTGCCTGGGACCTACACGTTAGGAGTTTGTTTCTTCAAGCAGTATTTATCAAGCCCCTACTCGATGTTGGGTTAGCCCCTCATCCCCCATGCTCTCCAGGCCCAGGTAACCCCAACCTCTACCACCTGGCAACGCTCTTGCCCACCTCGTCCCGCCTCTCAGCAAACCCCAATAGAGTGGGTGAAATTTTGCCATCTAGAGAATTATTTTAAGATCCTAGAAAAGATCAAAAGAGATTACCGAGTGTCACGATGCTCCTTAAATTCCTGCCGAATGATTTTTACCCATGAAGCTCATTGGGCAAGTATCCCTTCTACAGCCAAGATTATCAGTTTTCCAAGGCAAGCCAATGTGGGGGTGCCCTGGGTACCCCCCCGCCACCCTGCTTGCCAGGTCCAGGCCAGGCATTTCCAAATCCCTGCAAAATATGGCAGAGATAGAAATCATTTAGGCTTTCAACGGCCTCCCCCACGAGCCCGTCCACTCCTTCGGAGCCTCCCACTCTGTCCTTTAGTCGACCAGGACACGGCACGCCCCTCCCTCCTCAAATCCTCTCTCTCGGACACCGCTCACGTCAGAACTCTTTCATGCTGAAGTGTAAAGGCTGATACAGCTAAATGTGTTGTTTTTCTCCTGTCCTAGGAGAATTTGCATTTTAACAAGGGGGATAACCTTGAAGTATTGAAAGGAATCTCTAATTGGAATTGCTGGCACAGGCGAGCTCCCTGGCAGAGGCAGAGACCTCCCTGGGCCCCTTGAGTTCCCATAACTAGCTGTAGGTCTGGCCCCTTACATACACCGACGGAACAGTCCTGATCGGTCCCGGTGGCCCGTCACCGGGTAATGTCAAGAGCGCCAGAGGAAGAGTTGGAGGTCTCATTCCACCACTGACTTGCCCGGAAGCACCAGTCACTTCTCTCTCCAGCCATAGTTGCCTCATGTACCGCAACGAGAAGTTTGGAGCCAAGGACCTTTTCGTACCTTTCTAGCTGTGACCTTTGCTTGACTCCCCAGTGGGGCTGGAGGACGCTGGTCCAGCTCCGAAAGGCCTCCCGCCCCTGCAGCTGTGGCCTGGAGGGAAGGACCCAGTGGCGGTGTAGAGTGGGGGCAGGTGCTCGGACAGGCCTGTGTGGCCTCTGTCCATCGTAGCCTGGCTGCCTTCTGGGGACAAAAGGTACCACTCAGCACAGGCACCAGGCCTGCAGAGTTACATAACCCTCCCAGATGGGATATTCCAAACAAAGAGCCACTGCACAGCAGCCCGTGCCTCCCCCGCGCCCAGGGCCACACATGGCCACCTTTGCCTGTGGCAGCCTCGCAGCCACAACCACCCCAGGAGGGCACGTCAGAAGCCCACTGTCTTTTCTGTTTTTGTTTTTTTTCGCTTTCTGTTTTTTCCTAGATGGCATTTCGTCCTCCCCTAACCTCCCTTTCTTCCCCCTTAACCCACCACCCCAAATCCCACAACACATCAAGCTCTCCTCTCAGACAATAGGGATCCCCCCCCAACTTTTTGACCTCAGAAAGGGCTGCCAATACCCTTTCAAAATTCCCAGGATGGAAAAATTTGGACAAATGGATATAGCGTTCATTCCAGAGAAGTGGGACACATTCTCCTGGCCCACGCTCCATTCCCCTCACCCTTTACTTTTATCCTTGACAAGTTCATGTACTAGATGAGGCTGTAGTTTCCCCATTTGGAAAATGGCCGAGATCATTCTTATCGCCAGGGGGCATCGGGTGATAACTTGGATGTCTTTGATGTCCTTAGGAGAAGTGCAAATCATCTTAAAATGCAACAGAAGACATTTCAGTTGAGCTTAAGGCAGCGTTTCTCAACTACAAAGTTGGGAGACCCCATCACCGATCACTAAGGGTTGGTGCCTTTGTTCTGCCTGGCTCCATTTCAAGGTAAGCTTTATATTCGTGTGACTGGAGTAGCTTGGGTGCACATTGTGCAAAGATAGAGGGGTAGATGAGAAAAGGGCATGTGTAAAAAGCTAGCTGGAAGCAGGAAGGGGATCTTGAACGTGGTTTCTAGTCTTTCATTGTGGTCTGACTGGGGAAGAGCCCTGGGTGCTGGGTTCTTTATCGGTAGAAATACTACACTGTCGGAGTGCCTGGGTGGCTCAGTGGGTTAAGGCCTCTGCCTTCGGCTCGGGTCGTGATCTCGGAGTCCTGGGATCGAGCCCCGCATTGGACTCTCTGCTCAGCGGGGAGCCTGCTTCCCCCTCTCTCTGCCTGCCTCTCTGCTTGCTTGTAATCTCTCTCTCTCACATAAATAAATAAAAATTTAAAAAAAAAATCTTAAAAAAAAGAAATGCTACAATGTCTTGAGCACTTACTGTGTTTCCAGAACAATATTAAAAAAAAAAAAAGTTACCATTTAATTTTTAAGCTTTACAACAACCCTTCAAAGTATATGTTACTTTTCATTTTATAAATGAAAAACAAAAAACAAAAAAAAACCCAGAGGCTTCAAGAAGGTAAATAATGAATATGAGGTCTCACAGCTGGTAGGGGATAGAGCAGGACTCATACCCAGAGATGCCCACCTTCTAACCGCCTAGATTTTAAAAATTCTGTGATCCTGTGGTTCCTTAAGTTCCCTTTGGCTTGAAAAATCTAAAACTTTCTCCTTCGCCTCTACTCCTCATCCTTTTTGTTTGCTAATGCCCTCACTCCTCGAAATGGAGATGACCACCACTTTCCTCCCTGGAAACAAGAAACCCTTTGTAGCCTGGGTGAGAACTTGCCCTTTGTGCTTTTCCAGAAGCAGAGGAAGAAGGTACTGCAGTGGCCCCAGCCTCGGAAATCCTGCCAGATGGCCTTGCATTTGGGGGTCTGCCAGGTGCAATGAGAGTGTCTCTAGGACCTCTTACTAAGAAACCCCACATCAAGCCGCTACTTACTTAGTGTCCTGGGCCCCTGAGAGTATGTTTGAAGGCCCCAGTGAAAAATGTTGATGTTCCCCAGCAAGGTAGCAAGGTCAGTCTGTCTAAAAATCTTTACATGGGATTTAAATTCAGCCTCCAAGTCTCTTTCCAGACCACTGGAAACGGTCCAGTGTTGGTCCCAGCTCTCCCCTCTTTTTTCCGTATCACCCTTGCTTTCCTTGGCTCTCCTCCCACCCCTGACCCCACCTGCCTTTTCTCGTAAGTGACCTTTGAAACTCAGGCTGCACAGATATTTGCTGGATCAGCAGAACCAGATACTGCTCCTCTTGCTTGGTTTCAGGCCAACGGGAAAATGTTCCAGAATGCTCTCTGGGGCCCTTATGGTGTTCACTATGTGGGCCCGGGAAGGGCTTGGGAGGAAAGAAGGAGAGAGCGAAGGGAGCAGGGCATAGGGAGCTGGCGAGGAGGACAGAGGCCGGTGGGTTTTCCTAGAGGCAGGGGTGACTCGTTTCTCTTGAACTGTGTTCTTTTTGGATAAAAGGGAGGAACAGTGGTCCAGGCTCTTGGGCAAGCAGGGAACAGAAAATCTTTATAAGTGCCGACTCTGGGCCAGCTTCTACGTGAGCAAAAAGATGCACAGTCCCTCTGCTCGGTGAACCTTCCTTCTGGCCCCATTTTCCAGCTTACCAGCTGGAAGTCCTCTCCTCGCTGGGGGGAGAGGAAGAGAAGGAGGATAGGCAGGCCGCTTGGTGAGCACTGGCCTTCCTCAGCAAGCAAGCCTTCCAGCCCTAGGTAGACAAGGACCCTGAGTGTTGAGGCTCTTCTTACTCTGTTGATAGGGTTTAGCCCAATTGGAAGTGATTAGGGTTGGGGGTACCGTACAGTCCAAGGATGGAATGATAGGCATATGCAATACAGGTATCTCCATGAGTTCGATCTCCGGGGCACCATCCTCCTTCCAGCTATCCTTGGCCCTTACCCTTCCTCACAGTTTAAACCCTTGCCTCCAACCACGAAAAGCTCTCTGCGCTCTCACTATGCTCCCCCCTTTCACCCTGTTCTCTTCGGATCGATGGTAGCTCTAGGCAGCAGCAATCTGCTTCCACTTGTTTGGATGTTTCTAGATATATGCTTCAGGTATGTTGAACAAGGACTGCTTGCTTCTTTCTTGGTTTCCCACTGACTGACAGACCTTCACACTCTCTTAATAGCTCTCAGAATGGGCCACACAGGGGCTGCCATCTCTAGGTGGGCCACCCTCGCTCAGTGGGAACAGAGACACCTGCTTCAATCCGCATTCTTGACAACGGGCTAAAAAGCACATCTAATGATTGTCTGTCCTTCAGGCTTCAGTCTGTATGCTGCGTGGAGCTCAAAAGATGACCCAAGATTTATTTTATGCTTAAAGGATGGGAGCAGAGAAAAGGAGACTTCCCTGAGCAGCTGAAGTGGAACCAAAGGATAGAGAGAAGGAAGAAAATCTGGAGAGAGAAAGAGTTTGAGGGGAAAGAAGAAGGGGAAAAGAGAGAAGGAAGGACAAAGAGAAAGGGGAAGGTAGTGAGGAAGAGAAAGTAGAAGAGGAAGGTAAGGGATGAAGGAAGAGAGGAAAGGACAAGGAGCTACTGAGCCATTCAGACTTCCTGGCTACTTGAAGGTGGGGGGTTGAGGTAGGAGCTGAATTTGAATTATAATTCAAGAATCTTGCCCAGCCTCCTGTAATCCTCTGCCTAGGGGCTGGGGAACACAGGGCAAGCCCTGGGATCTAAATGCATGGCTGACTGGGAGGGGATACGTGTTCAGACACAGAAGCTGTGGTCACGGTGAAGCCAATAGCCTCCTGGTAGGGTCACATGCTTCCACGGCGGCATGAAGTAGACTTTGCCGATCAGGCTGAGGCTCTGACTCCAGCAAGGAAAGGGATAATCAATTCTGTAGATGCTGTGAGCCTTGATTGAAAAAATAAAGAGGAGGAAGCTAGATCACTGCTTTCATTAAGAGGCAAAAGCAGTGGGGGCTGGAGCTTATGGAGAGCCAGGAAGCATGCAGAGAAAGAATGTTAACCCCTCCAGCGTCTTTCTTCCGTGCTATCTTTGCACTCACCCACTCTCTCACCGTCACTTCCTTGGCCTGACCTCTAAGGCCACCACCTTCCTTACCCTTCCTTACCACCGTCAGCTGAAGAAGGGAGAGAGGCCAGGCTGCATAATAATGCAGATCTGATGACAGTTAAATGATGCATTATTTCCTGGGCCCAGGTTCCCTGGGGGCTCTTGCCTCTTCTGGATTTGGGCAGGAAGAGGAGCTCTGGGGATAAGAGACAAACTGTGTGGGAAGATAATGCGTCTAACACAGTGCCTGGCCCCATGTAACCCTCACCCAACCCTCAGCAACCTCCCCAGGGCCGCATTTTTACTATAATGAGGCCAGAGAAGGGCAAGTAAAAAATGAGAAAGGATTTCAGTAAAATTATGATCTGAAGACCTCATCTGGCATATCTTCTTCTGACTTCAGCGTGCCCCGTAGAGAACTGATTCAGCAGGGAGCTCCTCCAGGAGAAACACCGGGGAGAGGGCTGCTGGCCCTGCTCTGCTTCTCCTCACCTCACCCTGCCCATAAAGATCTCTGCCTGCTGGCTGCATCCAGCCCTGCACCATTGAGAGGTACGGGCAGGGGAGAAGAGCCATACAAAATGGGGGTCAGGGGTAGAGAGCCGGGGGGGGGGGGCAAATGTGATCGGTATCAGTAAGTCATTACTGAGGTTCTGCTGGGGAAACTTAGGTTGAAGTTTGGCACAACAGTAGGGAGGAATGAATGGCGCAAAAGGCATGAAAGGCATTCAGCCAGCCAAGATGTCCCTGATTTCACATCCAGGGGGAGCGGGAGTTGCAGGGGGTAAGGGGTAAGGTGCTCTCTCTGTCTCTTTGTGTCCAGGCTGCGGGAGCAAGGGGAAACGCTGGAGGAGCTTGGAGGAAGGAAGGAGCTACTTAGGGTATTAACCTTTTAGTGCCAAGGCACAACGTCCTAGGTGAAAGATTTTTAAGGACTTCCACTCTCCTCCACCATTCTAATTATTTCTTATTTTTGTTCTGCTCCTATGGGAAGCAAAAGCAGGACAAAGGAGAAGGAAAGATGAAGACGCTATGGATTGTCTCTGGTTTGAACTCGGGAGGCTGGATAGGAATTCGGGTGATTCCTAAATCCCTGGTTTCCCAGCAAGAGCCCTTGGGCAGGAGAGGTTGGGCTCTTTAAGCTACTTTGGGGGCCATAACAAAGTCCTCTTCTCAGAAAAAATTATCTTTCCTCAACCCTTTTTGCTCATAGTTCCCTGAAGAGATGCAGAGAAAGTGGGGAACAGGAGGGAGATACCAGAGGGGATGAGGAGAGGAAGCAGGTGAAGAACCATAATTACCAGGAAGCGGTAGCAACCCCCCAGAAAAACAAATGAAATAGTTCTTCCCCCCTCCCCGATTTAGGGGGAAAAAACCACATAATACATTGTAAGAACATTGTCTTTTGTTGAATCATGGGCACTGAGGGAAACCCGACTTTCTGCTTTTTATGCCGGATAAGGAAAGAAAAGTGTGAAACTGACGGAAGGGCAAATGGGCCGTTGAGGGAGCTGGGGAAGAAAGCTGCATCTTTTGGGGGTTTGACTCAATTGCTCTAGGTCTGCCAAGTCAAATCATCCTGGTTCTTCACCCCTAAGAGCCCATGGTTCCGGTCAAATCTACTCCCTCTGCATTAACCTAGCCTGCCCCAACTTCTCTAACTACATAGATACGAGGAGAAAATGAGTTTTGAAGGAATACATCAAATCTTCACAAGTATCTGCAGTCTTGAAACATGCTGAGACGGGGTGAGATGAGATTCTTGGTTCTCCTCCCTCCTCCCCCCACCCACCTCCTCCTTTAACATCGCCATTATCAGGGTCAGGTGCTGACTAGGTACTGATTTCCCCTGAGCTGTTCTTCCATGTAGTTCTTCCATCACCTGTATACTCAGAGGAAGGAAGCTGATATGTCACAGCCTGCCCAAGACAGAGGAGAGAACATTCCAGTCCTCTTTCATCTCTTCTTCCCATGTCCCTAGTTCATAGATACTGAAAGTAAAGAAAGAGCTGGAGGTCCTAGAGTCTCTCGCTGGGGGCTAATAAGTATATTTCTCTCAGGACCCAGCACGAGATTCCTAATATCACCAAATAACCAAGTGGAAACAAGATTTGCTGTCACCAGCCATAACAGAGAGAGATTTAAACATCCAACTACCAACAACTCCGTTTGCCAACTATCTCTCTCGTCATTGTTCCCTTCTCCAGCTGCCAACCATCCTGCACAGAAATCCTCTTTGAGTCAGAGGGAAAGAGCTATAGCCAGATTGAGTTCTCATGCTATAATTGAGTCCTCCATTGGCTTGGTGGGTTGTGTCTTTGCACCCCTTTGGTTCTGTGGGGATTCAGAGGAAAGATACCCACTCGGCTCAGAGCAGAGTGAGCTTTCCCAAAGAGCCACTCCTGGCTTTGATCCCACTGCATCAGTTAAAGAGCTAGACTCGTTCTCCTGGGAAATGCTTTCTTCTACCCTTTCTTTTCCTCTTTCTCCAGCACCCCTGCCTTCTCACATCATTCCTTCTTTTCAGCCTTATCCCCTGTCTCCTAAATTTTCTCAGATCCCAATTCTACTCTTCCTGGACCCTAGTCTTTTTAAAGCTCCTAACATCTGTCTTTGCCAAGCCTCTGTCTCTTTCATATCTCACTCTCCATTCAAATAATTTTACTACCCAAACTCCCTTCCAAATTCTTTTTGACTTAAAAAATTCAACTGTTCTTTTTTTTTTTTCAGTGTAATCTTCACAACTTCCTCCCGATCTTGTCCCCTTTAAAATCTGCCAGTTTCTGATATCCCCAATCACTTAAAACCCATTTCTCCCTCCTTTGCCCCCTCTAAGAGTCTGGATTCTCTCTTTTGCTCCAACATCCCCTGAAATCTCTCAAACACTGATATCAATCCCTCTTTCCCCCCAAATCTCCTTGACACACTTCTACCTGCAAACATCTTCTCTTCACTTCAGGTTACCCTAGTCCTTCAGACTCTTAGGGGATCCCGATTTCCCCCTTATCTCCTCCTTACACCCATTTGCTTCCCTTTCTATCACTACAATCCCCCTCCCTTCTTCCCCACTCACTCGGGTCTCCTGCTCAGGACGCCCTTGCCGAGGGCGGCGGGGGATTTGTGCTGAAGAAGGGTTCCAGCGGCAGTGCAACAACTCGGGGGACGGTCCTTCTCTTTGTCGGCGACGGCCCCGGGTGCCTTTGGGTGCTGATGGGGCGACTGGGGTGCGTGAGCCCTGCTGCTGGGGCCCGGCTGGGGCTGCGCCAGGAGCTGTCCGTGGTGCTGAAGCGGTGACTGCTCCGGCGCAGGCTGTGGTGCTGCGGGCGAGATCTGTCCGTGGTTCTGGAAAGGTTCCTGGGCCCCGGCGGCAGCGGTGGCCGGGGTGGCAGGAAGCAGGGCTGGCGACGGAGGGACGAGTCCAGGCGGAGGCTGGGCTTGCAGCAGCTGCTGGTGCTCCCACAGGCTGCGGTTCTCGGCGCTTAGCTCGTCCAGCCGCCGCTCCAGCTCGTCGATGCGCTGGCGCTGGGTGTGGATGAGGCTCTGCTGGTTCTGCACGATGGCCGTGAGCTCCTTGAGGTAGAGCACGGCACGCACCGGGTTCTCCAGCAGGCTCTCCATGCCGCCCGCCGCCGCCTGCGCCCTGGCTGCGCCTCGGCGGGCGGCGGGGAGCGCGAGGGCGCGCAGGAGCCGAGCAGCCCCAGCGATCCGCTCACCTCCCTCTCCAGTGGGCCCAGCCTCCCTCCCCGCCGCCGGCGCCGCGTCACCGCCACACAGACATTCACACACGCACCGAGGGGCGGGACCGCGGCGCCAGGGTCCACCCACCCAGCCTCCCACCTCCGGGCTTCGTGAGGAGTCTCGGCTTCCTGCAGGGCTGACTGGAGAGGAGGGAGACGAGCGAGGGATTGGGTAGAGAAGCGGGATAAACGAAGGGGACCGGAGACAGAGAAATCTGGAGAGAAAAAGAAAGCGGGTGAGGTGGACTTAGCTGTACTGGGAGAGTGCGGTGGGATGGGTAGGAGATCAGAAGCAGATACGGAAAGAGGAAAAGAAGAGGAAGAGGCTGGGAGAAGGAGGAAGGGAGAGAGACAGAAAGAGAGAAGGTGGCAAAGGAGACAGAAATGTATTTAAAACAAGGAAGTCATGGGACTCTGAAAGGTCACAAATTCTTTTTCCTATGTCCAGCCATCCCAGAGGTTATGGGTCATCTTAAAAACCTTCTGAGGAGAGGCCACACTTGCCTGTTTTGTGCTCAACAACTTATTCTGCTGGGAATTTCCTGGGATGCAAGGATCATAGAATTATAAGGGACCCTAAGGAACATCTAGTCCTCCTTTATTCAGCCAAGAGGGAACTTAGAGCGGGAAGTCTGTTTATGCTGGGTTTTCTCAGGGAACGAGACCTCAGGACAGTTTTGGCCACTCTAATATGAACATCAACTAAATAAACCAGGTCCTGTGTGTCATAGGCGATGCTTCCAGAAACTTCTGAAGAGATCGTTCTGTTAAAAAAAAAAAAAACATTTATGCAGTGCATTCTCCTACAAACACCAGGCTAGATAGCGGTAAGATCAAGATGACTACAATGGAATCTTTGGCTTCTCAAAGCTTACAGTTAAGTAGGTGAAACAGGTAGTAAATATTTAATTCTGATATATGGTGCTAGTTGTATGTTATAACATAGAAATATGCCCAGAGCGCTATAGGAGCCCAACAGCTTGGGCTCTGGGAGGGCCTCTTGGGGAAAGTAACACTTGACGTGGAAAGGATTTTCCTGAAAGGAGGAACAGGATGAGCAAAAGATCAGAGATATGAATCAGCATGGACTGAATCCTTCATTAATTACTGCAACAAATGTACATATAACACCCCCTAATTGCTAAGTAATGTACTAGGAACTATGCAGGCTATACCTAGCATAGGTAATAAGCTATGGTTTCCATAATCAAGGAGATTGTAATCTAGTACAGTAGATATGGCATGCACCTAAATAACTAAAATAAAAATCAAGCTCTTCAAGCCAAGTTTCATAGGAGTTCAGGGGAGGGAGAGGTTGTGTTTGACTATGGCGATGTGACGAGGAGGAGGTATTACTCAAACTAGGCTGTGAAGGATGGGAAATTTCAATAGGTAGACACACAGGGGAGCAGAAGAGGAAGAAGGTATGTCAGACAGCAGGACAAGACTAAGCAATGGAAATAGAGAACTTTGGGTTTATCTAATGTGACAGAAAAACGACCTTTCCTCTGCGCTGTGAGAGCTCTTAGCATAGCTGTTATTTATTCTACTGTTCTATTCTCCACACGGTGGTTGTTTCCCCAGGGTGGGCGTATCTGCGGATACCATGTGTCCAGCGAGCTGGGCCAGCCAAGCCCATCCGGTGCCAGACTTGAATGCCCTTATGGGAAAGGATATGTGCTCTGCAAAGACATGGGTTTCTCTGCGCTGCAGTGGGTTTTTCTCCCATTTATTTTCCTAGGAAACTTCCTTCTAGAAAGAATGGGTGAAAGAACTTGACCATAGCTGAGCCAACAGTTGGGAGAATTGGGGAGGATCCTTTGGTGGTGATCAGTGTTCCAACTAAAGAATGGAGGTTGGGGGATGGAATGAGGGGATGAAATGAGGGCGCACAAAAATTCAAACACTTTTCTTCTGAATTTTATTTGCTCACCTTAGTCAGTTTGTTTTCCGTAAGTTGGGTGCCCATAGAGACAATACTGTTTCTATAAGTAAAACAGCCTGCAGCATAATTATACATAGGACTTGTTTGAAATGCAGATTTCTGGGTCCCATGTTAGTCCTGCTGCGTCGGAATCACTAGGAATGGGGCCCAAGTGTGTTCATTTTTTGGCTTTTTTTCCTTTTCTTAAAAAAATCAACTTTAGGGCGCCTGGGTGGCTCCGTTGGTTAAGCGACTGCCTTCGGCTCAGGTCATGATCCCGGAGTCCCGGGATCGAGTCCCATATCGGACTCCCGGCTCTGCGGGAAGTCTGCTTCTCCCTCTGACCTTCTCCCCTCTCATTCTCAGTCTCTGTCTCTAATAAATAAATAAAAAAATCTTTAAAAAAAAAAGAAATACTCTTAAAAAAAATCAACTTTATTGAGTTACTTAATAACTTACATGTAATAATATGCATCCTCTTTGAAGGCATGGCTTAAAGAGTTTTGACAAATACATATACCCATGTAATCAAAACTTCCATCACTGTAAAAAGTAACCTCGTGCCCCTTGCAGTCAGTTGCTCTTAGCCTCAGCCTCAGTCCACCATTGATCTGCGTTTTATCGAGATAAGTTAGTTTTGCCTTTCTAGAATTTCTTATAAATGGCAATCCTAAAACATATACTCTTCTGTGTATTTTTTTTTTGCTCAGCATAATGCCTTTGAGGTTCATCTATTCTGTTATGATATCAATAGTGTGTTCCTTTTTATTTCTGAGTAGTCTTATGTGGTATGGATAAAAACCATGATTTACCTGTTCACCTGAAAATGGACATTTTGGTTGTTTCCAGGTATTGGTTATTTTGAATAAAGCTGCTGTGGATGAGCATAATGGACAAGTCTTTGTGTGGACGTATGTTTTCATATGTTTTATTGGGGGGGAGAATCTGGAATTAGAATTACTGAGTCATATACTAAATATATATTTAACATAATTGGAAACTCTCAAATTGTTTCCCAAAGTGGTTGTACTATTTTTTATCTTCACCAGCAGTGTATGAGAGGTTCAGGTGTTTTACATCCTTACTAACACTTGGTATTTTTAGGCTTTTTAAATTTTATCACTTTGAGTTGGTAGTAGTATAATAATATGGCTTTAATAAATATTTTTCTGTTGGTTAACACTGTTGAGCATCTTCTCACATGCTGTTGGTCATTTATCTGTTTTCTCTGCCCACTCTTTCTATTGAATTGTTTCTCTTATCTATTGATTATAAGCGTTCTCTATTCCGGAAAGCAGTCTTGGTCAGATGCATAGATTACAAATATTTTCTCTAGTCAGTGGCTTGCCTTTTCATTTTTTTTACCATTGTCTTATGAAGAGCAAAGGTTTTTATTTTGATGAAAAACTAATCACTTTTTTCTTTTTCTAGCTCATGCTTTGTATGACCTATCTAAAAGTTCTTTCTTTGCTTACCTCAAAGCCAAAAACATTTTCTCCTGTGTTATCTTCTAGAAGTTTTACCATTTTTGCTTTTATGTTTGGGTGTGTGATCTAGTTTAGGTTAATTTTGGTATTTTGTATGAAGAATCAAAGTTCATTTTTTCCATAAACGTTTGACAGAATTCATCATTGAAGCCATTCCAACCTGGAGGTTTCTTTGTGAGAAGATATTTAACTACAAATTCAAGTTCTTTAATAGATATGGGGCTTTTCATCCATTCTATTTCTTTGTGTATCCATTTTAGTGATTTGTTTCTCTGGTAGGCAGAATGACCACCCAAAGGTGTCTATGTCTTAGTCCCCAAAACCTGTGAACGTGTTTCCTTACGTGGCAAAAGCAACTTTAAATATGTGATTAAGTTAAGGATCTTGAAATAGAAAGATTATCCTGGATTATCTGGATGGGCCCAATGTAATCACAAGAGTTTTTGTAATGGGGATGTGAGAGTGTCAGAAAGGAGATGTGACAACAGAAGCAGGGGTCAGAATGAAGCAATTGCTATCTGCGAAGCAAAATTCAGAAAATGCAGGTGGCATATAGAAACTAGAAAAAGGAAGGAAACAGATTCTCTTCCAGAGCCTCCAGAAGAAATGCAGTCCTGCCAAGACCTTGATTTTAGCCAGGTGAAATGTATTTTGGACTACTGACCTCTGGACCTATAAGATAATGAACTGTGTTGCTTCAAGCCACTATATTTGCTGTAATCTAACAGCAGCAATAGGAAATGAATACAAGTGTCTTTCAAGAATGTATTGATTTCATCTGAATTGTCAAACTTTTTGGCATGAAGTTGTTTATAACATGTTCCTATTAGCCTTTTAATGTCTGTAGGCTGTGTAGTGATGACTCCTCTTTCACTCCTGATATTGGTAATTTGGGTATTTTTAAAACAGTCTGGCTAAATATTTATCCATTTTTATATTTTCTTATAACTAGTTTTTGGTGTCATTGATTTTCTCTATTGTTTGTCCATTTGCTATTTCATCGATTTGCTCTCTTATCTTTCTTTTTTTATACCTACTTTTGTTTCCATTTGCTTTCTTTTAACTAGCTTCTTAAGATAGAAGCTTAGAGGGGCGCCTGGGTGGCTGTCATTAAGTGTCTGCCTTCGGTTCAGGTCATGATCCCAGGGTCCCGGGATCAAGCCCCACATTGGGCTCCCTGCTCAGCAGGAAGCCTGCCACTCCCTCTCCCATTCCCCCTGCTTCTGTTCCCTCTCTAGCTGTGTTTCCCTCTGTCAAATAAATCAATAAAATCTTAAAAAAAATAAGATAGAAACTTAGACTATTGACCTTGTAACTGACTCCTTTGTTAGCATAAGTACTTAAAGCTTTGACGTTCCCACCAAGCACTATTTTATCTGCATCCCACATTTTTCATATTTATTCAGTACAAAAGTATCTTTAATTTTCTCTTTGTATCTCCAGATCTTTCTATTATTCATTTCTAATTTAATTCCTTTGTGGTCAGAGAACATATCTATATGAGTTCAATCTTGTAAGATTTATTGAAATTTTTGGAACTTTTATATTGTCTAATTTGTGGTCTATTTTGATGAATGTTCTATGGGCAGTTGTCTGATAGCCACTCCAGCTTTCTCATTATTAATGTTCGCTTGTGTGGTAGGCAGAACAATGGCTCCCAAAAATGTCCATATACTGTCCCAGTAAACTGTAATTATATTACCCTACATGGCAAAAGAGACTTTGCAGATGCCATTAAAATTAAGGACAGTGAGATTGGGGAGATCGTGCTGGATTTTGTCCTCAGCATACCTGTGCCCTGTCTAACCACATGATTCCTTAAAAGCAGAGAACTCTTTGTGGTTGTCGTCACAGGGAGGTGTGACTACAAAAGAATGGTTAGGGTAGTATGTTGTGAGGAGGACTAGACCTGCTTTGCTTGCTTTGAAGATAGAGGAAGGAACCATGAGCCAAGGAATGTGACTGGTCTCTAGAAGATGGAAAAAGCAAGGTGACTGATTCCTGCCTAGAGCTTTCAGAAAGGAAGGCAGCCTTACTGGCACCTCAATTTTAGCCTAGTGACATCCGTGTTAAGTTTCTAACTTACAGGACTGTAAGATAATACATTTGAATGACTTAAGCCACTACATTTGTGATCATCGGTTATGGCAGCCCCAGAAAACCAATACAGCATGTTATAGCTTTTCCCCATTCTTTTCCTTGTAATCTATGTATGTGTTCAAATATAAAGTATTTTGTTTTCCTATAGATAACATTGGGTTGGATCTGACTTTTTAAAAATCTAGCTTAAGGGGCACCGGGGTGGTTCAGTTGGTTAGGCATCCAACTTTTTTTTTATGTTCAGTTAGCACTGTATAGTATGTCATTAATTTTTGATCTGGTGTTCAGTGATTCATTAGTTATGTATAACACCCAGTGCATATCACAACACGTGCCTTCCTTAATACCCATCACCCTGTTACCCATTCTCCCCACCCCCTCCCTTCTGAGAGCCTCAGTTCTTTTCTCAGGGTCCATAGTCTCTCATGGTTCATCTCCCTCTCTGATTTCTCCCCTTTCAGATTTCCCTCCCTTCCCCTATGGTCCTCCGTGCTATTGCATATGTTCCACATATGAGTGAAATCATAGGATAATTGTCTTTCTCTGCTTGACCTACTTCACTTAGCATAATCCCCTCCAGTTCCATTCATGTTGAGCATCCAACTCTTGATTTTGGCTCAGGTCATGATCTCAGAGTTGTGAGGGCATGGAGTCTGCATAAGATTCTCTCTCAACCCCTCCGTCTTTCCCCGCCCCACCCCCCCAAAAAAAATCCAGCTTTACATTCTGTTTTTTAATTGGAGTGCTTAGATTATTTACATTTAATTTATTTATCAATATGTTTGGATTTAAATTTGCCATCTTGCCATTTTATTATTTGTTTCATTTGTTCTCTGTTCTTTTTCACCTTTTCCTGCCTTCTTTTAGCTTGAATATTTTCTGGTACTCCATTTCACCTCTACTAGTGGCTTGTTGACACCACCTGTTCATTTGTTTATTTAGTGGTTGCTTCAGGTTTACAATATTTGTTGTTAAATTCTCATTGTCTCTGTCCAAATACTGTATTTCACATATAATATAAAAACATTACAACAGTTTATTTCCATTCCTCCCATCCTCTGTGCTATTATTGTCATAGATTTACTTCTATATTTATTATAAATTTCACAATACATTGTTATCATTTTGCCTTAAGAAGTCAATTATCTTTTTAATTTTTTTAATTTTAATATCTTTTATTCTCATATAAACACATGCACACACATACACAAACACATACATACACCATTTTGGCTACTTGCATTTCTATATAGATCCAAGTTTCCATTTGGCATCATTATCCTTCCACCTGAAGAATTTTCGTTAACATTTCTTATAGTTAGGTCTGTTGATAACACATTCTGTCAGGTTTTTTCTTTTGGTGTGACAAAGTATTTATGTCTCCTCAATTTCTTTTAAAGATTTATTTATTTGAGAGAGAGAGAACATAAGCAGGGGGATTGGCACAGGGAGAAGGAGAAGTAGGCTTCTCACTGAGCAGGGAACCTGATGCAGGGCTTGATCCCAAGACCCCAGAATCATGACCGGAGCGAAGGCAGATGCTTAACTGACTGAGCCCCCCAGGCTCCTCTATAGCTTCTCAATTGTTAAAAATTAACTTTTCATGAATATAGAATATATTACTTTCATTTCTTTTCAGCACTTAAAGATATCATTCTAGTGTCTTCTGGCTTGTATTTTCTGGCAAGAACCTTGTGATCAATCTTATCATTGTTGTAATCTGAAATAAGGAGAAAAATAATAGAAACAAGATATGAAATGAAAGGTGAAATTAGGGGCACCTGGGTGGCTCAGTGGGTTAAAGCCTCTGCCTTCAGCTCAGGTCATGATCTCAGGCTCCTGAGATCTAGCCCTGTGTTGGACTGTCTGCTCAGTGGGGGGCCTGCTTCCTCCTCTCTCTGCCTGCCTCTCTGCCTACTTGTGACTCTCTCTTTCTGTCAAATAAATAAATAAAACCTTTTTTTAAAAAAAGGTGAAATTAGCAAAGATTTTAAAACAGTCATCATAAATACGTGTAAGGATTTAAAAAATACAAGAACACGGTGAGGAGAGAAATGGGAAATATGAAAAAACTAAATGGAACTTCTAGAGATAAAAATAAAATATCTGAAATGAAAGTTTTACTGGTTGGGAGTAACAGCATATATACACTGCAGAATTAAAAATCAGTAAACTTAAAGATACAGCAACAGAAACTCTCTAACCTGATTAATATCAATCCACATGTTGCTGAGCCTCGTTTTTTTTTTCCAGTCCTTTTTTCTCTCCATGCTTCAATTTAGATAGCTTCACTTCTAGAAGTTCCACTTAGTTCCTTTATATATATCCCATTTCTCACCTCATTATGTTTTCTTCTAGTTTGGGGTCTTACTTTGCTGCTTCTTTGCATGTCTAGTAATTTTTCCATTTTATGCTAGACAGTTTGAGTGCTGTCTGTTGAGTGCTAAAATTTGTTTTGCCTTAAACAGTGTTGGACTGTATTTTTGCAGGGAGTTAAGTTCCTTGTGGATCCACTGATGCTTTTAAGGTTTGTTTTAAGCTTTTTATAGGGCAAGTCTAGAATAGTTACTACTCTTGTCTAATTTGTCCTTACTACTGTGGGGAGATCATTCTGTCATCTGATTGAATGACATCAAGATCTTTGCAGTCTGACTGGTCAGAACCCTAATCTTTTCCAGCCTGTGTTAGCCCTGAACTTATTCATCTTAAACCCCTACAGTCATTATTTACTCAGTCAGATAGAATTTCACTCTCTGTGTATATATATGGCTTAGTGTTCAGCAACAGACTCAAGGAGGGCTGTCTGCAGATTCCTGGAGCTTCTTTTTTTTTTTTTTTTTTTCCTGGAGCTTCTTTATATCACTCCCTATTCTCTGATATTCTGTCCTGTAAATCAAGCCACCTCAGCCTCCTCCAGTCTCTGTGTCCTCAACTCAGAGAGACCATCATGTTCTGCTTTGGCTCCCTCTCCCTGCCCTGCAATCTTGAAGGTTTCTCTAGGCAGTGAGCCAAGAGGCTCACCTAGTCTGTTTTCCTTGTCTCAAGAATCATAATCCTGTGCTGATAGTTTTCCAATTCTGGAAATTGGTTTTTATTTTTTTTAAGATTTTTTTATTTATTTGACAGACAAAGAGAAAGGACAGTTAGGGGAAGTGGCGGGCAGAGGGAGAGGGAGAAGCAGGCTCACTGCTGAGCAGGGAGCCCAATGCAGGGCTCAGTCCCAGGATATTGGGATCATGACCTGAGCTGAAGATGTTTAACCACCTGAGCCACCCAGGCAGCCCTGGAAATTGGTTTTTAAATGTTCATATTGGAATATAACAATTTTCTAGTTGTTGATATAGGAGGGCAAGTGCAGTCCCAATTTTTGGCTTCTGCCCTTCAAAAATTGACCAGAAGACCAAAAAAAAAAAAAAAAAACTACATTTTTTTTTAAAGATTTTGTTTATTTATTTGAGAGAGAGCGAGAGAGAGCATGAGAGGGGAGAAGGTCAGAGGGAGAAGCAGACTCCCCGCGGAGCTGGGAGCCTGATGTGGGACTCGATCCCAGGACTCCGGGACCATGACCTGAGCTGAAGGCAGTCGCCCAACCAACTGAGCCACCCAGGCGCCCAAAAAACTACATTTTTAATAGCACCCAGGTAATTCTATGTATTCTAAAGGTGGAGAACTCCTGGTAGAGGGAAATAAAAATAATGCCTTACTTTTATGTGGCACTTCCCAGTTTGCAAGACCCCTGCATATGCAATATCATTTAATCATCACATCCACTCTCTGAAGAAGGAAGGGATGGAAACATGATTCCCCTCTTAGGACACAAAATTTGAAGCTCAATGGGGTTGTGACTCCACAACATGGTTGGTAAATAGGACAGTTGGAGCTGGAACTCTAGCCCTCAGACCCTAATGCACAGTCTCATCTCCCATACATTGTGAGAAGTGAGGAGCCCTGGAATAGACAAGCCTAAGAGTGATCTTGGGCTTACTCTTCCCTGAACCATGCCATTTGTTTGCTCCCCAGTGCTCAGGCTGTTCTTTCTCTGCCACTGCATTCTAGCCTGTCTTCCCGCATTAGGTCCCATCACTTCTAAAAATGTTAGGTTCCAGCCAAATTGGACTACTTACTCCTCCCCAAATCCAATAACACTCTTCTGTCTTTCTTGTACTTTCTACTCTAGCTACAGTGGCTTTCTCACCCTGAATCCCTGCATGTCCAAATCCTGTCCCACCAGGGCTCAGTAAAAATGCCACTTATGCCGTGAGTATCTCCCATTTGTCCTTCTTTCTGTAGATTCTCAAAGCACCTTATCTATGTGTCTCTCCCTGGCATTCACTATTCTCTTTCTTATATAGTTACCTGTATGGGTGTTTTCTCCTTCTAGACTGCAATCTTTTGAAAAGCAAGAGTTAGTGCCCCTCTGAAACTAATAATATACTATATGTTAATTAATTGCATTTAAATAAAATAAAATTTTTAGAAAGCTAGTGCCTTATAAATCTGGATACCCACCCCACATCCCTAT
Source organism: Nasua narica (assembly GCA_028533885.1). NCBI lineage: Eukaryota > Metazoa > Chordata > Mammalia > Carnivora > Procyonidae > Nasua > Nasua narica. The sequence continues at coordinate 31,605,864 of CM052807.1, forward strand.
CTACCCTAGTCCCAGGACCTTGGGCACAATGGATGTTCAAAGAATATGTGTTTAATAAAAGAAGAAATGTGGTGATGGGGAGAGAGGATAATGAACAATTCTGCTTAGTTGTAGGGAAGAATTCAGCCATAGAAAATGACACTTTACCCCTTTGGGCCTCAGATGTCCCTCTTTTAAAATGACGCGGTGGGACCTTGCTTATATTGTGTGTGTGTATGTGTGTGTACTTTTCTACATCCATCTATATAATCAACAATAAAATGTTCAAAAACAGATTGTAGAACAAAGCCATTTCTACATTTCCTCTTAACTATGACATATGCATTTGTAAAGTCATAATTCTAGGGCAATTTTATGGAATCAGAAGGGATATTAACGATGCCCTTTGGGTATCGTTAGCTGCATTGGGTAGCTGCAGGAATAGTAGAAAGGCATTTTGTTTTTCTGGTCTGGGGTATGGATTCAGTACCTCTCTTCTCCCCCACCTATTTGACAGGGAACCGAGGATGCTGCCACCACTGCCTATAGGCTTCATCACGCTGGTGGGAAATCCTTTCCCATCCGCAGCACGGAAGGCCCACAGATGTCACACCTCACTCTGATTGGACAGTTCCCCAGACAGGCAGGGAGGGCTAGGGGAGAAGAGTGGCAGCATTGCTCCTGCCCAGATTTGGTGGATTCTAAACCACTGGACCGGGCATTCAGGATCATTTCATCCAGCTCTCTGCCTCTGGGCAGAACAGCAACAAAGCCCCACAGACAACCAGAAGTTCTGGCTCACACATATTTCTTATGTATACTGTTGTCAGGACTGGAAACAGGCTATCAGCCTATAGGGAAGTAAAGCAAATATGGCTTCTCCTTTGCCTTCTTGTTGTATGATGATAGTGGTGATAATCCTAGCCAGCACTTGTATTTTGCTTGATGCTCTTAAATATCTCTGGGCCTTGGTTTCCTCAACTATAAATTGGAGATAATAACCGAATGCATATCATAGGTTATTTTAAGGATAAACAGTACATGTGATACGCAATCACATGTATTCGTTTTATTTGCTTCTTGGTGAGTAGTAAGCAGGATTTTTCAGATGTGGCAAATGAGGCTCAGAGAGGGTGGGTAGCTCTCTTCAAGTTACACAACCAGTCAAGCAAGAACTGGGACTGGAGTCCAAGTCTCCTATTCTAAGCCCCTACCCCTTTTCCTTTGCAGCACATAGTAGGGCATACAACATGGAGGGACTACTTTGGGGGAGAATTGATCAGCAATGACCTTGTACTTGAGTGTGTGATTAAATGAGATAAAGCATGTAAAGCACTTACAACCATGTCTGGCACAGAGCACATGTCCAGTAAAAATCAGCTTTATTACTGCGTGGTTAATGCTGTATTATGTGTAAAGTACTTTTACAGATACATGATCTCATTTAGTCCTCCCAAAATGCCTATGGAGTATTTTTATTAATCCCATTTTACAGGGAAGGGAACAGGGGCACAAAGAAATAATGACTTGCAGGGTGCCTGGGTGGCTCTGTCGGTTGAGCATCTAACTCTTAATTTCGGTTCAGGCCGTGAGATCAAATCCTGCATCGGGCTCTGCGCTGGGCATGGATCCTGCTAATGATTCTCTTTCTCTTTCTGCCCCCCTTAAAAAAAAATAGTGACTTGCCCAAGGCTAGTAAATATCAGAGCCAGAAATCCCACTGACACCAGGCTGCTCTGGGGTTTTTCAGCCAGCACTTCCCTTAAATACAACCTGGGAGGTAACTTTTTTTCTAAGATTTTATTTATTTATTTGCTAGAGAGAGAGAGAGAGAGCACAGCAGTGGGAGCAGCAGGCAGAGGGAGAAGCAGGCTTCCTGCTTAGCAAGGAGCTGGATATGGGACTTGATCCCAGGACCCTGAAATCATCACCTGAGCCAAAGACAGACGCTTAACTGACTGAGTCACCCAGGCGTCCAGAGGTGACTTTGTCCACATCTCATATAGCAAAGGTCAGTTGAGGGGATGCAATTCATAGTATGGACCTCAAAGGAGTCTCTGAGGCCGTCTTGCAGCTGGCCTTGAGCTAGGGAAGCCCAATTCATCCCTACGGCCCACCTGATGGATTATGCCCATCCTGCTAGGTCTGAGACATTCTGAAGCCTTGTCAAGATTTTCTGGCTCAAACACATCTCCTCAAACCCCTTCTCCCAAGATACCATTTTCTTGGGTCTTCTCTAGATTTAGGAATGGAACAGAGTCATGGGAAAGAATTTGAGTTCTAGAAAAGGCAGATGTGGGTTTGAACCATCATTCTGCCCCTTCCCACCTATGTGAACTTGGGGAAGTTATCTAACGGGTCTGAATCTCTATGAGATGGGTATTGTGGGGTTGTTGTAGAAGCACAATATCTGGTGTAGAGTAAATGCTTAATACTTTTTAGCACTTAATAGGAGTGCTAAAGATTTCCCTGGGGTTAGAAGACTGAGTTTACCCTTTTGGTCATGGTACTTGGGTGAGTCACTGTCTCCGAGCTTCCCATACTCATCTGTCGAATGGGTCCATGTTGGTATCCCCTGAGCTCATATCCATGAATGTTGTATATGAGCTAGAAAGTAGTAAACAAATTGTTTGGGCAGTAAACCCAGATCCAAACAACCTGTGGGCCCCTCTTTCGTTGTTCCTCATCTCTAGCCCCAGTAAATGGCCTGTCTTGAATTAGGAGAAAGTCATAGCCTCCATGAACAACACACTGAGACAATCCTGAAAGACCTTTAGTGAGAAGGGCATAGGAAGAACTCTCCTCCTCCTTTGACACTCTGTGGGGTGTCACTGAGAATACCTGAGAAAGCTTCGAGCTAGAGCCTTAGGTATAGAACCCTGGTTACTGATTCTCATCTTCTCTCTCTGCTCCTGAAAAGCCACCAAGCTCGGGCCAGGGTCTCTCCTTCTCTGGACCTCAGGAGTCCCACAGTGGAGTGAGGGGATGGAAGTGGAATCACTCGATCTAGGAGAAAGGACCCAGGAGCTCACCTACCCTACGACATCCTAACACCCAAATGCAAGCATTCCCCCCCCACACACACACACATCATTCTTGGTCACCAGGTTCTACCCAAAATTTCCCACAACAAACAAGTCCCTAACCATCAGAAGATGGTTGTCTAACTTTAGGATGAACAAAAAGCTAGGAAGATGTTTCTGATATTGAGCTGTGATCTGCCTTCCTTTCCCTTTTCTCCCATTGGTCTGAGTTCAGCCTTCTGAAGTGTCATTATCCAAGTCAATCCCTAACCCCCCTCCAGTTCTGTTTTCCCTGGAGGAGAGCAGGAGATGAGAGAGAGGGAAGGAGGGGGGGAGACCAGATCCAAACTGCCTGAGCTTTCCTACATAGCATCTGTCTACATACAGCTGTGGGTGTCGCATTTGACAAATTGTTTTAAAATATTCCGTTTCTGATTGCTGCCAACTCTTTGTCACCCCCAACCCACAGAAACTGCTCGAAGAATGACCCAGGAAGTGGGAAGCAGTCACAGCACCCCCACCTCCTGGGGTTTCTCCAGTTTGAATGGGGATATTCAATAGTTTTCAAATTTTTATTATTTTTTTATAATTTATTCAGCAGAATCCTCTTTTCTCATATAAACTCTTACACAGAACTTGGATGGTTAGATAGATGGTTCAGTGGATGGATTGATGGATGGATAGGCAGGTTGTTAGAGCAAATGGCAAGAATGTGGTTAAGTAGGTGTATTGTAGAGCCAGGGTTTGAATCCCTGCTCCGTCATTATTGGCTGTGTGGCCCTGAGCAAGTCATTTAATTTAGCTCCTCAGTTTCCCTATCTTAAAATGGGTAAAATCCATCTTATAGGAATATTGTGATGACTAAATGAGTTAATGCACATCGAGCACTTAACACTTGGGGCACTGAGTGCTCTTTAAGTGTCTGCCATTATTATTACTGTTGTTATTCTTATCATCATTAGTAGTATTATCACTGACCGAAGTTGGGGAGACTCTCTCTTCCTCTAACCAGTGAAATGTTTTAGACATTGGAGGTTCTGGGAACTCTGCTTATGGACCGCTTATCTGGTTATTTTCTCATTCGACAGAGGAGAAAATCTGGCCCAGGAAGGAAACCTTATTGTGTAGGGCCACACAGTGGAGTGTGTAGAGTAAAGCCAGATCTTGAGCTGAGGTCACCTAACTCTTGGCCTTTGCAGTTCTCAGAGATCTTTCTGCACATGCCAAACTATGGACTGGAGGCCAAGGCCAGAGACAAGGAATTTGAGCATCCCCCCGGCAGCCTGTGGGTCTGACCTTGGCTGAGCTGCCCTCCTTCCCATCCCCAACAAGATAGGTCCCAAAAGGCCTCTGTTAATGAAGTAGCACCTTTAGTTCTCTCTTGAAGCCAGGGAGGAGGCTGAAAGGCGGGGAGGAGGTGGATGAAGGCAATGAGCTGTGAAGCTTAATTCACACTTATGCCGTGTCTTAAGATCGCAGGCTACAATATGTCAGTGCAAAGTGCAGTGATTAATTGACAGGTGAGTCTCGTCTGGCTTCCTCTGCCCCCTCACTCCCTTCTCTCTTGAACTATTAGAGGAAGTGTCTCTCCCCAGGACAGGGAATTCTTGGCAGTAGCGTGCACCCGAAGTTTATGTTGAATCTCTTATGTTGTGATCTTAACACAATTTCTAAGTGTTAGAAGAGGGAGGTTTTTATTTTTTTATTTATTTTTTTGATGACTTTTATTCATTTATTTGCCAGAGAGAGAGAGAGAGAGAACACAAGCAGGGGGAGCGGCAGGCAGAGGGAGAAGCAGACTCCCCCCTGAGCAGGGAGTGCGATGTGGGATTCGATCCCAGGACTCTGGGATCATGACCTGAGCTGAAAGCAGACGCTTAACCAACTGAGCCACCCAGGTGTCCCAAAGAGGGAGGTTTTTAGTTTTCATCAAAACCACTCTCTCACTCTCTCTCTTTCCTAATAAATAAATAAATAAATAAAATCTTTAAAAAAAAAAAAAAAAGGGCCCCTGGGTGGCGCAGTTGGTTGAGTGACTGCCTTCGGCTCAGGTCATGATCCCGGAGTTCCGGGATCGAGTCCCACATCGGGCTCCCAGCTCCATGGGGAGTCCGCTTCTCACTCTGATCTTCTCTCTCTCACTCTCTCTCTTTCCTAATAAATAAATAAATAAATAAAATCTTTAAAAAAAAAAAAAAAAAAAACCAGATGAGCTATCTCTTGTATCAAGAGACAACCCTTCATTCATTCACTCATGTCATGCGTATTTATTGAGCACCATGAATGTCTGCAAGGGCCGCCTTCATGAGTGTGGGACCTGGGCAGCCCCCCAGGCTCCCGTGCTTGGGAGAACCTTCCACTTGACTTAATGCGCTGCTGTCATCATCTTGAAATCATTAATAGTTTTAACTGGAAATTTGTGTTTTCTGACTGAAGTCCAGTGGGACAGGGAGCAGGCACATCGACAGAGGAGATCAATGTCATATGAGTAGGACACACATTCCATGCAGCCTTGTCAATGACCCCGGAGCACAGAATTGTGCTGGACCCATGCTCTGGAGGGAGCACAAGGAAAGGGTCTGAGGTCTATGACTGATGACAGAGACACCCGAAGACGTGAGAGGCCACACTTCCCATCCAAACCAGAACTTACACTGTACACAAAAAGAAGGCAGTGACATTTGAGGACACGCAGATGACCAGAGGAGCCTAGTTTATCCATTCCAACTGTCATTTACAGCCTCATATTAACCAATACTTGGGCTGAAAATGGTGACGCAGAAGGATGGGGAGAGATGGAGTGACCTACAGCTCTTTTTCCTTTCAGTCCTGCCTGACTCACCAGTAACCCGAAGGCACAGCATGTGGGTAGAATGTGTGTGTGTCCAGAAGTGAAATGAAAACATTTGAGTTTTGTGCAGCATTTCCACTGAACTATAAGAACAAAATACTAACACATGTATAAGCTATGATATGTGAATTGTGTGATTTTAAGGATTTCACATATGACTTAAATGCTCACATTTCCATTTAAAATTTACATCATATAATATAGATATAAATGGTGGGGCCTGGGGGGCTCAGTCGGGTAAGCGTCTACCTTCGGCTCAGGTCATGATCCCCAGGTCCTGGGATGGAGCCCTGCGTGAGGCTCTTTGCTCAGTGCGCAGCCTGCTTCTCCCCCTCCTTCTGCCCCTCCCCTGTGCTTGTGTGCTCCCTCTCCCTCTCTCTAGCTCCAGCTCTATCTCAAATAAATAAAATAAAATTTGCAGCCATGCAAAAGGCTAGAATAGGCACTTTATGAAACAGATTATCCAGATAGCCAATAAGTACACAAAATACGCTCAATATCCTCAGTCCTTAAAGAAATCCAAAATGAAGACCACAGTGAGATATTTCACTAGAATGGCCAAAATTTTAAGAGCCCAACAAGACAAAATGTTGGGCAGAATGTAGAATGGCCAGAACTCTGATATATTATTGGCAGACATGTAAAACTATACAACCATTTTGGAAAACAGCAAGGGTATTTCTTCAAAAGTTAAACATATACTCACCATACACAACCTGGCAACGGCACCCCTCCCTATTTACCCAACAGAACAAAAACATTTGTTCTCACAAAGACTTGAAAAATAATGTTCACAGCAGTTTTATTCATAACAACCCAAAATGGAAACAACTCCCAATGTGTATCGGTTTTTGTATGGATAACAAGTGGCCCTATACTCATATGATGGAATCCTGCTTTTTAACAAAAAGACACAAACTACAGGTGCACATATCAATGTGGAGTATGAACCTCAGAAATATTAAGCTTAGTGAAAGAAGTTAGGTGCAACAGAATGCGTAAATATAATTCAACCTAGGTGACGTTCTAGAACATGCAAAACTAATCTTCAGTGATGGGCAGCAGATCAGCGGTGTGGAGAGCAGAGAGGGATGGATTGACCGTGAAGGGGTGGGAGGGCACAGATCTGGGGGGCAGATGAAAGTGTTCTCTGTCTTGATTGTGGTGGCGGTTACTTGACCACACCCGTGTGCCAAAACTCAGAACTGTACACTAAAAAATGGGAGTTATACTTATGTAAATTATACTTTAGTGAAAATGTCTTTAAATTGAAGCCATGAATATCAATAAGGTTCACTAAGTGAAAAGGATAGAGAGAAGCGAAGAGAACCAGGGGCTGCTAATCTTACCAATGGCTAAGAGGTGTGGTTATCCCCAACTTACATGTGAGGAAGACAGGGCTCAGAGAAGTGAAATGACTTTCCCAAGATCACACAGCTACTAAATAGCGAGACTGAGGCTGGAAGCTAGAACTATATGGTATTAAGGTACCTGTTCTTTTCGGTCTGCCCCATCCAGGGGCCTGGGCCCGGGGCTGAGCGTAATGACGAGGCTGAGAGGAGAACCCCAAATCCTATTCTTTGAGGAAGACAGGCAGCAGCCTGAGGTCTGGGCCTGGGTCTGAAAACCACATACTGTTCTTTGGGGCGAAGAATGGAGGAGTGTGTACTTAAAATGGAGGGGATGGGGATCACCGTGAAGGTGACCTCCTGCCATATTTTCTCCACCAGTCTTCACCGTACCCAATGGAAGCCCTCACAAGAGGACAGGCTGGAGTTGGGCATTCTGCCTGGGCCCACCGGACACCCACGAGCCACCGTGAGATCTGCTCCAGGGGAGAAATCGTCCCTCACCCTGGTTTTCCAGGGAGCTCATCATGACCGTAGATAGCACTTTCCACTTTCCACCTCCAGAAGCATTTGCGGAGGACACCTACGTTCAAAGCTCTTCCTGGGGCTCATTGATCAGTCCCAGCGCTGGTGATGGATGAGCCCTCTCTGGACTGTGACCACAGCCGTGTGATGGCTCACTCTGCCTCTCATCCCACCCCTCGCCCCGACTCCCCTCCCTGCCACAGGAGGGGCTTACCGGACCAAGGGAGCTGTGTCACTACCTTCAAAAGATCTTCAGCGGTTTCCCGTTGCCTAGAGAGGGCTTTGCAAAATGCGGGCAGTAGTAGAGCATGAGATCAATGTCATGGGTCGTTTAAAAATACCAAATCAAATAGAAAAGAAAGGAGAGTGTAGCACATGTGCTAAGGTTAAATATCATCTCTGGAAGTGTCTGATTCAGTTGGGTCTCTCTGTACATGTATGTGTGGATGGATATGACCAGAGATAGGACATAGATTTCTTGCTGTGGATCACAATCAGAAAGGTTTAAAAGCCTAAAAAATCTTGCTACGATAGGACAGCAATTACCTTTCATGCTTCTCACTGTATGTATACGTCCCCACATCCTACACCCCCGCCAAAGCAGTACATTCCTCCAAACACCATCCCTCTTCGTGCTTACAAAGCTTGGCTCAAATCCTTTCCTCCACCTTTGTCTTTCCTTCGCCCCTTTGCCTGTTGCGATTCTGTTTGACCATACACCTCTGAAAAATCTCAACGTTTTACCCCAATCAGAGCTCATCGCATATCCCTTTTTGTCCCCGTAGCACATTTTCCTACACCTCTCTTTAGCATTTTTCATTCTGCTTGAATCGAGGTTAAGACAAATGTCAGTTCTCCCAGTTGCCTCCATCTCTGTTTTCCTCTGCAACTAACACAGTGCCTGGCGTACTGGAATCGCTAGGGAAATGCTTATTGGATTGAACTGAATCCTCAAAAAACCCAATGAGGTGGGTATTATTATTATTTCCGTTTTGTGCATAAGGAAAGTGGGGCTCAGAGAAGTTAGGTGACTTGCCTGAAGTCACACAGCTAGGTTAGGAGAGGAGCAGTGGAACAGAATGGGTCGATTGGTTTTCTCACACTACACTCCCGACCTCTGGCTCTACCTGGTCTCTGGAGTGTGGACCCCAGGGCAGACGCCTCAGTCACTGACCTGGCCAGAGAGAAGTCTGAGCAGAGCACTCCCCACACACAGGAATTACTTCAGTCTGAGCACGCACCCTCCACAGAGTTGGTGGAAACTCCCTGTGGACCACAACAAGCTCTGGGGTGCGGGGAGGGGTGCTGCCCCCTAGAGGCTGGGCTGGAGGAGGCTGAGAGAGTCAGGATGAGGGGCTCCGGAAGGAGCAGGTTGGAGGCAGAGATGATCCAGAAGGCACTGAGAAACCAGATAGTGAAGATAAAGGAAACAGAGAAGGAGGGACAGAGCAAAGGAAGAAGTCAGGCAGAAGGAGGAAGGAAGGGAAGAGAAGGAAGCGCCCAGAAAGACCGACAGAGAAAGGCCTGTGGTTTCCCCAGTTTCCTGTGTCTGGCCAGCTCCCAGAGGTTCCTGCTCCTCCGTGGGTCAGGGCTTCCCGCCTTTCCAATGTGGCCACCAGGGGCCTCCAGCATCCGGCAGATGGGAGCCTCCTCATCTTCTCTGTCTGGTGGGAAAGTGACCCGCCTTCAGCTCAGTGGGTAACAAGAGCTTCTCCAGGTGGACACAGCTTGCCCAGGATATGTGGCACTTCGGGGGCCGAGCTGGATTTGAACCCCCAGCTGCTGCCTCCCACTCCATGGGGTGGGAGGAAAAGCTTTCGTGGTAAGCCCCTTCTCCAGCTGTGGGCTGTGAGTCAGGAGACCTCCTTTCTGGTTCCTAGATCCGGAATGAAATGAATGAGTGATCTTGGCCAACTTGACTGAATTCTCTGGACCTGGCTGTCCTCGTGTGTCTAATGGACCAGATGAGAAGCAGATCTGTCATTGCTGACCACTTACTAGGAGTTAATCCCTTTACATGCCTCAAGTAATTCGATGTATATAGTCGTTACAATTTTGTAAAACATAGGGAGAGACCCACAGCCGACTCTGACTTGCAGGATCGGATTTTCTATAAGGAGTATGTCTGGGAAAAGTATCTTAGAAGTTAGACTCAACAGAAATCTACCAGCCAGAAAATGTCCCCCGGCCTTACAGTCTCTTCCTCTTCATTATCCTACCCATCCCCAACATCTCCGAATCCCCACGGTTCATTTATTTTCTCTCCTGGTACTTAATGAGCACATCCCATGAGCTGGGAATGCAAGAGTAAAAAATAAAACAAGCAAGAATGATGATAAACACATTGGAGAAAAATAAAGAAGAAAGGGAGGTAGGGAGCGTCGGGGACAGGTGGAGGTGCGCTGCAGTTTTTAAGAGGGTGACGAAGGAAGACCTCACTTCAATGGCGACATTTAGGCAATAATCCAAAGGAGGCAAAGGAGTGAGTTGTGCATTTATGTGCAGGGAAAGCATTCCAGGAAGAGGGAACAGCAAGTGCCAAGCCCAGGACACAGGTGTTTCCTTGGTGGTTTCAGAGACCAGCAAGGGGCTATGTGGCTACAGTAGAGAGAACCAGGGGCTGAGTGGCAGGGGACAAGCAGGTGGGGGAGGCTCAGACTGAGGGAGGTCTGTGGGCTCCATCTGTTCTCCATCACTGGGTCACAAATTACCACAGACTTAGCAGCTTCAAATGACACACACTGACTCCCAATTTGCGCAGGCTGGAAGTGTGGGCACAGCTTAACCGGATCCCCTGTAAGCCCGCGGTCAAGGTTGAGCCAGAGCTGGGTTCCTGTCCAGGGTTCAGCTGGGGGAGGATCTGCGTCCAAGCTCATGGGGCAACATTCAGTTGCTTGCAGGCTACTGTTTGGAAGGCCTCAGGCAGCTGAATGTCAACCGGAAGCATCTCTTAGCTCCTTACTGCAGGGTCCTCTCCATAATGGTGGCTCACAACATGGCACCCTGCTTCTTCAAAGCCAGCAAGCGAGACAGTGCCCTTCCAAGATGGGGTGTTACAATCTTATGTAACCCAATCATGGATGCATAATCACATATAAACCATCCCCTTTACTGAACTTTATTGATTAGAAGCAAGGCACGGGACCCGCCCATACCGAAGGGAAGGGGATTATGCAATGGTGTGAATACGAAGAGGTAGAAAGTCATGGGAGTTACCTCAGAGGCTGTCCACTCTTCCCTCTGCCCCCCCCCAGTGACTCATGTCCATTGTACTTGCAAAATAAATTCACCACCAGCCTCCCAAGGTCAAAGTTCAGAGAGTCGCCGAAATCAGGGTTAGGTATAGATGAGGTTCCTTTAGGCGTTCCTTTTACTTGATTTGTACAAACTGAAGATATGAGTTATATATAACATACAACATGGGATAACAGCTATGGATATTCCTGTTCAAAAAAGGGTAACAAGGGGCGCCTGGGGGGCTCAGTCGGTTGGGCGTCTGCCTTCAGCTCAGGTCATGATCCTGGGGTCCTGGGATCGAGTCCCATGTCAGGCTTCTTGCTCAGTACGGAGCCTGCTTCTCCCTCTGCTCCCCCTCCTTGTGCTCCCTCTGTCTGTCTGTCTGTCTCTCTCTGACAAATAAAATCTTTTTAAAAAGGGTAACATGGAAGGTACAGACGAATCACTCATCCACAGCAATTCTGAAATCCAGCCAGGCTAAGGTTGGGTGTTCCCTGATTAGGTTTGAAGACCTGAGAATATTCTGTGTCTCTTGGCTCTGCTTTCTGGCCTTCAGCCCTCTGGGTCATCCTTCCTTTTCCATGAAAGATAGCATGTGTTTGCATCTGAGTAGTTTAATCAGCTTGTGTCTTACCAGCAGAATTTGGGGGATCCTACAGCCCCCTCTCATTTTGCACTCTGTCCCTCGCAGTTTAAGCTGGCAGTGCACTTGCTGAAATAGCTTTCTCAAAAACTTTGTGTGTCTTCTGTGGGTTTCAGTGGGGTTTGGTACATTAGGCAAAAGCTACACCCCAGATCTTTGTGAGATAAGCCCTTCTCTACCCAGCTCCTGCCGAGGTGACCAGGGGATAACTCACTTACACTTCCTGGGGGCCCCATGATCAGATTAAGAGGTCCTGGGAGGCACATCCCTCCCTAATCTCTTGAAACAGTCCTTTGTGTGACTCAGTACTTAAACCCTGATCCTTTGATATTCACGATGTTTTAACAAAAGATTATATCATCACACTCTCTTTTTTTTCTAAACCAGGATTTCTCTCTATTCCATGTGTGTGGAGGTCGTTTCTTAATTTTAGCCTCTTTTGCTAGGTAAGGAGGCTGAGAATTTTCAAAATCGTCAAGTCCTGGGGCACCTGGGTGGCTCAGTCGGTTAAGCGTCTGCCTTCAGCTCAGGTCCTGATCTCAGCGTCCTGGGATCGAGTCCCGCATCGGGCAACCAGTGGGGAGCCTGCTTCTCTCTCTCCTTGTGCTTCCCCCTTCATGCTCTCTCTCTTTTAAATAACTAAATAAAATATTTAAAAAGATCTTCAAGTACTCATGCCTATTTAAGAGTTTTTAAACCATTTCCTCCCTCACCTTATCTATCTCCCGTCACATTTGATTAGAAGCAGCAAGAAGCAACCTGGAGGCGTCTCAGTGCTTTGCTTGTTCATCTGCTCAACTATAGGAGCCAATTTATCACTTACATGTTCTACTTTCCAGGGAACTGCAGGAGACAATGTTGCTAAACTTTCTGCCGCTAAGTAACAAGGACCCCTTCCTCAGGTTGCTAGCAATAAAATCCTCCCTTCCTTTCTACCATTGCTGGTAAGTCTGCATTGCTGCTAACAGTCCAATCCAGGCAATTCGGGATTTCTCTACCACCTCTTCAAAATACCCCCCAGCTCTGCCCACCACACCATTCCAGAGCCACCCCTGTATTCCTTGGAATTTGTTACAGGAGAACCCCATTTCCAGCACCAAAATCTGTATTAGTTATTTATTACTGTGCGATAACTTTACCACAAACTTAGAGGCTTAAAACATCACGCATTTATTATCTCACAGTTCCTGGAGGACAGAAGTCTGGGCACGAGGGAACTGGGTCCTCTGTAAGGCTGCGGTAAAGACGTCCCCAGAGATAGGAAGGAAATGAGCGCTTTCCAGTGGCTGGGGGGGGGAGAAAGGGTAATGACCTTGAATGGGTACGGAGTTTTTTCCTAGTGTGATGAAAATATTTTGGAATTGGGTCGTGGTGATGGTTGCCCAACTTCATGAATATACTAAAAACCACTGGATTTTATACTCTGAGAGCAAAAAAGAAAATTTTTAAGGTAAAATTTATGGTATATGAATTATAGCTTAATTAAAAACAAAAAGCGTTGTCCAGAGCTGCGTTCGCATCTGGGGCCTGACCGGGGAAGGGTCTGCTTTCAGTCTCACAGGGCAGCATTCAGATCCTTCCGGGCTGCTGAACGGAAGGCCTCGGTTCTTGTGGAGAAGAACAGGAGGCCTCTTCCGCGCCTTGCTGTTTCGCCCTCTCCACAAGGCAGCTTGCAACACCTCAGCCTGCTCCTTCAAAGGCAGCAAGGGCTTGCCCCTGGCAACCTGTTGTGATGATTTTGCATCCCTTTTTAAAAAAGATTTTATTTATTTATTAGAGAGAGAGAGAACGTGTGCATGACTGGTGGGGAGGGGCAGTGGGAGAGGGGGAAGCAGACCCCTCACGGAGCAGGGAGCCGGACACAGGGCTTGATCCTGGGACCCCTGGATCATAACCTGAGCCTAAGGCAGATGCTTAACTGACTGAGCCACCCAGGTGCCCCACAATTATGCATTCTTATATAATAAGCACTACATGTGGTCACATGTGTCCTGTCACCTTCAATGTTTTCTCTTGGTGAGAAGCAAGTCACAGATTTGGTCCACACTCAAGGGGCAGGGGTCACACACGGGTATGAATACAAAGCAGTGGGGATCGTGGGGGTCACCTTAGAGTCCGTTGCCACATAGGTAATTTAAGGGACTACGGCTTTACTCTGAGATAGGGTTTTGGGCTGAGTTGTCACATGACCTGACGTGTCTTTCAAGGACACCTCTGGTTGCCATGTTGAGAATAGATTGAGATGTCTAGAGTGGAAGCAGGAGACCAATTAGGAAGCTACTGGGAAAAAAAATCCAGATGGAAGATGGGCTGGGGAGCCATTATCGGATTGACACAAACACAGGCCTCTTCCACTTCCTAGGGGTCCCTGGAACTTCCCCAGCGGTGAGGACAGTCCGCTCCAAGCAGGCTCTAGCCCCTCCCCCTTCCCTTCTCTTAGGGCCTGTCCTCCTCTTTCCTTAAGGTCTCTTCAGCCCAGCACACACTTGTTAGTCCGCTAAAGCGAACAGCAATTGGGCTGCCATTCCATCTGTCAGCAAAAGACTTGCTAAATGTCTTTTGTAACTCTGGCATGATGTTAATACTGTGGATACAAAGGAAGAAGACATGACCCTCTGCCTGCACATGAGCAAAGATGGCCGCGCGCGTGTTGGGTGGGGATGAAGAGACCACAGAGGGCACTGAGGGGTGCAGATCTAGGGGTAGCGAAGAGACACCTAAGCCTCAGGATATAAACTAACAGACATGGCCTGCCCCCTGAAACATATTTTTAACACTGCCAGGTCACATTGTCTCCCATGTCTCCCCCCTCCCCCTTCCAACCCCACCCCCACTTCCTCCTCTCACCATCAGGCTAGCTTTGGCTCTATCCTAGAGAGCCTTCTGCCCTGCCTTTCGAAGAGTCAGATCCCTCTTAGCAACCTTTATTTATATCTGGAGAGGAGATGTTCAATAGAAATATAAGGTGAGCAACATACGTGATTTGTCAGTTTCTAGTAGCCACATTTTTAGAAGATTTTGAAAGTGAAATTAATATTGTGGTGCCTGACCCGCTCAGTCGATGCAACATGTAACTTGATCTGGGGTTGTGAGTTTGAGCCCCACATTGGGCATAGAGATTACTTAATAAAAAAAAAAAAAAGGAAAAAAAAGAGAAATTAATTGAAACTATATTTACTTAATCCGTATGTCCCAAATGTTACCATTTCAGCGTGGAATCATATAAAAAATTATAAATGGTACTTGAAAAAATTCTTTTTCATTCTAAGCCCCAAAAGTTTACTGTGTTATTTTACCCTTCAGCACATTTCAGTTTGGATGCTCAATCTTTATTGGAAACACGTGGTCTGTATTTAGATTCTGCAAAATGTATGTCAAAAACCGACTCAATTTTAAAATTTCTTCTTAAATGAATTAAAATGAAGTTAACAGTGCAGTTCCTCAGTGGCACATAGAGGTCTCATTTCAAGGGCTCAGTGCCTGCAAATGACTAGGGCGGCTAGAGCATCAACCACTCTACTTCTGCTTTCTCCAATTACCCAAATCTTACTGTCCCCTGCTGGTCCAACCTAGACCTTCAAACAGCCTCCCTTCCCCGCTGCACCCCCACTTCCAACCTGCCTGAGCCTCCCATGACTCATACCCATCCGTGCTTCCCCGGCCCACTTTTCACCTGGTTCTTCTATCAGGATTCTCAAGTCTATGCATACACATTAGCATACCGGAAGACTAATTTGCATACCGATTAAACAGATTTACATACTTGCAGTATCAGGAAGTTAAGCTCCCCTGACTGAATGGGACTCCAGAAAAATCAGGTCTTGCCTCTTGTCACCCATTGAGAGAGACAGGATTTCAAGACTAGCTCGGTTTAGGAGAAAGGGAAGAAAAGAGAGAAACTACCTGAACACGGATCGTAGTGTTCCGTGTTCCGTATTGGGGGGAAATGTGGGTGCCTGTGGGTGTGTGTGGGGGGGGAGGACATTGCACGTACGGTTCATTGTGTCAGAATGATTTGGTTGTTAAATAAGCACTTTAAGGAATTATTTCACATTCCGTACTTTAAATTTTTTATAATTTAAATTCTTTCCCCCAGGCTGGATTTTTTTTCAAGCTTCGGATCTCTGTCTGTACTTGGATTTATTTGCATAATCCCACCTCTGAGCTTTAGCCCCGCCCCTCAGGACCCATCTCCTGGCCCCACCCGGCTTGCGACCTCTGCCGGATTCACCTTCCCTAGTCTTCTCGCTTTGGGAAGCCACCCTGCTCCAGCCTCCTCCTCCCTGGGAATGAGCCCGGCTGTGCTGCCGCCGACAGGCTGGGATAATCCTCCCTGAGCTATTTCAAGGATTAGTCCTGCTGCCCTGTGCCCAGCTCCCACACAAGTGGGATTTCAGAGCTGTGGACACTGGGCCAGGAAGGGAGGGGTGCAACTCCTGTGATGGAGATCCATGCAGGGCAGAGGCCCCGGGGGCCAGGTTTCAGGTTTCTTAGAGCCTATCATATGTAGAGTTCAGAGAGATGGACACTGGTAGCCTGCAGCCCTAAGTATGACCATAGAAAGTCCAAGACACGAGAGCCCAAAGTCCTAGGGCCTCAATCTGGGCCTTGAAATGCACACACAGAGATTCACCCCTCCCCATCTCCCCATCACTTTCACACACCAGCCTCATTATTACTTTCATAGACTGAGCACTTTTGCCTTCGTGAGGATCTTACTCCATTAAAAAATATTAAAAATTAGATTTTATGACTACGTTGGCATATAGATGAACATATTAATATGTATTAAAATACCTTCATGGATCTACGGTTCGTTTTTCTCTTCTGATTTTAATTAAAATATTTTTGCGGTCCCTTGGAAGTATCGTGTTACTGTGCCTAATGGATAAGTGGGCCTTGCCTGTGGCCCTGCTTCTAGTCCCTCTCTCTCTCTTCGCTGGTGAGGGAGGGCTCCATTTTCAGAGGGAGGGCACGAGAGCTTCGGTCCCCCTCTCTGAGCCCAAAATGACTCACTTGAGGAAGTCAGAGCTCTCCTACTGCCCCCAGTTCTGGCCTCTAGAGTCTTGGTCGGAGGAGAGCTACCTCTTGGGCTCAGAGAGGGACACTGACACTCCCTGTCCCCCCCCTCTGAAAAGGGAGCCCTCCCTCACCTGGGAGAGCTAGATGCTGCCCCAAGAAGAAGGCATTCATGGTTTCATGAAAGGCTTCCTGCCTGGCCAGCACCGATTCCGGGTAAGTCTGAACAAATCTGAGGGAGCCCAGTTTTGGCATCAGAAAGGGCTGGCTTCTTCCAAACCCACTGGCTGTGATCCCAAGGTTTCAACACATGCTGGCTCAAGTCCAGACTCCTTCCTAGGTCACATGAGACCCTCTTTGAGAGGTAATATAATATAGTGGATGGGAGTGCTTATTAAGAGGTAGACTTGCCTGACCTTGGACAAGTTCTTAAACCTCTGAAAGCCTCATTTTTCTCCAACTCTACATGGGGATGATGGGAATATTTTCACCAGATTCTTGTAAGTATTCAATATCGTACATGTACTTTTGCTTTGCATACACTAAAGCTCTGTACACTTGCTAGGAAATAGGATTGTTATGCAAGGGGTGCCTGGGTAGCTCAGTCGGTTGGGTATCTTCCTTCAGCTCAGGTCATGATCCTGGGGTCTTGGGATTGAGCCCCGCATTGGGCTCCCTGCTCAGCAGGGGAGTCTGCTTCTCCCTCTCCTTCTGACCCTCTCCCTGCTTGATCTCTCTCTCTCTCTCTCTCTCAAATAAATAAAATCTTTTTTAAACGAGGAAATAGGATCATTATGCCAAACAAACATAGGCGATCTCTCACCCCGTCTCCACAACTCAGATGCCCAACATATTTGAGATTATATATGTAAGGTACCAAGCACATTGCCCAGCACAGAGTAGGAGTTCCAAAAATGGTACTTAGTAATGTGATCTGGTTCCCACCAACCTCTCAGTCTCATCGTGACCCCTCTCAGTCTTGAACTTCGGCAACATGGAACTGTTTATGGTCTTCCATAAGCATTGTTGCACAGACCAGCTAGCTCTTCCTCCCGGGAGTATAGATAAACAATATTTCCCAGTCTCCCCTGAAGTTAGGCATGGCCACTTGAACAAGCTGTAGCCAGTGGAATATGCACAAGAGCGATGTACGAGAGAATATGCACAAAAGCGATGTACGCCGGTTCCGGGCCCCTTCCTTCAAACTTCCCACATGCTCTTCCTGCTCTTTCCCCTTCCAAGGACGGCAGCCAACTTGAAAGCCCCATGTTGAAGATGACAGAGTCGCAGGTGGAAAGCACCAATGTCCCTGGGTTAAAACGTGAAGGAGAACCATCCAGCTGATTTGGACGTTCCATTAGTGAGATGCAAACTTTCATCATGCTTCAGCCGTTATATCAGTTTGGCTTGATGCGGCGGCTAGGGTACTAAATTAGTGCCCTCCTGCTGTCCTGCTAGTCCATGGCCCTGGAATGCCTGGAACTGCACCCTGCTTCACGGGGTAACTCCTGCTTAGCCTTTAGACTTCATCTCTGGCCTCACATCCTCCAGAAAGCCTTCCCTGAGCAGCCCCCCCAACTCCTAGACCCAAATATTGCACAGTGGACTCCCTTTTGTTCGTTCTCCCTTGCTTCCTAGTAGAAGCTCAATTTCATTCAGGACATCAACACACCCAGTTAACAATACCCATTTGTCAGGACTTCCTTGGAGCCAGGAGAGTCACGTGATCCAGTCCTGGCCAATAGAATGTAAGAGGAAGTTGCTGGATAGAGAGTCTTAGGGAAGTTTTGTTTTTTTTTTAAATGTAGACTCCACACCCAGCGTGGAGCCCCCACACCGGGCTTGAACTCACAACCCTGAGACTGAAGTCTGAGCTGAGATCAAGAGTCAGACACTTAATGGACTGAGCCACCCAAGCACCCTTTTAGGGGAACCTTTTTTTTCTTTTTTTTTTTTTTTGACAGAGAGAGAGAGAAAGAGAGAGAGAGAGATAACAAGCAGGCAGAGAGGCAGGCAGAGAGGGGAGGGAAGCAGGCTCCCTGCTGAGCAGAGAGCCCAACACAGGGCTCGATTCCAGGACCTTAGATCACGACCTGAGCTGAAGGCAGAGGCTTTAACCCATTGAGCCACCCAGGCGCCCTTTAAGGGAACTTTTCAAAAAGAGAATGGATTGGGCTCCTATCTGCCCTTTACTTTTTTCCTTTATGCTTCCTGCCTTCACACCTAGAACTCAGACGCGATGCCCAGGAACGAAGCACACATTTTACAACCATAAAGATGACAGCCATATGCCAAGACAACGGAGAAAGAAGATTCCAGGTTCCTCAAGGAACCAGGAAGCCATCGTCCCGGCCCTGTGCTGCCTCCATCGGGTTCTCCTATAATGTGGAAGTAGAAATTCCTAAAGCTTAAACCCTGGAGCGGGGGTTCTATTTGGCACAACTGAAAGCCATCGTTACTGAATGCTCCGAGCCCCCCGTGGCCTATGCTCCCCTTACCGCTTGTATGGAAACACGGTCACATTCTGGCAATCATCTGCTTCAGGGTCGGTTTCCGGGACTTGTCTGAAGGCCCGGGGCAAGCACTGTTCTGAGAGGATGGGGGGGGGGGGCGCGGGGAAGGACGCTGTTGTGTCTTCCTCAGCCTCATTCTGACACAGAAAGCCTTTTCTGCCCCTCTATGACCTCTGAGAAGATTTCAAGCTCTCGAATTCTCGGATTCCATCCCACATCCAGGACACGGTCCATCCACACCGAGGAGGCTACCGAAGCGAAAGAGGCAGTCTGGGCCCTCCGTCCGGGAAGTCCAGGAATGCATTAGCAGAATAATCGGCGCTTACACAGCATTTCTTAGACCCCACCATCGCTTTCTTTTTAAGAAAGTCCTATAAAAGGGGCCATTTTAAAGCGAAACATTCAGTGGCATTTAGTACCTTCGCAAGGCTGTGCGATCATCCCTTCCATGTAACTCCCAAACCTTTCCATCACCCCAAAATAAAACTTTGTACCCGTCGACAGCCACTTCCCTTCCCCCCCTGCCCCCAGCTCCTGCCAACATCCAATCCCCGTGCTGGCCCTGTGGTTTCCCGATCTTGGATATCTCGGGTAAATGGAGTCGCTCCACAGGCCAGCAAGGGCAGGGCCGGCCTCAGCATTCACGTTAGGATGACGTCAGCTTTTCTTGGTTCTGACTGAGGTCCAGGATTCCCACTGCAGCTCCAGTGGCCGAAGTGAAAGGTCTTTGCCATCCAGCTCCGAGGAAATCTTTAAAATTAGGTGTGGGGTGAGCCTCCCAGTAGATGAGGTAAAGAACTTCTATGAAGTGGAGGGTAAACCGACGGTGATCTGGGTGGGCTGGGCTGGGGGCAGCTGACTAGCAGCACTTTTGTGAGAAAACACGGCCAGTTTGGGTATGTGGCGGTGGGGTGTGTGTGTGTGTGTGTGTGTGTGTGTGTGTGTAAACAAACATCCCGGAGCACATACAAATTTCCTTTCGTGTACGAATCATCTTTACAGATCCCAAAGCGCTTTGATGTCCTTTCTCTGCAGCTCTCTAAAGGAGGCAGGACCCAAGCGCTCTCCAGCCCGATTTATAAATGGGGCAACCCCTCCATTGGATGACTGGCCCAAAGTTGCACAAAGAATGAGTGCCGGAGCCCCAAGCCTGCATGCCCTCCTTTCTGAATGGCACGCTTCCCCTTCTCTGATGTGTTCTGAAAGCCTTAAAATACCTTTAAGAACCTGCTCCGTCATGGCTCAGGTGGAGAGGGGAGAAAACGTGTTTGCAGGATATATTTGTCAAAGACAAAATGCCACAGGCTGAGTGACTTAAACAGCATACATTTATTTCTCACTGCTCTGGAGGCTGGAAATCCAAAATCAAGGCGCGAGGAGGCTTGGTTCCTGGTGAGAACTGTCTTCCTGGCTTGCAGATGGTCATCTTCTCGCTGTGTCCTTGCGTGGTGGACAGAGCTAGAGAGAGCCAGCTCTCCGGTGTCTTTTCCTGGAAGGGCTCTAATCTCATCGTGGGGACCCCACCCTCCCAACCTCCCTGAACCTTAATTACCTCCCAAAGACCTCATCTCCAAATGCCATCAGACCGGGGGTGAGTGCTTCCACATATTCATTGGATGGGGTGGGGACACCTTCAGTCTACAATACGGGAGGAAACCTATCTCTTCCTCATCATCCGTAGGGACCAAATACTACAGCCAGCAAGACATTGGAATGTGCTCATCAAAAAAGACAATTTAACCTAACTCTAGGATGGGGGTGGGCAGCAGGGAAAGAGGACAAAATTCAGAGAGTTTTAAGAGAATAAGTTTGCAAGATTTAGCAAACAAAATCTCAAACATGTACTTAATTTTGAATTTCATTTTTTTTTTTTAATTTTACCCATCCACTTGACAGAGAGAGATCACAAGTAGGCAGAGAGAGAGGAGGAAGCAGGTTCCCCGCTGAGCAGAGAGCCCCATGCGGGGCTCGATCCCAGGACCCTGAGATCATGACCGGAGCCAAAGGCAGAGGCTCAACCCACTGAGCCACCCAGGAGCCCCTATATTCATTTTTTATCTGAAACTTAAATTAATGCGGTGTTCTGTATTTTTCTCTGGCAACCCTAAAAGACAGGGGCCAAGAACTTTGAGACAAAGAAATGGATTTCAGGAGGGACCACTGCAGGATCTCTAGACTGATGCTTCCTTTATATACCTAAATTTTTGTTTAGTCTTTTAAAAATACCATCTGGCTTTATTTTTTATCATTGTAACTCGTGCATAACACAAATGGACCATCTTAACTATTTTTAAGTGTACGGTTCAGTGGCATCAGGGACATTCATGCGGCTGTACAACCATCACCACTACCAATCTCCAGAACTTTCTCACAATCCTAAACCGACGTGTCAAAGAAAATCAGAGCTGCACAGTGAAAAGAGATTTTATTCAGTGAAAAGAGATTTTATTCAGGACTTTGCAACAGAGGGGAAGAGACCTCGGTACAGAAGCAGGGTCACTTGCAAACACAGCAGGGACGAGGTGGGTGTTTCAAGCCAAGGAGCCGGTGGGGGCGGGGGTCGGGGCGGCGGATGGAGAATCACTAAGAGGGTAGGTAATTCTTTGCTCAGCTGACCAACAGGATTCTTGCTGAGGGCAGCCAGGGCGAAGGGCCAGCAGCGGGGGCATCGCGGGGAATGGGGCACGTGGTCAGATATGGGGGACTCCGGCTAGAGCGACACGGCAGGGTTCTCGCTGCCACTGGGCGATGCAGCTCCAAGCCCGGTTGTGCAGAGGATTCAGGGGAGCCTGAGTCCAATGCGGTGGGAGAAACCGCAGAGAGAAACCGAAAGTGTGTGCATGACACCATCACCCCAGCCGCCGCACACCCACCACTCTACCTTCTGTCTGTCTGTCTGTCCGCCCCAGAGGCCAAGGCCCGGCCGCAGGGCGCGCGCGGGCGGAGGGAGGGCGGTTCCGGGCCGGGGTCGAGGCCCGGGCGCGGGGGCGGTGCTAAGGGGCGGGCGGCCCGCGGCCGGGCCCGAGCGGAAGGCGGAGAGGGCGTCAGGAAGGGCGAGGGCGACGGCTCGGGGCGGCCTGGCGGCCCGCAGTAGGGGCGAGGGCTTCGGCGAGGGACGCGGGCGGCGGGTTCCGCGCAGGAGCCCGCCGCTGGTCGCCCCGAGCTCCACCAGCGGGCCGAGCGCCCCGAGAGGCGGAGCGGCGGCGCCAGGACCCGGCGGAGCGGGCGCGGCGGAAGCGCGGCGGCCGGAGCGGCGGGCGGCGGGCGGCGCGCAGGTGAGGAGCGGGCGGCGGGCCGCGGGGAGGGCGCGGGGGGGCCCGCGGGGCCGCGGAAGGAGGGGCTCCGGGAGGCCGGGCCGGGCGGCGAGGCCCGGGAGCCGCCGCGCCCCTTCCTCCGCGGGAGGCCCGGCGCCGAGCCCGGCCAGGGCCGCGGTCCCACCGCGCCGCCCGCCCGGAAGCGTTGCCGGGCCTCTGCCCCGGGTCTGACTGGCCCCTCCCCGCTCGCCCGCACCCCGCGAGCCGCTCTCCCCAGCGGCGTGAGGCCGAGGCAGAGGCCGAGGCCGGGGCGCCGGGAGGGCCCTACCGGCCCGCGGGACTCGGGGCCCCGGGCCCCAGCCCTCCCTCCCTGTCGCGCCCCGCCGAGTCCCGTGACCCTCACGGGCCTCTGCACCCTGTGGGCCCTGAGCCCTGCAAGCGGGCTCGACCGAATCCTCGGACCCCCCACCCCCGTCCCCCTCGCCTTTTGCAGCTCCCTTCCCTCTCCAGCGCCTCTTCGTTGACCTCTCTCAGTGCTTTCACCGCGCTTGCTTCCGGACTGCCCGCGGCCTTGTTGTTAGCTTGGGCGGCTGCGGGCCCTGGGGGCTGGGGGTCCGGGGATGGTGTGCGGGAAGGAGTCCATGCACTTCTGAGATCATAAACAGCACTGAGAGGCGGGTATGGTGTCAGGTATGGTTTTTATCAGATTCTGTAAGGTAGTGGCATCAAATAAAAGTATGCCGTGAGCCCCACGTTGTGATTTTGCAAGTAAAGAGAAACAGGCGGGGTGTCCGGGTGGCTCAGTTAAACGTCTGCCTTGGGCTCAGGTCATGATCCCAGGGCCCTGGGATCGATTTCCGCGTCTGAGCTCCCTGCTCAGTGGGGAGCCTGCTTCTCCCTCTGCTCCTCTACCTGCTTGTGCTCGCTCGCGCTCTCTCTCAAATAAATAAGTAAAATACTAAAAAAAAAAAAAAGAAAGAAACAAGTGAAATTGATTTAGCAATAGATTTTCTTTAACCCTCTGTATGTAAAATATGGTGTTTCAGCCTGTAATCAATATAAAAATTTTAATGGGATATTCTACATTTTTTTCCCTACTAAGTCTTTGAAATTTGGTGTACGTTCTGCACTTACACTACCCTCCACTTGGGCAGGCCACGTACAGCTAGGCTACCATAGCTAACCGACAGCTCGGGCCCAAGGGCTTCAGAGCAAAGTTCTTATGCAGTGTTTATCACAATCTGGCTTTTTATTTTTTCCTGCTAATGGCCCAAGGATATTTCTACCCTTATCACTCAGCACCACTTGCACACCTTTGTTCAAGTCTTTCTACCTGGAATGCTCTCTCCGCAGTGCCTCGCTGGACCTGGCAGGGAGATGCCGTTTCTGCTGAGAGCCTTTTGCTGACTCCCCTAACCTCTGGAAGGATCGATGTGTGTTCCTCACGCTTCTTCCCTAGCACTGTATTGTGGCTGAGTTAGAGTAGTTATCATGTGGTGTTTGTTTCTGAGGCTGTCTCTCTGGCTAACAGTGCCCTATTCATCTTTGTTGCGATCATGGCTGGCATCTAATAGGTGATCTGTAGACGTTTGGAGACAGAATGTGTAAACAATTTACCAGCTGTACTCAGTCTCTTAGTTCTTCCCCTCCCCCCAAGATTTTGAGAGA
The DNA here is from genome assembly GCA_028533885.1 of Nasua narica. Taxonomy (NCBI): domain Eukaryota; kingdom Metazoa; phylum Chordata; class Mammalia; order Carnivora; family Procyonidae; genus Nasua; species Nasua narica. Next base: position 31,629,925 of record CM052807.1, read on the forward strand.
GCGCGCGTGCACAAGCAGGGGGAGCAGCAGGCAGAGGGAGAGGGAGAAACAGACCCCCCACTGAGCAGGGAGCCCATTGTGGGACTTGATCCCAAGACTCTGGGATCATGAGCTGAGCCAAAGGCAGATGCTTAACCGACAGAGCCACCCAGGCGCCCCTCAGTCTCTTAATTCTTGGATGGACCTGCTGCTTCCTTGTTGAGATTTGTCCCTGTAGGACCCCCTCCTGTGCGTGCCTGCGCACACACAGTTGGGGTAACTTACAAGGAACACATCTCAAGATGAGCACAGAAAGTGTCTCCGCCTTTACTCTCTTTACCTTTACCCTTTTGCCCTCTCCTGAGCTTACAGATGGGAAAACTGAGGTACAGAATTTAGAGAGACCAGCAAATTTGCATCAATATGAAATAAATGGGGGGGGCTTCTTGAAAGGAGTGCGGTGATCTCAGAGGGTTAGGTGATATCAGAGGCTTAGGCATCAGCCGGCCCCGCTTGGGTCATTTGCTAGGAGGGAAGAGAAGTGGGGAGGTGAAGAGTGACTCCCTGGCCCTGATGAGGATTCTAGGTAGCTTCAGGGCTGGGAAGGAGAAGTTGAAGAGCAGACCTGGGAGAAGGAAGGGCTGGGGAAGCCAGCAGGGGGAGCAAAGGAGTAAGCTCCTTCGAGGAGAAGATGGTGTGCTGGGCTGGGAAGAACCGCTTCTTACGTGGCGCCGTTCTCAAGACTGCAGAATAGGAAGTGGGAAGAATCAGAGATTCAGAGAAGGCAGGCGACTTACCCCACGTCACACCGTTCTTTAAGCCCCCGTGAGGCCTCTTCAGCCCTCCCTGTCACGCTTACCCTGCCCCACCTCCTCCTCCGTTGCACTCACGGGCCCCAACGTGGGGCCGAAGAGAACAGGTCTATAGCGCAGTGCCGGCTCTGATTAATGTCTTCCTCACCGTCTTCTACTGAGGGGCTGTGATTAGGCCTATTTATAGGGGCCCGGAGCCTTAATATTCTGCCGGGTACATCTCTTGCCGATCAAATCAGTGCCGTGTGCAGCATGATTGCTGCTTTAATGGCACCAGGGAGCGGAGTTAATTAAACCCAGTATAAATAGACTCTGCCCTCATCCTGCAATTGGAAGGAGTGTTTTTCCTTCTTGTCCCCCACCCCCACATGCCCCTCCTTCCTCCTGGCCCCCCTTAGCTGTAGCCTGGGGGAGCAGAGCCCAGACGCTGCCGTGTGCCCAGTCGCCAGCCACTACCCGTCCTGTCTCAGGACCAGGTCTTGAGTTCCTCGGGGCCAGGGTGGAAAGAACCCGGGAGCCCGCCTTTCCTGTGCTTTTCCAGACCTGGGTATTATTTGGCAGTTGCCACAGGCATTCTCTCCCCGCCCTCCCCGCCGCAATCCATCCCTCTGCTTCCAGCCTCTTCTTCATTCTGCAGCCACGGTTTCTCTCTTGTTCGTCCAGGCTTGGGAGGTTGAAATGAGATAATGGATGGAAAGGGCACCTAGCAGAGCAGCGCACTTCTGCCGGCTTCTCTCCAGTCTCTGTTGTCGCTACCGCTTTCGCTCCCTTGTTTACTCGACAAGCATCAACACAGTACCAGCTCCTGGGAGCTCCCGGCCCCCCACCCCGTGCTCTGTCCCCCACTCCCCGCCTCCAGAGGCAGCCCCTGCGGCAGACAGTTGGGGTGGGGGGGCTGGACTCCCCTCTCCCGGCACTCGGCCCCTCATGCCCTGGTTCCCACCCACAGGCACCATGACTCCCACGAGGACCCAGCACTCGTTGGCGGGGCAGACCTACGCCGTGCCCCTCATCCAGCCGGACCTGCGGCGGGAGGAGGCCATCCAGCAGGTGGCGGACGCCCTGCAGTACCTACAGAAGGTCTCTGGAGACATCTTCAGCAGGTGGGTGCTGCCTCCCACCCGCACCTGATTGAGGGCCGGGCAGTCAGCGTGCGCCCACCGGGAGCGGCCCTTTTGCTGATTCTTGGTGATTCGGCAGGCTTCCCTGTGCCCTGGGGGCCCAAGGTAGGAGCCCCGCTTAGAAGCTCTTTCTCTTAAGTGCTCGTAGGAGCTCGCTGCCTGCTATCCCACTTAGCGCCCACCTTCGGGTCCCCCGTGGATCCACAGGCCCTAGAGGTGGTACTCCTCTCCCAGCACCTCTCTTTCTCCCATGGGGCGCAGGGGGGTGCCCCTGCCCTCCCTCATTCCTGCGTATCACTCCGATCCTGAATATTTATTCAACACTTCCTGCGTGCAAGGCACCAGGCTGCTCTCTTTGGGTCCTTACAGCAAGGAGCAAGGCCGCGTCCCTGTCCCAGCTAGAGAGGATACAGGTTTCCCCCACGGTTTGAAAGTTCACCTTCTGCCACCTTGCTTTTATGAACGACTGATATCCGTAGCTGTTTGCGTTCGCTAACAGGAAGGAATCCCAAGCGGATTCTCGCTTTTACGAACCGATCGTTGCTTCTGCCCTTCACGCCACTGAGCTCAGGAGAGGTTTCACAGGAGCACTGGGCTGCGGAGAGGGGGGGGAACCTGTACTCTGGCCGGAGAGACGGACTCCGATCAACCCGTGGCACGATTAGTTCTTTAATCACAATTGTCATTAAGACCTAGTTATAGTAGTTTTGTAAAAACTGATGGTCACATAGCATGAATCATGTGCTACCCCCGAGCCTTAACCCTCGGAGCAGCTTTATGAGGAGGTGCTATTGTCTCCATCGTGTAGATGAGGAAACTGAGGCACAACTAAGAGATTTGCCCCAGTGGCAGAACCAGACCTCACACCCAGGTGCTGTGGCTCCAGACTCTGGAATCACTACCGTCTGTCTGTGAAGGGGAGATAAGGTGCCCCTGCCCCAGGAGTTGGTAACAAGAGGCCTGACTTAGTCTGGGGGGAGGGGGGGACCAGGGAAGGCGTATGTGAGGAAAACAGGTATGGCGACATTGAAGGGTGAGTTGCAGTTACTGTGAGGGGACAGATTGAGGAGAAGAACATTCCAGAAAGAAAGAAGGGCATGAGCTGAAGCCCTGAGGTAAAAAGGACCTGAATGGAAGCCAGCGCGCCCAGAACAAGGGGCGAGGGGCTGAGGGGGTCACGAAGCTGGTGAGGTAGGCAGGGCCTGAGGGGTGATGACAGTTTTGAGTGCGAGAATTGCCAGGGCCTATCTGGCACGATCCTTGAGCTGTAATGATTTTCACTAGGTGGTTATTTAACAGGAGTTAATGGTGTTCGCTGTTTCCTCGCAAAGGTCCCGGGTTGTGTCCTGCATACATTTGTCCTTGTCTTTCTCGGGCTGTAAGGAGTCTGTGATGGGGCTCAGCTCTCCTTCCTGGGGCCTCCCTGTGCCTTAACCCAGGGACCGAAATTGTATCCTAGGCAGCCGGAAGCCGTTGTCTGAGTTCTCTCCCGTGGTCCAGGTCACGCCTTCACCCTCCCCTGCGCTTGCCTCAGACCAGGAAGCCCCAGTTACTTCACCGTGCAACCTCCCCTCCACCACCGGGAGGCCGGCCTCCTCCTGGAAGCCTTCCCCAGTGGGGGCAGAAAATGGGTTCACAGTCTCCAGTTAGACTTGGTATAAACAACAGACCCTCTTAGTCTTCAGCCTCTGACGTGCACACCGGCTGCGCTCCCTGCCCCATGCCTACCCAGACTGAGTGGGAGCGGGGAGCCGTGCCCCGGGGTGGTGGAGGGGGTTGGCGCTGGAACAGCCCCCCCCCCCCGCCCCGCCGCCCCCCCGCCCCCCCCCCCCGCGGCCCCAGTCTGGCTTCCCCATTGACTTGCCCTGTGCACTCGAGCAGGTTACTTCATCTCTAAACCTTGGTGTTCCCGTCTATAAAATGGTGTTAATAATGCTGCCTTCCTCAGAGGATGATGCTGAAGATTAAATAAATTAAACCTCACGAAGGAATGAAGGCACCTGGCAGCGAGTTGGCATTCAGGAAACGTTCCCTCTTTTCACGCGCTGCCGTCAGCTCTGCTCCTCGGCTGCCTGTGCGGGCCCTCCGTGAACTTGCTGTCAGTAGTTAGGGAGGGTGTTCTGTGCCCTTTCTGTGCTTGTTTCTGGGCTGAGTATCCCCAGGGACCGCACTAGCAAGAGGACACGGGCCTTTAAGAGCCATCAGGTGATAGACACCCCCTGCCCAGTGACCGAAATGGAGGCAAAAATGAATCCGTCAGAAACATTTGTGTTTTCTCACCAGGATTGTGATTGTGTGCTTGTCTTTCTCTAAGGAAAGCACCGGACTCTTAGCGTACTGGCCTTTCCCTTCCTGGTATGTGGCCCCCGTAGACGATTTCATGCCCCTGTGCCTGGGGATGGAATGAGGAGAGGGCACAGGGAAGTCTGCCTCCTGGGACAGAGTGGTGAGGGTGGGCCCTCCGAGCTGCTTGGCGTGGTCCAGGGAGCTTAGGGGGCCTCTCAGGAGCCCGGTGCCTGGTCACTCCGCGGACCTCCCACCGTGGGCCAGACCTGCTGGACCCTGAGGGGTCCCGATGATGTGTGCAACTTGGTTCCCGTCCTCAAGGACCTTATAGTCTAGAGTGGGGGAGACGGCAAGTGGAGATGGATTGATTCTTCGTTGTGTAGCGTGAGCCGTGTCGGCTTCTAGGGCTCTAGAGAAGAGACGATGAGTAGGCCTCAGAACTGCCCCCATCACTTGAAGCAGACAGTTACCAGTCAGTGGAGCGGGATTCGGAGTCGCAGGGCTTAACCAATGTCATCAGTACCTGATTTTGCTTTCATTCCATCCAGCTTGCCGCTTCGCCATCGGCCCCCTTCCCAGAAAGGCCTTGCCCTCCAGCAGGGCCGGTAGGAAAGAGGGACACTGGCCTGGCTGGGTTCTCACGTCTATCCCAGAGCCCTTCGCGCGGCCAGAGGCCATGACACGCTGATGGGCTTAGACCCCGTCACCCGCATTACTCCTGAGCCCCGGCTTTAGCCCCACCTGAAGTGAAGGGCCTGAGCCTATGGGAGCAGCGGGTTCCCCAGAGGAGATGAGGGCCCTTACTTGAGTAAGAAAGAAGTGGATGCTGGAGAGGAAAGCTGCATGCCTGCTACCCACGGTCAGGGGAGGCCTCCTGGAGGCCACAGGAGGGCTACGTCGTGGGTAGGCAGGGGTGGGACTGTGGGTGTGCGGGGCCTCTGGCGGGGTCTAGAAATGGGTGCGATCGGCCCAGAGGCCTGAACGGGATCGTGGTGTACCCAGGCTCCCCAGGGAGGCTGACCTGAACGGGGGCGCTTTGTACTGGGGGAGCAGACACTGCTGCTTGCCGCATACGTTCAGCTCCTGCCCTGCGGGTCGGGGTGTGAAGAGTCACCTTGCCCTGGGCCCGCGGGCCTTGCTGCCCCTCTGATTGCGCGCCCTTGGGAGCTGGCCTCTCGCTGCTTTCTGCGCTCCGCAGTGCAGTGCGGGGGGAATGTGCCAGGGCCGAGGGAGGGGGCGGACGCGGGGCCGGGAGCTGTTGGAATGAGTCAGTTAGGGCCCCTTGGGGGCTTCCCCTGACAGGACAGGGCTTTGCGCTCAATTCGGGCCTTGGGGAGAGGGGAAGGGTGCGCAGAAGGGTTTGCAGAAGGGTTTAGCGAAGGCTGAGCAGGCAGCCCTCAGGGCGGCCAGGAGGGGAGGCAGGGAGCGGGTGAGGCTGAGGTCCCGAGCTGCAGGCGGGGAGGGTTGGGTAAGAGACATTTCAGAGGGAATAGTGACAGGACCTGATGACAGATTGGGAACAGGATGAAGGAAAGAGAGGGGTCGGGGATAGTGGGGGTGGGGCGGGCCCAGAGCCAGCCATATCCCCTGCTCCTCCCGCCCTCCAGCCTGCAGCCAAAGCCCGTGGGCTTCCCATTTTTCATGGGCTTTTGTCGTGGGGAAGGGACCCCAGCTTGGAATCTCCCCCCGCAGACTTACTCCACCTGCTTGAAAACCTCTCGTAAAGAAGAGGCAGGTGGGTCTCTGTCTCTCCTCCACCCCTCCCCCATTCCAGATCCAGTCCCGCAGGTAGGTGAGCTCCTGGGAAATTAGCATTCCAAGCCGGCCTTCTTCCTCCTGCTCTGCCGCAGCGGGAGCCGCGCGGGGCCTGAAGAGCATGACAAGTGCCTCTCAGGCTCTCCTGGACCCGCGCCTCCCCCTGCCCGGCGATCTGCCCGGCCCTCACCTGGGAGAAGCCAGGCCCCAAAATAGCCGCCCAGAGACGTCACCTGCTTCGCATGACTTAGACGTGAGGCAGAGGGGGCTGAGGGGGCGGGGGGGGGGGGGAAGAGGAGGGGGACAGCTTCCGCGTGTGGAAGTTGGGGTGCTGTCGCTTTCCTTCCCCGTCAGGTGGTTGGGAAGCTGCAGCCTGGGGCGATTCCTTTTTTCCGCAAAGCTTTTCCCCTTCCTCTCCTTTGTCCTTCCAATCCCTCCTTCCTCCCTTCTTCCGTTTCCCTCCCTCCCCCTCCTCCTTTCCCATCCTCTCCTCTCTGCCTCACTCCCCCTCCTCCCCTCCCCCCATTTCGGTCCTCTCTCGGCCCTGATTGGCACCTGGTGACTCCCAAGGTTAGGAAGCTCAGTCAGCTGCCTGCATAATTAGCAGATCATTCCTAATCATGCCGGGGGCGGAGGAGGTGACACAGGAGCAGTTTCAGGGTCTGCAATGCCACGGGATAGGACTGGTGAGAGGAGAAGCTGGTGCTCCCTCCTCCCCAGCAGCCTCTGTGGGCAGGTGGGAAGGTGTGAGAGCCTGCTGATTGCAGGGGGCAGGGAAGCTGTGACAGGAAATCATCTGTGAGGGGGTGGGGGGTCAGCATGGGAGGTGGGGACCAGGAGCCCAAGCAGTGGTCCCTGTGGTGCTCCGGGAGAAGCATCTTGCCATCGCTCTGCCCTCTGCCTCCATGGTGTTCCCTGGGAAGTTTCCTGGGCCTGGACCTGTACCGTCCTCCCCCATGTCTGCTCAGCACCGCCTCTTCTTGCTTTCCCCTGAGCGCCTGGAACCCCTCATCCCTCCTAACCTCATGGGTGGTAGAAGCACTGAGGATTTACAAACTAGCCCAGGAACACTGGGCACACCGCTGCTCATTCTAACCTTTACAGTCAATCCGTGGCGTAGAAGACACCGGCCCCGTGTCGCAGCGGAAGCAGCCTGAGGCATAGGCCATCTCAGTGACTTGCGCAAGGTCGTACTGCTGCTAAGTAGATGGCAAACCCAGGTTTGTGGGGCGTAGTAGCCACTTCTCTTCCTGGGAGATGTGTGCTCCCGATTCAGCTCTGTCCCGGCTCTGAGCAGACCGACGGAGCCAGTTCCGTTCCTGACGCTCAGAGACCGCGCTGGGGTCTGGGCAGACGTGTTTTGGGGACGTGGCTTCAGTGATAAGCTTGGAAACTGACCTGCCGAGAAGCAGACCACCCAGCGAGGAGGCGTCGTCGGTTAGGGATAGCAGACAGATAGCCCTCCTGCCACTGCTCCCCCACACCGGAGGGCGGGGGTCATGGCACTCCATCCCAGCTGCGTGTGGCCTGCCGGTCCTTCCTGATGCCACCTTCGGCACTGCCACTCCCTGTTGTGAGAGCCCTTTCACGCATGCCCTGCGCTCTTGGCACCACGGCTCCAACTGTGAGAGGTTGGACCGTCTGGGGGCTTTGTCAGCAAGCCGGCCGTTATTTAGACTGATAGGCTCTCGGATAACCCTGGAAATCCTGTCTGCTTTCCCCTGCCCGCCCCCCCCCTCCCCGACAGCAGCCTCCCTTGGAGCACTCCTGACAGGTGCTCATCCCACGGGAATCGGATTTGCAGAGCTCTCCTAGAAGGAAGTTTACTAGAAAGTTCTCCTGGTGCAGAACTGAGAGCTGGTTCCTTGTAACTCCACCCGCTGGTCCTCATGCCACCTTCGGGGGCGACAGGAAATGCAATCGCTTTTCCACCCGCCAGCACTTACGATGGTTTTGATATATGGAGAGAATTGCCATATTGTCTAAGTCGCCAGAACCCTCAGGACATGAGTGGCTCACTCCTCACCATCACCCTCCTTTGGACATTCTTGAACTTGTCATCTTCCAGCCAGTATTTGTTAGTGCAGTGCCAGGTGCTAGGGACACAGCAGTGACTAAGACAGACCCTGTAGTTAGTCTAGAAGGAATTCAGAGTTTTCTTAAAATGTGGGTCCATTTTATAGGGGACACAGCTATGGGGAGGTTGGTGCCCAGCACAGATTAGCTCATTAATCTGGGGTCTGTTTTCTCTCTAGTGCCTCGAAGAGAGTGGATGTCCCCTGTTTACTGAAAGGAGGGAGGAGGGACAAGGAGCTGTGTGCCCCAAGATCGCATTTCCTTCTTAAACTGTTTAACACACTTTTAGCTCATACTGAGCTCTAGTTCACCAAAACCTCCGGCCTTGCTGCTAACCCTCCATCTTCTGCATTTGTGCCCTGGACTTCTTACAGCTAAATGCTGGACCTCATGCCTTGTCAGTTTCATCTTGTTGATTGCAGTCCATCCTTCCGGCCTCTCAGGATTCGTGAGCCTTGATTGCCCATGCAGGCCATGTTGACCCGCCTCCATTCGCTCTCCCCGGTTTACTAACCCCGTGTTGCAGGAGCTGGACGGGGCCCTGCCAGAGAACTTCGTGCAAGGCTGAAATCAGTCGATTGCTCAGCAGTGCCCTTCAGGCGCTGTTGCTCATCTGGCTCTGATTTTTCCTAAATGTGTTCTCCTCCAATCCCCATAGCTCCATCTTGTCCGCAGGATTTTGTGAGAAGCCGTCAGAATCCTTGCTGACTCAGGATGCACCGTGTTTAAGGTTTTCCCCTGCTACGTTGGTCTAATAACCCTGTCAGAAAAAGAAATGCTGTAAATTTAAAACGATGCTGGCCCCTGGGATCTGTCTCTTTCTCTTCGGAGGCCTTACAGACCCTCGATTTAATAATCCATTCTGGAACTTTGCCAAGGTTTATGGTTAAGCTTTATGTTTGCAACTGAGAACATTCCTTCTCTCCTTGATGGAAGAACCGGAACAGAATGGCCTTTGTCCCTCCCACTCTCCGCGTTGACTTCAGGCCGAGAGGGCAATAACCACTGAGGGGGGTCCCATACCCCGGGGCAGAATGGCTGGGCTGGGAGCCGAGGAGGTAGCTTGGGCCTGAGTACCGTTTCTCAGTGGACAGACGGACGCAATCCCTTCTTCCTGTCAGAAGAGGTGGGGCTCAGGCATGTCTGGTGGGTCTTTCTTCTCTCATGGAAGACACCTCTGCGCTCTGTTCTCCATCTCCTTTGCCACCCACTCAGCGCAGTCTGTCAGGGAAGACTAAGCTGCTTGTACCCCAGCCCCCCGCCTCACTGAACCCCTGCACATAAGGGGCCAGGAGTAAGCAGGGAGACTCAGGGAGCCGAGACCCCTGGGCTGTGAAATTGGCCGATCCAGCAGGTTCTCTGGGGGGCCAGAAGCCTCCAGAGGTGGGGTTTGATTTAGGAAGATCCATCCAGGGCCTTGACTGTTCAACCTTTAAGGAAATGGCATTCCCTGACCCCAGAGATCCTGGGGTCCCCCTGCCACCCGCTGCGGCCTCTGCCCTTTCCCGGTAAACCGGCGATGGCGGTCCTCCTCTTCCTCACGTGTATGCTCCCTCCAGCCAGGTGGGTGCCGACAGGCGCCCTCTCTGAGCGCGAGGCGTGGTGGTTGTGGGCTGGGGCTGGTGTTCGTGCCGGTGGGGGAGCAGTCGGGAGGAGGATACCCTGGCCCCTGTTTAGCCAGTCTGCTCCGCAGGCAGAAGAACCTCGCCGTCGCTCAGTAACGGGGGACAGTGTGAGGCTCCCGTGCATTTATGTTGGGGGCAGGTGGGTGCTAGTCATTCTGGGAGCCTCTCCAGGTGTCAGCGCTGGGAAAACAGTAGGGAACAAAGCCGCGCCTTCCCCCCCAGCTTGGGGTGCAGACAGGCAATAGAGGCATTTCAGGTGGGCTCTGCGTGAAAGGGGGGTTGGAAAGTGACAGGCGCGTGGTCAGAGGCGGTGGTCAGGAAGGCTTCAGTGAGGAGCGTGCTCAGTGAAGCAAAGAAGCCATCCCCGGGGCTGTCTGCAGGGATGGCACTCCCGTCCATGTAGAGGCCACACGGGAATACGTCTGGCCTGTTCGGGGAAGAGCAGGGCACTGGGGCCCCTGGGGCCCCCTGCACCGGGAAGGGCCGGTGGAAACCTGAGCCAGCTCTCTGAGCACACCCACGGGACCCGTGCTAGGAGTTCGGATTTGTGCACATGAACTGTTTATTGTGTCAGGGCGGTTCCCCGTGAGTGGGTCTGGGACTTGACTTAGACCCAGCTTTGCCCGACCCTCCCTCCCTCCTTGGGAGCGCCAGTCTCCTCCTCTGGAAATAGGCGACTGGGTCCAGGAGTCATGCCGATTTTCTCTCCGCTTGCCCCTGCTTGAGGCTGTAGGCTCCGGAGGCAGGTGCCCTGGCCGACAAATGGCACGTCCAGGCAGCGCCCTGGGGCCAGGGGGATCGCCCATCCGTACCTAGAGCTCCCAGAACTCGGTAGAGTTCATTTGTAGACCCTTCCGGTTAGTGATCTGTGCGGAGGTCACCTGGACAGTTCAGGGTCAGCGGTGACAAGCAGGTAACACTGTATTTTAGGGGCCCTTGCCGAAGCCCTTGGCTTTACAAGTTTGCAGATAGAAGCAGGGGTGCAGGAGACTGCAGGGGCTTGGGGAGCAGCCCTCAGCCCGTGTTTTGTCCCCCCCCCACGGCAGAATCTCTCAGCGAGTAGAGCTCAGCCGGAGGCAGCTGCAGGCCATTGGGGAGAGGGTCTCCTTGGCCCAGGCCAAGATTGAGAAGATCAAGGGCAGCAAGAAGGCAATCAAGGTAGACCGTGTGGCCCCGAGTCCCCGTGCTGGCAGGCGGTCCCAGAAATCCCATCCCTGTTGTCTCCCTGTGCTCCTGAAGTTGCCCAGGTCCCTGCCCGCCTTGCCCAGCCACCCCACCCTCCCACCCCGCCCTAGACTCTCTGGAGCATCTCGGGCTCCCTGTGTCCCCAGGTGTTCTCCAGTGCCAAGTACCCCGCTCCAGAGCGCCTGCAGGAGTACGGGTCCATCTTCACGGGGGCCCAGGACCCCGGCCTGCAGAGACGCCCCCGCCACAGGATCCAGAGCAAGCACCGCCCCCTGGACGAGTGGGCCCTGCAGGTCTGGTGGGCTCAAACACTTCCAGGGGGTGACCAGAGGTGGCCCGGGGTGTCGGGGAGGAACTGAGGGTTCTGTTCCCTGAGAGGACTTGGACTGGGATGGGTGGTCACTTTGGCCCGGCACTGAAGCCCGCCATCCTCGCGTTACCACCCCTGCCAGGAGAAGCTGAAATACTTCCCCGTGTGTGTGAACACCAAGCCCGAGCCCGAGGATGAGGCCGAGGAGGGGCTCGGGGGCCTTCCCAGCAACATCAGCTCCGTCAGCTCCTTGCTGCTGTTCAACACTACTGAGAACCTGTACGACACACGGCGGGGCCCGGGGAGGGTGGCTGGGCGGCCTGGCCTGGCTTTGTGGGGGCATCAGACTCCGGTGCAGAAGCCTGCGGGCCGGGGAACCCGGAGCCGAGCGGTTTGATTGCCCTCGTAAGGCCTCGGCGTCCCCAGTACAGACTAACTGTGGCTCCGATGAAGTAGGAGAGCTGGGTCAGGCCCTGGGGCCTCGAGCCGATGATGGACTGCCCGACCTCCCTCCCACCGCTGTAGGTACAAAAAGTATGTCTTCTTGGACCCCCTGGCTGGTGCTGTAACAAAGACCCACGTGATGCTGGGGGCAGAGACCGAGGAGAAGCTGTTCGATGCCCCTTTGTCCATCAGCAAGAGGGAGCAGCTGGAGCAGCAGGTGGAGCAGAGGCTGCCCGTGGGGGGAGGGGAGGGGGCGTGGCGGGCGAGAAAGCCCGGCCCAGCCAGCGTCCAGCGTCCGCCTGGTGAGGGGTCCCTTGAGCCCCTGCCCCCACCCTGCTGTACGTGGGGACGCACGAGGCCCTGCTGACTGCCCGAGGGTCTAATTGCGGGCCCCAGGCCCCCTT
>CM052807.1:31642421-31725225 GCA_028533885.1 Nasua narica
GGATTCACTAAGTGCTATTAAGGACATTTGGTGTAACTTTTTCTCACCTCTTCAGGTTGGTTGTGTGGTGAACAACCATGATCCCACCCACAAGTTCTCCCTAGAATTCCCCACCAGCACTAAGGCACACACCAGATACTTATTAAAGGAGATAAAATACATGAAAGCTTCACAGGTATATGTTCTGAAAGTTCATTTTCTTCAGTTCTCAATCATCACTCATTATTTACTTGTGTATAAACTACTGCTACAGACTGAATTGTGTCCCCCCCAAATTCATGTGTTAAAGGCCTACCCCCCAATATAGACTGTATTTGAAGAAAGGGCTTTTAGTAGGAAACCAAGGTTAAATAAGGTCATAAGAGTGGGGTCCTAATCCTTATAAGGCCCAGTGGCCTCAGAATGAAGGGGAAAGAGGGAACTCTCTTTCCACGCCACCTGTGGGTGAGGATGAGGAAGAAGGGGGCCCTCTCCAAGTCAGGTACAGAGCTCTCACAAGGAACCAAATACGCCAGCACCTCAGACTTCCCAGACTCTGTAACCATGAGAAAACAAATTTCTGTGAAGCGCCCCTGTCTAAGGTACTCCGTTATGGCAGCCTGAGACAACTTCCAGCCAGCGACTCTTGTGCTGTTACGTTCCTAAAATACTTCAACTTCACACACCTGGGAGACAACACAGCCCTAAAGGAAGACAAGCTTCCCCACACCTGCTGCTAATCCAGAGCACAGCTTGGTGCACAACTGCAACGCCAAGACCTGGCCCACAACTCCCTGATTCTCACCTTGTTGGAGCCTTCCGTCCCCCTCCCAGCTCCATCCTCGGGGCTCTCACACTATGTGAGAACCCGCTACATACTAGTATTTATTTCCACATTTACGACACCTCCTCCAACATTCGGGTCAATTCCATTCATCCCAGTCCTCTAGACTGAACCCTACTCCGCCCTGATTTCCTGGCGAGAAGTAAAGCAGAGCCTTTAACAGAATAGGAACTGGGCTCCAGTGGCCAAGTCTGGGATCCCAGCTTATGTTAATATCCCTAAGCCTCAGTCTCCTCATCTGTAAAAGAGAAACAGGTAACAACACTCATTTATAGCGCTGCAGTGATCACTAAATAAGACAATTTATGAAAAGCGCCTTAGCACAGCCGGGCGAAATTGAAGCCCCCCGACGCGCGGTTGCAGCTCTCACTCCAAGCGCAGCTCCACAGCCAAGGCAGGTCCCACCCGCATTAGTCGGTCCTTTCCCGTCGCATTGGTTTCTAGCCTGCCAATCACACGTTGGTCCCGCCCCTCCGGCTCCAGAACCCTTTCCCGCTCCCGAGTCGCCCTGCCCCTCTGCACAACAGCCCGCCGTGTTTGCGCTTCCACTGGCGTCTACTCTCTCTCCTCTCGCTTCGCCTCGTCCTCACGCGGCACCGCGCTCACCTTCTTCGCCGGCGGGACTGCTTCGCTGAAGCCAGTCGGATGAGGACTTCGAGCAGAAGAAGGTCGCGGAATTTCAAATCCCGGCGCACCTCCGTCAGCGTCGGCCCCCGGGAGGAGCGTGCTGCGTCGCCACGCCCCCGCGCCACTGCGCCTGCGCACCCCAGAACTCGGAGGGGCGGGGTGGGCTGCTTCGCCTTTTGTGCCTCTACGCTTGCGCAGTGGGTTCTGCGGGATTTTTTTTTTTTTTTTTTTTTTTTTTTCCCCTTTTCCCCTGAAGCCGGAAACCGTCGTCGTGACAGAACTATACAGGCTGCGGTCCGGATTCTGGGCTTTCTCCCTTTGCCCTCCTGCCAGGTGCGGGATGTTTTAGTGATCCTCCGCCAATTGGCACCAAATGTACTGAGCTCAACAGTTGCTTGACTTGATGAAATTGGCCAATATTGACCAAACACCCAAAGGACGACATGCTGTAGGCCAGAATCAGAAAACCCGTATTCTGGTCCTGGCACTTACCAGGCCTTATGAGTGAACCTCAAGTTATTTTACCTCTAAAATGGACGGCATCTGCCTTGCTCACCTCGATAGGGTTGTGCAGGGTCTTGGATATCTTGAAATTGTGTAAATTAAAGCACTCTAATCTCTTGGTTGGTTCCCTTAGCAACCAACCCCCACCCTTAGGTTACCTAGGGACCTTCCAAAAATCACTACATTAACATAACACACCTCCATCGATCTCAGGAAACTCCAAGGATTTTAGGAGTTCTGTGCTAGGAATGGGGTAAATACCAGATATATATTTATTACCACAATACCACAGAATGATCCTAAGAAATGATAAAGGAGGCATTTTATACTAAGTGCCCCCCCCCCCAGAATGACACAGGTAATTGGTGTGATTTCCCAGCAGGATCAAGGGTATTAGGGACAGTTTGCTGGAATTTGAAGGAAAGGCTTTCAGGGAGAGGAACCAGTGTTAAAAACTGCATAAAATCATAAAAGTTAAAAACTGCATAAAAGTGGGAGGTTATCAAAGGTGATTCTGATGTCAGAAAGAACATTAGGGTTCGAAGCCCACGCCAAGATAGAGTTCTTGAGATGCCTTTGGTGCAAAAAGGTGATTTTATTAAAGCACAGGGACAGAAAAAGCTGCACCTGGGCCATGAGAAGTGGCCCATTATATACTTTCAAGTTGGGAGGAGGCTAGGGATAGTGTAAGTCTCTAAGGAATTTTGGAAGCAAGGTTTCCAGGACCTTAAGGGGGCTGGCTGTTGTTGGGAAAAGGTCATTTATTACTGTCTAATAAGACCTTAGTCATGAGAGTCTTCAGGTGTATATCGTTGGGCCATATGCTTGGGGGATGATCGCCAACACGTATCTTGGGGGGGTTATTGATAAAGGAAGATGAAGGCAAGTCAGGGTTTGGTTGCAGAAGACTTTAAATAGCAAGATAATACATTTAGACTTCATACTTGTTAAAAACAAAACAAAATTGAACCAAGTAAATTTGAAGATCTAATTGGCTTTTTTAAAACAATTCATTCATCCCGTCTAGGAAGCAGAGAGGATCTCCACTGAGTTAAACAAAAGAAAGGCTTTTAAAGACAAAGAAGGCATTTGAAAGGAAGAAGGGAATTTGTTAGTGAGGAATGAATTGTTTAGGCAAGGTTGACCCCCCCACACACCCCTACCCCAAAGGGAGCGGAAGGGGTCTATCAGTAAGTTTCCTTGTCCTTGACCAGCAAATTCCGTGTTGACTGGATAAAGGTTACATTCCCGGGGGTTCAAAGGTTACTAGATGAGGTATTGATTCTCGGTTTATTGATTTGGCCTAAGTGACAACATTTTGGGCCTGTGGTTTCCTTTTTAACATACTGTAAGCAATTTGCAAGTCACTGAAATGTTTTTGAACAGAGAGGCGAAATTGAAAAAGCAATGTCTTGGAAATTTTAAGCCGGAAGCAATGTGGAAATGATGCCAGCAGATCAGGTCCTGGGACTCAGAGGGGGGCATTCTGCTGGACCATCCAGGAGGGCCCCTGGCTGCATGCAGGATAGAAATCAAATGTGAGCTAAGCAGGAGGTGAAAGCCAAGTTTATTGGAGGTATTGAAAGAGTGCAGGTACAGACAGATTGTCTGGGAAACTCAGAAAGGAAAGGAGAGAGAGTCTCGTCTATGTTTGGGGTCTGGGGTTTTTACTGAGGAGGGTGGTCTGGGGTACGTATCCTCTTAGGCATCGAGGAACCGTTTAGAACGAAGATGAGGGTCCAGGTGTTATTCCTTGGAGCCAGAGGGTCTTGGTCTCAAAATGTCTAGCACCCATGGTCTAGAACACACATAGGTTGACTTCTTCCGGTCATGCACACCTGGTCCTTCCTTAGATGTTAATTATCCTAAAGAAATCATTAAATCTCTGTCTCTTCCAAAGGAAGACCTACGTTATTTGCACTAGGAGGCATGGGTAAAGGAGGGGTACAGGTCCTAGCAAGGATAGAAGCAGGAAAAAAAAGCAAAAAGCAGATTTGTTTATAAAGTCATTTAGTTCCCCTATCTCAAGGGCTGTTTTGGAGAGGAGAGAGACCAGAAGCAGAAACGCAAGCCAGTTTGTGCAGTAAACTTGACCATGCAACAGGGACGTGGACTTCAAGAGTGACAGCAATAGAAATGAGAGGATGGGGACAGTTACTATGAGGCTATAAACCTGCAGGTGACCCTCTATCCACCTTCCTCACCCCATGGGTCATCTATAAGATAGACACCCCTAACATTAGATCCTGGGCTTTGTCCCAAAGGTAAAATCAAGACTGTTAGACCTATGTGGACCACCTCTGCATTCCTTATTAAACAGTCTCAGATAAAGTCATTCATTGAATTAACTCAGAGACCTTCTTAACAAACTCCTCCCTAAACTCAAGGCCAGGGAGAAAAAACTTTCTACTCGTGTATCATGTACAAATATGCTTTCTGTAACTCAACAGCGAGAGCTGATGTGATTCGATGGGGTCCAGGAGCAAACCATCACAAAAGAATTCTTGAGATGGTTTTGGTGCAAAAAGGCGGATTTATTAAAGCACAGGGACCACCACTGGTGCGAGGAAAAGTTGCACTGGGGTTATGAGGAGCGATGAATTATATACTTTTGAATTGGGGGTGGGGCTTAGAGACAAAGAAAGTCTCCAAAAGGATTTTCATAGGTTAAAGAAGATTTAGGATCCTGGAGGCCTAGCTATTGCCAAGCTAAGGTAGTTTTTCCCTCTAGCAAGGCATTAACATCAAGAGAGTTGGGAGTTGCTGGAGTAATGTCAGTTTCTGCCTGTCTCAAATAGTTGTCAATGAGCTGCAAGTCAGAAGGAAATTTAATTGTATCTGTATTTCCTTCTGCCTACATTCTCCACATCAAGAGCTCCTTAAGCCCATTATATATATTCCTCTTTGACTCTAATAATCCCAAACTAAATGTGTGTTGTTTCCGTTTTTCATTAGCCATTAGCATTTTTTTTTAAGATTTATTTATTTATTTGAGAGAAAAAGAGAAAGAGCTTGCGTGCCCGCACATGCAAGTAGGGGGAGGGGCAGAGGGAGACACAGAATCTCAAGCAGACTCCCTGCTGAACACCCAGCCTGATGCAGGCTTGATCTCATGACTCATGAGATCATGACCTGAGCTGAAACCAAAAGTCAGACACAGCCGACTGAGCCACCCAGGCACCTCTGATTAGCCAGTGTTTTTTGATATTTTTTTGGTCTCATTACTTCTTGATAATTTTAAGTACACGCTCTAGTAGTCACACCATCTGGATTCAGATCCACTGTTAATCTCGGTGACCTTGGCAAGTAGTTTAAGGCCTCTGGGCCTCAGTTTTCTCAGTTATATTATGGAGATAATAACAAACCCAACCTTACAGGAATCTTCTGAGATAAATGTGATCATCTTGGTAATATTGAGGGCTTAGCTCCAGGCATGCCATATTATAAAAGCTCAACAAAGGTTGAACTAATATGAATTGGGTTTGGTTTTAGTAACCCCATGCTTTTATTATAAGTTTTCTTCGATCCCCTTTAGATATAGCTATAACAGAAATCTAACAATAAATAAATAAAATCTAATAATAAGTAAAGTTGTGTCCTAACCGTGAATCAAATTTTGAGATTTAGGCCTTTGGGAATTGGAAGAACAGAAATGAGGAGGTCAGGAGGAATAATGCGTTTTGAAGGGGGATAGGAATATTCTATCTTTGAGATATTTGAAGTTCTGCAGTTTGATGGGGTACACACGAGTTACATGCCATGTCACAAGCAGGACCAGGGCCTCTCAAAGGCAACTTTTTCCAGGGTACAGCCTGGTCGTCATAGTCATTCACTCATTCATTCATTCATTCATTCATTCATTCAATAAATACCAACTGAGCATCAGTCCAGAAGCTCAATTATCTTAGTAAACTCGGAAAGTTTATAGCATACAAATGCATGATCACTAAATTTACATCCCTGTCAATGGATTCATTTATAAAGGAGTCATTTCCAATGAGTGGAATAATTGATCTTTCTATTTGGGAAGCTGATGTGAATTGGAAGATTGCTTGGTAAGCATAGAATTAGAACAAGGAAAACAGGAATTTGAGTGAAATGTTACCACCTAGGCACCAGGAAAGCTCCATGAAATGTGCCTGTCATATAAGAGAAAACTTCCAGAGACACATTGGTGGCTCAATCCATGAAGTCTCTGACTCTTGATATCAACTCAGGTCTTGATCTCAGGGTTGTGAGTTCAAGCCCCACATTGGGCTCCATGTTGGGTGTAGAGGCTACTTAGAAAAAAGTGAGAGAGGGGCGTCTGGGTGGTTCAGTTGGTTGAGCAACTGCCTTCGGCTCAAGTCATGATCCCGGAGTCCCGGGATTGAGTCCCATATCCGACTCCCGGCTCTGCGGGAAGTCTGCTTCTCCCTCTGACCTTCTCCCCTCTCATTCTCAGTCTCTCGCTCTCTAATAAATAAATAAAAATCTTTAAAAAAAAAAGAAAAAAGTGAGAGAGAGAACCTCCAGAGAGCAGATTGCTCCCATCCCCAAGACTCCAAGTGCCTCTCCCTGGAACAGTGCAAGATGCACCCTAGTAATGTTTCTCTGAGCCCTAGTGTCTTTGATTACTAGGACTCGTATATATCTAGGTATATAACTTTTCTTCATTAAGCCACACTCTAATGGGCATTGGATACATTCTGTTTCCTCACATAATAGGTCGGTCTCAGGGGTGCCTGAGTGGCTCAGTTGGTTAAGCCTCTGTCTTTAGCTCAGGTCACGATCCCAGGGTTCTGGGATCAAGTCTCACATCGGTCTCCTTGCTCAGTGGGGAGCCTGCTTCTCCCTCTGCCTGCCACTCTCCCTGCATATGTGTGCTTACTCTCTCTCTCTCTCTGACAAATAAATAAATGAAATCTTTTAAAAAATAAAACAGGTCAGTCTCATTTGTCAGACTGAATTTATAGGCTGCCCCTCTCAATGTTTCCATGAGGTATTCAGTGGTGTTTGAAAATGGAGGACTGGGACGCCTGGGTGGCTCAATTGGTTGGGCAGCTGCCTTTGGCTCAGGTCATGATCCCAGCGTCTTGGGATCGAGTCCCGCATCAGGCTCCTTGCTCTGCAGGGAGCCTGCTCCTCTCTCTGCCTCTGCCTGCCTCTCTGCCTGCTTGTGTTCTCTGTTAATAAATAAATAAAATCTTAAAAAAAAAAAAAAGAAAATGGAGGACTAGAGTTCAGGAAAGAAGCAGGGGCTGGGTGTATGAATTTGATCACCTCTGGGTAAAAGAATTAAAGCCATGATGAGTGATAAAATTTCTGAAGATGTGAACAGTTTAAAAAAAGGGGGGAGACATGCAAAAAATGAAGTCGGACCCTTACCTTACACTGTATATAAAAATTAACCTAGGGGTGCCTGGGTGGCTCAGTCAGTTGAGTTACCAACTCTTGATCTCAACTCAGGTCTTGATCTCAGGGTTGTGAGTTCAAGCCCCACACTGGGCTCCATGCCCATCATGGATTAATCCAAAAAGATTTAAATGTAAAAGCTAAAACTTTAGAAGAAAACCTAGGGGATTTGGGTTTGGCAATGAGATTTCTCAGATAGGATTCCAAAAGCACAGGCAGCAAAGGTAAAAATGGATAAATTGGACAGCAATAAACTTTAAAACTTCTGTGCATCAAAAGACATAATCAACACTGAAAAAGCCACAGAGAAAATACCAGCAAATGCTATATCCGATAAAAGGCTAATATTTAGAATATGTAAAGATCTCCTACAACTTCAACAACAGCAACAACAAAAACAGCCCAATTAAAGAATGGTGTCTGAATAGATATTTCTCCAAACAAAGCTATTTGCATGGCCCAAATGGCCAACAAGCCCACGAAAAGAGGCTCAACATCACTCACATCACTCATCACTAGGGAAATGCAGCCAAGACCGCAATGAGATACCACCTTATACCCATTAGGATGGCCACCGTGAGAACACACAGAAAATAACAAGGGTTAGCAAGGATGTAGAGCAATTGGAGCCCTTATACACTGCTGGTGGGAACGTAAAATGGTGTAGCTACTATGGAAAACAGTATGACGGTTCCCCAGACAATACAGAATTGCCATATGATCCAACAATTCCACTTCTGGGTATCTACCCAAAAGCAGTGAACACAGGGACTTGAATAGGTATTTGTATACACATGTTTATGGCCACGTTATTTACAATAGCCAAAAGGTGGAAGGGACCCACGTGTCCATCAACAGATGAATGAATAAACAAAATGTGATATTTACATACAATGGAATATTTTTCAGCCTTTAAATGAAAGGATATTGTGATACATGTTACAACATGGATGAACCTTGAGGACATGACAGTCAGGGTTATCCAGAGAGACAGGTTCAATAGGATGTATATAGAGAGAGATTCAAGGAACTGGCTCACATAGCGGAGATTTGGCAAGGCCAAAATCTGATGAGGTAAGCCAGCAGGCAGGCTGGGGACTCAGGGAGGGGGAGGAGTTCAAGTTCAAAGGCTATGGGCTGGCACAATCTCTTCTTGCTCTGAGCAATCTCTTGTTCTATTAAAGGGCCTTCACCCGATTAAATGCAGCTGACCCACATTATGGAGAATAATCTGCTCTACTCAGAGTCCACTCATTGCAATGTCAATCTCATCAAAAACCACCTTCATAGGGCACCTAGGTGGCTTGGTCGGTTAAACACGTGACTCTTGGTTTCTGCTCAGGTCATGATCTCAGGGTCGTGAGATCAATCCCCAAGTCAGGCGCTATGTAGAGTCTGCTTAAGAGTTTTCCCCCCTCTCCTTTCCTCCCCCCTCTGCTCCTGCCCTCCCACATGCACATGCTCTCTCTCTCTCTCTCTCAAATAAATAAGTAAAATCTATTCTTAAAAGATCTTCAAAGAAACATCTGCAATAATGTTTGATCAAATATTTGGAAGCCATGGCCCACCCCAAATTGACACAAAAAATTAACCGTCACATTGTGATAAGTGAAATAAGCCAGTCACAAAAAGATAAACACTGTACGATTCCACTTACATGAGGTAACCCAGAGTAGTCAAATTCATAGAGACAGGAAGTAGAATGGTAGTTACCAGGGGCTGATTTGGATGGGAAATCGGGAATTGTTGTTTAACGGGCAGGGTGTTTCAGTGCTGAGAGAGGAAGGGAGCTCTGGACATCGGTTGCACAACAAAGTAAACACACTTAACATTAAACTGTACACTTAAAAATGGTTAATAGAGTTAACCTTATGTCATATATATTTTAACACAATTTTTTTAAAGAAGAGGATAAAAGCAGCGAATGACCTTCAAGAAATGGCCCCATCTGGGGGAAAGGAAGTGAGAAATTGCTTAATTAGAGATTGAGGGCAAATTAGATTCATCATGAAAGCAGAAGAGAAAATGATCGAAAATATTAGATATGGCAAGGTCAAGAAGAATAATAACTAGAAAAAATTCCCCTGGAAACTTCAGGAGGGAGAGTCAGTACAGTAGTTGGAACAAAATCACTTAGCAAGGGTTAAGAAAAGCCTCAATGATGAGAAGGTTGGAGGAGCAGAAGTACTGCATCCACTCAAGGAGCTGGAGGGGAGGAGGAGAACGAGGGAGGGATGTGTGCCAGGAGGCAGGAGGAGGGGAACTGTGCAAAGGAAGACAGGACACTGACATCGGACCAAGCGACACCGCAACTTCTCCCCTGCCGTTGACCAGCTTCCTCCGCTGGGTAGCCCGATTTGGTCAAGATCCTCCCCAAAAACAGGGGCCCTAGGAAAACCTGGATCCAGATGGGGCAGCTGTCCTCGTACAGAATGTGCAGCCAGGAAGCGGGGGCACGAATTAGAGATCATGACAAGGTTGGGGGTATCCCAAGAAGTCCAAGTTCAAAGGAAACTGAAATGAAACTCAGAAAGTCAAAGGACAGCATAAAGCTAGGCTGAAGGCCAATGAATGCCAATATACAAAGCACTGGAAGTCTCAGTGCTTTGGTTCGGAACGTAGGTCAGAGTAGTGTTTCTCCTTTAAAGTTTAGCTTTCCCACCAACTCCACCTTTGTCATCTCAAAGAATTGACACTTCTCTATTGACTCTATTGCCTTATACCTGGATCCTCAGGATTCTCCAGAGAAACAGAACCAATAGGGTGTGTGTGTGTGTGTGTGTGTGTGTGTGTGTGTGTGCATGAAGAAAGAGCAAGGAAGAAAGTGATTGATTTAGGAATTGCCAATTATGGAGGCCAGCAAGTCCAAAATCTTCGGGGTGGACCATCAGGCTGGAGACACAGGGAAGAGCTCATGTTGCATGCAGTTCAAGTCCAAAGGTCATCTGCTGGCAGAATTCCTTCTTGCTCTCAGCAGGTCAGTTTTTTCATTCCATTCAGGTCTTCAACTGATTGGATGACGCCCACCCACGTTATAGAGGGCAATCTGATTTATTTATTTATAATTGCAATGTTACTCTCATCAAAAGGCATCCCCATAGAAACATCCAGAATAAAGTCTAACCAAATATGTGGGCACTATGGCCCATCCACACTGACACAAAATTAACCATCATACCCGGGTAATAATGACAGCCATTTATTTTTTATTTATTTTTTATTTTTTTTAAAGATTTTTTACTTATTTATTTGACAGAGAGAGAGATCACAAGTAGGCAGAGAGGCAGGCAGACAGAGAGGGGGAAGCAGGCTCCCCGCTGAGCAGAGAGCCCGATGCGGGGCTCGATCCCAGGACCCTGAGATCATGACCTGAGCCGAAAGCAGAGGCTTCAACCCACTGAGCCACCCAGGCACCCCGTGACCGCCATTTATTAAGCACTTATTTCTATACCAAGTACATGGCTATCTCATTTCATTCCATAAAGCCCATAAAGTGAGTCTAAATATTCTCATTTTTAAATGTGAGGAAAACGGGTTTAGAAAAATTTTATATAAAAGTTCATAAAATTTAGAAGCAATCAAAACCATTCTGATCATGGTTAACTTCAAAGAAACCAAATTAATCAATTTGACCAAAGTAGGAACCAGTTCTTTGGTCTTTCCACATCTTTTTTTTTTTTTCCCTAACCTATTGTTTTTTTGTTTTTAAGTAGGCTCCATGCCCAGCGTGGAACCCAGTGTGCGGCCTGAACTCATGACCCTGAGATCAAGACCTGGGCTGAGATCAAGAGTCAGAGGCTTAATCAACTGAGCCGCCCACACCCCCCTTTCCACATCTTTCAAACTTCTCAGAACTGAGTTCCAACAGCTTAAATGTCAGGGACTTTGGGGGGGGAAAATGTATTGCCCTCAGGGCACCTAGGTGGCTCAGTCAGTTGAGTGTCTGACTCTTGATTTCGGCTCTGGTCATGATTTTGGGATCATGGGCTCCTTGCTCACCAGGGAGTCTGCTTCAGGATTCTGTCTCCCTCTCCTTCTGCCCCTTCCTCTGCTCCCTCCCTCCCTCTCTTTCAAATAAATAAATAAATATTTAAAAAAATTTTTAAAAATTAGAATGGACTCAAAGTTATCCCCCCAAGAATGTCACTCCATCCCAATCCAAATGCGCTTTCTTAAGTGAGAGAGACCAGGCTGGAGTTATTACCACTCCAATGTTCACGCCCGCAGCCCGCCTTTTTCTGCTCCAACCTGAAATCCCAACATGCCCCGTAGTGCGTCAGGCTTGGGAATCTCATCCAACATGTGTGGAGAGGAGAAAAAAAAGACTGGACACTAGGGGCCAAGCTGTTCTGCCGCCCTACTCTGCCTCCTTCTTATCATTTGAAACTTTACCTGAAGGTTGAAGGCGATACTTCCAGAGCTGTCTCTGTCACTCGGGTTTCTCCCCAACCCCCCAAAATCATGGTGAACGTCGTCTTGTCTTAGGATGAGAAAATAAGTTTTATTGACAAATGAATATGCTGGTTGCCGACAATCCCCAAGGGAGAGAAAGGACCAGAAACACACTGTGTCTTCTAAGATCAAAAGCGCCTCCTCGGGTGTAATCCCAAAGTAGCCTATGGGAGGCAAAGTACTGGCATCTGGACAAACAAATGGAAAAGGCTTTAGTCCCAGAGTAATTAGGAGCAACTTAGTTGGCGGCAGGTAGGCTTCCAGACATCGGGACTTGTGACCGTACTGACTATTTCTCTGAATCGCCTATTACGAGTGGAATATTTTTCACCCTCCTATTGTACCGGTTGTGCAATGAACTTAGAGGGCTTTGAAGCCACTTCCAGATTTTCTTTTTCTGACTGTCATCGTCTCTTTCCCGTTTGACACTCTTAAACAGTCGCTTCTTTCTTTTTGGGGTTTTCATGCCGGTGACCTTGAAGATGTTATTGCTCAGCTGGCTCATCCTGGAAGTGGTGACAGACCCGGGATTAACATATTCGTCAATTTTTTTCAGAGTAGTATTGACCAAAGACTGGACAGACTCCACAGGATCATTCCTCAGACTTCCAATAGCTGAAACCAGAAAGGAGATCAACTCAGGCTCTCGATCTCCAAGGACTATCTACCCAAACCCCATTATTTGCTACCCCACATACCAGGTTATTATTATATGACTTCAATTAGAATAATTTTTGTCACCATAAAAGTAATACTTGTTTTGCTCCGGAAAACTGTTTACATAGAAATCATTTTTCCAAAAGGAATGAGAGAAAAATCACTTACCCGCCTCCTCGAGACAATACTGTGACTATTTTCGTACCAATCCTTGCAGTATATATATTTTTAAGTCATCTCTAAGCCCAATGTGGGGCTTGAACTCACGACCCCGAGATCAAGAGTCTCATGCTCTACTGACTGAGCCAGCCAGGCACCCCTGCGGTGTTTTCTTTAATACCAAATATGGACATACTTTTTTTTTTTTTTTACAAAAATAAGATTTACATTTTTTCTTCCCATAAAATATTCCTCTATACAAGGTACTATCGAATCACATGATTCTGTCATAATCTCTGTGATGAACTCTCTATTAGTGAATAATGAGGTTGTTTGCAGTTTTTCACTGTTAGAAACAATAACCATTAATTCATTCGACGGCTGCTATGGAGTGCTTGCTGTCCCCTGCTGTCCCCAGCCACTGTGCTAGGTGCTGGGGATGCAGTGGTGACCAAGAAAGTCTTCCCACCCCTGAGAACTTGACATTCTAGTGGAGGAAAGACAAAACAAACAAGGAAACATAAAGGAAGGACATTTAATAGCGTAATGAGAGTGAACAACCAGGAAGGACCTCTTTAGATAGGCCGGTCCGGGGATGTCTCTCTGAGAAGGTGACATGTGAGCTAAGAGGAAAGAAGTCACGTGACGAGCAAGGGCAGGAAGCACTCCCAAAGGTCAGGGAGGGGGTCACCTACTCACAGTGTAGAAAGCAACCAGTGTGGCCACAGCTTCCAGTGAGAGGGGAGGTGCTCTGGGCTCAGGGTGGAGAGATAGTCAGGAGCCGGCTCAGTCAGGGCCTTGAGGCCAAGCATAAGGGACCACATTTAGACCTGAAGAGCAGTGGAAAGCTACGAAGGGATTTAAGCCCAGGGGTGACATGACTCAGTGTGCATGTTTCAAAGAGAATCTGGCTGTGGTGTAGAGAAGTATAGAGAAGCAGCGGGTATAAGAGTTGTTAAAGTGGTCCGGTTGGGGAATGGTGGCCAGGGGCTTGGACTCCGGTGGGAACAGAGGGTGCTAAATTGCTTAGCACTCAAAGGATGAAGAGACTAGGAAGAATTTTGGCTCGAAAGAGCCTTCAAGCCTATCAAAGTCCACAGCTTCATGCTGACCTCATTTATACTTAGAAGAGCCAAAGCTACACAGTGAATATGTAAATCCTGTGAAGAACCATTTCTTGACCGTAAGGTTTATTAGGCACTGGATATGGGTATAAATGTAACTAGAATTACTTTCTTTGGGGAAAAAGTCCCTCCTGTCTAAGTAAGGTAGGCTATTTTTCTTGGACACTGGGTGGGATGAGGAAGGCAAGATGAATTCTCTGGGAGCCTGAGGAGTCTAGGGCTTTCTCATTCTAGAATACTTTTGCTGAAATTCTCTGGTTGCTGGGAATAGGGGTCCCCTACCCTATAGAGACTTCAGTTGTTAAAAATGAGGGGAAGGCAGCACAGGTACAAAATGTCAGGTCAGAAGCCAGGGTTAGAGCACCAAGGGGACAGACGCGGGGTGCCTGGGTGGCTCAGTTGGTTAAAGCCTCTGCCTTCAGCTCAGGTCACGATCTCAGGGTCCTGGGATCGAGCCCCGCATCGGGCTCTCTGCTTGGCGGGGAGCCTGCCTCCCCCCCCCTCTCCCCCCTCTCTGCCTACTTGTGATCTCTCTCTAAAAAAAAAAAAAAAAAAGATTTTATTTATTTGACAGAGAGAGAGAGAGGTTTCACCAAGTACCCCTACCTACCACCCACAGCAAAATACTCCAGCGCCCGCCCCCTCTCAGAGGGGCACCCCTGCCCTGCCCTCCGACCCCCTGACCCCGGGCCTTGCCTTACTTTCTCCATAGTGCCTGGTCACATATATGAACTTGGTTAGGGCCCCTCCCCTCCCCCGCTGGAAGGGATGCGAGGCGAGGGGTGGGACCCGACATCAGTTTTGTTTGCTGCTGTATCCCCAGTGCTTAGAAGAGTGCGTGGTATACAGTAGGTTTTCAATAATTAAGAAACTCATTTAATTTAGAGCAAGGGCAGAATTACCAGCTATAACAAACATAGGTGTGGCTGATCGACTCTTTTAGGGACCCAACAGTTTTGAAGGTGAAGTAAAATTTCTCTTTGATAGATATTGGGAATATCAGCTCTTCTGCCACACCCCCGAGTCCCACTCCCTCTTTCTTGGGACTTTGGACATATTAAAGGACAATAGAGTGAGCAAGAGTTAGTGCAAAGATCCCCGAAGTGGAAAGTCTAGCTCTGGTTCGCCCAGTAATTTGCTTCTGTGACCTTGGACAAATGACCTGAAATATAGTTCAGGATGAGGAAACACTTCTCTGAAGTACCCCTAACTTCAGAGGCAGAAGAGAATAAATGGGTAACCTCAGGGGTCTGGATGAGTTACCTCAAGTCCCATATAGTCTACAAATGCTTAGACTCTCTTTTATCTTAAAAATTCATTTGCATTGTACTCCAAAACATGTCTATTATTAAAACACTTTTAATGCTTTAATTTTTTTTAATTTATTTTTTTTAAGTAATTTGGACACCCAATGTGGTGTTTGAACCCACAATCCTGAGATCAACAGTCACATGTTCTACCGACTGAGCCAGCCAGGCACCCCAAAATGTTTGAATGTTAAAAACAGTATCATTTAGAAATGCATACTAAAATATAGATAAATAATATAAAGTCTGAAGTGCGGTTCAGAATAATCTGGTAGGGAGGGGTGCATGTAGAGAAATAGGGAAAATAAGGTAACCATGAGTTGATACTTGTTGAAGCTGGGGGATGGGGGAGGGGTTATTATCCAATTTTCTAGACTTTTATTCTTATTTATTTCTGTAAAGATTTTACTTATTTGACACAGAGAGAGACAGCAAGAGAGGGAACACAAGCAGGGGGAGTGGGAGAGGGAGAAGCAAGCTCTCTGCGGAGCAGGGAGCCCAATGCGGGGCTCTATCCTAGGGCCCTGCCCTGGGATCATGACAAGAGCCGAAGGCAGTTGCTTAACCAACTGAGCCACCCAGGCGCCCCTATTTTCTAGACCTTTAAAGAATACTAAAAATGAAAAGAAAAATCTTAAAACAGCCAGAGGAAAGGGCTAGATTACCTGCAATGGAACAAAATTAGAATGACAGCAGGCTTCTTTTAGCAACAAAGAAAATCAGAAGACAATAGTATGCTATCTTTGAAGTACTGGGAAAGAAAAGGTTGGTCTAGAATGGTGTTCCTAGTAGGGGCTCCCGGCTGCGTCAGTCGGGAGAACATGCAATTATTGATCTTGGAGTTGTAGGTTCAAGTCCTACGCTGGGTGTACAGATTACTCTAAAAATATATATAAAATCTTAAAAAAAAATTGTGTCACTAGTAAAGCTACCTTGCAAGAATGGGCATAAGAAAAAGTCATTACAAATGAACAAAAACCAAGAGAGCATAATATGAAGATACCCGCATGAAAGAAACTTCTAAAAAGTGTACTTCAGGGTGAAAAATGAAAGATGGTCAGAGATATAACAAGGAATGGGGAGCACATGACACCCCACGTAAATCTACACTGTTTGTATAAAGTAACAACAATAATCATAGTATCTAAATTCTGGGTTAAAAAAAGAGAACTGAAATATTCACTAACAAAAGCCTATAAAGTGAGAGGGGTGGGGATTCGAATTCATGTCAATACTGGAGGGAAAGTTAAAATGTTTCACTTTAAACCCTGTTAAGCTCAAAGTGCATGATAAAAGTTTACTTTCTGGACAGATACCCTATGATTTCACTCCAATGTGGAACTAAAGAAACAAAACAGATGAACAGAGGGGAAGGGAAGGAAAAGTAAGATGAAAACAGAGGGAAACAAACCATAAGAGATTCTTAACTCTGGGAATCAAACTGAGGGTAGCTGGAGGGGTGGGGGTGGGGGGATGGGTGACCAGGGTGAAGGGCATTAAGGAGGGGACTTGATGGAAGGAGCACCCGGTGTTATATGCAACTGATGAATCACTAAAGTCTACCTCTGAAACTAATAATACACTATGCATTAATGAAATTGAATTTAAATTAAAAAAAAATTTTAAGTCTACTTTCTGGTAACTAGCCTGAAGAAATACTTACACCTATATACAAAAAGACATATCTAAGAATGTTCATGGTAGCATTTTTTGAATAGCAAAAAATTGGAAACGATTTAAATAACAATCTCCCAAGGGTTGGAAGATTGTAGCAGATCTGTATGTACCAACATACTGAGTGGGGAAAAAAGCAAGTCGCAGAAACTGTATATGTCTTTATATCTATCCATACGTAAATATCATAAATTATATATTATATAACGTATACTCTATGTGTACAGCAAAAGAATACAGGACTACAGTAAACAGACAGGGGGAAGTGGGGGGAGGGGCCAGACTTGGGGCTGAATAGAACGTTACCCTAAAAACAAAAACTTTATCAATAATATTTCTATTTTTTTACATACAGACTATATTCATGTATTTCTTCTGTAAATGTAATTTTAAAATATTTTATTGCAATAAAAAAGAACACAAAACTGCAAGTTCTTCAGGGGACAGGGTGTTTCTCCCTTCAATACCATTGTACCTAGTAGCTGAGAGTACATGATAAATGTTGAGTGACTACAACATTCTTTTTTATTAACATATAATGTATTATTTGCCCCAGGGGTACAGGTCTGTGAATCACCAGGCTTACACAATTCACAGCACTCACCACAGCCCATACCCACTCCCAATGTCCATAACCCAGCCACCCCATCTCCCCGCTCCACCCCCCAGCAACCCTTAGTTTGTTTCATTAGATTAAGAGTCTCTTATGGTTTGTCTTAGAACATTTTTGTTAGCTGTGTTTTTCTCTAACTAGCATGACAATGGATAACTCGTTTTCTTCCTGCAACTTAGCCCCATTTTCTTTTACTTATTTAGTCTTTCAAGATTTTATTTTTTAAAGTGATCTCTATACCCAACATGGGGCTTGAACTCAGGACCCCAAGATCAAGAGTCACACGTTCCTTCAACTGAGCAAGGCAGGTAACCCATTTTCTACTTTTATAGATAACATTTAAAATAGTAAAGATGTACTTTATTTGAAATAACAAAATATGTCCTTAAGGAATTCCCACCCCCGCTTTCTGTCTTGCCCTATTGCTTCGTGTCACCCAGATCTCAGGGACAAGGCTCAGACTCACCATTCTGTAAGACCTCCACATCATCCTCATGTATTTGACTCATGTTTAGCTTCTTAGCTGTTAATCCTAAAGATAGGACGGATGCAAAGTCATTCCAGAATTCCCGGACCTTTGGGCCACCTTGGCTTGCTACCCCTCAGCAGCAAACAAGGAAGCTTGTAAACCAGTTCTAGCAAGAAATGTTTCTATGAGATGCCTTGTAGCCTACGTGTCAGTGTCCCAGTTGAAGAACAACCCTCAGAGCAGTGGTGACCCAGAACACTGTTGTTGGCGTGAACCCAGGCTGTTGAACTCCGTGCGGTTCCCACACCAATAGAAAAAATGGATAAAAGGCATGAGGCAGTTAATTTGCAAAAATAAAATATGCATTGCCAATAAACATAGGAGAAAAAACATTTCACCTCCCTTCTGATAAAAAAAAATATTAATCTGAACAACTCTTTTCACCTATCAAATTGGCAATGATTTTTAAAATATCACCCAGAGTTGGCAAATATCCACAAAATGGATACTTGCCTGTAGTACTGGTAACAATGGAAAATGATTCAGACTTTTTTTTTTAAGATTTATTTATTGCAGAGAGAGAGAGAGCACAGAGCAGAGAGGTGCAAAAGGAGACGGAGAGAGAAACGCAAGCAGATTCTGTGCTAAGCATGGAGCCCGACATGGGGCTCGATCTCACGACCCTGAGATCAGACCGGAGCTGAAACCAAGAGTTGAATGCTCAACCAACTTTGCCACCCAAGTGACTCATGACTTAAACTTTTTAGAGGGCAGTTAAAGCACCAAAATCCTTAAACTTTTACATACCGTAGGGCCTAGCAATTCTACTTATTAAGAAATTTATCTTAAAATAATCACGATGGCAGGTAGAGATTTAATCACTGTGTCCTTGTTTATAAAAACAAAAGATTTAAAAAAAATGACATACCCTCAATATTCAAAAATAAGCACGGGTTAAATAGTTCCATAAATCCACCCATAAATGGAATTAATATTACGCAGCGGTGAAAAGCAATGCTAAGGGCACATACGGGCATGTATTTGTGACATAGCAAGGGAAAACAGCAGTATACCAAACTTCATGTTTTTAAAATGGCTATGTGTATGTGCGTGCATGTGGGTGTATGTGTGTGTAGAAATTCTAGAATGTTAACAGTGGTTAAACCCAGGTGCTTAGAATTTCTGGCATTATTTATTTTCTTTTTTGCCAACCTGAATCCTTTAGGTTTTCTAACATCAACACACTGTTCTACTACCCTATTTTAAAACAAAAATATTTTTGAAAATCCACAGGGTTCCCGTGGAAGCAATAGCCCTTCCCCTTTCAAAGGAATATGGTTCCCTTCTGCACTCTGCAAAGTGCAGACAGCGTGGGCGGAGCCTCGCAGAGCTGGGCAAAGGCAAAGAGCCTTCTCTTCTTCTCTTCTTCCTCTGGCCTTTCTAACAGAGACTCTGAGCCCGTCTCAGGACAACCTCTCTAATCAGATCAGAGCTAAGGAAAGAAGTGACCCGATTCTTGGTACCAAGGTTCTGGCTTAGACCTTGCAGAAGGTCAAGGAGGGCTCCCCTGTTGAAGAGGGAAGGGTTGCAGGAGGAAGCATCTTACCTATGAAGTTGATGGCAGCTGCCCTTAGGAAGGACTGAGGGCTATTCAGGAAGCTGAAGCTCTGGGACAGTAAGTCCCCCACCAGCTGGATTTTGCTTGTGTTCACCTGTGAAGCCAAAGAGGGGTGGTGCTGACCAGGAGCCCAGGGTGAGGGGCCCTGGGAACGCTCCTAACCCTCTCACCCTGTCCACAAGGACCACTGTTCTGTCTTCAGCCAGTGGAAGGTGCTCGAACCTATAGCTGCACTCACCCGCACCCCAGCAACAAGGCAGACTTTAGTGGGAAGTTCACAGAGAGAATTTTGCTCCTTCATACCAACATATGAAAGGCAGAAACAACTGATATGGAACCAGGAGACCCAGGATTGAATCTTGGCCCTGACACTGGCTTCGGTTTTCTGAAATAAAATCTGTCCAACTTCATTCACATAATTTTAAGGCTCCAATGGGATAACGGATATAGAAGTGCTTTGTGAACTGTAAAGTGCTCTACCTATGGAGGGGAATAAGCATCAAAATCCATAGTATTGAAATTACTAATGGTGGTTCCTAACCTACTTGCTTAGCCCTTAAATATTTACTTTTCCACCAGGATTCCCGATCCTGGCCTATTCTCAGCGTCGTAGGAGCCACAGACCCTTACATGCCATGACTGACCTAGAGCCCCAGGGACTCCTGCTCACATCTTTTCTGACATCTGGTTACAGCTGGTAACCAGAAAACCTCTGTTCCATCGCATTCTATTACCCTCCCACGACCGTCCCCTCACCTCGGAAAGCAGGGACTGGGATGCTGCTAAGAGAATCAGATATGAATGAGGGACTTGGCTCCCAAGTGTGCATTCTGAGAGTTTGCTGATGATAAAGAATGAGAATCAAGGAGCGGAAAGGATGTACCTTCCGTCGGCCCTCCCCTGTTTAGCCTCTCGGGCTGCCTTTGAGTCCCTGACATGAGTATGGGGGGGGGGGGCCTTGCTTCTCAGACTCTCACTCACCAGGTACTTGCACGTTTCTTCCAATACCTGGATGTGATCGCTGAGGGTCGTGTGCCGGAATATCTGGGTGAGTGATGACCAGCCAATCACCTTGGTCCACTCACTCAGGGCCGCTCCGCAGGCCTACAGGATGGAGAGAAGGGAATTCCCGAAGCCTCCCTCCGATGGCTCTCCAGGGCCAGGCCAGGAGGCTAAGTGGAAGACCACGAAGCTAGCCCCCAAGGGGCCTGGTTGAGGGTTCGTAGCTGGGATCAGGTGAAACACAGGACCTGTGCGTGACAGGGGACGCAAGCAGCTTCGGGGAGCAGAACCATGGCGGGATAAGCTCAATGGCACCCGAAAGAGGGTAAAAGGGCTCAGAGCCAGCCTGGAGGATAACACCAAAGAAGGGGGTATAAAATGTACAGCCGAGGCTGGGCTCGTGGAAAAGAGCCCGAGGCGATGCTCTAGCGGAAAGAGAAATGAATCAGGCTGAGGTTTGCGGGACAGAGGTCACCGGTACCTTGACTACCTCGGTGTTGTTATCCTGAATGCTAAGCAGCAGGGGGACTAGGAAAGTGTAGATCTCTTTGCGGGTGGAGAGTCCAGGCTTGAATTTGTCAACGTGCCGCAACATGTAGCCCAGGGCAGAGGTGGCCGAGATCTTCACCTGATCCCTCTCCTGCCATAGAGAGCGACGCGGGGCTAAGGCGGCTGTGGTTTCCCTCCAGCCCCGCCCGGCCTGGTTGCCGTACTCCCACATCTCACTCGTGCGTCCAAAGTACGCCGATGGTGTGCGTTGTGCTACGTGATGTAAAGGCATCGGGTCTGTGTATCTGAGTGATTCTCTTTAGAGCCGCGGAGCTAACAAGTCCCTTTGTTAAGGCCCAGAGCTGGGGAAACTGAGACGATAGTTTCAGCTCTGCCCTGGACCCTATCTACAGCTTGTAACTTAATTTGTTCCTAAGGATTTAGCTTTAAAATAGATGTATTTGAAAAATACATACAATTATCCTCGTCGTGCTATGAATAAAAAAGCGGCATAATCTATATTGGTTCGCATTAATTATCAGTGATCATAAGCAGCCAAACCAGAGGCTTTCAGGAGTGTAGTATAAACTAACTGAACAGACGTTTACTGAGTAGCTATCGTGAGCGAGGCACAGTGTCATGGTGGGACAAACGGTCCCTGAACTTGGAGGCTGTGGGAAGCGACATTTTAACAAATCGGAGGTACACATTTTTTGCCCAGTGAACCTAACCGCCAAACAGGGGGAGGAGTCAAAGTCAGTGCATTAACTAAAAAGTATCAACAGGCAGATCGGCTCAAGATGAATGATTATTACTTCAGTTCTCCCTTCCTGCTCCAAATCCCTGAAAGAAATAGGAGAGAGATAGTTTTTTGAAATCCGTTATGGATCTGAAATAGT
This sequence comes from Nasua narica, assembly GCA_028533885.1. NCBI lineage: Eukaryota > Metazoa > Chordata > Mammalia > Carnivora > Procyonidae > Nasua > Nasua narica. The sequence continues at coordinate 31,664,233 of CM052807.1, forward strand.
AGGTGGGTTCCCCCCACAGAGAACCAGAGTACGCCTGAAACACAAGCAGCAGGCAGGATTGGCATTCAAGTTGAAACCACAGCCTAAAGTGTGGGCGAGCCCGGACTGCTGGAGGAGGCGGCTGTGCTTTGGGAATGTTCCAGGCTGAACAGCTGTGAGTACAGAGAGCAGAAGGGGACGCTGGCCAACCGGCAGGGCGGTCATTCGGAGAGCTGTAGTTCAGGCATACTCTCTCCTCCCACCTTCTCCTTGCACCAGTGTCCTCCTCACTAAATAGCAAGCAGCCCGGGGATGGATCCCCCCAACAGGGCAGGGAGCGTGCTCTCTAGACCAGACAGATCGGATGGTGCCCCGGGTGTGTGGCAATACCCAGGAAGAGCATGGAGCCCCATAGTGAAGACTGGCTATTGGCACATCCAACTGCCCACACAGCTCTGGCCGCTTCCCCACAGTTACTGAAGTCGGACGGCCGTAATAAGTATTACTGTCACAGAGGGCTGGCCAAGAGTCAGTAGTGCAAAATTTCCAGAATTCACTGCCAGGACTCACCGAACCTTTAGGAAAATCAGCACCACAAGAGAAACAACAACCCCCCCCCACCCCCCGCTGCCCCCGCAACATCCAAGGGGATAATTAGTAATATAATCCAAACAAGACTTTAGAGAACGTATAACTGAATCCTCAGGAAGATTATGTAAAAAAAGTTATTGAGTCAAAAAGTTGAAAATGCAGTGACCCTCCGACCCAGCAATTGGACTACTGGGCATTTACCCTAAAGATACAAATGTAGTGATCCGAAGGGTCACATGCACCCGAATGTTTATAGCAGCAATGTCCACAATAGCCAAACTATGGAAAGAGCCTAGATGTCCATCAACAGATGAATGGATAAAGAAGATGTGGTATATATATATATACACAATGGAGTACTATGCAGCCGTCAAGAGAAACAAAATCTAGTCATTTGCAACAACGTGGATGGAACTAGAGGGTACTATGCTAAGTGAAATAAGTCAATCAGAGAGAGACAATTATCATATGATCTCTCTGATATAAGCAATTTGAGAGGCAGGGTGGGGAGTTACGGGGGGAAGGGAGGAAAAAATGAAACAAGATGGGATCGGGAGGGAGACAAACATAAGAGACTCCTAAACTCACGAAACAAACTGAGGGTGGCTAGGAGGTACAGGGGGTAGAGATAGGGTGGCTGGATTACGGACATTGGGAGGGTATGTGCTATGTTGAGTGCTGTGAATGTGTAAGCCTGATGATTCACAGACCTGTACCCCCGGGGCAAATAATACATTATATGTTAATTTAATTAATTAATTAATTTTTAAGAAGTTATTGAGGATACTTTTTAAAGTGCTTGGAAATCCAAACTTTGAAATTATAATAAATGAGTAAACAAATAAATACAGACAAAGGTAAGGCACTGTGCCTATAGAATAATGTAATAGCTATTCAGATATCACACCATCAACCAGAAGAAAAAGAAAGAGAACCTTCTTCCTAAAACAAACAACAACAACAACACCAACAACTTAAAAAACCTAAAAATTTCATAGGTGGGTTGAATAGCAGAATAACCACAGCTAAAGTAAAAGGAAAATCAGCCCAGAAATTGTTCCCAGGTAGACAAAGAGATGGGAAATAGAAAATAAAAATTAAGAAATACAGAGAATAAATCCAAAGAACTTCCAAAGAATAGACCAAGAAGAAGAGAGAAGAGAGGATACACCAACAAAATAGTAGAAGAAATTTTACAAATGATAAAACCACTGAGCTTTGCCTAAGTAGTTCCCGTGAGTAGGTGAGTGGTAAAACAGCACTAGGAACCCAGATTCTAGGACTTTGGGTCAGTGTTCTTTTCATTCTGCCAGGTTATCATTGTGCAGATGATGACATTTTACTATTTCGTGATTAGACCATACAACGACTTTCCATTCTAGCAAGAAAAGATAACCTGACAACCTTCCCATTCTAAATATCTTTGAATGCTAGGTGAAACATACAAAATACTTCTTTTAATGCATAGCTGAGCTTTAAGAAAATAAGATCTCCAGAGGCCAAAGATGAAGAGGTTGCTGACCCTCAGCTACCGTGGGGGCCAGGCAGATGCCGCTGGTCTCAATAACCCAGGGTCACATCTAGTCATACCTACTGGTCTCCCTAGCTTGCCTCACAAGGCAACCAGAAGCTGAGAAGCAAGCACCATAGACGGACAGACAACTCCCAAAGTCTTCCACTTAATGCTCAAAGAGCCAGAAAGGGGAATCAAAATGCTCCGAGAAAGTGGGGAAATACCTCATTTCTTTTTTTCTTCTCTCTATTCTCTCGTATCACAGTTCCAAAACAAGGCCCCTGGCAGTGTACAGAAGCCAAAGCTCTGAGGGAGGGGATATTTGACAACTTTTTATTAATTATTCAATAATTATTAATCAATTAATTACAAATTAATTATTAATTAATGGTTCAGATCTCAGGCTGGCCAGTGGGTGGCACAAACTCAGAATGGCAAAGGCTCTGAATTCAAAATTGACATTGAAATTCCATTTGAAGGAGCCGAGGGCCCAAGAGGATGGACAAACTCCCATTGCTTTATTTCCTCTGCCCTCGCGCCACTTGGCCCAGTTGTCACAGTCACAGAAGTACTTGACATTGCGGAGTAACTAAGGCACCAGCTTTTTTGCAAGACAACTGGCAAAAGGGAACCCCAAAGAGTTCGACCTTCACCAGATTAAGCCACCCAGGTACCCCAGAGATAAAGCCTTCTGAGGTACTTTTACTGTTTAGGTGGAGGATAAAGATATTATCTTCAGGCTTTGTTAAGCATACATGGTGAATTTTAAAACATGTAAAAATGGATGAATCAGGGGGCGCCTGGGCCGCTCAGTCGGTTAAGCATCTGACTCTTGGTTTCAGGTCGGGTCATGATCTCAGGGCCGTGAGATCAAGTCCCGCATCCCGCTCCATTCTCAGACGGGCGTCTGCTTGAGATCCTCTCTCTCTGCCTCTGCCCCTTTCCCACCTCAAATAAATAAATAAAATCTTTCCAAAAGAAGAAGAAGAAGGAAAAAAAAAGATGAATCGGACATTGACCCTGGCATCACGGAGTATCCAGGCTCACAGAAGTGATGAGACCAATACAAAACTAATTCAAATCCAAAGTTCGAAAACGAAAGATGCCAGAATAGGGGCACTGAAAGCATGCACGTCTGCTGTCAAGTCTGTTTTGACTCTAAAATTCTATCATGTGTAGGGAGGCCAAGCGTCGGAGTGGTATTGCTCTAGGCAGTTCAGATTCCTGGGGCTTTGGATCCTTTTGACAAGGTTGCTAGCATTCTGGGGTCCCTGTGCTGCCTGGGAAGAGGGTAGAGCCGTGAGCTGTCTCCCCACTCTTCACTCTAGAACCAATTTCATAGCAGCGTGTCATTTTTTTTTTTCCTTCAGTGGCTCCTGGTGGGAGAACAGGTAGATAAGTGTGTCTAGGTCTGTAACAGCGAATGCACTGGGGACAATCTTATGCATGGGTTCGAGTAGCCAAGTCTCCTTCTGGCTGCCCCTCCATGACTTCAGCCTTCCACCACAGTCCCACAGCCCTGCCCCGGGACCCTCAGCTTGCTTTCCAGGATTCCTCTTCAGCCCCAGCCCATACTGTCCCCAACCGATCCCAGGGATTTGGGCCCATACGTCATTGATGAGCGGACGCAGTTGCTTGGAGATGCTGCAAAAGACCACCTTGGTGTCCTCTCCCTTCCCGTGACAGATGATGTTCCGTAGGCTCTTTACTGCCTGCACCGTTACCCGTGCTTCGTTCTTGAGCAGGTCTCGCAAGAAGGGAACCTGACCCTTCAGAGATTCGGACTGTTTGGAAGAAGGCAGAGATCACTCGCCACCAGGGGGCTGGCGCAGCACTCGGTTTTGGGAAAACAGCTGGTGTTGGGGAGAAACAGACATGGGCCATCCGGGGGCTGGATGTGCCCAGGAAGTCGAAGGCCGGTATCAGGGGGTTTGGGGAGGCCTAAGTCTACAGGCCAGATGCGGTGCTGCCCAAGGATGAGAGAGGGTGGGGAACGTGCTAAACCCGAGGTCACTAAGAGACCCGAGGGAGGTAAATTAAGGGCTTCAAGGACTCACACTCGATTCCCATTGGGTCCTCCCCTCTCTTACTTGTCCCGGGTGCAGTGCCAGGTTACTGATTCCACGAAGCCCGACTTCTTTCATAATGAGGTTGGGGTCTTTCACCCATTTGATCAGATTGTTCAGAAAGTCTTGTCCCAGAGTCTCAGCCACTGATCGGTGCCAGAGGAGCTGTGGGTATGAGAAGACTACGGCTATGGATGGAGAAGAGTTCATGCGTCCCCGATACCTGCCCCAGCTCAGGGGCCCCCCACTCAGGTGAGGAGTATGTCCAGTTGAGAGCGGTGGCAGATCTGTATACATGGGCTGGCGACTGAGATAAGGAGAGAGGATGATGTTGATAAGGTTTGAACTTTGAGTCAGATGCTAGGATCCACAGATCATTCTGGAAGGTGAGCTACCGGCCCCCTCCTCAGGCTTTCCTGCCTCCCTTAACCAGGCACCTGAAGGGCCTGAGAAGGGAACCGCACCTTAAATGGCTCAGTCTTATTCTTTCCTCTTTGGGGGACTAGTTATTTAAGATTTCTGTTAAATATTCCTCAGCCCAGGAAATGAATGGCTCAGGCTGTGGACCTTCCCCCAGGCTTCACCTGTGCGTAGAAGGTCCTGGCCAGGATCTTCTGATGGTAGTCGGAACTATAGAGGTAGTTCCTGACGAGGTTGAGGATCCGGTGCAGGATGGCAGGCTCGCAGGTCTTCACAATGCCGCTGGGTGGGACACAGGAAGCCAGCAGTTGCTGGGGGGGGAGGCGGCAAGGGACCAGTGTGCATGGAACAGGGAAGACGTGAGGGCTGAGGAAATCAGGAGACCAGGGGGCTGGGAGGTGGGGAAGGGACAGTTGAAGAGGCTGGGGCTTGGGAAACTGGGGTCAGGGGACTAGAGGGTGGCAGGGTCACTGGGGAAATGGCCTCACCTTGTCAGGTCCATGATCCCTATGTAGTAAAACTTGGGGCAGGACAGAAGGTCCCAGCAGTGATGCTCATCTGCGTAGGTCACCACTCCATCATACGCAGCGGCCAAGAACACCAGCTTCACTACCTCCAGGGCACAACTGGAGGTCACCACCGTTGGTGACGAAGAGAAAGGGACAAAAGGACGGACAAGGCATTATGCCCTCATTTGTATCCTGTGCTGGGAAGCCAGGACACAGTCCTGTTCAGGTTGCTGCGTTCTATCTTCCTGCTGACAAAAATCCACGGCTCTGTGAGACCTCACTCGGCTTGCCTGCACACTCCTTCAGCTCTGGCCCTCATCCAACCACAGAGGCCTACAAAAGAGACTAGACAGAGATCTCAGGGCTGCGGTTTTCCACTTCTGCTCTCGGGGGCACAGAACGGGGTTGGGATATCTATTTACCTCCCCACCCATCTAATCAGATTGTCTCTGCTTATTGGGTTTATTTGTTTTCATTTAACCTAAGAAACATAAGATCCCATTCGAGTCGAACGTCCTGAGGTTTAAAAAAAAAAAAAAGTGTAACAACCACCCAGTTAGGAGTCCAACCCCATTTTCGAGGTGAGAAAACGGGAATCCCGCTCGGGACTTGTGCAAGACGGCAGCACTAGTGACAAAGCCACGCCAGAGGCCAACGGGATTCAAATGGCCGCAACCACGTGGAGAGAACCACATAGTGTGGGCTGGCCCTGCCACCCACCATCTAGTTGACTCTCTTCCTGTGCAGTTATGAACAAGGACGTGAAGTGCTGAGTGAGTCAGGAGAAGCGTGCGTGCAACAAGAGAAATGAGAAGCTTGAAGATATGTGAGAATATTCCAGAGCATGGGTCATTCAGGGCCCTCTGGAATTGGCTAGTCCCAGCTACCAATCACAAGCCGGTTAGGCTTACCTCGTGGGGTCAAAGGGCTTGCTCTTGCTGCCCGGGCCCCCCTCCTTGCTATAGACCACCATCTTCTGGGGGACATTTTGCTCAATCACCCAGCAGAGATGACATAGTAGAGCCATCAAGAGCCGGGGGTAGAGCTCCTGGACGGCCTCCTGGCACAGGGACCCTGACAACATCTCACACAGAGCGCACGTCACCTGGGAGACAGTGGAGGAAGACGTAAGATGGTCCCATGGCCCCATACACTGTGTCCCACCCTGCCCTCCCCATCACTGCCCACGGGGCACAGCTCGCTCTGACTCAGGCTCGTAAGAGGCCCCCAAAGACTGAAAGCCCACCACTCTCCCTTAGGGAAATGAGATTGCACACAGGCAACCTTCTTCCTCTTTGTTCTCCTGACATCAAAGAGAGAATGGGAAGCAACTTGAACCTTTTAGCAGCTCAAGTTCAAAAACTTGAACTTTTTGGGCGGACTATTTTGTCAAACAAATCTCTTTTGCCTCCAACCCTTGTGCCACCCGCCCCCCTCCCGGGCCCTGGAAAAAGGAGTGCCAGCCCCAGAATCAGGAGAGAGAGAAAGCTGCTTAGCTCTAAACATCAGTTTCCTTATTCACAAAATGGGATCAGTCCCTGTTCTCTCTACATCACTCAGTTCTTCGACATACAGGTGGAAAAGGGAAGTTAAAAGTGCAAATTGAAAGTATAGTATTTTTTTTCAAAAGATTCATCTATTTATTTTAGAGCAAGAGAGAAAGCATGAGCGGGAGGAGGGACAGAGGGAGAGGGAGAGAGAGGGAGAGAGAGAATCTCAAGCTGACTCCCTGCAGAGCACGCAGTCCAACAGGAGGCCTGGATCCCACGGCCCTGAGACCAGGACCTGAGCTGAAACCAAGAGTCGGACGCTCAACTGACTGAGCCACCCAGGTGCCCCCGGAAGGCAGCCTTAGTGACCGCTCCTCTCTGAGACCTGCTCCCACCCTGCGGCCCTCGACCTGCAGCTCTGCCCCTACGTCCCAGAACAGCAAGTCCTCGGCTCCCCTGCTCCCTCATGCTGACCGCCACAGGCTGGAAGGCCATCTCCTTAGTCTCCTCTCTGGAGTGGGGTTTTTCCAGGATGCCTATGAGCAGCTGCAAGACGCTGATCGTGGTCTCTCGCTGGGTGCCAAATGCCTTCCACAGGGCCAGATTGGTTCTGCAGGACCCGGGGACAGCTATGTCATGGGCCCTGGTGACCAAGCTCCTAGGGCGAGTCTGGTCTCGGGCCCACGGAGGGCTGGTTCTCAGGGTCTAGACTTGGCCAGAGAGCACAGAGACGAAGTTCGATTGGAGTCAGAGGGAAAGCACCCCTGTGCGGTGATTTCTGTGTTGGGCTGGGGCTGAGGGAGGGAAGGGTTGGCTGGGCTGCAGAACGCGTTCCCAGGCCCTGCGGGAGGTACCTATCCCAAGGCAGGGACTTGTTGAGAAGCAAGGGCACGACGCTGTGGGTGTTGTTGCCGGCCAGCAAACACACGGCCCGCAGGATCTCCTCCTTCGTGCTGGGCTCCAGCTGTGAGTTGAGCCGTTCCAGAATCCCCTCCATAATTTCCTCGATCTACAGGGGAGAGCCAGGGGAGTCACAGTAATGGTTTCCTTGCTTCCTTCCCGCCTCTTCCCTATCTACCAACTCCCAGACTCAAGGGGCTCCTTGCAGTCCTGCCAGTGACTCTCTTCTTAAGGCTGATTTCTAGGGTGCCAGAGGCCAGACCAGCAGGGGTCCCAAAAAGAACTGGAGAAGCTCACGGGGGCGCACTCTAATGAAGGCCTGCTCTCGGCCCAGAGTTCGGAGGGTTGCTCCGAGCTTACTCGGGAGACACAGGAGACTCCGGGAAGGAAGGCAAAAACCCAGAGACACTTAAGGACTTCCTTCCCCCAACCGAGATCAATTTCAACTCATGAAACTGCAGGGACAGGGGCGCCTGGGTGGCTCAGTGGGTTAAAGCCTCTGCCTTCTGCTCAGGTCATGATCTCAGGGTCCTGGGATCGAGCCCCGCCTCAAGCTCTCTCCTCGGCAGGGAGCCTGCTTCCCCCTCTCTCTCTACCTACTTGTTATCTCTCTCTGTCAAATAAACAAATAAATAAAATCGTAAAAAAAAAAAAGAAGAAGAAGAAGAAGAAAGAAACTACAGGGACAGTTGGCATTGGAGATGGGCATACCACAGGACTCTGACTTGGCCTTCAGATTCCTGATATACGGGTCTCCAGGAAGTCCATTTTAATCTAATACCTCGAGGACAAACCTCCATCTCTGGCACCTAGACCAGGTAAGCCACATAAATGAGTGAAGGCAATGGGTGTCAGGGGATCCAGAGACAGGAAGGCCTGGAGAGCCCATGCCATATATCCAAGGGACCTCAGCCACCCAAAGAGGTGCCCTCTGTGGCCTCATTTAAAAAATTTTTTTCAGTGGAGTGGGAAATGTGGATTTTTATATGTCAAAGCCCAGTCATTCCATAAGCTTGCTAGTTTGCAATCCACAGCCTCACTCTTCCCAGAAATCGAAGCCCCCGGACGCCCCTAGGCAATCAGGGTGAACACCCACCCCACACAGTGCTTCCCTGTGCTCTGGCTACTAGGCCCCCCACAGCTGCTCATACTCCCGCGGGAGGTTGTTGTTCTAGGGTGAGGAACCTGGGGGGGCTGAAGAACCAGCCCCCCAGATGGAAGGCACGGCCCTTCAGAGCTCAGGAATACAGACATCAGAGCTCAGTAGGACCCCAGAGAAAATCTAGCCCAAGCCTACGTTTTAGAAGTGAGTGCATCAAGGCCTCCAGAGGCGAGGGACTTCCCGAGACTCTCGGGCCGGTTAGGAACACAGCCAGGGGAGAGCCCAGGCTCCTGCCGCAGCCCCGTGGTACCTTAATCATGTCTCGGCCCCGCTCTTTCATGACCGCGCTCATCAGCTGGGCCGCCGCCAGAGACACCTTGGTCCTGCCGTCGGTCAGCCCCTCCATGGCCGTCAGCACCAGGGTGGTGAGCTGTATCCGAGTGAAGTACTCGGCAAAAGCCTGCAACAGGGTGGCGTCAGGGCTGTCTGCACCGGGGGCCTCCTGCTGGAGATGGCCTGTGCCATCCTTCCTGGTTAGGGCAGGTGCAGAGAGCCTCTCTTGGGAGCATGACGTGCTTTTGTCCTAGGCCTGGGCCGGCTGCCGAGCCCCCAGAAGACCCCTTGCACTGGGAACAGAGTCTTCGGGGACGGGAGGGAGGGAACACTGACCTCAGCCGCCCCCCGAGGGGCTCACAGGTCGGAGGCTGCAGGGGCAGAGTGCTGGGGGAGAAGGGCTGAGACCAAGATCCTTGGTGACATGATCTTTGAGGCAGGGGCCGAATCTACACATCGCTCACAAAGCATCATTAGTATGAAGCAGATGCTTCTGGGGGGGCGGGTAAGAAAGCCGAACTATGACCCAGGGTGCTTAGGGGGAAGCCCGTGGGAGCATGAGGAAACGTTCCCCGAGGAAAAAGTTGACAGGCAGCAATGCAATGGAAAAGAAGACGGGATGAAAAAGAGCCCCACCCTAGGAGTCTAGAGCATGATGTAGGAGAAAGGCCCAGGCTCTCCCCCCTTTGTCTCTGGCCCTGCCCTCTCACCTTGGCAATCTCAAAGGTGTTGTTATAGAACACGGTGGCACTATAGACTTCACTCTTGCCCTCTTCTTCCCACAAGCCCCGTTTTTTCCTTCCCATCTCTGAAACAAAGACACCCGACCCCACCTCTCAGACACTCAGAGGGTGTCATAGGTGGCCCGCTTTCCCATCTGCCCAACCCAAACCAGCCACTGAACGAAGTCAGCTTGGGGCAATGTGCAGCCCGTGGGGAAGGGAGTAGAGAAAGGGGCAGTAAGAAATAAGGAGTGGTGAGGGCTAATGACAAAGGAAGCCCCGTGTTGCCTGCCTCAGAGCAGAGACAGAGTGGGGTCAGGGTGTAGGGCTCAGCCAGAGGAGGAGAAACTAATTCAAAACAACTGTTTGCTAAGTAGCTATTTTGTCCTAGGAGGGTATATACAGAGGTCTGGGGCAGGTTCCTCATTGGAAGGAAGATGCTCAGGGAACGGCTTAGCTCTCACTCCTCCAGGACAGTGGCGGGGGGGAGGCGGGGGGATGGCCAAATCGAGGTGGGAGCCGGAGCAGAAGTGAAGAGGAGATTTTCCCTACGCTTTTGCATCAGGAGGATACAGTAGAGGTTGTAGACGGCCTGCGCAGACAGGAAGCAGATGTTGTCCACTGGGTCCTGGCAGCGCATGGCCAGCAGCCTTACCAAACGCCCAAGCCGAGTGAACTCGATGTCCATCTGGCGGGGAGAGCGGGAAGTCACAGGTTACACAAGCCAGTCTCTTAGGCTTGAGTCAAAGCAAGAAGAGAGGAAGAGGGGATGCATGAGAGATAGGAGAGGTGAGACTAAGCGAGGTTAATGGAAATGGACTCAGACAGGTGTGTTGTAGCTATTAAAAGCTTGGGGGAATCGTAGTTTTGGAATGACCTTGCACTGTCCCTCTTCTTTGCCTCTTGACACTTTTTTTCATTCTTGAAGCCTAGCTCAAATGTCCCTTCCTCTAGGAAGCTTTCCCTTCACTTGTACTTTATGCTTTGATCTTTTATTACTACTGTGTTTGGTTTTTACCTTCATTGTCACCTTCTATTTAAGTTAGTTCTCTGCATGCCTCTCTCCCCAGTGGATGGTAAAGATGCGTGTCTCGGTCACCTACGCATCCACTGTAGCACCTAGTGTGATGCCTGGCACTAGGTGAGTATTCAGTAACTGCTTGTTGAGATGAATGGAATCAAACTGAACCAAGTGAAATGGAATTGAATTGGTGGGTAGGGAAAAAGACCAAGGGAGAAAAGAGAGACGACAGGATGTGCAAGAGAAAACAGAGGACGGGGCCAAGGAAACAGAGGATAGGATGAGTAATTGAGGCTAGGTAATATGTGATGAAGTTTGGGGTAAGGGTAGGGATGAGGGCCCAGGCTCCAGGGCAGGCTCGCACTTACTCCAAAGTTTTCCATTTTTGCAGTGAAGCCAAGAATACGGGCAGCACACCACATGGCCCGTTCCCTCTCATTGTCCTTTGGGGAATTCAGCCATGTGTCCAGAAGCTAAAGGAAGAAGAGAATGAGGTGAGGGGTGAGGGGTCTGCTCAGCTGTATTCCAGAGGGTAGAAATGTAACCTGAACCTGACTTCTGCAGAGGATCAGGACAAGACTTCTGAGAATAGGACTTCTTTTGCCTACAGCCTGGTTATACATGGCTCTGACACCAGAAGCTTCATTCCTCCAGCCCCCAATTTTGCCTTACCTAGGCTCTAGAAACATCTTCAGTTAGTACCTCCTTCTTTCAAATTAAAGCAGTGGCTCTCAAATTATATGGACTGTAATTCATTTCAATGGGTCAATATACCCCAACGCCCCCCTACTGTTTTCCCACTCCTCAGTAGAAAGAGAACTTGGTAATAACAAAAAGAATCACTGTATGCACAGATTCCTAGCTGAATTATGTATCAACATGCTTAAGAAATATAATTATGGATGATTCCTATTTGAAACATAATGCATAAATGTCCCACCATTGGTAAATTATAGGCCCTAAAGACTACTGATCCAAAGATCTATTGCTATATGTCAATTTGTAGCGATCAACCTGGCAATGATGGGGCTAACCAAACAGTACATTATAATTGAAAAAATTATAATATATAACTTGTATAATGTATAATGTACATAAAAAATTGAAAAGGAGAAGAGTAGCAGATGAAAAATCTACAACAAATGGAAGAGAATGCCAATGCTGCATTGATAAGAAAACACATTCTTCCTGAAGATATATGAGGAATTCTAGTGGGAGGTCTGCAAGTCTTCCTTGTAGCCAGATTTTGATGAAGTGTCCCAGCGCCAAGACTATGGTCTCTAAATACCATTTTTCACTAAGAGGAATCATTGCTCTTTGGAGAAACAGTCTGTTCCAGGACTGAGTCAGGAAGTATACAAGATATTATACTGGACAGCAAGTCTATGGAAGACTATGGAACTCATGTTAAAGGGATTCAGGAGCCAACCTAAAGAGGCTCTCAACGACCAAAGATGGGACAATTTAAGCATCAGTAAGAATAATAGTTGTAATCGATCAAAACATATAAAGCATTTCAAAATTATTTTTAAATTCAAATGATACTAGAGAAATAATCCTTGGTAGTCATCTTTGGAGAATATTAGGAATTACTTCATTACTTTGACAAATGATAAAGTAAAATGATCCAGCATTTATCTTGTCTTTCTTATATGAGCTATACCTCAAACTAACCAAATAGTTTATAAAGGCAATTTCTCTTTATAGAAGAATTTCAGGTAAAAATGAATAAGGAGTGATAGAATTACAATGTCATCATTTTGTAAAAAATAAGTAGAGGCATATTCATTCAATGGAATACTACATAGCAATAAAAAAGATTTCGTGCTACATGTAACAACATGGGTGAATCTTACAGGTAAAATATTAAAGGGAAATAATACAGGCACAAAAATAGTACATACTATAAAATTCCATGTATGTGAAATTTAAGAATAGGCTAAACTAATCTATGGTGATAGAAATCAGAATACTGGTTATCAGTAGTTATTCAGTGGGAGAGGAACCTTTTGAGGTAATGGGAAATATTCTATATCCTGATATAACTAATATTTATACAATTTATACCTATGTAAAAATGTATCTAAGTATACACGGAAGATTTGTACACTTTATTGTAGCAAGTGATATCTCAACAAGGTCTTTTTTAAAAAAGAATATCACCAATTTTCAGCTACTAATGAATTAATGAATCTAAGCAGTTATCATCAAAATTTCTGAATACTAATGGTATGAAACTTTATGTGGAAAACCCAAAAGACTCTACCCCAAAACTGCTAGAACTCATAGAGGAATTCAGGAAAGTGTCAGGATAGAAAATTAATGCACAGAAATCAGTTGCATTTCTATAGACCAACAGCAAGACAGAAGAAAGAGAAATTAAGGAATCAATTCCATTTACAATTGCACCCAAAGCCATGATACCTAGTAATAAATCTAATCAAAGAGGTAAAGCATCTGTACTCAGAAGACTATAGAATATTCATGAAAGAAATTGAAGAAGACACAAAGAAATGGAAAACATTCCATACTCAAGGATTGGAAGAACAAATATTGTTAAAATGTCAATGTTGAATGTAAATGTAATGTAAATATTAATTAACAATGTTTATGTTAAAATGTTAATTATGTTAATAGTGTTAAAATATTAAAGCAAAAATGTTAAAATGAGCAATTTATACATTCAATGCAATCCCTATCAAAATACCATCAACTTTTTTCACAGAAATGGAACAAATAATCTTAAAATTTGTATGGAACTGAAAAGACCCCAAATAGTCAAAGGAATGTTGAAAAAGAAAACCGAAGCTGGTGGCATCACAATTCTGGACTTTAAGCTCTATTACAAAGCTGTAATCATCAAGGAAGTATGGTACCAGCCCAAAAACAGATACACAGATTAGTGGAACAGAATAGGGAGCCCAGAAATAGACTCTCAACTCTATGGTCAACTAATCTTTGACAAAGCATGAAAGGATATCCAAGGGAAAAAAGACAATCTCTTCAACAAATGGTGTTGGGAGAATTGGACAGCCACATGCAGAAGAATGAAACTGGACCATTTCCTTATACCATACACAAAAATAGACTCAAAATGGATGAAAGACCTCAATGTGAGACAGGAATCCATCAAAATCCTTGAGAAGAACTCAGGCAGCAACCTCTTCGACCTCAGCCACAGCAACTTCTTCCTAGACACATTGCCAAAGGCAAGGGAAGCAAGGGCAAAAGTGGACTATTGGGACTTCATCTAGATAAAAAGTTTTTGCACAGCAAAGGAAACCGTCAAAAAACCAAAAGACGGGCACCTGGGTGGCTCAGTTGGTTAAGCAACTGCCTTCGGCTCAGGTCATGATCCTGGGGTTCCAGGATCAAGTCCCGCATCGGGCTCCCAGCTCTGCGGGGAGTCTGCTTCTCCCTCTGACCTCTCCTCTCATGCTCTCTCTCACTCTCTCTCTCTCACTTTCTCTCTCTCTCTCTCAAATAAATAAATAAAATCTTAAAAAAAACAACAACAAAAGACAACCAACAGAATGGGAGAAGATATTTGCAAATGACTTATCAGATAAAGGGTTAGTATCCAAAATCTATAAAGAACTTATCAAATCTATAAAGAACAAATAATCCAATCAAGAAATGGGCAGAAGACATGAACAGACATTTCTGCAAAGAATACATCCAAATGACCAACAGACACTTGAAAAAGTGCTCAACATCACTCGGCATCGGGGAAATACGAATCAGGACCACAATGAGATACCACCTCACACCAGTCAAAATGGCTAAAAGTAAATGACAGATGTTGGTGAGGATGCACAGAAAGGGAAACCCTCCTACTTGCATTGGTGGGAATGCAAGATGGTGCAACTACTCTGGAAAACAGTATGGAGGTTCCTCATAAAGTCGAAAATAGAGCTACCCTATGACTCAGTAATTGCACTACGAGTATTTACCCAAAGATACAAATGTAGTAATCGAAGGGGTACTTGCACCCCAATGTTTATAGCAGCAATGTTCACAGTAGCCAATCTATGGAAGAGCCCAGATGTCCATGGACAGATGAACAAATGAAGAAGATGTGGTGTATATATATAATGAAATATTGTACAGCCATCAAAAAATGAAATCTTGCCATTTGCAAAGACATGAATGGAACTAGAGGGTATTATGCTAAGCAAAACAAGTCAATCAGAGAAAGACAATTATCATATGACCTCTCTGATATGAGCAATTTGAGAGGCAAGGTGGGGAGTTATGGGAGGAAAGGAGGGAAAAATGAAATAAGCTGGGATCAGGAAGGAGACAAACCATAAGAGACTCTTAATCTCAGCAAACAAACTGAGGGTTACTGGGGTGGAGGGGGATGGGAGGGATGGGGTGGCTGGGTGATGGACATTGGGGAGGGTATGTGTTGTGGTGCGTACTGTGTATTGTGTGATACTGATGAAGCTCTGAAACAAATAATACATTATATGTTAATTTTTTTAAAAAGTTCTGAACACTACCAGAAGACCACCAGACATTATGTGCCTCTTGGTGGAAGAAGACAAGACTACTTCTGAAGTAATCTTGCCCAAGACTGATCTGATTCATGATCTAGATCTGCTAACTAGAATTAGAATCTAACATATCCTAGAACTAGCAATTTATAGGAATGATTTGGATAGAGGAATTTGTTATGTGGCCCCTAAAGGATGTAATCAGCACAATCCAGAATGTGGAAAATTTAGAGAACAAATGTCTAGGTTTCTTCAACAAATAAATTTCAAGGAAAAAATGATTGAAGGGCAATTCTACAGATTAAGAGAATTAAGAGAAAAACCAATCAACTGGAATGTCTGAATGTTTAATGACATCAAGAAATGAAATTACTTTCTTTTATCAGTGTTTTATAGTTTTAAGAGTACAACTCTTTTACTTCATTGGTTGATTCCTAGGTATTTTATCATTTTTTGGTGCAATTGTAAATGAGATTATTTTCTTAATTTCTCTTCCTGCTACTTCATTGTTAGTGTATAAAATGCAACAGAGGGTGCCTGGGTGGCTCAGTTGGTTAAGCAACTGCCTTCAGCTCAGGTCATGATCCTGGAGTCCCAGGATTGAGTCCCACATCGAGCTCCCTTCTCAGTGGGGAGCCTGCTTCTCCCTCTGACCCTCCCCACTCTTATGCTCTCTCTTTCTCTCTCATTCTCTCTCTCAAATAAACAAAAAAAATCTTTAAAAAAATTCTTTAATACAACAGACTTCTGTATATTAATTTTGCATCCTATAACTTTACTGAATTCATTTATCTGTTTTGTAGGGGTTTTTTTAATGGAATTTTTAGGGGGTTTTAGGGTTTTCTATATACGATATCATGTCATCTACAAATAGTGAAAGCTTTCCTTCCTCCTTACCAATTTGGATGCCTTTTACTTAATTTTTTCAGTCTGACTGCTGTGGCTAGGACTCCTAAAATTATGTTGAATAAATGTGGCGAGAGCAGAGATCCTTGTTTTGTTCCTGCTCTTAAAGGAAAAGCTCTCAGTTTTCAACCACTGAATATGATGTTAACTGTGGGTTTTCATATGTGGCTTTTATTATGTTGAGGTATGTTCTCTCTAAACCTACTTTGTTGAGAGTTTTCATCATGAATGCATGTTGTGCTTTGTCATATGTTTTTCCCAATATTTTTATTTATTTATTTGACAGAGAGAGACACAGAGAGAGAGGGAATACAGCAGGGGGAGTGCGAGAGGGAGAAGCAGGTTCCCTGCCATGCAGGAGCCCGATACGGGGCTCCATCCCAGCACCCTGGGATCATGACCTGTGTCGAAGGCAGATGCTCAATGACTGAACTACCCAGGTGCCCCTATCATATATGCTTTTTATGCATCTATTGAGAAGATCATATCATTTTTAACCATTGTCTTGTAAATGAAATCTTGCCATTTGCAATGACATGGATGGAGCGAGAGAGTATTATGCCAAGTGAAATATGTCCGTCAGAGAAAGACAAATACCATATGACTTCACTCACATGTGGAGTTTTTTATATTTTCATTTTTCTATATGTGGAATTTAAAAATAAAACAAATGAACAAAAGAGTAGGGGGAGAGAGGGAGACAAAGCAAGAGACACAGTGATTGTTGCCAGAGGGGAGGAGGGTGAGGGGATGGGTAAAATAGGTGATGAGGATTAAGGAGGACACTTGCTGTGATGAGTACCCAGTGCTGTATGAAGTGGTGAATCACTCTATTGTACACCTGAAACTAGTATTACACACTATGTTAACCGAAATTTGAGTAAAAATTCTAACAAAAATTTAAATCAGCCTCCCAGAAATACTATGGTCTAATCAGAAGAGCACCATTTGGAAATTTCAAAAGAGACAGACACTGTGGGATATAATAAAAAGGATACTTCGCCTTTCAAACTTACCAAACAAACTGATATTTCTTAATTTCTTGGAGTTGCTAACTACTATAAAATTAGTCTATAGCTATCCTGCAGGATTGCAAACAAAAACTCTATGTGGTGGAATGGAGAGGAGAACTTACACTAAAATGAAGTGCATTCATTCTGATTTATATGTCATGTGCTAACATTACCAAAATGGGAGAGGCTGAGTGAATGCCAGGTATCCTTAAGCAATTTTATGGCTACTAACAGTTGTTTCCATAATACACTTCTCCAAAGTTCCAACAGGGCACATTCTCAAGAATACATCTTGCATGAATGATCTTATTCCATAAATATGTAATTAGCAAGGGTTAGCAACACAGACGACTGAACCCTGGGGCATGATCCATACTTTGCAAGTTGTGAACTCAAGTCACTGGTTCTTGTGATATTAATTAGGTAATAAATAAGCAAAATGTTGCCAGGGGAAGAAAGTTTTCTGTCTAAAAAAAAAAAAATTGAAATAATAAAAAGTATAATCTTGGATCATAAAAGAATTAGATCAGAAATCAATAACTATAAGAGAACAGAAAATTCTTCAAACATTTGGAAATTAAACAGCACACTTCTAAAAAATCCACTGACCAAAGAGGAAGTCACAGAGAAATTAAAAAGTATTTTGAACTGAATGATACTGAAAGAATAACATCTTAAAATGTATAGGATGCAGCTAAAGTAGTGCTTAGAGGAAAATTTATAAACTAAATGTTTATATTAAAAAAAGATAAAGGGGTAGATGAAGGGGCTGGTACATTGGACTGGAGCCCTGTCTCCACTGTGGGAGGAGGCGTAGGAGTCCTGACCCCTATACTCCCAGCATCTCCTCACCTCCCAATGGCCATGGTCCTCATTTCCCTTCTTCCCAGAGGTGTGTTTTAGAGAATTCCTGGGAAGATGGCTCACCTCATCCCATGGATACAATCGGATAACACTCACATCAGTGTGAATAACCCAGAATATGACCCCAAGGCTGGCACAACAAACTCCTCAGCTACATGGAGAGAAGAGCCACATCAAAGAGAGTAGGAAGGGGAGAGAGAGATGGTGGGGAGCTAAATAAACCTGGGGGACTGTCTACTGGAGGAAGGGATTCATGGACAGAGAGGGGAGAGAAACAGACTATCGCACCAGGAAGCCCACACACAGAAGACAAATCAGCATCGCATTTGGCTCTGAAAAGAAGAGGGGCCAAGTGTCCTCAGTTCTTACAACCAGCAGACCTAAGACCTGGAATTTTAAGCATCAGTGGGGCTTGCCTGTGGGAGAGCTGGAGGGGTGCTCTTAAAGGGGCAGAACAACAAACAGTCCAGCAGAGACAGAGCCAGAAGCAGCAGTTTGAAAAATGCCTGGGGCATTTGGGAGGGGAGAGTTTACTAATCTCAGAGTGTGTCCGAGAGGGACAGAGATTGTTGGGACACTCCTCCAGGAACAAAGGAGTGGACAGGTCCCATTTCTCTCCTCTTCTCTCCCATAAACACAGTCACATGCAAAAACCATTGAGGCACCACTCCCTATCTCACTTGCTAACAGCCACACATCCTGCCCCCTCCCCACCCGTGTCTGCAGATCCATTCTCTCCAGCCAGGCCTGCCCCAGTATCGCTGTGGGTCCCCTCCCCCAGAGGACTAGTTCACAGACCTTGCTAACACTGCACTTCCTGCCCCTGAGGACATTTCAGACCCACTTCTTCCAATGTACTCTTGGCCTGAGCCCATCGCAGTGCTGACCCAAGCCTGGCAGTGTACAAGCAGCTATGACAGGGGCCAGCACCACTCCAAAGTAACTTCAGCCCTAGGAAGACGGAAAGATCAGCATACATACCAGTCAAACTGCTGTCACAGCAGTGGGCGGCAGGCAGGCGGCTGGTCTGACTACAGGCCCTGCCCATCAATGAAAACTTCTTAGGGACGACACAGGGAACGTACCTCGAAGTTTGGTGCTATTGCATGTCTGACAAAGGCCTGGTCTGATTCAACTCAAGCCCAAGGTGGCCCCAGACTGTGGTCTAACCACGCAGGGACCAAACCCCGCCCACAACAGCCAAATATCCATCTGCCGTTGCAGAGGACTGGATTGAAGGCAAAAGCAACTCAGCCATGACAGCAGGACACGCACGTCACACATAGGAGATGCCTCTGAAGCATCGGACCCTGGTGAACAGGGGTCTACAGGGCACCGCAGAACGCCACAGAACCTTTTCTTCATAAGGCCACTACTTTCAAGAGCAGGAGACATGGCTGACTTGACTAAAACACAGAAACAGACACAGCAAGTTACATAAAATGAAGGGACAGAGGAATATGTCCCAAATGAAAGAACAGGAAATAATCACAGCAAAAGACTAAAGTGAAATGGCGATAAGTAATGTGCCTGATAGAGAATTTAAAGTAATGCTCATGGGGTGCCTGCCTGGGTAGCTTAGTCGTTGGGCATCTGCCTTCAGCTCCGGTCATGATCCCAGGGTCCTGGGATAGAGTCCTGGATCGGGCTCCCTGCTCAGTGGGAGGTCTGCTTCTCCCTCTCCCACTCCCTTTGCTTGTGTTCCCTCTCTCACTATCTCTTTCTCTGTAACAAAGTATATAAAATCTTAAAAAAAAATAAAAATAAAGTAATACTCATAAAGATAGACTTGACAAAAGAGTAGAGGACATCAGTGAGACCCTTAACAAAGAAATAAAAAAGAATGAATTAGAGATGACTAACACAATAGATGAAATTAAAAATACACTGGACGTAATAAATAGCAGACTAGAGAAAGCAGAAGAACAAATCAGTGACCTGGAGGACAGACTAATGAAAAGTAATCAAGACAACCTGGTGAGAGAAAAAAAAATTATACAAAATGAAAATAGACTAAGGGAACTCAGTGACAACATCAAGTGTAATAACATTTGCATTATAGCAATCTCGGAAGGAGAGAGAGAAAAAAGGGGGCAGAAAATTTATTCAAATAAAATAATAACTGAAAACTTACCAAATCTGAGGAAGGAAACAGAAATCCAGATCTAGGAGGCACAAAATCAAAATCAATCCAAGGAGGTCCACACCAAAATACATAGTAATTAAAATTGCAAAAGTAGTGATAAAGAGAGAATTTTTAAAGCAGCGAGAAAAGAAAAGTTACATTCAGGGGAAATCCCATAAGGCTATCAGTGGATTTTTTAGCTGAAACTTCACAGGCCAGAAGAGAGTGGCATGATAGACCAAAAATGCTAAAAGGAAAAAATCTGCAGCCAAGAATACTCTACTTAGCAAGGCTACCATTCAGAATAGGAGAGATAGTTTCCCAGACAAATAAATGTTAAAGGAATTCATGACCCCTAAACCAGCCCTACGAGAAATGTTAAAGGAGACTCTTTGAGTAGAAGGGAAAGACCATAAGAGCAAGAAAAGTAGGAAACATAAAAGCAGTAAAAATAAGTGTATATGAAAAAAATGTATATCTGCAAAAATCAGTCAAGGGGCTCATAAAGTAAAAGGATGCTAAGTATGATACCATATACCTGAAACATGGTGAGGGAGTTCAAACTTAAGCGACCATCAACTTAATATGGACTGCTATATGCAGATGTTATATACAAACCTAATGGTAAACACAAATAAAAAACCAGTAGTAGACATGCAAAACTAAGAAGAAAGGAATACAAGTATATCATGAAAGAAAACCAACTTATTGTGAGAGAAGAAAGCAAAAGAAGAAAGGAACAGAGAAGAACTACAAAGACAACCATAAGAAAAGTAATAAAATGACAATAAGTACCTAACAATCAATAATTACTTTGTATGTAAATGGACTAAATGCTCCAATCAAAGACATAGGGTGATAGAATGATTAAAAAATAAGACTCACCTATATGCTGCCCACAAGAGACTCATTTCAGACCTAAAGACACATGCAGATTGAAAGTGAAGGGATGGAGAAACATTTATCATGCAAATGGATGCGAGAAGAAAGCCAGAGTAGCAATATTTATATTGCACAAAATGGGCTTTAAAACAAAGACTGTAACAAGAGGCAAAGAAGGACCCTTTATAATCATAAAGAGGATAATCCAACAAGAGCATATAACAATTGTAAATATTTATGCACCCAGCATGGGAGCACCCAAATTCATAAAACAGTTAATAACAAATATAAAGGAAGTAATCACTAGAAATACAATAATAGTAGGGAACTTTAACACCCCATTTACACCAATGAACAGATCGTCCGAACCCAAAATCAACAAGGAAACAGTGTCTTTGAATGACACATCGGACCAGATAGATTTAACAGATATATTCAGAACATTCTATCCTAATACAGCAGAATATGCACTCTTTTCAAGTGTAGATGGAACATTCTCCAGAATAGGTAACATTAGGCCACAAAACAAGAATCAACAAATTAAAAAAAGACTGAAGTCATACCATGCATCTTTTATTTTTTCTTAAAGATTTTATTTATTTATCTGAAAGACAGAGTGTGCACAAGCAGTGGCAGAGGCAGAGGGAAAGGGAGAAGCAGGCTCTCTGCTGAGCAGGGAGCCTGACATGGGGCTCAATCCCAGAACCCTGGGATAAGGCAGATGCCCAACTGACTGAGCCACCCAGGCAACCCCCATGTATTTTTCCTGACACAATGCTATGAAACTAGAAATCAACTAAAAGAAAAAATCTAGAAAGAACACAAATACATGGAGGTTAAATAACATGCTACTAGGGGCACCTAGATGGCTCAGTTGGTTAAGCATCTGCATTTTGCTCAGGTCATGATCCCAGGGTCCTGGGATTGAGCCCCACCTCAGGCTTCCTGCTCAGCAGTGAACTTGTTTCTTCCTCTCCCTCTTGCTTGTGCTTTCTCTCTCTCAAATAAATAAATAAAATCTTTTTTTTTAAGATTTTTTTTTATTTGACAGAAAGAGAGAGAGAGATCACAAGTAGGCAGAGAGGCAGGCAGAGAAAGAGGGGGAAGCAGGCTCCCTGATGAGCAGAGAGCCCGATGTGGGGCTCGATCCCAGGACCCCAAGATCATGACCTGAGCGGAAGGCAGAGGCTTTAACCCACTGAGCCACCCAGGTGCCCCAATAAAATCTTTTTTTAAAAAATAACATGCTACTAAACAATGAATGAGTCAACCAAGAAATCAAAGAAGAAATCAGAAAACACAGGGGAACAAATAAAATGAAAACATAATGGTCCAAAATCTTTGGGATGTAGCAAAAGCTATCTTAAGAGGGAAATTTACAGCAATACAGACCTACCTCAAGAAGCAAGAACAATCTAAAATAAACAACCTAAACGTAAAGAAGTTAGAAAAAGAAGAACAAACAAAACCCAAAACCAGAAGAGGGAAGGAAATAATAAAAATTAGAGCAGAAATAAAAAAAAAAAAATAGAAACAAGAGGCAGTAGAACAGATCAATGAAACCAGGAGCCAGCTTTTGAAAAGATTAACAAAATTGATAAACCTTTAACCACACTCATCAAAAAAAATTTTTTTAAGTGAGAAGACTCAAACAAAATCAGAAATGAAAGAGGAAAAATAACAATGGACACCACAGAAATACAAAGGATTGTAAAAGAATATTATGAAAAATTATATGTCAACAAATTGGGACAACCTAGGAGAAAGGGGTAAAATTCCTTGAAACGTATAACCTCCCAAAATGGAATCAGGAAGAAATAGAAAATTTGGACTGACCAGATACCAGCAACGATATTGAATCAATGAAAAAAACAAAAACAAAACATAACAACAACAACAACAACAACAAAAACCTCCCAACAAATGAAAGTCCAGGACCAGATGGCTTCATAGATGAATTCTACCAAACATTTAAAGAAACTATTTTAAAAAATAGAAGAGAAAGGAAAACTTCCAAATTGATTCCATGGGGTAATTACCCTTTACCAAAACCAGGTAAGGACACTACCAAAAAAGAGAATTATAGGCCAAAATCCCTGAACATAGATCTAAAGATCCTCAACAAATATTAGCAAACTGAATCTAACAATACATTAAAAAAATCATTCACTATGATCAAGTGGGATTTATTTCTGGGATGCAAGGGTGGTTCAATATTTGCAAATTAATCAACATGATACATCTTATCAATATGAAAAAGGATAAAAACCATATGATCATTTCAATAGATGCAGACAAAGCATTTGACAAAGTACAACATCCATTCATGATAAAAACCCTCCACAAAGCTGGTTTAGAGAGAACATACATCAATATAATAAAGACCATATATGAAAAACCCATAGCTAACATCATACTCAATGTTGAAAAACTGAGAGCTTTTCCTCTAAGGTCAGGAATAAGACAAGCATGTTTGCTCTCACCACTTTTATTCAACATACCACTGGAAGTCATAATCACTGCAATCAGACAAGAAAAAAGAATAAAAGTCATGCAAAGAGGTAAGGAAGAAGTAAAGCTTTCACTATTTGCAGATGACATGATACTATATATAGAAAACCCAAAAGCCTTTGTTAAAAAAAATCTATTAGAACTGATAAATGCATTCAGTAAGATTGCAGGATACAAAATCGATGTATAGAAATCTGTTGCATTTCTATACACTAATAATGAAGCATCAGAAAGAGAAATTAAGAAAAAAAATTTGATTTATAATTGCACCAAAAATAATAAAATACCTAGAAATAAACTTAACCAAGGAGGTGAAAGATCTGTACTCTGAAAACTATATAACACTGATGAAAGAAATTGAAATGACACAAACAAATGGAAAGATATTCCATGCTCATGGATTGGAAAAATCAATATTGTTAAAATGTCCCTACTACTCAAAGCAATCTACAGATTTAATGCAAGTGTTTTTCACAGAACTAAAACAAAAGATCCTAAAACTTGTATGGAACCACATACGACCCTGAATAGCCAAAGCAAACTTGGAAAAGAAAAAGATTGAAGTATTATAATACCAGATTTCAAGTTATACTGCAAAGCTTTAGTTATCAAAACGGTATGGTTCTGGCACAAAAACAGACATATAGATCAATAGAACAGAATAGAAAGCCCCAAAATAAACCCATGATTATACAGTCAATTAATCTTAGACAAAGGAAGCAAGAATATGAACGGGGAAAAGAAAGTCTCTTCAACAAATGGTAGTGGGAAAACTGGACAGCTGCATGCAAAAGAATGAGACTGGACCACCTTCCTACACCACATACAAAAATAAATTCAAAATGGATTAAGGACCTAAATGTGAGACCTGAAATCATAAAAATCCTAGAAGAGAGGACAAGCAGTAATGTCTCTAACATTAGCCATAACAATATTTTTCTAGATATATAGATGTATTTCCTGAGGCAAGGGAAACAAATGCAGAATTAAACTATTGGAAAAACATCAACAAAACAAAACAAAACAAAAAACAAGCTTCTGCACAGCAAAGAAAAACAAAACAAAAAGGCAACCTGTGGAATGAGAGAAAATACATGCAAATAACATATCCCATAAAGGGTTAGTGTCCAAAATTTGTAAAGAACTTATACAATTTGACATATACAAAACAAATAATCCAATTAAAAATGGACAGACATGTACCCTGGGGCAAATAATACATTATATGTTAATTAAAAAAATAAAAATTAAAAACATAAAAATGGGCAGAAGACAAGAACAGACATTTCTCCAAAGAAAACATGCATATGGCCAACAGAAACATGAAAAGATGCTAAAATCACTCATCATCAGGGAAATGTAAATTAAGACTACAATGAGATATCACCTCGCTCCTGTCAGAATAACTAAAATTAAAAAGATAAGACACAACAAAGTGTTGGTGAGAATGTAGAGCAAAAGGAACTCTCTAGTACAGTTGGTGGGAATGCACACTGGTGCGGCCATTTGGAAAACAGTATGAAGGTTCCTCAAAAAAATTAAAAGTAGAACTACCTTCTGATTCAGTAGTTGCACTACTGGGTATTTACCCCCAAAATACAAAAACACTAATTTGAAAGGTTATACGTACCCTATATTTATTGCAGCATTATTTACACTAGTCAAACTATGGAAGCAGCCCAAGTGTCCACTGATAGATGAATGGATAAAGAAAATGTGATATGCACGAGCGCGCGTGCGTGCACACAGTGAAATATTATTTAGCTATAAAAAAGAATGAAATCTTGCTATTTGTAACAACAGGGATGGATATAGGGCATATAATACTAAGCAAAATAAGTCAGTCAAAGACAAATTCCGCATGATCTCACTCATATGTGGAATGGTATGTCCATAAACCAAGGGACACCAGGGGCTGCCAGAAATCACCAGAGGCTAGGAGGGATGCATGGAACAGATTCTCCTTCAGAGCTTTCAGTAGGAACCAACCCTGCTGATACCTTGATTTTGGACTTCCAGCCTTCACAACTGTTAGAGAATATACTTCTGTTGTTTGAAGCCGCTCAGTTGTGATATTTTGTTACCGCAGCCCTAGGAAACCAATATGCCAATTACAGAGGCTCCATCCCACTGACCTCCAAGCAGTGCTGGATCCGAGAAGGCATCTCAAAAATAAGTGTCTCCGTTAGCCTTAGAAGGGATTGCAGGGTCTCCCTGTACAAATCCTGAGGGGAGAAGAGAGAACTCAAAGAGTTGCTGCAATATCAGCCCCATCCCTCCTTCTAAACTTAGCTCTCAGAGCTCCAGCTCTCCCAGGAAGCTTTCCTTGAGAAATTCTGCTCCACGGTTTCCCCTAACATTTCAAGTGCCATTTCATTTGCCTGCTATTAACCTGAACAAATTCCTCTGCTGTTTTCAGCAGAGCACAAATGTGTGCCTGACGTGCAGTTTGTCCTAGTGAACTGGGAGTTCTCAGCTTGCCCCAAACATGAGCAAATCCTGTCAAAATACCTTCTCTCCCTAACTTGACCTGTACTGAGGAAGGCCTCAGGGGCGTACGACCAGAGGAAACCCACCTCAGCCTTCTCTGTATTATCAGTCCTTCCTTCCTAACATAAATAAATATGAACTGTTATGAGTTCATATTCAGAAGAAGGACCACCAGACAGTTGATGAAAAGGCCCAAACAAACAGACCAACTGATCCTAAAAAAAAGACCTAAACTAATTCAGTAAATAGAAACTTTTATTTTTAAAAAATTCTTATTAATATCCTCAAAAAATCAAGAGATTGTGGCATCAATAAAACAAGAACAACCAATTAAGATAAAGGATTAACCAGAGGACATAAAATAATTCCTAAGAATTAAACATACAAATGCAAATTAGAAGTTATTTTCTCTTCCTTCCCAAAAGTAAACACTATAGGCCCTTGGGAAATGGATTCAGCTCTCTTGCACTTGGGACTCTCTCAATGTATTTACCCATGGGCCGTTAGTAAAATCATGTTTGAACCTTCCAATCTGGTTTCATCTGTACAACAGTTAAAAATTAAAGATTTGAGGGTCCACCTCTGGGCCAGAATATTAAGTGTGACAGCGTAATCAATGAGTACTCTCAAGAAAGTACATCCCATGAGGAGCGTTCAGACTATATGACCACTTAGTAACCTCTTCAAATGATTGTACTTTGATCAAAGAAGTTAGAAGAACCTTACCTGTAACTAGCAAATCTATACTTCTCATCCTCTCCAAAATAATAACTGAATACAAAGAGACAAACATCAAAGAGTTCATTACCACAATGGCTTGGGCCTCCTGGGAACTGGATGCCTCCTTCTGCAAAATTTCTGTGGATGGCAGGCAGAGCACACTCTTATAGCACGTTCGGAGGAGCTCTGTTCTTTCTTCCACCTCTGTGAGGGGACGGAGCTTCCTAAGATCCAAGAGGAGGCAGCAAAAATGTAATGCGGCAGTAACAGCCAGGAATATAACAGCTGAGGAAGGTACAGAGAGTGATGGTGGAGACAGACGGACAGGTGGTAGTAAGAAGTTACCAGAAGAAAAAGAAACGAAAGAAGAAAAAGAGGAAATAGTAAACAAAGTTTACAAATGCCACGGACAGTCCTGAAAGCAGAAGAAAGCCTGGGCCAGAAGCAACAGCAAATGCCTGTGAAGATGGGAGAGGTGGTCTCTGCCAGGAGCTCCAAAATCCCTTCTAAAAAATCTTGGTAAAAGGAGGTGGCAGATACTGTCCTGTGGATGTGTACTACTGCCTGGGGCCCGCTATGACTAGAAGCAGAAGCAGAAAATGCGGTGGGGACAGACTTGGGAATAAAGGACTGAAATCCAGTCAGAGCAGGGAAGACAGAGTGGCTGGAACATCGTTACCTGAAGTCAGTGATGATGTTCATTGCCCTCAGCCTAATGGAGCTGGAGATGGAATTCAATGGCTCCTCCCTGATTAAGTCCTGTAAGACACCCACCCAACCGCCCACCCCAGAGACCAAGAAGACATGAACATATTTTTCTTGCCTTCTTCCCCCTCCTTCTACCCCACGCTGTATTCACAAGAAACTGGAACCTAGAATTTTCAAGGACTTCCGAAAACCTCTGAAGGACACCACTTCTCTCCTACCCCCAAGCATACCTTCCCCACAGTACTCACACCCACCTTGAGGATAGGAAAGGGAACAACAAGGTAGGAGAAGGACACCGGAAAATCTGGCCTTTTATCCTCCGGGCCAAGCCCAGGAGCACTGCCAATGGTTTCCTTGAGGACCCATCCTTCCTTCTCCGTGCATTTTCACCTCCATCCTCCATAGTTGTACTTACCACCATGAAGATTACAATTTCTACTTTCTGAGGGAACTTGAACTGAAAGACCACGGGCTGGCTGCTAATGATGTTTGTTAGCTTGGTCAAGGCGTCCAGGTACTCCAGCGTCACGTTCTTATCCTGAACCAACCAGTATGCTCAGAGATTTCCAAGGCAGGAATGATCCTGGGGTAAGGGAAAACTACCTACACAGAATCTGGGACATGAGAAGCTGAGGCTTCCATAGCTTTCTCTAGGCTGAGATCTTGCCTCTTCCCTCTGACGACAGCTTAGGAAAGCAAAGCCTGAGGCCTCTTTATGGAGGAAGAGGCCACCCCTCTTACCAACCTCTTTCTGGAGTTCCCACCACATATTTACTCTTAAATTAGGATCGATCCAGCTAGCTTCCTTATCTCTCAAGTTATTGTCTTTTTACCAAGTAAGTTCTCCCGAAGGATGTCTAGTTGGATGGTAAATGAACAGGAATTGGGAAAGACTTCTTTCCTACCCTAGGGGCACATGCTCTGGACAGATGAAAGAGGTAGGAAAATTATTTAGGGGCTCCCTCTTACCTCCCCTGAAGGAACTGCAATAGCCCCACCTCCTTGTTCCATTCAAGGCCAGGCATCATTTTCTTGGAGGGGACGGGTACAGAAGGCAGGGATGGGACACTGAAGAAGCAGAGTAAGCAGGAAGTACCTTTTCAACAACGCAGTTGCGGTAGTGTTGAAGGACCATGGCCAGGATGTCATCTAAATGCGCGAGGATGTCTCCTTTGCTCTCTAAAATAATCTTGCTGTAACTTAAGTAGATGATGTTACAGACCAGTCCCCATTCCCTTTGCTGATGTTCCTGTAGGAGGAAGGGGGAAACTTGCCTTCTCTTCATCTTATCCTAATTGTCTGATGGGGAAACGGAGGTTCATAGAGGAAGGGATTGGCTAGATGGCCCAGAAGGGAAGATGGGGTTGTGGAATGGTGAACAGCTGGGAGGAAGGGGGTGCCGCTGGTGATACCAGGGCCTGAAGCATGGATATAAGGGAGCACGGGAAAGGGAGAAGACGATGAAACTTCCCCATGGTTGGTCAGAGGGAAATAGAAGCCTTTATAGGTGAGTCACAAGGCCTCAGAGAAGTGGGAAGTCTGGAGTGATGGGGATGCCTCAGAAGGCTTTGTGTGGGAGGCTGGCAGAGTTCCCAGGAATGCCACCACCTTCATTAGTTTGAGGATGAATGATGAGCTCCTGTCTGTGAGGGCAGCACCATACACGTGCAGCTGGTCCAGGACTACCTTCAGATATTTCATGGACACGATACTGAGCGCCGTCGCAATACCCTGTAAGGGGGATAGCCTCAACCTCATGCCACAGCTAAGAGTTAGCCAGGCATCCTTTGTGCCCGAACCCAGGGATTTAGAGAGAGGAAGGAGAGAAAGAGGAAAGAAAAGAAATGGGAGGAAAATTTGGTTCCCCGGACTTGAACTACTTGAAATCCAGATGGAGAACCAAACATCCTTGCAAGAAGTAACTCAAGAAGCAAATTACAAGGAACACTCTTAAATATAGAGAACAAACTGATGACTACCAGAGGAGAGGTGGGTGGGGCAATGGGGGAAATAGGGGATGGGGATTAAAGAACACACTAAAAATTAAAAAAAAACCTCCAGAAAATAGATTAGATCGATCGATCGATAAAGAGGCACAGAGCTTGTCAAAATTAAAGAGTCTGATTTTTGTATTTTTCATACTAATTGACAACATCCAGAAAAGCCATTCCTGAGTATCATGGACCAGAGGAGAACCATGCCCTGCATAATGTATGAATATGTATATAAATTCATCTGTGAATTCAGCAGAGATTTGTTTGGTGCTTCATGCATGGTGGGAGGGGGGAGAAAATTATCCCAGATTGTGAAAAATTAGTCACAGATTTATAGATTTATAAAATCTTAGGAGTATCAAATCAAACATTGTGGAATAGAGAATACTAATATGCAGTCGTAATTCAGAGAAGGGTTGTGAGAGGGGGACAGAAGGGAAGAACAAAACCAAGGCACATTATCGACAGGATTGGATGGGTAATCATAGGAAATGGAAAAGAGAGAAGACATACAGATAATGCCAATATTTCTAACCCAGGAGAACAGGAAACAGCAGTAACTGACCAAAATGGGCGGGTAGAAAGGGTACCTGTCTAGAGTTGGGGAGAGAGGAGGGAGGGACTTCCTGCATGTGTCTTGTGGGATATAGTGGAAAGACAACTAAGTGAAAATGCTATTGGTGGATACTGAGCATCTCCACCTGGCTCCCTACTAAGGGCACCCTGGCTTCTCCCCATCAAAACCCGAATGCATCATCTTCCTTCCCATCAGGTCTTCCTTTCCTGTTCTCAGTGAAGGATACCACCTCCCAGCTGAGCATGCCAGAAACCCGGGAACTAGCACTGAACATCCTCTGCCTTCTTAATCTTTATCTTCTGTATCCAATCTGTCCCCAGGTGTCGGCAGAGAGGTCGCTTGTACTTCCCTGTCAAAGAATCCTGTATCCCAGTCCCACTATCCCACTGACTATTCTGTAGACACGCTCCCAAAAGTTCTTGTCTTGGAATATTATGTCAGGTAGGAGTACCCACTTCCCTCCTCCTAATCTAGACCCAACTAGCCCAAGTCCTCACCTCCCTACACACACAGCCACTATACGTCTCTGTGACCGCTCATCTTGCCTTTAGTAAGGCTATTCTGTGTAGCCAGCTCTTTTCTTCCTATTTAAGTCTGTCTCTTCAACGATACTGTTTGAATCTTGGACTTGGTAAGTAACTGATGATAGTCATGATGGGCGATGGATGCTCTGAGAATCTGGCAGGGAAGGGGCATTGCAGAGGGGATGGCTGAGAGGATGGCCACCAATTCTACCAGTAAGCAACACTTAGAGAGTGCCTGTGTGCCAGGCATTGTTCTCGGAGCTTCTACATTTTTAATCCTGAAAACCATTCTATGACACACAGATTTCATAGTATTCCCACCCAAAATACATAATCTAAATCTAATCATGAAGAGATATGAGACAAACAAAAAATGAGCTATATTCCATAAAACAAATGGTCTATATATTTTTAAGTGTCAAGATCATGAAAACTAAAAGTTGAGGAACTGTCCCAGATTTAAAATATTAAAGCTAAATGATAACTAAATGTACTATTTGATTCTGAACTGGATCCCAGACCAGAGAAAAAATGTTTTTCTTTTGCTCAAAAAAAAAAAACATTGGCAGGACAATTGGCTATTTTCAGATCAGGTCTATAAATTAGATAATAGTACTGTAGCAATGTTAACTTCCTAATCTTGATCACTGTGCTTTGATTACATAAGAGAATATCATTATTTTTAGGTAGTACACCCCAAAGTATTTAGGGGTAAATGTGCATCATGATTGTAGCTTCCTGAAATGATTCAGAAAATAAAATAATAATAGTAAATAGCGTGCCCAAGGGCACACAGTTAGAAACTGCCTAACCTAGGATTCCAACAGGTTGTCTAGCTTGCCAGGTCTCAGCTTTTAACTACTTCGTCATCCTGCCTCTTAAAGGAAAAATGTTTCCCCTTTGCCAGTTCCTCCACCTCACCTCCCTCTCCTGCAGGTCTTCATGCACACTTTGTAGGATGGAGGAGAGCATCATCCTCACCAGTTTCATATCCCTTGAGGTCCGCAGGGTAAATCCAAAGAATTTATACAGAAAAGCCTAGGAGAGGTGAAAGGGCAAGGTCATGAATAGCTCGGAATGAAGTTAGGGTAGCTTGAGGAATAGCCATTACCCAAACTGGTTTTGAAATGGTCAGCCAGCACCTTCCCCACTGCCCTACCCTCCACACTGGCCCTCCTGTTCTCTGGGGGGGGCCTCTGGATAAGGCAGTAATCCTACGGAGCAGGGGCTGAAGCTAGAGATAAGAGAAAGCTGTATTTCTAATTTCTCGGCATTTTAAGGTACAGATCATCCCTTTAGGAACTTTCCCCGATACATATACTTCCTATTTCCAGCTAGAAAATAAAAAGTTCCTTATGTCAATGTGTTACAGTTTTCAGAGTACAGATCTTTCACCTTCTTGGTGAAATTTATTCATAAGTATTTTATGATTCTCGGTGCAATTGTAAATGAGATTATTTTCTTAATTTCTCTTTCTGATGCTTCATCAAGTATAAAGAAATGCAACAGCTTCTGCATATTATTGTTGTATCCTTTAGTGAATTCATTTATCAGTTTGGAGGAGTTTTTAGGATATTCTGTATATAATATGTCATCTGCAAATAGTGAAAGTTTTATTTCTTCCTTGTCAACTTGAATGACTTATTTCTTTTTCTTGTCTGATTGCTGTGGCTAGGATTTCCAGTACTATGTTGAATAAAAGTGGTGAGAGTGGACATCCTTATCTTGTCTTTGATCTTAGGGGAAAAGCCCTCAGTTTTTCACCACTGAATATGATGTTAGCGGTGGGTTTTTCTTTTCTTCCTTTTTTTTTAGCTGTGGTTTTTTCATATATGGCTTTTCTTATGTTGAGGTATGTTCTCTCTAAACTTACTTAGCTGAGAGTTTTTATCATGAATGGATACTTTGTCAAATGCTTTGTCTGCATCTATTGAGATGATCTTATGGTTTTTATCCTTTCTCTTGTTAATGTGATGTATCATGTTGCTGAGTTTGTGAATACTGAACCACCCTCCCGTCCCTGGAATAAATCCCACTTGTTTATGGTGAATGATTCTGGATTCTGTTTGTTAATATTTTGCTGAGCATCTTTGCATCTATGTTCATCAGAGATATTGGCCTGTGGTTTTCTTTTTATAATGTCTTTCTCTGACTTCGATATCAGGGTAATGACACTAACAAATGGAAAGATATTCCATGCTCATGGAACAACCAATATTGTTAAAATGTCCATACTACCCAAAGCAATCTACAAACTAATGCAACCCCCATCAAAATACCAACATTTTTCACAGAACTAGAATAATCCTAAAATTTGTGTGGAAACACAAAAAACAAACAAACGAACAAAAAAACCAAAAAAGTAAACAAACAAAAAACCTGAATAGCCAAAGCAATCTTGAAAAAGAAGAACAAAGCTGGAAGTATCACAATTCCACATTTCAAACTTTATTATAAATCTGTAGTAATCAAAACAGTATGGTACTGCCCAAAAACAGATACATAAATCAATGGAACAGAAACAGAGTCCAGAAACAAACCCACGCTTTTAGGTCGATTAATCTATGACAAAGGAGGCAACAATATACAATGGGAAAAAGACAATCTTTTCAATAAATTATGTTGGGAAAACTGGATAGCCACATGCAAAAAATGAAACTAAACCACTTTCTTACATCATATACGAAACTAAACTTAAAGTGGATTGAAGACATAAAAAGGTCTTCATCTGGAACCATAAAATTCTTAAAAGAAAACATAGACAGTAATTTCTTTGACATCAGCCATAGAAACATTTTTTTAGATACATCTCCTCAGGCAAGGGAAACAAAAGCAAAATTAAACTATTGGGACTACACCAAAATAAAAAGCTTCTGCACAGTGAAGGAAACCTCCAACAAAACAAAAATGCAACCTATTGAATGGGAGAAGATATATGCAAATGATATATTTGATAAGGAGCTAATATCTAAAATATATATATAACTTATACACCTCAGCGCCAAAAAAACCAAATAATCCAATTAAAAAAAGGTCGAAGGACCTGAATAGACATCTTTCCAAAGAAGACATGTAGATAGCTAGTAGACACATGAAAGATGCTCAACATCATTAGTTATCAGGAAAATGCAAATCAAAACCACAATGACATATCATTTTACACCTGCCAAAATGGCTAAAAATCAAAAACACAAGAAATAACAAGAGTTTGCAGGGATGGAGAGATAAAGAAACCCTTGTGCCCTGTTGGTGGGAATGCAAGCTGGTGCAGCCACTGTGGAAAACAGTATAGACATTCCTCAAAAAATTAAAGATAGATGACCACATGGTCCAGCAATTTCTTTGGTAGTTACCCAAATAAAATGAAAACACTAATTCGAAAAGATATATGCACGCCTATGTTTATTGCAGATTTATTTATTTACAATAGCCAAGAAATGGAAGCAACCCAGTCCATTCATAGATGAATGGATAAAGATGTGGAATGGAATATTATTCGGCCATGGAAAGAATGAAGTCTTGCCATTTGCAACCTCATGGGTGTATCTAGAGGGTATAATGCTAAGTGAAATACAGAAAGACATATATGATATGATTTCATTCATATGTGGAAATTCAGAAATGAAACAAACAAACAAAGGAAAAAGAGGCCAACAAAAAAAACAGACTCTTAGATACAGAGAATAAACTGGTGGTTGCCAGAGGGAAGGTGAGTACGGGGACTTAAGAGTAGACTTACTTTGATGAGCACCAAGAAACGTATAAAATTGTTGAGTTACCATATTGTACATCTGAAACTAATATAACATTGTATGTTGGTTATACTTGAATAAAAAATAAGTAAAGAAAACAAAGAAAATTTTGATAACAAAGCTTCACTTGAAAAAAAAATAAAACCAGTTCCTTAAATTAGCATAATTTAAAAATCAAAATAGCATAATCAACAAAAGTATTTTATGTAATATTCATCTCTCCCTCTTCTGAATTTTAGTGGCCTTGATTCTTGCTTACTATGCATTGCCCTGCCTACCTTGTAATATCCATATTTATGTACTCAGACACTTTCCTATCTCAGAGTTTCTGTATTTCCTGTTTCCCCTGTCTGGAATTTTCCCTGGGCCCTTCAAAATACTGTCTCACTCTCATCTTTCTGATCCTGGCTCAATGAGCCTTCCCGACCTCCTAAATTCCTCTCTAAGTTCACCATCCTGATTCTTTCGTTCAAAGCTTCGTCACAATCGCTAGTCATCTTGTTTATGTATTTATCTGGTTAATTCGCCCCAACCTCTCGTCTCCAATGAGAATAAAGCTCAGGAGCAGTGTATGTCTTGTTCTTTCCTCTCCTCCAATGCTTACAGAGTCCCTGACACAGTAGACAGACCGGGTAAACCAGATGTTCAATGCATGTGTCCCCTGTCTCCCTAGAATCCCCTCTTGGTGAGTACCTTTTCTTCCTCTAGCAGATGCTCTTCAAGCCTTGTCCAGAGCTGAAGTTTCCTTCCCTTCCCTGGTTGTAAACATCATTGTGAGCACTTCTCACCTGTAGCCTTTTTGGGTCTCTTTGCCTAGAGGTGCCTGAGAGGTACATTCTTCTCTCTCCCATGTCTGCCCCATAACAACCGTAGAAGCCTGGCACCAGCGACAGAGAGGTGGACGGCTGGGAGGTACAAAAGCCCCCCAACTCCGTCTCTAAGCAGGATAGACTCTACAGTATAGTTTCCATCCAGGTCTCCCCACATCCTTGCTTAGCCTCCCCTCTTCCTATTCTGCGCCCTTTACTTGATCACAGCTTTTCCTGAGAGCACTTTCTTGCCCAATCACTCGACAAGGACCCCCCACCTTAGGCTCGGCTTCTATGGAACCTGACCCGAGGCACCAGCCTCTCTGCTTAGCTGGCAAATTACTGCTTAGCTGGCAGATCACTCAACTTCCCAGACTTAATCATTTGTCTGTAGAGTGACTGATCTTCCCCGTTTGCCCGGGACGGAGGCATCTCCTAGCAGGCTAGACTTTTAAAGATAAAACCAGGACAGTCCTAAGTGAACTGAGACGGAGGGCCACCTTTGAGAAAGCTCTTCTGGCCAGCCTCAACGGGCCAAGCAAATAGCTCTCCCCTCTGCTCCCAAGCATACGTGCACATTCCAATCCTGACAATTACTGCACTTCGAATTATCCACTCCCTCCTCTGTTCACTGGACCAGTGGTTTCCTGAAGGCAGAGTCTGTGCCTTTTATGTGAGTCCTCTGTGCCTAGTCCATGCCTGCTGCGCCATAAGCATTTGTACATATTTTTAATAACTTAATAAGATCAGGATTCCTGCTTGCTCCATTCTTCCATCCGCAAAGCTTTGCACAGAGCAGGTGCTTCACAAATATTTGTTAATAATTAGAGAGCTAATAATCGGTCTCGGAAATAAGGCCTCTTCCCTGGAGATCCCCCAAAGCCCAAGTAAAGTGTTGCTCAGTGACAGGGAAACGAGATTAAAAATGAAGAAACCTGGACTCAGGGGCCAATTTTACCAATAGTTTGCTTAAGGCTCTCTATCCCTCCAGACTGTGTTTCTCCATCTGTGAGTCGGGATAACGAGCTGTCTGGTTACTTGGTCTTTGGAATTTACGAAGCAACTGCCCAGGTATCTTCGTGCACCCTCACCCAGTCTCCTTGATACCGAAGTTATTTTTGCCAGTGCCCAAGTGAGGCAGCTGAAATCTCACAAAGGCTAAGCCACTTGAGCCAGATTGCACCGGGTTAGTCAGCGCTGCAACCCCCACATCACCTACAGTCCCTAACCCATGGTAGGACCTCGAATATCGCTTGAACTAACTCGCTTCAACCTGAGCCTTAGGTCAATAAACTTCCCACCGCGCCCAAGTACCAGCTCTATTCTTTGACCTCTGAGTTACCGGGAGGTTCCGTGAAGACAACAGATGGCAAAGTTCTTGATAAAACCTAAAACACTAAGCAAATGGAACACACTGATATTTTTGCCGTTGCTGTGGGACCGCCGCCCCATCCTTCCACTCCCCAGGGCCCAGAAACACGGGTTGGCTTGCCCCACAAGGCCTGTCCTTCGTGTCCATTTCCGCCTTCCTTCCCCCACTGAACTCCACCACATCACCCTCTACCCCCACTGCCTTCCTTGCAGCTACCGCTCCAAGCTGCGTGGTGCGCCCACCTGCACGCGCACGCACACACACCTTCTCCTCACCGTCGCTGAAATAATTTATTCTCTCCAGGACAACCTTCAGGAGTTGCTCCAGCCAGCTGTCGTCATTGATGGCCACTAACGACTGACTTGAAAACTGAGTAAGAGGAAGGGAGAAGAGGACCACACAGAGCAGTGGCTGGGCTTTGCTGCCTCATGGAAGTGGGTCAGAAAGAAGCAAGAGACAAAGGGGGGCCTGGTCTGTAAATATGAAAAAAAGAGCTCAAGAAATGGAGAAGAGGTGAAATACACAGGGCCGTTAGTCAGGACTGGAGAATAACAATATAGCGACAATGATGGGAAAGCCAGCTACATGTGTGAAACCCTTTACAGCTGGCAAGGCTCTCCCCTTCCTATATTCTCCTATTTAATCCTGGGAGATGGACGTCATTTCCCCTTTACCGATGAAGGAGCTGAGGCCTGCAAAGGCTAGATAACTTGCCCAAGGACACACAGCTAGGGCCCCATCCCCTTATTCTCTCTTTACAGTAGGATTTTGAGGGTGTGGAAGGTAAGTTGAGGTTTAGGATACAGTCAGAGATTCTGATGCAGAGGCCGGGAGTCAAGGGTGCCTCAGAAAGAGGTTCTCTTGAGTAGGGAGGTCCCTCGATCATGTCTCTATCTCGGGGGGCAGGACAGAGATCGAGGATCTATCTCCTTAAGGATCCTGAAGAGGGGGAAAGAGGCAAGTGTGGAGAAACGTGTGTCTCTTAGAGGGCGCACCTGGAGCAGCCTGTCCTCCCACTCCTCCTGATCCAGATTGTTCTCAGTGTGATCTAGGAAAGAAGACAGTTACAGGCACCTGCCTGACCAGAAGGCCCCGGCCAGGGAAAAAGAATCAACATTTGAGCACCCTTCCAAGGGTTTTTTGCCCATCACCTCATTTAATTTTCATCGTGATCCTACAAGATAATTGTTCCCCCTTCTTTACGGAGGCTCCAGGAAATGTATGACTTTTCAAGGGTCAAACATACACAGCCGGCAAATGTTAGAGCAAGGATACCAACCTGGGTCTCTGGTTCCAAAGCCCACACCCCTTCCTGATCCTCTGCCCACAGGATGGAGGGTTCTGGAAACTCTGGAGCCACAGAACTCCAGGCTGCATGTCTGCTCAGTGCGGAACATGGTCCAGACAAGCAGATCTATCCAAACGGCATCTCAGAAAGACATAGAGACTGGTCCTGGGTCTCCTCACCCCAAGGACGATCCATCCTGCACCTCGGGACTTCATCTCCTCTGGAGTCTGCCCCAATGCCCCAGCTCCATTCTTCCCACCTTGCAGCCAACCCCTCACCATCCAGAATCTGCAACATCTGGGGGATCTCCTTCATCCACAGTTGGCCCACATTCGAGTTGATAATGGGGTGCAAGGAGGTGATAGGATGCAGGGCGTGTAGTAGCCTTAGAGAGCTTATGCCAAACTCTTTTTCTCTATAGGGCTTCAGGGAAAACATCTGAGAAATGAGAGAAGCAGGCAGGAGGCAGAGAAAGGATTCAAGGGAAGAGAAGGAAGAAAATCAGAATGAACCCATTGAACGGTGGAGCTGAAGCTTAGACCTTTCCTATTTTTTTCCACCTGTGAACTCCTATATGTTCGGCAAGGTGCTCTCAAAACGTTTCCTCCTCTCTCAATCCTGGAGACCAATTCTGCCCCTTGCTCTACTAAGATCCCATTGCAACTGGTGCATGCCTCTACTAACATCTATCACACAGCATTCTGGGTGGTCATTCCCAGGCATGTCTTTCCCACGAAGACTGTGACCAGTCTTCAAGGGCAGTTCTATACCTTGTCTTTCCAAGTGCTCATAATGTCTAGAACAAAAGATCGGGTACAGAGAGAAACTCAAAACATTCTTGCTGAGAAAATGAGATCCAGAGAGGCACCTGGACTTGTCCAAGGTCGACAGAGAACAGCTCACTATAAGACCACATAGGAGACAGGCCAGGCCTCCCCCAACCCTCACCCCCTTTCCCATCTTCAGATCCCAGCACTACGCTCCCAGTTCCCTTCTCCAAGCTGTTTGATCACCTCTCCCCAAAGGCCCTATGCTCTTTGGCCCCACCCCATATTCCATGCCTAGCACAATGCCTGGAATAGAGTGGTACTCAACTATTTGTGGAATGAAGGGATGGACGAATGGACGGACGGATGGATGGATGGATGGATGGATAGAATTCATTATCACTTACCATAAGATGGGTCAGGAGTTTCTGCGGGGAGATGAACTGGGTAGCTAAGAAGAAGAGAGGATAAAAAAAGAGGACAGAGTCAGCGCCAGCTCCTTCTCCCACCTTCAGCCCCTTCTCCCACCCAGCAGCCCACCACCCATCTTTCAGGGGAGGAGAAAAACCAAAGTGGAGAGCGATTATTGGTGCCCTTGCCATGGGGATTGTGACACTGTGACTCAGCCTAAAAACCAACCATTTTCAGTATAAAACATGCACACGCATACCCACAAACACCCCTTATACCTGTCAGAATAGCGCCCATCAAAGACCAAAAATAAAAAGTATTGGCAAGAGTATGGAGAAAAAGGAACCCTCGTGCACCGTTGGTGGGAATGCAAACCGGTGCAGCCACGGTGGAAAACAGCACAGAGTTTCCTCAAAAAAACTAAAAATAGAAATCACATACAATCTAGTAATTCCAGGCTGGGTATTTACCCAAAGAAAACAAAAACACTAATTTGAAAAGATACCGGTGCCCTTATGTTTATTGCAGTTCTATTTACGATAGCCAAGATATGGAAGCAGCCCAAGTGTCCATCCATAGATGAATGGATAAAGAAGATGTGGTACACACACACACACACACACACACACACACACACACGGAATATTATTTGGCTATAAAAAAGAATGATATCTTGCCATTTCCGACAACATGGATGGATCTAGAATGTGTTACACTAAGTAAAAGTTTGACAAAGAAAGACAACTACCATATGATTTCACTTATATGTGCAATCTACAAAACCAAACAAATGAACAAACAAAAATAGAAACAGAAACAGAATCATAAACGCAGAGAACAAACAGATGGTTGCCAGAGGGGAGGGTTGGAGTAAGAGACCCCAACTTCCAATTATAAAATAAATAAGTCATGGGGATGAAAAGTACAGAATGGGGAATACAGTCAATAATCTTGTAACGATACTTATGGTGACGAGACTTATCATGGTGAGCATACAGTAATGTATAGAATGGTCAGATCGCTACATGGCACACCTGAAACTAATAGTTTTTAAAGATTGTTTTTTAAAGATTTTATTTATTTATTTGAGGGGGTGAGGAGAGCATAGAGGGAGAGGAAGAGGGAGAACCAGACTCCCTGTGGGCCAAGAACCTGACACGGGGCTCAATCCCAAGACCCTGAGATCATGACTTGAGCCAAAGACAGACACGTGACTGAGCCACCCAGACACCCCCTCCTGAAACTGTATGTCACCTATACCACAGTAAAAAAAATTTAAGTAGAGAGGCAGACAAGGGAAGAAAGGCGTTGTCTAGCCAAAGCACGGTACACGGTCACTACTCGTGAGTGCTCACTATTAGTTTATACCTTGAAAGCATCTCCCACTATTCTGGGAAGTTGCTATCCAGGTACACATTTTATTGAATGCAGCCCTTCATATTTGAAAACCCTAGGTCCACCTTTTAAATGTCTATTGTTCACACAGATTTTAATCAGGACTCTCCACACTGGGAAAGTCATTTGCTCCCTCTCCTCCTTTTAAACCCTAACAAAGAATGCTTATTTTCCAAACACACAAACGCCCACACACCCCAAGTAATGTGTCGAGCAGACAGCCTCATCCCAGCTCTGACTCCCTCTGGAACGGGCGGTCAGGGATGGGGTGAGCACAGAGTGAGGCTCAGAGTCAGGGCAAAGGAAGAACTAAGGGTCAGGAATGTTCGTGTACGCGTTACTTCGTAATTAACAACAAAGCTCGCGCATCTCTACTCCAGTGTTTCAAGAGGAGGAATAAAGGCAAGAAGGATCTGTTGGGGGGTGGGGGTTGGCCCTCTTCCAGAAGAATCCCCTTCTCATCCATGTGAAGGGCCAAACAGCATCAAGCTGCTGCCCCAACCCTTTGCCTCCAGCCTCCGTCCCCGCCCAGGCTCACAGCCATGCTCTCCACCCGCCCCCCCAGCAGATATGCACCCTCTCCCCACACCCCTGCCCCCTTCGGATCTCAGTCCCTCTCCTGCCCTCCCCTCCAGCCTGGGGCAGCCTGTGCTTTCACAACTGCCCCTCTCCCCCCACCTGTGTACTTACGGCTGAGGTGAAAGCTGCTGAGGTAGGGGAACTGGCCCAGGGACCGGGCCTTCAGAGCCATGTTTATGGCTGTCTTACTCAGCGGCACGAAGGCCGAGGTGTTGCTGGGATGGCATACCAAGGTGATCAGTTTGGGCAAGGACACCTGGCAGAAGAGGTGGCAAGGGATTCGATGTCAAGCTCCAAATCAGCCCCAATCATAAGTTCTCCAACCCTATGGCTTTGTCCTCCTCTCTTGGAGGGGCATTTGAGACCTGTATACGCAGCATCCCCCCATCTCATCCATAGTCCCCCTTCCCTCTCCTCCTCTCTCCCTTTCCCCTGCATGTTGGTAAAACATAACCAAGGTCCTGATTAAAATTACAGCAGGAAGGACTTGATTCAATAGAGGGGCTTCTAGAAATGTGGAAGTGTGTGACTTGTCCTCGCCTTCCCCGGGGAGCATTCCAGGGGTAGAGGACATGCTAGTGGTCAGGAGACGGCGTGCTGGGAGGGAGAGGGGGCCTCGGGGAGGAGGAGTAAATCAGAGCTGTCTGTTTCTTCCTATGGCCCCTGACTCAGCTCTAACCCGCACAACAACTCGTAGGAGTCTCCAAGAATCCTTAGGGGTTGCTAAGAGCAGGCAGGGCGGAAAATCACCCGCCTTTTTTTTTTTTTTTTTTACGGGAGAAACTATAGCCTGGAGAGCAATTTACTCTAGATTTTATAGCCAGAAACCGGCTGAGCAGGACCCAGCTCAGGCCTCCGGGTTTCTCATCCAGTGGTCCTTTGCCCCATGGAGCCACTTCTCAGCGAAGCCCCAGGCACTCAAGTGGGGACAGATGGAGGTAGGGAGGGTAGAAGGGACAGTACAGGGGTTAGGTGGAGTGGGGAGACAGAGAGAATGCAATCTGGGGAGTCAGGGTATCTAGGCAGCCAGGAGAGGAGGGGATGAAGAAGCCTCTTTGACCCTAGCTGCTTGTACCATCTGTAGGATTTTGGAACACATTAGTTGGATGTCCTCTTCATTCTGGAATAGGAAAAGAAAAGATTTAAATCTGAAACCAATGCCAGCTGAGACTTCTGGTTCAAGGCCTCCCCGGCTCACTGCTCAGAGTTTTAGACACCAAAGCCCCTTCCCACTGTGCCAACCATGCCCCCTTCTTCTTTCCCTTCTGCTCCCAAACCTGCCCTCCTCGTGCTGCTACCCTTCGTCCCCTCCCTGCCTGGCCCCCGCTCACAGAGCAGGCAAACTCGCTGAGCCTGATGACGTAGTTGATGATGACATTCCCCTGGGGCATGGCCAAGTAGTCATGCCAGCCCAGCATCTCAATGAATTTCAGGAGGGCCTTCCGCACCTGTGGGGGGGGGGGGGAGGGGCTCACAGACCATCACGTGGGAAGAGAGGAAGGCCCATCAGTATGACCCTTCATGTTCCAGGTGAGAACACAGAGGACCAGAGCAGGCGAGAGGTGTCTTCAAGGGACTCAGATCTCCCAACTTCAAGCCCAGTGAGACTCTTCACTGGTCTCTAGGTGATGACGACCAGCCACTAAACCTGACCGCCCTCCTCGACCCTGAAGTCCTAGCCCATTTCAGTTCCTACCGTTCTCCTGAAGCATTTAGCTTGCCCACACCTTGCATAAGTTAAGAAATGGACAGAAGGGTTGGGTAGGGAGAAAGCAGAGTCCAGGAGAAGTCCCACGATCTGGCCTTCATAGGGAAAGCCAGAAATGAATCCCACAAGTCCTGAGGACCCAGCTCTCAAGATCCCAGTCTCCCCACCAACCTTCTGAAGATCTAGGACTTGGTTTTTGGGGATGGTGCCATTGCTGCCCACGCAGCCCCAATTCAGAGCTGGGAGCAGTCTTCACTGCCTCCAACCCTGGCAAAGCTTATTAAAAAACATGGCGCCTCAGACCCCATGCTCGATACGATGTT
Source organism: Nasua narica (assembly GCA_028533885.1). Lineage (NCBI taxonomy): Eukaryota > Metazoa > Chordata > Mammalia > Carnivora > Procyonidae > Nasua > Nasua narica. Next base: position 31,707,096 of record CM052807.1, read on the forward strand.
TGAGGTCATCTCCCCCCCAGTAAACTGAATTTTTAGGGGGCAGAATTAGTATTCTTTAGAGCTCTGTGTCTCCACTGCCAAGGCTTAAAAAATAGGTAGGAACCACCTGCCCGCTTCTTAAGTCCTTCTCAGGCTCTTAGGAGCCCACATGTAACCCATGGGTGGAGGCTGAGGCCAGGAGGGGCTTGGTAAAGGGGTGCCTTACCTCTTTCCTCATCCGCAAACAGCCTTCCCCTCTCCATTTTCACACATCTTCAAAGTCTCAAGAAAGCAACTGCCCTCCCGGCCCAAACATTCAGCCTTTCTGCTCACCGGTTTGAGATCCTCCTGGATCAAGAAGACGACTGAATGCATCACTTCGTTCCTCAGTTGCTGTGTCTGGGGCACTAGAGAAAAGAGAGACCGCAGCTGGGGATCAGTCTCCTTCCGCCGCCGCCTGTGTTGTGCTGGGAGGCACAAGAAGACAGGTGGGAGGAATTCCAGGCACTGTCCTGGTCTTCAAGGGCCAGAGAGAGCTCCCAAAGGTAATCTCCACCAGCCCTCTGCTTCAAACCAGACCAAAGAGTGACCGAAAACAGGATTTCCATCAAGCTGGCATTGGAGTCCCAGCTCTTTCCAGTTTCCTACGACTGCCCACCGCCCCAGTTAAGCTGTTTCCCCCCACCCCCTCCATCTCAACCTTTAAAACTGTGACAAGTGCTCTTCTTTATGTGAATTCCCTCTCTTTCCCTGCTCCCAGCACGCCTCCTGCACAGCGCGCATCCCACCTCCCGACTGACCCCTTCTCCGTACTCCTATTGCAAATAACTGTGCTCACATCTAAACAACGTTTCACATATTATCTTGCCTTGTTTCACTCTCTGAACAGCCTTTTATATTCCCAACTCAGTAGTGAACGCTTTGAGAGCAGGGACTATGTCTTACTTAAGGGTCTATTTTCAGTGCCTTGCAGCGCTATGCTAGACATACAGCAAAGGTCTGGCAAACACTTGATTGGAGTTGAAGCTTATTCCCCAAGATCATAATCATAGACTAAACCACTACAAAACTGACTGCATATTGGGGAATGGTCTAAGCACCTCGCATATATTTTCTCATCTAACCTGCACTAAAAAACTCTAAAGGTAGGTGCTAGTATTACCTCCATTTTCAGGTGAGGAAACAGAGGCACAGACTAAAAGCAATCTGCCCTTGTGTACACAGCTAATAAGAAGTGAAGCCAAGATTTAAACCTATTGAATTTACTTTGCGTTTACATTAAGATTAAAAGTGTGCCTTGAACTACACGTGGGACTGCCTCCCAGACAAAAGAGCTCTCATAGGAAAGAAGATCCCCAAGACCAGGCCAATTGTCACTCACCTTCCCGGAACACATCCATGAACACTTTAAGGGCTGACGCTATCTTGGCTGGATCACCGCTTTGCATGTTCTTTCGTATTAAGAATGCCACCTGATCGTTGTATAACTTGGCTATCGGAAGGATGCAAATACAAGGGAATCAAGGGTAGGTTTAACTAGCAAGAGGTAAGTAGAAGTAAACCAGGCTTATAGCAAACCATGATGTCATGAACCAGATCAATTGGGGTCCTTTAGGTTGGAGAAAAGGAGAAAAAGCTTCTAGCCCCATGTGCCAAGCATGGGGCTAGATGCTTTCCTTGAGCTGGGCCCTGTCCCTCCCCTGCCGCACCGCGAGCCCTCCCGTGGGTCGGCACGGCTCGCGCGGTCACCAGTGCTGTGGTGACAAGACCACCTTTCTAAGCTGGGATTCACTGAAGGAGGAAGGGAAGCCAGCTTCAGGTGAAGGGAGTTATGTTTTTGCCCCTCAAGATTCCATGAATTTCAGGGTGCCTGGGTGGCTCAGCAGGTTAAAGCCTCTGCCTTCGGCTCAGGTCATGATCTCAGGGTCCTGGGATCGAGCCCCGCATTGGGCTCTCTGCTCAGCAGGGGGCCTGCTTCCCCCGCCCCTCTCTCTCTCTGCCTGCTTGTGATCTCTCTCTCTCTAATAAATAAATAAAATCTTTTTTAAAAATTCCTTGAATTTCAAGCAAAGCCCACACGGATTACTTTGCATCTTTTCTAGTAGATAGAAGCCCCTTATGGGAACTAAGGTCCCCGCTCTGGTCCAGGGAGACAAAAAAGTTACCCTGAGTGCCCACCCATACAAATACTGGGGTTAGGGAACTGTGTCAACTTACTCAGGATGTGGAAAGCCTTCAGGGCAAGGCTGTGGTTCCGTGCAGAGTGAGGATCTGAGTCCTTGACTGCTTCACTCAGCTGTGGGGAGACCAAGGCCATCAGACCCGGGAGGATTGAAACTAGGGCCTCCATGTGGATGGGGGAACCAAGGCACGCATCCATGGAAAGTGTGGTGCTCAGCCATAAAGAGGAATAGGAAAATAGAACCCAGGAATCCATATTCCCAGCCCCAAAGGGAAGAAGACAGTGGCAAGCAAATTAAACACACAGAAGGTAACACCTTTTTGCAAAATGTTCAGTTATCTTCTTCTTACTCTGGGCTGCAACACAGAAGGCCTGACATTTCCCACAGGCGTGATGGAGTGCTTTGAACATCCTGCCCTTTAACCAGAGATCAGGGGGAGCAACAAAGGTCTGTGACCTTCAAGAAACACACAGAATGTTCCTAACGTATCTCATGAAGAATATTTGAGTCTATGCTCAGAATCTGGGCATTTGCCTGTTCCAGGGAAACCTGGAGATGTGCCTGGTGAAGGTCACCATGTGAAAGACACCTGCGTTTATGGAGGTTGTGACCTGGGCTGCGGGAGCCATCGCCTCCAAAGAAGAGAGAAAAAGCAAGCCCAGATGCTTCTAGCCTCACAGCACTCACCTGATTGAACAATATGCCCATAATATTTTCCAGCTGGGATTCCAGGTTTATACCTCCGCAGCCGCTAAGAGCCAGAGCATCCATAAGTTGGCAGATACACTGTGTGCATAAAGACGGAGGAAGCGCAAGTTAGCCCAGACTGGCCATCAGTCTCGGGAGAAATCCTCTGTCCTCACATCTTCACTTCAAGGACGGGCCAAGTCATCATAGTTTCACACTGCCCTCTTGGATCCTTCCAAAACAAAGCTCAGGGTCTAGTTCTTTCGTAGCCAGACATAGCCATGACGTGCCCTTCTACCTCGCCCAGTAAACTACACTTACTTCCAAATCTCTCATTATTCCACAGAAACCTTTAGGGCAAGTCAACATTTCAAGTACTGGCTGGCTTCAGAGGAGCAGGAAAAATTAATCAGAGCCAAAGCAAGTGCTGGTTCTATGGTTCTGACTTTCAAAATTCTGAAAACCAAGTCTAAAACTGACATTTCTGCTCTCTGCCCAGCGGTTTCTATTATTGTGTGGGTTCTGCTTATCACTGGTATACGGGAGTTCTACACATAACCTTAGTTTTCACATGTGTAAACACGCCATTTGATTTTCTTAAAACATGTCTATTGACATCTAGCTGGCATACAAAAAAACGATGTATATTTAAAGTGTCCAATTTAATAAGTTTTGATAAATGTACACACTCATGAAAGCACCAAACTGAACATAAGGAATATACCCACTATACCGAAAGTTTCCTCTTAGATGTTTGTAATTCCTCCTTTCCTCCCCTCCCAGCACCTTTCCTTTCCCCAGGCAAACATCGATCTGCTTTGTGTCATTACAGACCTGCCGCTTCCTTTTTAAGAAACTGCCAAACTGTTTTCCCAAGTGGCTTGCCAGTTTACTTTCTGACAGGTGTGTAGTGATCTGAAATTCCCTCACGTCTATGTAATGTTGGGGAACTTTTCCCATGCTGGCTGCCTTGTAACCCTCCTATCTTCTTTGGTAAAGCAGCTACCCAATTTTCTGGTCCGTTTTTAAATTTTTTTTTTTATTGGGTTTTGAGAGTCCTTCATATATTCTGGGTGTATAGGTGATTTGCAAATATTTTCTTCCAGTCTGATGCCTCTCTTTACATTATCATAGTGCCTTCCAAAGAACAGAAGTTATTCACTTTGATGAAGTCCACTTTCCTCATTTTGTTCTTTTTTTTATAAAGATTTTTTATTTATTTATTTGACAGAGAGAAACACAGACGCGGAGGGAATACAAGCAGTGGAGTGGGAGAGGGAGAAGCAGGCTTCCCACTGAGTCCCAATATGGGGCTCCATCCCGGGACCCTGGGATCATGACCTGAGCCGAAGGCAGATGCTTAACGACTGAGTCACCCAGGCGCCCTCATTTTGTTCTTTTATGGATCATGTTTCTGGTGTTGTAGCTAAGACATCTTTGCCCGCCCCACCTGCACACAAATTTCTCCTGTTTTCATCTAGAACTTTGATAGTTTTAGGGTTTACATATAAGTATGGGCCATTTTGAGTTAATTTTTGTACATGGTATGAGGTATGGATTGAAGTTTATCTTTTTGTGTATGGATATACAAATGTTCCAGCACCATTTGTTGAAGGGACTCTATCTTTTCTCTAAAGAATTGCCTTTTCAACTTTGCTGAAAAATTAGTTGGCAGTAAATATGTAGGTCTATTTCCAGAATCTCTATTCAGTTCCATTTATCTGTTCGTCTGTCTTAATACCTGACTACAGTCTCCATTGTTGTAGTTTTACAAGTCGTCATTCTTTCTCTAAACTGCTTTGGCTGTACTGGGTCTTTTGCATTTCCATGTGAATTTTAGAATCAGCTTGTCAATTCTTATTAAATAAAGCCTGTGGGGGGCTTGGGTGGCTCAGTTGGTTGGGCAACTGCCTTCGGTTCAGGTCATGATCCAGGAGTCCCGGGATCAAGTCCCACATCGGGCTCCTGGATCAGTGGGGAGTCTGCTTCTCCTTCTGACTCTACCCTCTCTCATTCTCTCTCAAATAAATAAATAAAATAAAATAAATAAACAAACGAACGAACGAACGAACGAACGAACGAAGGAAGAGAGAAAGATGGAGCACCTGGGTGGCTCAGTGGGTTAAAGCCTCTGCTTTCGGACCAGGTCATGATCTCAGGGTCCTGGGATGGAGCCCCACATCGGGCTCTCTGCTCGGCAGGGAGCCTGCTTCCCCCTCTCCCTCTGCCTGCCTCTCTGCCTACTTGTGATCTCTCTCTCTCTGTCAAATAAATAAACTCTTGAAAAAGAAAAAGAAAAGAAAGAAAGAAAAAAGCCAGCCTGCTAGGTTCTTCTTTTTTTTTTTTTAAAGTAGGCTCCACACCCAGTGTGGAGCACAATGTGGGTACACTTAACTGACCGACCCACCCGCATGCCACAAGACAGGATTTTGATTAGGATTGCAAGGAATCTGGGGATCCTGGTGGGATCGATCAGTGGAACCTGCGTGACTCTTGATCCCGGAGTTGTAAGTACAAGCAAGCATCATGGTGGGTGTAGAGATTACTTAAAAATGAGATTAAAAAAAAAAGGGATCTAGATCAACTTGGAAAGAATTGATATCTTATCAATATTGAATCTGCCCGTCCCTGAATACTGCATTTGTTTCCATTTACTTAAGTCTTCTCTAATTTCCTTTAGCAATGACTAGTAGTTTCCAGTGTACAAGTATTACCTATCTTTTTTCAGATTTCTTCATAGTTCATATTTTTATACAGATGATCGTGTTGCCTGTGAATAAAGACAACTGTACTTCCTTTCCAATCTGTGTGCTAATTGGGTCAAGTTGTTTGATAGTGCTCAGATCTCATGTACACTTTCTGATCATCTACTTGATCTATCAATTGTTGAAAGAGGGATATTGAAATGTCTGGTTGCAATTGTGGATTTTTCTGTTTCTCCTTGCAGTTCTATTAGTTTTTGCTTTATAAATTTTTGAAGCTCTGTTCTAATAATAGACACATAATAACAGGTATGTACACATTTCAAATTGTTATGTGCTCTTGATAATTGACCCTTTCATCATTATGAAATGACACTTTTTATTCTTGATGATATTCCTTGCTCTGCAATCTACTTTGTCTGATATTAATACTGCAAACACAGCTTTTTTTCCCATAAATGTTAACATGGCACATGCATACTTTGTCTCATTGCTCCACATTATTGTGCTTCAGAAGGTTTGTTTTTTTATATAAATTCAGGGTTTGTGGCAACCCTATATCGAGCAAGTCTGTCTGCACCATTTTCCCAACAGCATTTGTTGACTTTATGTCTCTGTGTCACATTTTGGTAGTTCTTGTAATACTTGAACTTTTTTCACTATTATTATTTTTGCAGTGGTGACATGTGATCAGTGATTATAACTCACTAAAGTCTCCAATGATGGTATGGTTTTTAGCAATAAAGTATTTTTAAAGTACTTATGTCGTATTTTAGATAAATGTCTTGCACACCATACTACAGTATAGTGTAAGTATAACTTTTATATGCACTGGGAAACCAGAAAATTCATTTTATGTGCTTTATTGCAATATTAATTTTATTGCAGTAGTCCAGAATTAAACCTGCAATATCTCCAAGGTATGCATGTATATTTTTATTCATCCTTTTATTTTTAACCTATTAGTATCTTTATCTTTGAAGTGCATTTCTTATAGGTAGTATACCTATACCTTGTTTTTTTTTTATTTTTTAAAAGATTTCATTTATTTATTTGTCAGAGAGAGAGAGAGAGAGGGAGAGATCACAAGCAGGCAGAGTGGCAGGCAGAGGCAGAGAAAGAAGCAGACTCCCCACCGAGCAAGGAGCCCCATGCGGGACTCGATCCCAGAACCCTGAGATCATGACCTGCGCCGAAGGCATCGCCTTAAAGATTTTATTTATTTATTTGTCCAAGAGAGACAGAGCACGTGCGCAAACAGAGGGAGTGGCAGGAAGAGGGAGAAGCAGGCTCCCCACTGAACAAGGAGCCTGATGTGGGACTCAATCCCAGGACTCTGGGATCATGACCTGAGCTGAAGGCAGATGCTCAATGGACTGAGCCACCCAGGCGTCCCTATAGCATACACTTTTAACTTATCCCTGTCAATCTTCAAGTGATATTATCCTACTTTATATACACTAAGGTAGGTATACTTACACTATACTTTGTGCTCATGTCCTCATGTACTCTACTTCTACATGTAACAAACTCCACACTACGTTGTTACATTTGTTTAAATAGTTACCTTAGAAAGAGATTATTTAATTAAGAAAAAATATATTCACTCACATAATTACCATTTCTAATTTTCTTCATTCTTTTGTATAAGTCCATATTTCCATCTGGAATCATTTTCCTTCTGCCTGAAGGACTTCCTTTAACATTTCTTATTGTATGGGTCGACTAGTGAGGAATTCTTTCAGTTTTTTTATATGTGAAAATGTTTTTTTCACTTATTCTGAAAGATATTACCACTAAGCACAGAATTCTAGGGTATAGTGTTTTTCTTTCGCTACCTTGAATTCTACTATGTCCTCACTTGCATTGTTTCCAACGAGAAATATGCTATTACCCTTATCTTTACTCCTCTCTATGAAACATGTTGTTCTTATTTGTTTGGTTTGGTTTGGTTTGGGTTTGGGTTTTGACTTTCTGCATTTAAGATTTTCTCTTTTTTCAAAAAAAAAAAAAAGATTTTCTCTTTTTTCACTGGTTTTAAGAAATTTGATTACGGTATGGTTTGTCGTGGTTCTCTTTATATTTCTTGTGTTTGGAGTTCACTTAGTGCGTTGGACCTGTGAATTTATCACTTTCTTCAGATTTGGAAAAATTTCAACCATGATTTCTTTAATATTTCTTCTGTCTTTCCCCTTTTTCTCCAACTGCACATAAATTAGGCTGCTTGAAGTTGTCCATGTCTCATTGAAGCTTCCTCCTCCTCCTCCTTCACTCCCTTCTTTTCCTCCTTCTACTTTTATCTGTGTTTCATTCCGTCTAGTTTTTATTGCTATGTCTTCAAGTTAATCAAGTTTTCAAGTTTTCTTTTCCAATCTAGCTTTCGAACCTAGAGAACACAGCTATCGTACCTGTTTTAGTGTCCTTGGCGGCTATTTCTAACATCTGTGTGAGTTCTGGGTCAGTTTTGATTCATTTTTTTCCCTATTACATACACATCATAGTTTCTTGGATCTTTGCATGCCCGGTGATTTTTTATTTAATGCCACTCATCATGCACTAACCTTATTAAGTGCTGGATATTTCTGTATTCTTATGTTCTTGAATTTCTTCTGGGATGTAGTTACTTGGAAATAGTTTGATTTGGGGAGAGTCTTGCTCTTAAGATTTGTTAGGCCAGAACAGCATTCAGCCTGCTCTTAATTTTGCTCCGCCTTCTCAGTACTCTACACAACGCCCGTGAATTAGGAAGTCTTCAGGCTGGTAGTTGGGAACAGGCACTATTCCTGGCCCTGTGTGAGTTCTGGCTACTGTTCTCTCAGTTCTTTGTTCTTTTCCTCACCTGAGACCGTTTCCTCATATACATGCTCTGTTTAATATTCTACCCTATAAACTCTAGCTGCCTTGATCTCCCTGGAGTCTCATTGCCATCTTGTCAACTTAGGAAGTCCACTAGACTCTTCCTGGGTTTTCTTTCCCTATGCCACTACCTGGAAACTCTCTTAAGAAAATTAGCTGGGACAATAATATGGCTCACCTCATTTCCTTCCTCCCTGCCAGGAATCACTGTTCTTTATTACCCAATGTCTAATGTTTTAAAACCATTTAAAAACCATGATTTAATATATTTTGTGCAGCTTTTAGTTGTTCAGGCAAGAGAGTAAATCTGACCCCAGTTACTCCATCTTTACCAGAAGCAGAAATCCCTCCACTGGATTTTGGATATTCAACATTTCCTCTCCTTTGCTCTACCTAATGGATTCCCATTAGGGCCAGTTTTCTTAAATAGAGCTGGTTAGTGGTGGTTGATGTCCAAACAAAATTATACTATGGGCTGGTAAATATCTCGATTCTCAATCACCATGCCCGGAAGTGGGAGAGGAGGAGGAAGGCGAAGGGGAAAGGGAAAACATTTCCATTGTCAGCCAAGATGTGGGGTGAGATCTCGACCTGAACAATCTGCTGACTTTTAGTTGGGAAACAAATCTCATCTTCCAAATGGCTAATTGACTACATAGAGCAAACCTTTGTTCCAAATTCATAGACCCTACCCTAGGCAACACGCAGACACATGCCAGGAGGGAGATTAAGAGATTGTGCGGGTGGTCCACTAATGGGCAAAACTCAAAGAGTAGCTGGGTGAGAAAGGTCATCTCTTTCTATAATAATGAAAGTGCATTGGAGGTGGCAGTGTAATGGTAGACTGTGAACTGTAGTCCCTGGAAACTCGATGCTAATGAGTGTTGCACTAAAAAAAAAAAAAAAAAAAAAAAATCCTCATCTTGGAAATTCACAAATGTACATTAGCATACTTAGCAACCTGAAAAATATGCCTCTCAGATGCCTATTCTGAGGTGCATAATGAACCCATATCTCCAGCTCTCATGCTCTAAAATCCATCATGTGTTAAAACTGAAACCAGTTTTTTGGTTTTTTTTTAAAGATTTTTATTTATTCATTTAACAGAGAGAGAACACAAGCAGGCAGAGAGGCAGGCAGAAGCAGAGAGAGGAGCAGGCTCCCTGCGGAGCAAGGAGCCCGATGCGGGACTCGATCCCAAGACGCCGGGATCATGACCTGAGCCAAAGGCAGTTGCCCAACCAACTGCGCCACCCAGGCGTCCCAAAACTGAAACCAGTTTTAATGAAACCAGTTTTAATAAACCCACAGGTCTCTCCCAGCCAATGACTGAATATGGCAAGTCCAATGAGGCAGGCCTACTCCTTCAAGATGTGGGACTTCTCTGATGGGTGACTTTGGTTCAGTGACTCCCTATTGGCCTTACTGAAACTTTTGTAGAACTACACTGTAATCTAAGGCTTTCTTCACTTTTTCCCTTCTTTCCTTCCTTTTCTCCTTCCCCTTCTCCTAGTCAAGGGTCAGACATACATCAGTCTGATGGCTCCCAGCCTCCTCTGGTTTCCTCCCTATTTTCCCTCACAGATGTCCCTCCAATAAATCTCCTGCAACTCTTATACTATGTTGGTATTTGCTTCTTGGAGGGCAAGACTCGCTTACGTATTGAAGGCTCTGAGGAAATCCAACATTTAAGATATTAACTTTAACTCCGTATTTTGCTAAATAACAAAATCCCACGCATTTTACTAAATAACACAGCTTATTTTTGTGAAATATCCAGTAAAAGTTGGAGGGAACTTGGTGTGAGGAATGCCATTGAAATGGAAGAAGGACTAGAAATTTTTGATTCCAGTTCTGGGTCTTCTGCTCCTCAAAATACCTAACATTATTATGACAATTCGAGGTAGGCAGAATTCTGTGGTGGCCTACCAAATTCCAGGCCCCTTTTCCCAGTTATTTAATCAAGCAGTAATCTAGGTGTTGCTATGAAGGGATTTTTGCTGAGGTAATTAAGGCCCCACACTAGCTGACCTTAAAACAGATTATCCAGGTGGGCTTGGTCTGCTCTCAGGAGCCATTTAAATCTGAGTCTAGAGGTCAGAGACAGGAAAGTCAGAGAGATTCAAAGGGCTAGATGAATTCAACGAATGTGCATAGTGGAATTCCAACAAAACCTTATTTTACAAAAACAAGCTTCAGGCTAGATTTGGCCTGTGGGCCATGTTTTGCCAACCCTAGCATTAACTACTCAATAAATGTAGAAAGCATAAGCTAATTAAATTATCTTCTCACCCCATTCCAATCACCTGGGAAATGTAGAGAGGTGTCACTTTTGCAGATATCAAAGTCATTAACCATCGGGTTAACCGGTTGACTTGGTTCTTGAGTTTGGATGATGGCATGAGGAAGAAGAGGTGGCCAATTATCCCGAGAGCTTGCTCTGTCACCTGTGCCCAAGGAGACACAACAAACTTGCCTCAGCTCAGGGACGAAGACAAGACAATCCTTTAGGGGCTTTCCCTTACTCATCTTTGTATCCCCAGGGCCGAGCACAGTGCCTGGCTAATAACAGTAATCAGTAAATTTAAGTTGCCTAATTGTGTATTTAACAAATACGCAGCTGGACAGTGGTGTTTTCTGATAGTACCCTTTTCTGGAGAATGGGAAGCAGAACCTAAGGAAAGTCACCCTGCTCTTTTGGAAGAGCCATTTAAGGTATCCTTCCACCAGTAAGTAGACAGTCATGGCCCTGCCCCATCTTTGGCTCAAGACTTACTCCTGCAGCCATCCATTCAACCCCACTGTCTCCAATTCCCACCTTGTTGTTGCTGTTCAGGGACCAACGATTGAAGAGAAGCCGGAGGGTGAGGTAAGCCTTGAAGGACACGGCCTCTTTTGTGATGTCCATTATTTCATCATCTACAGTACCCAGATCCAGATGTTTCCGGGCACTGGTGACCAATCCTTTGAGCACTGTGAGGGATGCAGGGAGTTTGAGCTGCCCATGGGCAGCTGCCCCTTCCCACAAAAGGAAACACACACTCATGTGGGCACAGTCCTCTCATCCCCAACCCTAAAAGTGTTTCTGGGGTCCTATGCTGGGAAACACCAACTCATTCACCATCACACCCAGCAGGGGAAGGAAAAGTGGTTGAGGGTATCAACACGCATAGCATCCCTAGCAAGCTTGGTCGTTGCCCCAATCCAGGCCAAGAAGTCAGATGGAGAGGAGCAGCCTCTCACATCTGGTCTGCTCTCAGCCATTTCCTGTCCCTCCACAGCCTTCTGGGAATCCCTATTTAGAGGGACCGGTCTCTTTATTTGCCTCCGATTCCAACAGTCTTCCCCAGACCTTCCTGACCCTTACCATGACATATTGCCAACATGTCATCCTCCTTTTGGGCCATCCTCAGAATGCGCAGGATATATTCCCACGTGACCCCAATGTAGGAAGCTGCACCTAAGAGGGAGAGTACAAGAAAGACATCCTTATCCCAGGGAGGGGAGCATCCCAGCCTCAGTGTAGGAAGCTTTATAAACTGAAGGCTGGGAGGCCTGGGTTCTGATCCTAGTTCTACCTCCAGAGTCTGGGCAACCCGGGACAAGTTACTTAATTTATCTGAGTTTCAGCTTCTTCAATTGTTAAATAGGAGTACAGTTCCTGATGTGACCACGGCCCAGGGATGCTGGGAGGATTAAGCTCAATAATGGATATTAGCACAGCACACAAATGCAAGACATTAGTACAGGGTACACATGAACATTCCTTTCCAAGGAACCTTAGAAAAGAGAGAGCTATGCTGGCTGAGACGGATGTGAAAATTTTTGCCCTGGTTAGATCAGGAGGCATGTTTCCGGCTTCTATTTCTGTGTCCTCTGTGCTTGCTGGGTCATGCCTTGTCATTTTGAGCCTACTGCTCGGAAGGTAAACTTACTCCCCCCACACTCTCTTTGGCCCCAGCTCCAAGTAGTAAAGAAATGGTGGGTCACTGTCACTAGTCCAGTGACTTGATTAATGTTTCACATTTTGTGAAAGGGAGAGAGGGGAGCAAAATGGGTAAGAGAGCCACCACCATCACCAATAGCCACGAGGGCAGAGGTTGTATGGTGATTCTCTGCCTCATCCTCCTATTCTATTACCTTTCAAGCCTCTAATCAAATTCAACACTGCAGATTCCCTTAAGTAAAGCACTCCTGGATTCCTCCTTGCCCCTCCCCACCACTGGTGAATGGGGGCTTTCTGTTCTGTCTTCTCTCTCCACCTCGAGTGTTCTTTCCAGCTCTGTGGGTCTCCCATATCATAATACATCCTACCATGCCATTCCCGGTCTCCAGAAACTCCCTCCTGAGTTCCCAGCAGCCCAATAGGGATCCTAGTTAGTTCCCCTCCCACCTACACAAACACACCCATGACTGAGCCAAGCGGAGATGTCCAATGAGAGAAATCAGGAGTATAAAGCTAATCTAGAGCACATACAATGCCCCCACCCCCTGCTGCCCCTGTCCTCTTCTCAGACTAACTCAGGCTATACCCTGGTAGTGGATGAGTTTCCCCACTGCAATCAGGAGGCAATTTGGGGGCAAGTTGTTGTGCCATCTGTCCCACAGCTTGAAGATGACTATTCCTGGAGACTGGAAGCCCAGAGCCATCAGGACCGTAGTACACAACTCCTCCAGTTCTCCCTCTGGCTTCTGGAAAGAGAAAGATTAACTGTTCCAAGGCTAATCTCCAAGACAAGTCTCATAGCTTCTGAGAATTAGCTTTGGTCAGTAAGTGATTCTCCTCCACCTAGAAGGCAAGAACTTCCCGACCACTCCATCCAATATATACTTTCCCAGCGATGGAGGGCAAGACCTTCCTAGAGTGTGCAAAGAACAGGCAGACAACCCTAGGGTTGTAACATATAATACATTATATGTTAATTAAAAAATAAATTTAAAAAAAAGAACTGGTAGACAAGAAATCTGCAAATCTCTGTGTTAGGGGGGAAGTAGGGATCGAAGATTTCAGAGCACAGAAATTCCCCTAAACCAGCAAGTGAAACATCAGGAAGATAGGTAGATTATGGAAGCAGCTTTGGAAATCTCTGGCAGGTCAAGAGTCTTGATCAGAAGACAGGCATGCCAAGGAAGGCAGGTAAACCAGAAGAAAGACAATTCATAGGGTACCAAGAAAATAAGAAATGAGATTAACCCAGTGTCAGGAAAGTAAATGTAAAGTATGTGGATAGATGGATAGGTAGATACCATGAATGTTCAGTCTAAAGGTAGGTGGATTGAAAGAGCTTACTAAAAAGAGTGAGATGATTAGCTGAATCGCAGTAACAAAGGTCACTGCCTAAGGTATACCAGGACACAGTCTGAAAACCAGGTCAGACTTTGAGCCCAATAGCCCAAATCCATCCCCCCTTTCCATCTCACTTCTCCTGCCTCACCACTTCACCCCACTACTGTAGCTTCCATTTCTGTTGAGCTTACAGTTCTTGAGATATGCTCAGAGTACTAGGTATGGACTCCAGCAAACTGTTTAGAAATGAGATACTCATATCCCAGATCCCAGTTAGTTTCCAAGTGTCATCATCCACCAGAAAGAACTCCTGGGCTCAGATCAGGGTTGCTTTCTCTCCCCAGACCCCCCAGCCCAGAGGCACAGTTCCTCACCATGGTCCTCAGGTAGTCAACGATGATATCTGTCACCTTCTGGCATTGTGGAGCGGTCATCTTGTTGTTTAGGATTTGAAGTTTCAGCAACTTGAGAGTTTGTAGGACATTATCTGTTGACAACTATAGGAGAGAGGGGACTCAGGAAGAAAGGAAGGTTGAAGGGCAAAGATAGTAAAGAGAAGAAGGACCCCTGGTAGAGAAAGAAAGAAGAGTGAATCCAGGAAGATTAAAGCTGGATCAGGGATTGAGGGGATGGATGGGATATGGGTCACACTAGGGACAAGGGAATCAGACCTGGAGCTATGATGGCCTGGACCACGCAGTGCTCTGCTGACTGAAAATTTCTCCTACTCTCCCTGGCACAACAGGTATTTACCCAACCAGCTACCTGGATGGAGTTGGTCCTACGCTGGTTGGAGCCAGTAAAATGTCTGAGACGTCCTCACCTGATCAGCAACTTGGAGTGCCGCCATAATGTCCTCGATGTTCTTTCTTGAGATACTCCATTCCTGGCTCCTGTCAGTGATCTCTGAGGAACCTATCATAACTATAAACATCTCTGTAAGAAATAAAGAGGGTGAAGTGGGGGAGCAGTTTCTCTCCTGCTATAGATGGGTATTTTGTCAGAGCTGGGTATCAGGCTACGACAAAAACATGCAAAGAATATTAAGAATCAGAAAGACAGAAGTTTGGCTCCTGACTCAGAGTCTGCCCCCCACTAGGAATATATATCCTAGGCAAATTATTTAACTCCTGGAGACTCTATTTCTTCATATGTAAAATAAGTATATTAAAAATTCACATGAGAGGGGCACCTGGATGGCTCAGGTCATGCTCTCAGGGCCCTGGGATTGAACCCTGAGTCAGGCTCCGTGCTCAGTGGGGAGTCTCCTTCAGGATTCTCTCCTTCTTCCCCTCTCCCCACTCGCTCAGCACTCTTTGTCTCTAAAATAAATAAATCTTTTTAAATCTTTTACATGAGGGTCACCTGGGTGGCTTAGTTGTTAAGCGTCTGCCTTCAGCTCAGGTCATGATCCCAGGGTCCTGGGATCGAGCCCCACATCAGGCTCCCTGCTCACCAGGAAGCCTGCTTCTCTTTCTCCTACTCCCCCTGCTTGTGTTCCCTCTCTCACCGTGTCTCTCTGTGTCAAATAAAAAAATAAAATATTTTTTAAAATAAATAAATAAATAATTTACACAAGAGTCAGAAAAGACGAGGTATGTGCTGTTAGGTATCAAATTTCAGGACTTCAGCCTGCTCTTTGGATCACATCTTTCCCCTTGAGATCATAAACTGCCTTCTATGGGTGAGACTTGGATACAGATTTGGGGTAGAGGAGTGCTTGTCCATAAGACTATGAAGAATTGATTACTATAAACCACAAACTTGTAGTCCAGTGACATATACCCATAGTCTTGGTTAATAGTGATAGGAAAAAAAAAAAAAACCCAGAAAACTGATTTAGTCTGAGTTCAGTCTATCTACTACCAACAAGAATGGATGATTGATCGATTGACTGATGGATTTAAATGTGTGGGTCTGTCTTTATTAAAGACATTATTTAACATGCTTCACTTAATTCACTCATTTGTAAAACAGTCATTGTGGTGGTGATAGCAAGAGTTATAGTTGTAGCAATATCTAACTCATAGAATTGGGTTTTTTTAATATTTATTTATTTACTTATTTGACAGAGAGACAGAGATCACAAGAAGGCAGAGAGGCAGGCAGAGAGAGAGGGGGAAGCAGGCTCCCTGCTGAGCAGAGAGCCCGATGCGGGGCTTGATCCCAGGACCCTGAGATCATGACCTGAGCCAAAGGCAGAGGCTTTAACCCACTGAGCCACCCAGGCTCCCCTAACTCATAGAATTGTTAGGAACATTATACGAAATAATGTATGTGGAGGTGCCTGGGTGGCTCAGTTGGTTGAGCGACTGCCTTCGGCTCAGGTCATGATCCTTGAGTTCTGGGATCGAGTCCCACATCGGGCTCCCAGCTCCATGGGGAGTCTGCATCTTCCTCTAACCTTCGCCCCTCCCATGCTCTCTCTCACTTTCTCTGTCTCTCAGGTGAATGGATAAAATCTAAAAAAAAAAAAAAGAAATAATGTATGTGGAATAGTGCCTGGCATAGAGTAATAACTCAGTAAATATTGATTATTATTATTCTCAATTAGAAACTGTTGGCACTCTACCCGAACCCACAGCATCCCCATAACTCTATAGGGGAAAAGCTCTTTGTTGTCATTTTAAGACCAGGTCCTGGACATTAGATCAGGGTTAAGAGTAGCAAATAAGACACAAAAAAAGCAACTAGAAAGCAAGTGTGTGTGACAGAAGGAGAGAGAGAGGGAAAGGAAGATAAATACAGATGTTACTTAAAATGAACAAGCCCCAATTCCTAAAGACATGTAGAAATCCAATGCTAGGAAAGATAACATAGCAAAATCAATAATTGGAACAGGAAATTACTTCAGAAGAGATTAATTTTATAAAACAGCCTCTCCAAGGCTTAAATAATAGTAATGATAATAATTGTTGCGATCCTCTTCCTCCTCCTCATCATCAAATGAATATGCTTAGGATGCTAAAAAATGGAGAATGATGGGGGTGCCTGGGTGGTGCAACTGGTTGAGGGTCAGACCTTTGGTTTTGGCTCAGGTCATGATCTCAGAGTCTTGAGATTGAGCCCCAAGTCAGGCTTCATGCTCGATGGAGTCTGCTGGAGATTGTCTCCCCCTCTCCCTCTGCCCCTTCTGTTCACTCCCCCCCCCCAAATAAATACATAAATCTTTGAAACTGATTATGTCGCTATGCAGAAAAGTTATTCAAGTAACTTCTAAACACAATATTCTAAGTGTGTACCCTTAATGGGATATATCCTAAGGATAAAAAGACCTGCAAAGAAGTCTTGAACTTTATTTAATAAGTTTGTTATGGGTAGTGTTATTGGGGAAGTAGTTCTGAAACTATTGTGTATATTGTAGTAAATATACTGTTTTTTCAGGAAACAGGATTGCTACCATGGAAGAAGGGAGATACAAATATGGAATGGGAGCCCATGATGCTCAAGTTTTAATCAATTTTAAATAAATTAAGAATTCATGAGTTAAAGTATTTCTGCCCTCTGAAGAGGCCTAGAAGCAATGATGCCCCAATACCAACGAACACACCTGCTACCCAAAACCTACTTTCTACACATACCATTTATATGCCACTCTTCTTTGTTTTATGATTTTATTCATTTGAGAGAGAGAGTATGCAAGCACAAACGGGGGGAGGTGGCAGAAGAAGTGGGAGAAGCAGACTCCCCGCTGAGCAGGGAGCCCGATGCAGTGCGGGGCTTGATCTCATGACCCTGAGATCATGACCTGAGTCAAAACCAAGAGTCGGATGCTCAACCGACTGAGCCATACAGGCATCCCTATAACCCACTCTTAAAAAAAAAAAAAAAAGCCTTCTTGGAGATATGGCTGATTTCTGGTCATAAATGGTTGGGAGTAGGAAAAATACAAGATAGATCCCTACCCTTTTGTGCCAAAAACATGAAAGTGCTCAAAAACCCAATGAGTATACATTAAAAAGGCAAAAGATCCAGATTAAAGGGATCTTTATTGGCCAAATGAGCAACATTTTGAACATCAAAAAGAATGACATAGTAATTTTAAATCTATTGAATAAAAAATAAAGAATACAAAGAAAGGAACCCATGGGCCCAAACTGGAACTTAAAAATGGTAGTAGGATAGCTGGGTGGCTCAGTAGGTTAAGTATCTGCCTTCGTCTCAGGTCATGATCCCAGTGTCCGGGGACTGAGTCCCATGTCAGGCTTCCTGCTCGGCGGGAAGCCTGCTTCTCCCTCTCCCTCTGCCTCTCTCCCTGGTTTATACTCACTCACTCTCTCTCTCAAATAAATAAAATCTTAAAAAAATTAATTTAAAAATTCTTGGTAGTTAAAGTGGGGGAGGAGGGATTCCACTTTAAAAGATGTCAGCTAATAAATATAGAAAGAATGATAGAAATTACAACTACAGATGAAATAATGATTGTTGCAGGCAAG
>CM052807.1:31725725-31748840 GCA_028533885.1 Nasua narica
TCTCTCAAGACAGCCCTGTCTTTTCATGACTCTTTTCAGCTCTTCATGACTGCTCCCTCCCCAGATCCCTTCAGGCTTAGGGGTGATTAAACCCTGGCTGTTACCGGTTCCAGCATATTAGACTATCTCCTGTGGGTTTCTTAATCTCTACTCATACATATGTTTAGAAATAGCTGCTAAAGCAACTATTTACTTGTTAAACTCTCCTTGAATTATCCTACTTCGAGTGTGTAATTTGTTTTCTGTTAGGGGCCTGGGAAGGTGGTACATTTAAGGGAGTATTGCCTGTGAAATATAAAAATCACCCCCAAATCAAAGGAGTTAAAACCATGATGGAATTAAACCATTAGACAACATAGCACAAAAGATGAGAAGGGGGAGGTTGAAGGGTACTATGGAGTTTGAGATCCTTATTTTCCTTAGAAGGAATATAGACAATTGGTGAACTTTGAACTTTTTTTAGAAAAATAGAGGATAAATGCTTATTATTTTTAGAGCAAAAAAATCTCTCCAGATGTTGAGTTGCAGAACCTTATTTCAATATTTTAGGCTTCTTCATGTCTTATACTACCTAAAATTCAATACATCCAACATTGAACCTATTATCTTCTCTCCATCCCTGAATTAATCCATATCTCTGGGCAGTTCTTGAGTCGTCATCTTTGATTTCTCTCCCACACCACTTACAGCCCTGCCAGATCAGAGGATTTACTTATTTAAAAAAAAAAAAAAAAGATTTTATTTATTTATTTGAGAGAGAGAGAATGAGAAAGAGAAAGAAAGAGAGAGGGGAGAGTTCAGAGGGAAAAGCAGACTCCCTGCCAAACTGGGAGCCGAATATGGGACTAGATCCTGGGACTCCAGGATCATGACCTGAGCCGAAGGCAGTTGCTTAACCGACTGAGCCACCCAGGCGCCCTGAGGACTTTACTTATTAAATGCCTCTTGAATCCAACCCTTTGCTACCCTTATACGGCCACTATTTGACTTCATTTGTCATGTTCGAACTCACCTCCTTTTTAGGCCTGACCCTGCTCCAGTCCTTGTTTTTGTCTTTCTCACCCACACCAGACAGACGACAGCACTATAAGGAAGCAGTTAAGATGACCCAGAGGAAGTGTCTCCTGGGAATACGACCCAACTTGTTGAGAAATAATCACATCTTAGCAACCAAACCTAGAATGCTTACATTGGAACTAACCCACCAGCTCCTATTCTAAAGAACCTAAGGTGGAGTAGAGCTTCCCCTCCCCCAAGGATTACTCCTGGAGAGAAATGGCTTTATTAGAACTTCTTCTTTGAAATACCTGCTGCATA
Organism: Nasua narica; assembly: GCA_028533885.1. NCBI lineage: Eukaryota > Metazoa > Chordata > Mammalia > Carnivora > Procyonidae > Nasua > Nasua narica. Next base: position 31,727,043 of record CM052807.1, read on the forward strand.
GTAGCTATTCAATAAATGCGTTGAGAAAATAAATGAGTGAGTGAATTATATTTTTAAAACTTGTTATGTAGAATCAAAGGTGTGCACAGGGTTTATATAGACATATGTTTACTATGGCATTCTTTATAAGTAAAAATTCAAAATTCTCTTTGACACTCAACAATACACAGATACTTACATTACAGTTCATACATATGTGCAGTCATTAAAATTAATTTTGTAAAATGATATTTAATGACATGACAAAATATTCATATACATTAAGTTTTTAAAAAGACAAGTTATAAAAAGTATAATATTGCTTTACATATATCCAATTATATATTATATATACATATATACAAAAAATATATATGTATATATACATATAACCAGAACATTCACATGTGTCTAGATACACACATACATACACATGCACAGAAAAAACTGGAAGAACATACATCAAAGTGGTAACGTATCCAGATGGTAGATTTATAAGGAATTTTTATTTTCTTCTAAGGACTTCTCTATAAGTTTAAAATAAACATATGTTACGTCTGTCATCCAAAAAATGTTATTTTTAAGTATGTTCTTTTAAAAACGTAAACCGAAAAAGAAATTAAAATGTAAACTGATGATTTAGAAAATGGTTTATTAAAAGCAAGGAGGTTTATAGAAAAAAAAGCCTAGGGGCGCCTGGGTGGCTCAGGGGGGTAAAGCCTCTGCCTTCGGCTCAGGTCATGATCTCAGGGTCCTGGGATCGAGCCCCGCATCAGGCTCTCCACTGAGCGGAGAGCCTGCTTCCCCCTCTCTCTCTGCCTGCCTCTCTGCCTGCTTGTGATCTCTTTCTCTGTCAAATAAATAAATAAAATCTTAAAAAAAAGAAAAAGAAAAAGCCTAATTCAAGTGACTTTGGCAAATTTTTCTTAGCATCGTCTATATGATGGGTGTTGTGAGAGTATTCAAGATAAAGCTAACATGATTGCTGACCTCAAAGAACTTAGCGTGAGAGTAAAGAACATATGACAGTTATAAGATAGGACAATACATATAATATTATAGGCATGTACAATGTTCTAAAAAAATAGAGATGAGAGCACATAATTAAATCTCTAAGGTTTAGAGAAAGTTTCAGAGAGAATGGGCTGGTGAGTGTGGTTTTTCAGGATGAAAAGGTATAGAGGGGATGATGTGGAGGGAGAAGGAACTTCCCAAACAAAGAAACAGGGTATTCGAAAAGCACTTGGCCAGGAGACATGTCAAGGGACGTACATGAAGAACCAAATAATGTATAGTGATTCCAAATGGCGGAAGTGTCACGTAGCTGTTAAAATTAGTATCATTAAGTGCATTTAGGAGTTCACTATTTGGTAGAAGTGTATGAAATGCAACTGAGGAAGAAAGGCCTTGTTGCTATGTTGTGCCAAAAGGGAGTCTTCGAGGGGAGCCTGGGTGGCTCAGTGGGTTAAGCCTCTGCCTTTGGCTCAGGTCATGATCTCAGGGTCCTGGGATCGAGCCCCGAATCAGGCTCTCTGCTCAGCAGGGAGCCTGCTTCCCCCTCTCTCTCTGCCTGCCTCTCTGCCTGCTTGTGATCTCTTTCTCTCTCCGTGTCAAGTAAATGGAGTAAAATCTTAAAAAAAAAAAGAAAGAAAGAAAGCTTTGTCTTTAAAAAAAAAAAAAAGGGAGTCTTTGAAAGGCTTACATATCAGAGGATCTGCGATTTAGAGAAACCACTCTGTTTGTAATGTGGAAGATGGACCTGAGGAGGACAAGACTGCCGGCAGGAGTGAGAAATAATCATCACCTGACCTGAGGTAGTAGCACAGGAGATGAAGAGACAAGAACAAATAACAAAGATACTTTGGAGGTTAAAATAGGCAGAACTTGGCAACTGATAGAAGAGGTAAGAGAAGAGGCCAAGGAAAAGCAGGCATGTGGGATCACTCCCAGGTTCAGACCTGAATAATGTAAATGTTCGAAGCATCCGATATTGAAAATATAGAAAGAGGAACCCATGTGAGAGGACAGGGGATAATGGGAAATTTTAGGAACATGATGGGGTTGAGATTTCTTTAGATATCCAGGCGGTAAGACTTGGAAGCATTAGGATATACTAGAGTTTAAGGAGACCTGGAGATGGAGATTTCGCAGCTTAGAGATGATGGTCGAAGCCATTTTTTTTTTTTTTTTTGCCTCAGGAGAGAATAACAAGTACAAAGGGCCAAGCATCCTGAAGAAGATAAACATTAACAAAGTGAGCAGAAGGTAAGACTATAGAGACGGAGACTGGGTGAAAATAATTAAGTGGAAGGGGGGACGCCTGGATGGCTCAGTTGGTTGAGCAGCGGCCTTCGGCTCAGGTCATGATCCCGGCCTCCTGGAATCGAGTCCCACATCTGGCTCCTTGCTCAGCAGGGAGCCTGCTCCTCTCTCTGCCTCTGCCTGCTTCTCTGCCTGCTTGTGTTCTCTCTCTGTCAAATAAATAAATAAAAATCTTAAAAAAAAAAAATTAAGTGGAAGGGGATGCTATAGAGATAGCACAGTGATTAAGAGTTCAGTCTTCAGACAATTATCATATGATCTCACTGATAGAGAGAATTTAAGAAACAAGGCAGAGGATCATAGAGGAAGAGACAAAAAAAATGAAACAAGACAAAACCAGGGAGGGAGACAACCCATAAGAAACTCTTAATCTTAGGGGCGCCTGGGTGGCTCAGTGGGTTAAAGCCTCTGCCTTCGGCTCACGTCATGATCTCAGGGTCCTGGGATCGAGCCCCGCATCGGGCTCTCTGCTCAGCGGGGAGCCTGCTTCCCCCTCTCTCTCTCTCTGCCTGCCTCTCTGCCTACTTGTGATCTCTCTCTCTCAAATAAATAAAGTCTTTAAAAAATTTAAAAAAACTCTTGATCTTAGGAAGCAAGCTGAGGTTTGCTGGAGGGGAAGGGGGTGCAGGGAAGGGGAGGCTGGGTGATAGACACTGGGGAGGGTACATGTTGTGGTGAGCGCCGGGTGTTGTGTAAGACTGATGACCTAGACCCCTGAAACAAATAATACATTATATCATTAATATATATTAATAGGTACTGTTATATATTGTAATATATATTATTTTATATCATATTTATATGTATATAATATATATATATTTTCATATGTTATTTTTAATAAGGAAAGAAAAGATGTACCAGGAATATAAAAATATTAGCACTCTAACTCTGGAATACTGACGATATTTAAAAAGAAAGAAAGAGTTTGGTCTTTGGGCACCTGGTTGGCTCAGTTGGCAGCGCTTATGACTCTTGATCTCAGGGTTATGAGTTTGAGCCCTATGCTGGGCATAGAGATTACTTTAAAAAAAAAGAGCTTGGTCTTTGGAGTCAGATCATCTGTAAATACAGTGTTAGTGTCCTTATTTGTGAAACTGGATAAAGATAATATCTGCCCACTCATGAAAAAAATCCTTAACAAACTAGAAATAGGAAGTTACTTCCTCAATATGATAAAAAGCATCTGTGAAAGCCTACAGCTAGCATATTTAATAGTGAAAAACCAAGAGTTTTCCCCCTAAGATTGGAAGGAAGACAAGAATGTACATGCTCACCAACCCCATTCAACAATGTACTGTATACTGGCCAGGATAATTAGGCAACAAAGGTATAAAAAGGCATCCAGATTGGAAAGGAAGAAATAAAACTATCTTATCCACAAAGGATATGATCTTGTATACAGAAAATTTGAAGAAAGCCACTTAAAAAAAAAAAGCTAGAATTAATAAAGGAGTTCAGGAAATTCACAAAACCAACATATAAAAATCAGCTGTACTTCTACGCACTAGCAATGAACAATACGAAAATGAAATTAAAAAATTATCAAATTCACAATAAGATAAAAAAGAATAAATACTTAGGAATAAGCTGAACAAAAGGGGTGTAAGACTTGTACAACGAAGACTACAAAACATTGCTAAAAGAAATTAAGGAAGACTAAAGCAAGTAAAAAGACATCCCACGTTCATGGATCAGAAGACGAAACATAATTAAGATGGATAGTCTCCCCTAATTGGTCTACAGATTCAACACAATCCCTATCAAAATCCCTTCTGCCTTTTTTGTGGAAATTGGAAAGCTAATTGTAAAATTTATAAGGAAATGCAAAGAATCCCAAAATAATTCTAAAAAAGAAAGGTTGGAAGACATATCCTTCCTGATTTCAAAACTTACTACAAAGATAATCAAGACAGTGTAGTACTATCATTAAGACAGACATACAGGTTGATGGAATATAATTGAAAGTCCAGTAATAAACCCTTACATTTATACTCAATTGATTTTCTATAAAGGTACCAAGAAAATTCAGTGGGAAGGAAATCGTCTTTTCAACAAATGGTATTGGGGCAATTTGGATAACCTGAAGGACAAAAAAATTAATTTTGGCCCCTACCTCAGACCATACACAAAAATTAGCTCAAATGAATCACAGACCTAAATGTTAGAACAAAAACTTAGGAGAAAATGTAAGCATAGGGACGCCTGGGTGGCTCAGTGGGTTAAAGCCTCTGCCTTCAGCTCAGGTCATGATCTCAGGGTCCTGGGATCAAGCCCCACATCGGGCTCTCTGCTCCGTTTCCCCCTCTCTCTCTGCCTGACTCTCTGCCTACTGTGATCTCTCTCTCTGTCAAATAAATAAATAAAATTAAAAAAAAAGAAAGACAATATAAGCATAAATTTTTGTGGTCTTATGTTGGGCAAAAAGCAAAAGTACAGGGAAAAACCAAATGGCAAATTTAAAACTTTGGCACTTCAAAAGACACAATCAAGATAATGAAAAGACACTCCATAGAAGAGAAGAACATATTTACAAGTCATATAAATATATGCGACTTACATCCTGAAGAACTCTTACAATTTAATAATAAACACAAATAACTCAATTTAAAAATGGGCAAAGGATCTGAACAAACATTTCTCCAAAGAAGATATATTAATGACCATTAAGCACATAAAAAAGTATTCAATATCATTAGAAAATGCAAATCAAAACCACAATGAGCTACTACTTCATGCCCCTTAGAATAATTATAGTCAATGAGACAAATAACAAACATTGGCGAGGATGTGGAGAAATCCTCGTACCTTGCTGGTGGAAATGTAAAATAGTGCAACCACTTTTTTGGAAAATAATATAACAATTTCTTAAAATGTTAAAAACAGAATTACCATAAACCTAGAAATTTTACTTTGAGTATCTACCAAGGGGAAATGAAAACCTAGGTCTTCACAAAGACTTGCACATAAATGTTCATAAAAGCACCACCCACAAGAGCCAAAAGGTGAAAATAATTCAAATGCCCATCAACTGATGAATGGATAAACAAATTTTGGTATTTCTATGCAATAGAAGTGTATTCAACAATAAAAAATCAGGAAGTACTGAGACATGCTATCTTAAGCTCCATGAAACAAGTATAACACCAGGAACGCGTAGTGCATGATTCTACTTTTAACAAATGTCCATGATAGGCAGTTACGTAGAGACAAAAAGTAGATTAGTGGTTGCCTAGGGCTATGGGTGAGAATGAGGACGGACTCTAGTAAGCATGAAGTTCTTTTGGGGTGATAGAAATGTTCTAAAATTAGATTTTGCTGATGGTTGCAAAATTCTGCAAATATGCTAAAAATCATTGAATTGTACACTTAAAATTGGTGAATTTTATGATATTTAAATAATACTTCGATAAAGCTGTTAATTTTTTAAAGTATTCCTTTAAGATTGATTTATTTGAGAGAGAGCGAGCATGAATGGGGGGGCAGAGGAAGAAGAACAAGCAGACTCCCCGCTGAGCAGGGAGACTGACCCGGGGTACCATTCCAGAACCCTGATATCATGACCTGAGCTGAAGTCAGATACTTAACTGACTGAGCCACCCAGGCACCTCAATTTTTATTTTAAAAAGAAATATGTCTATCACTAGCACCAAGATTATGATCTCCAAATAACATTTCCCACTAAAAGAAACCAGGATTTCTTGGAGGAATTGTTGATTCCAGGGCTGGGGCCAAAAATGTGTAGGATGAGCCTGGAACATATTGCCACCCCGAAGAGCAAAGCATCTATCTAAGATTATTAGGATGATGTCAACAAGTCTCAAGAGCCAATCTAAAGAACTCTTTCTGGCCAAAGATGAGACATTTTAAACATGAAAAAAGATAATAATTAAAATATATTGAAATCTATCAAATGCATTTACACACTTGAATTCATAATGATTCTTTTTTTTAATTTTTTAAAAAAGATTTTATCTATTTTTTAAATTTCATTTATTTATTTGACAAAGACAGAGAGATCACAAGCAGGAAAAGCAGCAGGCAGAGGGAGAGAGGGAAGCAGGCTCCCCGCTGAGCAGAGAGCCCGATTCGAGGCCCAATCCCAAAACCCTGGGATCATAACTTGAGCTGAAGGCAGACACCTAACTGACTGATCTACCCAGGCACCCGAGTTCATAATGATTCTTAAAGGGAAAAAAAAAAAATGGTACCTTTGAAAAAAACCTATTATTTTGAAAAATGGTAAATAAACAGAACCAAATCAAGCAATTATTCAGACTTTTCTATATAAATTGTATCACTGGGTAACGAAAACAGTTTATAAGTAGCATATCTCTTTACAGAAGTATGCCGTTAATAAAAGAAGAAGCAATGATATAATAATACCATCATTTTTTAATTCATAGTTGATCGATGGGTGGTAACATCACTTAAAAAAAAAAAATCTCTAGGGACGCCTGGGTGGCTCAGTTGGTTAAGCAACTGCCTTCGGCTCAGGTCATGATCCCAGCGTCCTGGGATCGAGTCCCGCATCGGGCTCCTTGCTCCGCAGGGAGCCTGCTCCTCTCTCTGCCTCTGCCTGCCTCTCTGCCTGCTTGTGTTCTCTCTCTGTTAAATGAATAAATAAAATCTTTAAAAAAAAAAAATCTCTAATCTGAATCTAATCAAGCCTCCAGAACGAACTACTAATTTACAGTAAATACAAAGAACAGAGGAACATGCTAAACAATTCATGAGGTTATAGTTAGCAAAATCCAGAATGTGGGAAAACAGCCTAGTTCCTTCAATAAATAAATCTCAAGGAAGTAAAAAAAAAAGAGATGATAGGGGAAATCAAAGTTCAAAAGGATAAGAGACAAATCAAACAATCATAGGGTAGGACTTTATGTTTGGATCTTGGTCCAAACACACTGTAAAAAAAACCATATGAAATGATTATAAATTTGGAGATAGCAGAATATTTGAAAATATTAAAGGATAATCATGTGGGGGGGCGCCTGCGTGGCTCAGCGGGTTAAAGCCTCTGCCTTCAACTCAGGTCACAATCTCAGGGTCCTGGGATCAAGCCCCGCATTGGGCTCTCTGCTCAGCGGGGAACCGGCTTCCCCCTCCCTCTCTGCCTGCCTCTCTGCCTGCCTGTGATCTCTCTCTCTCTCTCTCTAATAAATAAATATTTAAAAAAAAAAGAATAATCGTGTGGGTGCTTGATGTGATAATGGTATCTTTGCTTATGTGTTTTTTTAAAGAGATCGTATCTTCTACAGACATATACTGAATATTTATGGATGAAATTATATGCCTAGGATTTGCTTCAAAATAATAAGGGAGGGGGAGAAATGAGGGGATAGATGTGAAAGAAGATTGGCTTTGAGTTAATAAACAGTGCATTTGGTGATGGGAAAGGAAGGCTCATGACGCCATTTTCTTGACTTCTGCATAGGGTTAAAATTTTTTGCAACAGAAACTGAGCTCCCCCAGGCACCCTCTATTACATCCCGTTTCCCATTCTTCATAGCACTTCCTACTATCTGAAATTATCTCTCTTTTTTTTTTAAGATTTTATTTATTTATTTGACAGAGAGATCACAAGTAGGCAGAGAGGCAGGCAGGGAGAGGGGGGAAGCAGGCTCCCTGCTGAGCAGAGAGCCCAATGCGGGGCTCGATCTCAGGACCCTGAGATCATGAGCTGAACCGAAGGCAGAGGCTTTAACCCACTGAGCCACCCAGGCACCCCAATCTGAAATTATCTTATCTGTTTATTGTCTGTTTCCTCCCACAAAAAGTTAAGTAAGTTCTGTGAGATTGGGAAACTTGCTCGTCTTGCTCATTTCTGGCTTTCTGGCCTAGATTAGGTCCCCAGTACCTACGTCTTAAATAAAATGAACCAATGAGTGACTTGCCCTGTTTGCTCTGTGCCTCCTCCCCCGCACTACCCTTCTGCCTCTGCCCCTTCCAACGCCTCCCCGAGGCCTTTGGAAAAGCCTCTGCACTGCAAAAAGTTCCTTCCATCCTCAACTCTGCACCGACTGTCCTTTTCAGGATAGTTTCCTTGTTTCCCGGGTAGAAACGCGACAACACCATGTCCTCTGTGTACCCTCCCGTGGAGCCTGCTTGTTTTCTCCTGTGCTGCACGACTCCGGGCCAGGCACCGCACAGCCTCGTTTGAACACTTTCTCCCCATCCCCAGCCCCACTGCCAGCCACTCCCGCAGCGGGCAAGCCTCTGCTCACCCAGCTGAGCCTCAGTGTCTTTGCTCCAGGAAATCTCCTTTGGTCCTCTGGCCCATACTGCCGCTGTCCAGGGTATACGTCCCACCCCATCGCATTTTCTCACCTATGAGAGCGTTTTTCACACTATGTCGCAACTACCAGCTTAAGTGACATGTCTCATCCTTCATCCCCATCCCCCCTCGGCCATAAGCTCTGCGGGGGAAGGAAACTATCACAGTGCCTGCACATAAGGGGCTGTCCATAAACATGTATTAAATGAAAGAAGTCAGGAGCCCCCCCCCCCCAACAGTGAGAGAGACTAAACATGGTGAGACCCAACAGGAGGTCTCTGCCGCGGAACCAGCGGGAAGTGGTAAGAGTCCAGACGGGGGGAATATGGCAGGACCAAGACGGGCAGCTGGATACGATGCCCCATTTACTTGCCAACCAACATGTAATCTTTCTCGCCAGACCTCTCCTCCTCCCTTCTGTTCACCTCATCGGCTGCCACCAGCACTCACCCCACCGCCGAAGCCAGAAACCTGGGAGACCTCCGTCCTCATTCCACTCCCTCTAAACAGAGACCGAACCTCATGTCCAACCCTCCTTCCTGCCCCATCTTCGTTCAGACCACCATCATCTCACACTCTGCTTGTTTCATGTAAATCTTACAGGGTTTACTTGTATAAATCTAACAGGGTTTACTTACGGGTAAGTAAATCTTACCCGTCTTTAGGTCTGCCCTTCCTACATCCCTACGGTATCTCTCCTCCACACAGCCAGAAGAGTGAACTTCTTTAAAGCGCAAATCTGAGTGTGTTATTCTCTTACTTAAACCCCTATGATGGCTTCTCACTGCCTTCATGGCTCTCACCCAGGGTCTTCATCATGGCGGCCAAGGACGGCTCCCCGTGATCCCTCAGCTTCCCGGGGCTCTTGCCCTGCCCCACCCCCTAGGAACTTTTCCCCGCGGTGAGTGTCTTGCTCACCCTGGTTTCCCTTCCTGGGATGTGTTTCCTATCTGTGTACACTGCAAAAAAATCCATCATCGGGCGCCTGGGTGGCTCAGTTGGTTGAGCGACTGCCTTCGGCTCAGGTCATGATCCCGGAGTCCCGGGATCGAGTCCCATATCGGACTCCTGACTCTGCGGGAAGTCTGCTTCTCCCTCTGACCTTCTCCCCTCTCATTCTCAGTCTCTCGCTCTCTAATAAATAAATAAAAATCTTAAAAAAAAAAATCCATCATCTTTCTTTTTTGGTTTTACCTTATTTTGTTTTGACAGGAAGTAGGATTTATGGGTGAGCATGAATAGGGAGGGTGCGGTGCCGAGGTTCTCACGGGTGTAGAGCCCGCCATTTGTCCAAGGGACCATGATTAGGGCTGTATCTGACCCACAGCCATCTGGGATGGGCCACTTTTCAGCTCCCATTAAACTAGGTAAAGCCCCACTTCTTGGAAATGTGGATCATCTGGAGGCCAGGGAACTTGACCTTGGCCCTGCATAGGGCCTCAATCCCATGCTCCTTGTTCTGCAGCTTGGTACAGATGGACACGATGACTTGGCCAATGTGGGCCCTGACCACTGTGCCCTGGGGCTTTCCAAAGGCACCCCGCATACCCGTCTGGAGCCTGGATTAGAGATAACATGAGGTCAGACATCAATGTCCATTGGGAAGGGCCGTCTCCAAGGTCCCTTAGGGCAACAGGGTGCGTGCACGACTAAGGAGGTTTCTGTTTGCAGCCCTTGTGCACTGGGTCCCCGTGGGGAAAGAGCACGGTCAGCTTAATTGGCCGCAGACCCATCATCTTTCAAGACCCAGTTCAAGCCTCTCCTTTTATGAGCTATTTTTTTAATGCCCCATTGTCCCCACCTCTCCTCGAGACACAGCAGTCCCCCAAGGAGCCTTCTGCCTTAGCACCTCACCCCGTTCGGCACTGTATGCGTTCTCATGGCTGTCTCACTCAGTTAAACCATGGGCTCCTCCGGCACGGAGGCCGTATCTTAGTCAGCGGTGCATCCCCAGTGCCCAGCACAGAGCCTGGCACAGAGTGGGCACTCAGTAACCATGGAAACCCCACTGGAATCCTAGGAAGCTCTGAGGTTACACCTGGGTGGTGGAGGAAGGATCTGCTGCCCTCTCCTGGCAATGTGAGGCATTGTCCTAGCCACAGACCACCCGAGCTTGCCCAGAAAAAAAAGAAAAGAGAAAAGAACGAAAAGAAAAGAAAAGATATGAAAAGAAAAGAAAAGAAAAGAAAAAAAACCGGAGGAAGGGGAAGCTGCAAAGGGGGAGGATGGAGAATGGACTGGACTGAGGTCTTGGGGGGACACCTTTATCAGCTCCCACACAGTTGCCCCACGAGGGCAAATCCTTAGAGCGGCTTTGTCCCCTCACACGAACGATAAACTCTCCAAATTATACCGTATTTGTCTCCCAGTCTGTCCCGCTATCCTTGTTGTCGCTCCTGCGCCTGCTGCTTTCATTCACTTCAGCAGGCGAGCAGTAATTTTCTCCTCCACTGTTGTAACATCGTGTGTGTGTGTGTGTGTGTGTGTGTGTTTTCCCGTGCATGGAAAGACTGAATTTGACCACTAGTTCCTCTTGATTTTAACTCAGCTTCCCACTGGTGGGATGTGGTCTCTAGTGTCCTGGGGGTCTCAGCTTTCTGCCAAAATCCAACTTCTAGCTGGGATCCCGCGCCCCTTACTCCTTCCACAGTTTCAACAAGCCATGTGACGTCACGGCAGGGGAGGGTGGCTCTTGGCGACGGGAGTCATTACCTCGCAACCCTTGGGGCTGCAGTCTTAGTGTCTGTATTTAGACATGTGGAAAACTGCCTAACATCCAACATGAGAAATGGACTTGGGGAAGGAGCTTGGGGCTGGCGACAGAGGTCTGTGAGTGACACGCCCCCAGATAGGTAAAAACTCAGAGCAGCGAAGATAGCCCAGGTGCAGAGAAAGTTCACCTATTACTTATTTGGAGTCCTTATGTTCTTCTTACAGGATACTTAGTAAACATCTTGTGGAAATATCGAAAGAAGAATACACACACATACACACATGTGCGCGCACGCGTGCACAAAAGATAAAAGGGACTAGGGACCAGAAACCCAATTCTTGACAGTGAGAAATACTAGGGCTGGCTGATAGGTTTGCCCTAAATTTAGGAATTCATACCGCTAGAAAGGAAATGTCTTTTTCGATAAACAAATATTCTCTTCTGGGCTCCCAAAGGAGTCCTCCTTACCTCTTATTTAGTTCTGGTCCACTTATCCTATATCCCTCAAGCGTTTACTGAACAACTCCCAGAATGGCATCCTAAACACCGCAAATAAGTCCGCAAAAGATGCTTAACAGCATTATTCATCAGAACAATGCAAATTAAAACCACAGTGATATTCTATGGCATATCTGCTAGAACGGTTAAAAGATCAGGGACGCCTGGGTGGCTCAGTTGGTTGAGCGGCTGCCTTTGGCACGGGTCACGATCCCAGAGTCCTGGGATCGAGCCCCGCATCGGGCTCCCTGCTCGGCAGGGAGTCTGCTTCTCCCTCTCCCCCTCCTCCTGCTTGTGTTCCCTCTCTCGCTGTCTCTCTGTGTCAAATAAATAAATAAAATCTTTAAAAATAAATAAATAAGTTGGCATAGCCAATTTGGAAAACAGGTTAGCAGTTCTTTATACTCAGACATATATGTACCATCTAGCCCGGCAATCCTGCTCCTGGGCCTATATACAAGAGAAATGAAAAAAATATTTCTAGACAAAGAGTTGTACAAGAATGTCCCGGCAACTTCATTCCTAGTAGCCACAAACTGGAAACAACCTAAATGTCCCTCTACCGGTGGACAGATCAACAGTGGTATGTCCATACAATGGACCATTTAGTAATTTTTTTTTAAAAAAGAACAAATCACTGATACATACAACAACATAGGTAAATCTCAAAAGCATCATGCTAAGGGATGGAAGCCAGACATAAAAGATACCTACTGTATAATTCCTTTTTGTGAAATTCTTAAAAAGCCAAAACTATAGTCAGAGAAAGCAGATTAGTGGATGCCGAGGGCCTAGGAGGAGGGCTGCTTGGGGTTACCTGTAGAGGGGCATAAGTGAACTTTTGGGGATGACGGAAATATTCTGTATTTTAATCGTGAGCCCAGCTGACACCTTCATTATCTTATGGAGATGTATATTCATCAAACTTATTAAACTATGCACTTAAAATCAGTGAATTCAAGCACAAGTAAGTTAGACTTCAATAGAAGCCAGGGGTGCCTGGGGGGCTCAGTCGGTTAAGCGGCTGCCTTCAGCCCAGGATCCTGGGATGGAGCCCCACATCAGACTCCCTGCTCCAGGGGGAGTTTGCTTCTCCTCTCCTTCTGCCCCTCCCCTCTACTCGTGCTTTCTCTCATTCTCTCTCTCTCTCCCCAATAAATAAATAAAATCTTTTTAAAAATAGAACCAATTTTAAAAATCAATTGCATGGGGAAAAAATCAGTTGCATGAGAGAAAGAAAAACTCAAGAATGGAAATGGGAAAAACTTAAGTGTTTTCAAGCAGCTGCTGAACGAACCACGGAAAGGCACGCCATCGAGGAGGACAGTGCTGGGGTTAGAAGAACCCACCAACAAGGAAGAGTGGGTTTGTTTGCCTCGATGTTCAGAAAGGGAGGGTGACAAACGTTAGAAACGCACTTCTTTGTTTCATGAGTAAGAAACAAAAAAGAAATTAAAAGCTAAGAACTGAGCAGAGAAGCAAAGAAAAGAATACAAGTGTCTAAAAGACTGACAGAGGGGTGCCTGGGTGGCTCAGTCGTTAAGCGTCTGCCTTCGGCTCACGTCAGGATCCCAGGGTCCTGGGATCGAGCCCCGCATCGGGCTCCCTGCTCAGCGGGAAGGCTGCTTCTCCCTCTCCCACTCCCCCTGCTTGTGTTCCCTCTCTCGCTGTATCTCTCTGTCAAATAAGAAAATAAAATCTTTAAAAAATTTTTTTTTAAAAATAAAAATAAAATAAAAGACTGACAGAGTCCAGGAGCAGATAAGACATCTATCTGCAGGAACTCTTGAAGCATTACCCACAAGAAGAGATGAAGCTCCAGTCATTCCTTCAAATCTCTCAAATACCTGCAATCTGAGAAGCGAATAGATGGACAGAAAGTGGATTAGCGGTTGCCAGGGGCTGGGGGTTGGGGAGCGGTGGGAAGTGATAGCTAAAGGGTACGGGGTGTCTTTGTCCGAGGGGATGAAAATGTTCTATAATTGGTTGTATTGACGGTCGTACAATTCTGTGGATATACTAAATGCTACTGAATTTGCACACTTTAAATGGTGAATTATATGGTGTTTGAATTCTATGTCAAGAGTTGTTACCAAAAGAAATCAATTGTATATTTGCAATGTGAACATATTTAACTCCCCTTACACCCTACACCTAAAAATGGTTAAAATGGTAAATTCTGTTATGTTTATTTTACAATAATTAAAATAAATACAAAAAAAAAAAGATTGCATTCCAATTTCTGACAACAAACGATTAGAAAGTAAACCTTTAAAAATGGTGTTTGCAGTAGAACCAAAGCCAAAAAAAAAAAAATGCCTAGGAATGAATCTAATAAAAGAAGTACAAGACCTCTACAATGAAAATGTAGAACACAACACACTGCTGAGAAGATTAGAGAATACCAAAAAATAAAAAGGAAGAATATATGATGTTCGTGGATGGACAACTCAATATTTGAAGATGTCAAATCTCCCTAATTTGATTTATAAATTCAGTGGAATCTCAGTGAAAATCTCAGCATTTTTTTAAAGATATTGACAAGGTGATTATTAAATATATATGAAAAAAATCAAAGAATAGAAAAACCAAGGTAATCTTGAAACAGAAGAATAAAACTGGAGGATTGATGCTACCAGATATCAAAACTTACTTTAGAGGGGCGCCTGGGTGGCTCAGTGGGTTAAGGCCTCTGCCTTCGGCTCAGGTCATGATCTCAGGGTCCTGGGATCGAGCCCCGCATCGGACTCTCTGCTCAGCGGGGAGCCTGCTTCGCCTTCTCTCTGTACCTGCCTCTCTGCCTACTTGTGATCTCTCCCTCTCTGTCAAATAAATAAATAAAAATCTTTAAAAAAAAAACAAAAAAACTTACTTTAGAGCCAAAGCGACTAACATAGGAAGGGACTGGCACAAGGACAGATTAACAGACCAATGGAACAAAATAGAGCCCACAGACATCAACACATGGTCACATGGGACAGGTGACAAAAGAGCTCTAAAGCTACCGTAGTCATCAGGACAGTGTGATATCGACAAAGGAATCGACCAATAGATCAATGGAACACAGCAGGGAGCCCAGAAACAGATCCACATAAATACAGTCAACTGATCTTTCACGAAGGAGTAAAGGTGATACAATAGAGCAAAGACAGGCTTTTCAACAAATGGTGATGGAACAACTGGTCCCACATGCAAAAACATGAAATCCAGACGCAGACCTTAAACCCTTCACCAAACTAACTCGAACTGGATCACGGATCTAAATGTAAAAGGCAGAACTACAAAACTCCTAGACGGTAACGCCGGAGAAAACCTAGAAGACCTTGGGTATGGCGATGAGTTTTTATACAACACCAAAGGCACAGTCCATGAAAGAAACGATGGATGAACTGGACTTCAATACAATTAGAAACTTCTGCTCTGCAAAAATCAATGTCAAGAGAATGGAAAGACACACCACAGGCTGGGAGAAAAATATTTGCAAAACATACATCTGATATTGGACTGTTGTCCAAAATATACAAAGAATTCTTAAGACTCAACAATAAGAGGTATCTAGGTGGCTCAGTTGGTTAAGCATCTGCCTTCAGCTCAGGTCCTGATCCCAGGGTCCTGGGACTGAGTCCTGCATCAGGCTCCCTGCTCCAGGGGCAGTTTGCTTCTTCCTCTCCTTCTGCCCCTCCCCCGACTTATGCTTTCTCATTCTCTCTCAAATAAATAAATAAAATCTTAAAAACAAACAAACAAAAAGCCTCTGGGGGCCTGGGTAGCTCAGTGGGTTAAAGCCTCTGCCTTCGGCTCAGGTCATGATCTCAGGGTCCTGAGATCGAGCCCCGCATCGGGCTCTCTGCTCAGCAGGGAGCCTGCTTCCCCCTCTCTCTCTGCCTGCCTCTCTGCCTAATTGGGATCTCTCTCTCTCTCTCTGTTAAATAAATTAAATCTTAAAAAAAAAAAAAGACTCAACAATGAGGACACAAACAAATCTAATTTTAAAATGAGCCAAAAACCTGATAGACACCTCAGATGTAGGGATGGCAAATTAGCGTATGAAAAGATGCTCCACAGCCTAAGTCACAGGGAAAAGCAAATCAAAGCAACAAGATGGCACTACATACCTACTAGAGTGGCGAAAACCCAGAACACTGACAAAACCAAATGCTGGTTCAGATGTGGAGCAATAGGAAAGAGAGTTCCTATTTGTAGGTGGGCGGAATGCAAGACACCCACTTTGCAATCTAGTTTGGCAGTTTCTTCCAAAACTAAACCTACTGTTATCATACAGTGATTTACCCAAAGGAGTTTAAACTGATGTCCCTACAACAACCTGCACGTGGATGTTTATAACAGCTTTATTCCGCATTCAATAAACTGAATACTGTTATGCAGCAACAATATCGTTGCCAAAACTTGGAGGCAGTCACGATGTCCTTCAGAAGTAACAGACCTACAAGCTGTAGTATATCCATACAAGGCAAAACTATTCAATAATAAAAAGAAATGAGCTGTCGGTCATGAAAAGACATGGAAAAAACTTAAATGCATATTACTGAGTGAAAGAAGCCAGCTGAAAAGGCTACTATATGATTCCAACTATACGACATTCTGGAAGAGGCAAAACTACGGAGACGGAAAAAAGATCAGTGGTTGCCAGGGGTTATCAGGGGAGAGAGGGATGGACAGGCAGAACACAAGATTTTTAGGGCAGTAACACTATTCTGTAGGTTACCGTCCTGGTAAATACACGTCATTGCAAATACACAGTCCTAATCTGTGGAATGTACGAGCCCCCAAGAGTGAACCCTAGTGTAAACTACAAACTTGGATTGATAGTGACGTGTTGGTATAGGTTCATTGATTGTAACAAATGTAGTCCTCTGGCGAGGGGTGTTGCTAATGGGGAGAGGCTACAATAATGGGTGTGAGGGTCCGGGGTCTATGCAAAACCTCTGTGCCTTCTGCTCAGTTTTGCTTTGAACCTGAAACTGCTCTAAAAAGTAAAGTCTATTAAAGAAAATCACCAACCGTAAAAAATACACTAGTAAACTGAACTTCACTAAAATTAATATATTCACCAAAACACACCATTATGTGAGTGAAAAGGCATGCTACAGACCAAAAGATTATTGTGCTATCTGGCAAGGCAAATCTTACCCAGAATACAGAAAGAAACTCCAAAATTAATAAGAAGATAGATAATGTAATCTTTTTAAATGGGCCAAAGATAAGAATAGATAAGATTTGAACGATGGCCAATAGGTATATGAAAAGTATCTGACTTCATTAATTACCAAGGAAATACAAATTACATAGCACTACACCTCCCCCCCCCCCCCAGATAAGCTAAATTTAAAAGGACTGACGATACCATGTTTTGGCAGGAATGTGCTGGAACTGGAATTCTCAGACACTCCTGGTGGGAGTGTAACTTGATACCACGATTTCAGAAAATTGGCAGCATTACCAAAGCTAAGTATAAGAAAAACGCATGACCCAGCAATTCCATCTCTTAGGTATATACCCAATTGAAATGAGCACTTGTGTCCCTAAAAGTCATGTATAAGAACGTTCATAGAACAGGGCGCCTGGGTGGCTCAGTCAGTTAAGCATCTGCCTTTGGCTTAGGTCACAATCCCAGGGTCCTGGGATCGAGTCCCATGTCGGGCTCCCGGCTAACACCTTGTCCCTCTGCCTGCCATTCCCGCTGCTTGTGTTCTCTCTCTCAAATACATAAATTTTTTTTAAAAATCTTTAAAAAAAAAAAAGAATGTTCACAGAAGCTTTGTAATAATAGCTCAAACCTGGAAACAACCCCTATATCATCAACAATGCCATGGATAAGAAAATTGTGATATAGTTACACAATCAAATATTATATAACAATGAAAGTTAATGAACTCCTCCTACAGACAATAAAATGGATGAATTTCACAGACACAACGTGGAATGGAGGAAGCCAGTCCAAAGTACAAGCTGTATGATTCGTTTTAAATGACTTTCACAGAGGGAAATAATCTATTGGGATAGAAGTCAGCAGAGTGGTGACTCTGGGAGATAACTACTGCCCTAGCAGGGGACACGCTGGTGGGGTCCTGAAATGTTCTGCCCTGATGTGGGCGATAGCTAAGTACGTACATAGATATGTAAGAATTTATTAAGCTATACATTTACTTTTGTATATGTACCAAAGTAAATACTTTTGTATATGTATTGTACATTACTAACGTAATGTACATATACATTAACATTTTAAAAAGTATATACATATTATTATCCATCTTTTGGAAAGCCTGGGTGGCTCAGTGGGTTAAAGCCTCTGCCTTCAGCTCAGGGGTTGTGATCTCAGGGTCCTGGGATCGAGTCCCGCATCGGGCTCTCTGCTTCCCCCTCTCTCTGCCTACCTCTCTGCCTACTTGTTATCTCTCTCTCTGTCAAATAAGTAAATAAAATCTTAAAATATATACACACACACACACACACACACACACACACACGTTTACTTTCAACCAAGGACCATGGAGGGCAAGATTTTCTTTTTCTCCAACAACAATCCTCATTCTAGTCATGTTAATTAGACAGGATGACAACTTACACAAACACCTCCTCAGCTTTAATCACATTCAAGTTTGGGAAACTAGAAATAAGGCCAATGTAAGCATTTGGCTATAGAATCCCCTGAAAAACAACGCCAAAGCCAAATTTTGGTGCACCCCTAGATAGAGAAGGATGAAGATTGGCTGCTTTTTGTCACCCTAGGAGCAAAACAAAACAAAACAAACAAACAAACAAAAAATATATATATATATATTTTATATATATAAAAATTAGGGGGAAATTAGATTTTATGTTATATATATGTTTATATATATAAAATTAGGGGGAAAACTAGACTTTATGTTATATATATGTTTATATATATATAAAATTAGGGGGGGAATTAGACTTTATGTTTAAAAAGAAGCAGCACTCTTTCAATTAGCAGGGCAACCACTAAATATTCTGTCCTCCTGTTCCCAGAGAGATCAGATATTGGTGGAGCCCAAGGAAATACGAAGACCAAGTCCTTACCTTCCCAGGGCTCCCAGGCTTTTTGGAATGACAAAATGTCAGCACGCAAAGATACTGTGAGTTATATTAGATAGTCAGACTCATCATTGAGCGTTAAAGAGCAAAAAAAGGTACAGATAGGATTTAACAGCAGGAGAGAAGCGCTCCCCTGGAAATGACATCCCAAACTCTTGTCTAGACCAGCAGCTCTCCACCAGAGGGCCAAAGACAGGGTCCTACAGGGCTTTTATTCCATATTCCAGCAATCAACTGGCTGAATAAATAAAACATGGTACCCAGAGTAATTACCACTTATCTACTTGCGATATGCCGTGCACTGCTTTAAGTATTTCACACTGAATCATTCATTTAATCCTCAAAGAAAAGCCCTCTGAGGTAGGTTCTAGCATGAGTCCCATTTCTAGAACTCAAGAAAACTTGCCCAAGGACCCACAGAGCGTTCAATGATGAAACCGAGAAATTTGAACCCAAGCCAGAGCTTCAGAGTTTAACCTTGATACTATGCAGATCTCTCGTACGTGCAAATCCCACAAAGGTCTACTATTTTTCAAGTGTATGAAAATGAACTGGGGGCACCTGGATAGCTCAGCAAGTTAGGCGTCCAACTCTTGATCTCAGCTCAGGTCTTGATCTCAGGGTTGTGAGTTCAAGTCCTGCGTGGGGCTCCGTGCTAGGTGTGGAGCCTGCCTAGAATACAAACAATAATAAAAAGGACCAGTAATCACTAAAATAACTAAGTAAATAAATATACGTTTCATGAACTATGGAGTAGCTGTTTTAGTCCGTAGTATAGTTTGCATTTTCTCCATCAAAAGACACCAAAAGTAGAAAGAAATTATGTAAGCGTCCTTAACACTTTTGGTATTGCATTTTTTAAAAATTCCAGTTTAGTTATCATAGTAGTATTATAACAGCTTCAAGTGTACAATATAATGATTCCACAATTCTATACATTACTTGGTGCTCATGAATTGTACTCTTAATCCCCTCCACCTGGTCCACTCATCCCCCACCCACCTCCCTTCTGGTAAGCACCAGTTTGCTCTCTAGAGTTAAGAGTCTCTTATTTTCTTGGTTTCGTTTCCGAAATTCCACATACGTGAAATTATACGGTATTTGTCTTTCTCTGACTGACTTGTCTCGCTTAGCATTACACTCTCTAGATCCATCCACGTTGTTGTAAATGGCCAGATTTCATTTTTTATGGCTGGGGAATATTCCATTGTATGAATATACCACATCTTTTTTTTTTTTAAAGATTTTGTTTATTCATTTAACAGAGAGAGAACACAAGCAGGCAGAGAGGCAGGCAGAGGCAGAGAGAGGATCAGGCTCCCCGCCGAGCAAGGAGCCCGATGCGGGACTCGATCCCAAGACGCCGGGATCATGACCTGAGCCGAAGGCAGCTGCTCAACCAACTGAGCCACCCAGGCGTCCCAATATACCACATCTTTATCCATTCATCTATCAATGGACACTTGGGGTACTTCCATAATTTAACTATTGAAAATAATGCTGTGGGGCACCTGAGTGGCTCAGTTGGTTGGCCGTCTGCCTTCAGCTCAGGTCATGATCCCAGGGTCCTAGGATCAAGTCCCACATCAGGCTCCCTCTGCCTCTGCCATTCCCTCTGCTTGTGCTCTCCTGCTCTCTCTCTGTCAAATAAATAAATAAAATCTTGAAAAGAGAAGGAAAGAAGAAAAGAAAAATGCTGCAATAAACATAGGGGGGCATCTATCTTTACGAATTAGTGTTTTCATACCCTTTGAGCAAATACCCAGTAGGGTTTGCTATTACATTTTTGACACAAATCATACTGGCAATGTGTGATCCTTACCTAGGTGATATATTCCCAAGGTTCATCGTGTTGGTATGTTACATACTGTGTGTATGTCCACATGTACAAACACACACACATACTCATTTCAAATATATCTATTTTTTAAATGTTTAAGAGCATGGGCAGTCAAAGAAGGTCAAAATGGCAACTTTAAAAGACAGGAGGGTCTTCATGTCTGAAGGATGGGCCTAGCACTAGGAAGGTGAAGTAGATGAGCTCAGGAAGGCTGATTGTGGCAATCACAAAGCCTCTGACCACAGCATGAGTCATCTACAGAATAAGGTGGGTGATTTAAAAAAAAAAAAAGTATGTTCTCTTCCAGCAAAAAGGAAAAAAATCTAGAAGGATTTTGAATGAGTGGAAATTAATACCAGTGGAAATGCCAATGGAAATAACTACACTGTTAAACATCGTTAATGGGAATACGAATTTAATAGCTAGGAATGGGACCGGTCAAGGGAGGGAAAGAACAAAATATCTGCGCACTTTCTACATTGTGTATGTGTAAGTTTTACAATCGGAAGAATATAATGTGAAGAACCGGGGTGTGGGGCATCTAGAAACAATAAGGTTCTGGTCTGGGAATTCAAGAACCCAATGCCTACTGCCCCTCCCCTCTCCCTTCCACCTCCCAGCCCCTCCTGTACTCAATCACTGAACGGGGTCAGAACTCTTTTCTGCTGGAAACCTTTCCCTCCTATCCTTCCTCTCTCCTCTCCACCCTATCTTACCCTGTCTAATAAACCTCCGTGTGCTTAGCACTCTGCCCCTACCTTCCCCATTACACATACATTAGAATAACGACCATCATTCAATAAACACCTACTTGAAGGCGGGCACCGTGCTAGATACCTGCCATCCATTCCCTCTTTCCCAATCATCAAGACTCCTCTCACTGACAAATGTTACCATCTCCAGAAGCTGCTCCGGATCAAAGAGTATCAGGGTGACCCAACTCACAGTGGCAAGTGCATCTTAAGCACTCAATCATGCTAAGGGAAACTAAAAGATGTAGCTTAAGCTATTTGCTTTCGATAAAGAAAAAGATGTTGGAAAGCAGTCCTCTAAAGGTGAACTTTTCTTTCCCATCCCAACTCATTC
>CM052807.1:31748940-31836801 GCA_028533885.1 Nasua narica
CCCCCCCCCCCCCCCCCCCCCCCCCCCCCCCCCGGGTTCTCCCTCCCTTCTAAAATAAGTCAATAAATAAAATCCAAGAAACAAACAAACAAACAAATCAGCACAGGCTGGGATAGCCCGGTGCATAAAAACTGACAGCAAGATAACTGCCAACCCTTCCAGCCAGCACCTGACCCACCACCCGGGGTCTCCTGGAGTTTTGGAAAACCTCCACACTGTTACTTCTCAGTCTACCAAGGGATGCATAGAAAAGAAATAGATTTATCCCCCCATTACCCTCTGGGGTATCCCCCGTCATCTAATGAGACATGTGTTAGTTGCCACTGAAATCATTTGCTGTAAATTGCTGGAGGAAACGGTTTTGTTTCTTCCGCATCCCTTTCCCATTAGGCTCCATCAGAAAGAACTATAATGAATGATCCAATTATGTTAGGGTATTGCAATTGCATCTATAATGGGGTAAATTATGTACCTAAATGGGACAGCTTGCATACAAGAGCACAGAGCCAGGCACACACCGAGGACTCAAAAAAAAAAAAAAAAAAAAAAAGATTATTGAAATACAAATTTATGCAGCCAGTAAGTATTTGATACCACTCACCAGATACTGTGTTAAACTGGGGTTGAGCGCTGAGCAAAATCAACTCTCTAGATGGTTCTTTTTTGTCAAAGGCGATTTGTTTAGGTAACCCGGTGCCGCAGAGCTGACTTGCTGTCCAGATACTCAGCACTCCACAGGCAGTCGAGAAACACTTGAGAACCAAATTTTCCCTTCCCGTGGGTCTTTGGTAAAATGCAATGACTTTTCTTGACTTGAAATCACTTTTATTCTTTAATATTAATCTAAACGGTCGTTTTATTATTGCCGGGAAGGTTCCTTTAATATGCACCCCATTTAAAGAGTCCTTAGCTCAGCGGGTCATTTCTTGCACACCCGCTGCTCCGAGCATTTTAAAGAGCTAAAGGTGGCACGTGTTACCGGCTCTGGGAAAATCAAGGTTGCTTTCCCCGATTCTGTGTACCGAGGTTACCGCTTTTCACTCATTTTCTCCCCACCTGACTTCCCTTTCCTTCTCGCTCCCCAATTCTTTAAGTATATATAAGCCACGTAAAGATGGGGAGGCCATGAGGTCTGCGCCTACGACTGGCTTTTATAAAAATGCGCGTCTCGGGTGCCGGGAGACGGACGCGCTGCCACTCACATCCGGCTACGCGGCTCTAAGCAAACCACGCTGCAGGCTGCAATGTATAGGGCGGATCTGGGGCGGCTGGCCGACTCGGTATTGGAGTGATGTAGGGGGATGGAGAATGATCTGGAAGAATCCGGTTAGACCGGGAAACGGGCGGGGGAGGGCCCGGGAAGGGCGCTGTGGTGGTGGGGGGGGGGCATGAACCGGGGAAATCCCCAGAGTCCGAGGGTCCCAGGAGTGGGGTTAAAGGAGGCCAGGCAACCAGAAGGAGAAAGGAACCCAAAAGAGACCAAACCAAACCAAACCAAAACACACACACACATACGTTCACAGAAGCACCCTTAGCCCTAAAGCCCGAACTGGCTTAGCGGCCGCCGTCTCTAGAAAGTTCTCCGCCCCCTCCCCCTCCGTCCCTCGCTACCGCTCCAGCTCCTCCCAGCCCCTCCCTCCGCGGCGGGGTGGGACCAATCGCTCCCCGCGGCCGCTCATTACCCACCTACTCCCGCTCCCGCGCCCCATCGGCCGCGGGCTGCGAGCGCGCCGGGCAGCAGAGGTGCTCGAGCCTTCGACCGGTTCGCAGCTGGGCGGCCGCCGCCAGTGCGCTCCCGCCCGCACACCCGTGCAGAGAGGCCCGGTCGAGAGGGCTTGGCTCGCGCCCAGTGCCTGGCTCCCAGAGTAAACGGCGCACTGAGCGGCGATGACCGCCGAGGAGATGAAGGCTGCCGAGAGCGGGGCGCAGTCGGCGCCGCTGCCCCTCGAGGGGGTGGACATCAGCCCCAAGCAAGACGAAGGCGTGCTGAAGGTAAGGGGCGGCAGCCGACCTCCCGCTGATCTGGGGAGCCCCGGGCCGCCTCTGCAGCGTCCGGGCGGGTGGTTGAGGCGGGCGTGCGGCCGGCAGCCGGTTGCATCGCCTTCCCGGACCCGGCTGCGTCGTTTTCGCGGGCGGGAGGGCCGCCGCACTCTCTCAGGGGGCGGCCTGGGTGCTCCGGCCTCCCCGCGGCCACTCTCTGGCCCGCTGGGGCGCCCGCGGTCCGGGTGAGGCCCCGGCCCCCCAGCCCCTGCGGCGCTCGGGCCCGGGACTGGGACTGCAGCGCCAACTCCGGCGTGCGCGGTGCAGCGCGGAGGGAGGGGCGGGGCCGCACCGCTGCACGCGAGCTGCAGCTAGGGGGCCCCGGGCGGCGTGCACCCGGGCCGCAGCGGGCTGGGGCCCGCTCCCGCCCCGACGCCGCCCCTCCCTCACTTCACCTTTCCCCGACCCCGCGACCCCAGCCGGGCCGCCAGCGCCTTCCCCGCCGGCCGCAGCCGGGAAGTCCCTGGCCGCCGTCGCCGCCGCTGCTGCTGCAAGATCTCGGCTCCCCCGGGCGGTTAAACATTAGCTAGGACCTGAAGCGGGTCACCAGAGTGATTTCCTGGCCCAGAAGCCTTCGTACGACTTGGCGCCCGGAGATGGGCCGCGAGAGAGGTTCTGGCGCCCTCCGTCCCCTTGGTGACCCCCTTCCTAAAGGCTGGGTGGACCCAGCTAGGTCACCCGCTCAGCCATGCTGCCCCCCCACCGCCCCGGGAAAACCTGGGAGCGGTGCATGCCGGGACCTGTAGTTCTCCTCCCACCTCTCCCTCCCCCTCGTGAATTGGGGCAAGGGGTGTGGGGCCGGGAGGAGGTGCTTTGCAGGGAGCCTCGGAGGAGCGAAGGGGAGGGGTCCAACACTCAGGGGGCAGGGCGTCTTGACCTGGGTTGGGAAGACTGATGGTGCTTCAGAGCAGGTTCTGCAGAGTACAGGATGGCGAAATCCTAGGCTGGAGTTCATGCTTCTTCCTCATTCAGTGTTTCTTTTCACCCTGGCTTCCCACTGCGTTCTACGTGTGTGTGAGGCCTGGGCAAAGCTAGGGATCTCGGGGAACACAGATCCGGTCCAGAAACGCTCCTGGTTTTGCCCCAGATCTTACTTAGCATTTTAAGCTGTTCTTGTGGGCATGTGGCTTCCCCTAATCTCTCTATCGCCCTGGTGATTTCTACAAGGTTATTATTCCCAGAGGGCCCTTTCCCCTTTTATCTTCTACTCCTTCCCCTTTGCCTTTCTACTCCTCCAGTCTTCTGTCCATTCTGTCATGCAGGCTTCCCCTTAAAAGTTAACCACATACCCACCAGGTGACCCATGGAGTCTCCTTTTCACCTTTTATAAAGTTCAGAAGAGAAGCAGAGCTTGTCGAAGTTCCTGAGAAATGTTCCAGCCTTCAAATAAAAGATTTCACTAGCCTACCAGTCAGGAATGTTCATGTCCCAAGTCAGAGTTTTAGGGCCTGAGTGAGCGCCCTTGTGCTCATCAGTGACCTGGTACGTTCTGAACCTCTTTTGGACTTCTGCTATCCTTGTTAGTCACATTCTTTATTCTTCTCTTATCCACAAACCAGACCTGGATCTGATGACCACCAGCATTTAGGAAGAACGAGGAAACCTAGCATAAGTGCTTCCCCCTTTGCTGCTTATAATAATCATCTTCAACTTTCCGCCAATTTAATTCTCCAGCCCTGATAGGGGTTATTATTACTAGTTTACAAATAAGGTCTAGAGAGCTTGACTTGCCCAAGAACATACAGCAAAAACTTGAACTCGGGTCTTTTATCTCTAGCTTTCAAACCACGTCCTGTTGCACCTCCAGAAAGACGGAGGGGAGCAGTCAGTGCGGGTGTCCATTGGCATCTAGCCAAACCTCGTGTCGGAATCATTTGAGGCTTGGTCCCTTTGCTTCCAAGGAGGCAGAAGAGTCCCCCTGTGTTTCCATCAGAGGTGTGCAGGCAGCTTTGGGGCCTCTTCTGTCCCCACACCTGGGAACACTCACCTTCTCTGCCTTCCTCCCAGGTCATCAAGCGAGAGGGCACGGGCACAGAGATGCCCATGATCGGGGACCGTGTCTTTGTCCACTACACTGGCTGGCTGTTAGACGGCACCAAGTTTGACTCCAGTCTGGACCGCAAGGACAAATTCGCCTTTGACCTGGGCAAGGGTAGGTGCACGGTTAGTGGGTTGGTAGCCTCGGTCCTGAGGAGGGTGTAAGCTGTCACAAGCAGAAACCACACTCTCAGAAGCCTAAGGAGGAATGGTCTGTTAACAATCCGTGAATTACCCTTCTGTTAACTTTTCTTTTTTTTTTTTTTCCTTCCCCTCTCCTGGAACCATATTGAGCTCACCTTCCCCGATCACCTCTGAACACCTCAATTCCTCTTCCAGGGTGGCTTGTATTGTTTCTTAAGCTCCTTTGTTCCAAAATTAAGTCTTTTTTCTTTTTTTCTTTTTTTTTTTTTTTTAAGAGGTCTGAGACCTGACAGTGCTTACTGCAAGCAGGTTCTCTACCTCCCTGGTCTCAGTTTCTGAAGCGTGTATAGCTTCCCCGTGGGCGTGGTTTGTGATAAAGGTCTCTGGAGCCGCTTTCTTGAGCCCAGGGTCTGATCCCTGCCAAGGAGGACCTACTTGCTTTCTGTACCTACAGGGGAGGTCATTAAGGCTTGGGACATTGCTGTAGCCACCATGAAGGTGGGAGAAGTGTGCCACATCACCTGCAAACCAGAGTATGCCTACGGATCGGCAGGCAGCCCTCCAAAAATCCCCCCCAATGCCACGCTTGTGTTTGAGGTGAGTGTCCAGGCACAGAGAGCAAGGCAGAGAGCCAGGCAGATCTCAGCCCCGGGGCCTGGCTGCCCTCCAGCACTTCCTGCCGCTTGGAGACAATGTAGCCAAGGCTAAGGGCCTGGCCTTAGGGGAGGAAGGGACATGGAGAGGGCAGCTGGCTCTGCTGCGCACAGAGCCTGCTGCTGCCAGAAAGCAGCTGCTGGCAGAGATTTCGGGGGGAAAGAGGTGGCCACTAACCCCTCCTCAGACTTGAAGCGGCGTAAGGGTTGAAGCCTTTTCTATTCCGAGAACTGTGCCTGGAGATGGGTTATAATTTTGACTGAGGAGTCAGAGGGTCAGAATCTGTACGGTTATAATAAATGACAGTATAGAATGACAGTATAGAATGTCGGTGCTTGAGAGATCGAAGGCAGGGAGAGATGCCCCCATGGGTCAAGGGGGTGAGGAAAGCCTTCACCGAGAGGTGGAACTTGACACCATTCAGCATGCGAATGGCTGAGCCCTCCTTAGTGGGTGCTTGGAGAATGTTCGCGAGAGAGTTGAAAGTCGGCGGGTCGTTTCCACCGCCTGCCAGATTGGCCTGTGAGACGGCTGGGTTAGGACCCGCTGGAGCATGTCCTTCCCGTGAGGAGCAGGGAGTAGAGAGGTTGATCTGAGGTCAGCAAAATCTGTGTGACCTGTCCACCGCTACCAAAGTTGAGACTAGAGCCTCCAGAGCTTAGCAGAGTGCCACTTTGGCCACTCTTGGTTTGGCTGCCCTTGTGCTCAGACCTGCTCTGGTAGTGACCAGGGACAACCTTCTGCTGTCGGGGTAATGCTGAAAGGGGTCCTGTCGTCTTGCGTCGCGTCCCACAGGTGGAGTTGTTCGAGTTTAGGGGAGAGGACCTGACAGAAGAAGAAGATGGCGGAATCATCCGGAGAATACGGACTCGGGGTGAAGGCTACGCCAGGCCCAACGAGGGCGCCATCGTGGAGGGTGAGACAGTACAGTCTGGGGTTTCGATTACGATTCTGATACTTAGGCCCTGGGTGGCTCTGGGCAAGTCACTTCCTTTTCCAACCCAAGTAGCTCGTCTGAGAACTGAGGGATTGGACCATACCTTGCTAACGGGCCTTCAGCTCTGACAGTACGGCAAGGGCACCTCGGGGGCACGCAGCAATGAGGTCACGGAGGGAGGCCGCTGGTGGCCTCCTTCCTCAGCCCCCTGCCCGCTCACATCCCTGGCACACTGCCTCTTTCTCGTGCCAGTTGCACTGGAGGGGTACTACAAGGACCAGATGTTTGACCGGCGGGAGCTCCGCTTTGAGGTTGGCGAGGGCGAGAGCCTGGACCTGCCTTGCGGGCTGGAGAAAGCCATTCAGCGCATGGAAAAAGGAGAACATTCCGTCGTGTACCTCAAGCCCAGGTGCGGAGTGGGCACTTTGTAGAGCAGGTGGGCGGCCCAGGGTCAGAGCTCTACGTGTCCACAGTGAGTCGTGTAACTAGCCGCTTGTATCACTTCCTGTGTGTGCGTTCACCCATCCCCACAGCCTCCGGAGAGGTCCCTCTGAGTCTTGGTGTTTGGGGGCGTGGTCACAACTGGCCACATCTGGAATCACAGCCTAATCTTTTCAGTCCTGGTCGCTCCAGAGCTCTTCCTCTAACCAGTGTCAAACTTCTTGTCTCCTACTAAACATACTCCGTTGTTAATGACATTGATTGAAACCCACCTGTTACATGCCAGACGCAGGGCTGGAAGTTCTGAGGTACTCAAAAGACATTCTTCCCGCCTTCTAGGGGCTCGCTCGGTGAGATTTAGTAATTAGTGAACTGGCCATCATTTCCCCTGGTAGTATGAGGTAGAAGAATGCGGGAGATGCTAAGAGACCAACTGATTGTGTGAAGAGGTCAAGGAAGATTTTGCCAAACAGGAAACATTTGAACCAAGTCTCAGGGGATGGGGAGGTGCCTCGCAGGAAAAAGACAGGAAGCCTTTTCAGTGTGGAGCAGGTTACGCGTGGCTGCGGTGACCTAGTTTGTTTGTTTTGTTTTGTTGCCCCCGCAGCTATGCTTTTGGCAACGTGGGGAAGGAAAAGTTCCAGATCCCACCAAATGCCGAGCTGAAATACGAAGTACACCTCAAGAGTTTCGAGAAAGTGAGTTTGCTCAAGGTCCTCTCTGTCCTGAAGTCAGGTCCCAGTATGTGGCTCTGGGGTAGCTGACGACTTTGTTTCTCCCTTGGGGTACGGCAGGCCAAGGAGTCTTGGGAGATGAGCTCCGAGGAGAAGCTGGAACAGAGCACCATAGTGAAAGAGCGGGGCACCGTGTACTTTAAGGTGAGCCAGCATCCGGGGCCCTGAGGACGCTCCCAGGGAGGGCATGCGGAGCACCTGCAGTCTTCACCCAGCATGTCGGGGGCCGGCAGGTCCTGCCGGGAGTGTGTCACCGAGAGCTACCAAGGATGATAGCCCGGTGCCTGAGCCTCCCTCCTTTTCTAGGAAGGCAAGTACAAGCAAGCCTTACTGCAGTACAAGAAGATTGTCTCCTGGCTGGAATACGAGTCCAGTTTCTCTAACGAGGAAGCCCAGAAAGCCCAGGCCCTTCGGCTGGCCTCCCACCTCAACCTGGCCATGTGTCACCTGAAACTACAGGCCTTCTCAGCGGCCATTGAGAGCTGTAACAAGGTGAGGCCCCTGTCAAGAGGGCTGGGGAGCACCATTCACAGGCTCGGCTGGGTGAGCTGCCGGCAGGTCCAAAACTCAGCCTGGGTGACTAGGGTAGGGATAGGGTAGCAAGTGGGACCAGCGGGAGCCCGGAGATGAAGGACCCCAGAGGCAAGGGCTTCGAGAAGCAAGCACCTTGGCTTTAGTGGTGGGAGGCAGCTGATGGGGAGGTCGAGGAGCAATGGGCGGGGAAGGACCGCCACAGCATTTTCTCTGGTTCCTGGGTATCTGCTTTATTCTGGAGAAAATGGAAATGTCATCTCGGGTCTTTCTCTTTCATCGAAAGCCCAGGACTACTGGGGTTCCTTCCTAGACCTTGGTCTTTTCCATGTCATGCCCCAAGACGCCTTCCTGAGGTAGAGCTGGTCGTGTGTGTGCTGCCTGGTCCTCTGAGGACTCTCTCTGGAACCCTGTCTCGGCCAGAAAGGCGGCAGGGACTCAGGTCTCCCCGTCGCTTCCTCTCTGCGTCCTTAGGCCCTGGAACTGGACAGCAACAACGAGAAGGGCCTTTTCCGCCGCGGAGAGGCCCACCTGGCGGTGAATGACTTTGACTTAGCACGGGCTGACTTCCAGAAGGTCCTGCAGCTCTACCCCAGCAACAAAGCCGCCAAGACCCAGCTGGCCGTCTGCCAGCAGCGGATCCGCAAGCAGCTCGCGCGGGAGAAGAAGCTCTACGCCAACATGTTTGAGAGGCTGGCCGAGGAGGAGAGCAAGGTAAGGCTCGAGACGGGGACGGTGAGGACAGATTGAAGAAAAGGCGCCGCCTTGTCCCGGCGCCTGACCCAGCCGTTGTGGGCTTCGCCTCTGGTTGTGCCTGCCACGCCTGGACACCCGGCACTGCCCTTGTCCCTGGAGCAGTGACAAAACCGTCCCCTCGGCAAAAACTGCTGCGAGGGGGCACGGTTCCTGTGTGATCACGGCTAAAAACCCCCTCGCCTCCCAAACTCCCATTCTCTGTGCCTGTTTAAAACTTAGGTCTTTTAAAAAAAAAATAGGTTTTAAAAGCCTGTGTTTCAATAAATAATAGTTACATCGTTGTGTTGAAACCGCACAAAATAATACGTAACAAGAAGCCTCTCCCACCACCCAGAAGTAGTCGGACATGACCATTTTTTACATGATTCCAGTAAAAAATACACGTGCACCAATAGACAGTTTTCTTTCTCTTCCCTAATAAAAGGCAACATGTGCTACCACTTTTGTACATTATACTTCATGTCATCCCTGCAAGATTATCTTAGATCAACAGCTTTCACATTCTTCACTGTGCTGATGGGGTTCCGTCAGAAAGCACACATGCTGCCGTTTTTCCCAGTCTGTTAGCCTCCAGTGTCCGAAACCAGCACCGTTGAATAGAAACAGAATGCAAACTGTATGGTGATTCTCAGTTTTTTAAGTAGCCGTGGCAGAAAAAGAAGTGAACAGATGAGATTCGTTTTAGTATTTAGTTGACCCAACGTGTCTCAATACTGTAACGTGTCATGTTTTTAAGTTGCATTTATTCATTTTTCAGACTTCAGTCCCCGGAAATCCACCAAATTATTTTGTCCTTAAAAAACATCAGCTTGGCCTAATTGTAAGCCATGCGTGGTCATCACTACCGTGTGGGACGAGTGCAGTTCTAAGTAGCATCGCGCTAAGGGATCTTGTAGATATCTGCTTGTGTGTGTGTGTGTCTTCAGGACACACCTGGAGAGCGAGTTGGCGGGTTGCCGTTACTCTGTCGGGGGAGGAGTGTGTGTGTCCGTGCGGCGGGGGATTACAGCTAGTCGCCGCCTCGGCTTGGTGCTGGCAAGCGGGAGTGGGGACATAGAGTGAAAAAGTCCCTTCTCCTCAGAGGCCTGGGCCAGATGAGAACTGGAGCTCAGCCCCTTCCTCTCCTCCTCTCTCCCCACCCAGGCCAAGGCAGCAGAAGCCGCGGGAGACCACCCTGCTGACACGGAGATGAAGGAGGAGAAGAGTGATGTGGCCGGGAGCCAGCCTCAGGTGGAGACGGAAGCATAGGCTCTGCCCAGCCCTCCTCCCGTGGCTGCCTGCCTCCCCTGCCCCCTCCCCTCCTCCACCCTGTTAGTTTTGTAAAAACTGAAGAATTTTGAGTGAATTAGACCTTTATTTTTCTACCTGGTTCAATGGTGGCTTTGGGGGAAGGGGGAAAGGAGTAGGCTGGGGGATCGTTCTAGGTGGTGTCACCCCCCTCTTCCCTTCCCCCGTCCCCCATTACATGTGAACGAATGTCCATCCACACGCACACTCATCAGAACGTTAATTTATTTTGCTGCTTCTGTTCGCTGTGTCCATTTTTCAAATGGTAGAAGGGAGTGAGTGGTAGGGATGCTACGCGGGCTCTGATGTGAAACCAGGGTGGAGAGGGAGACTCCTGGGCAGCCATTTTCCTCGTCCTTCCCTCCTGCCGGTCCGTTCCCAAACACGGGGCCTCCATGTGGGTGCTAGGGGCATGGGGAAAACCACTGCTGTGCCCGCTACTGCTCTCTGTTCCCAGCCTCACCCCAGATGGTATGGCTGAGCTGTCTTCTGGTGTCCTGATGACCACCTCCCGTCCCCCCCCCCCGCACCCCCCACCAGTATTTCCCTTGGGATCCATTTCCCTTCTCAGCCAGGTCGTGTCCCCAACCCCCTCAGCCTTTTCTCTGCACGTTGCTGAAGGTCCGGGCTTACCTCAAGTTCTGTGCTTGAGCAATAAAGTGGAACTCAAACCTGGGTGTCGGGCAGCCCTTTCTGTTTGGCCTCAGGGGGTGGGCCTGGGGGCTTACACTTGGGGGACAGAACTGAGCGAGTGGCCTCGCCTCCTCCCCAGCCCTGCCTGGAGTGCAGCGGCTGATGAAGCCTTCCGTGAGCGTGGCCAGCGCGCGGGGCCTCCCTGTGGGTGCGCAACAGGCCTCAGCGGGGTGAAGCCTTCGGCCTCCCACGGGTTCCCAGCGCCCCCGCCCCGCAGCCAGGCGGCTTTTCACAGCTCTGCTTTTCTTCCCTAACACCAAGGAGGAGGTAAATACAAACGTAAAATACTAGGACCACTCGTGTGTCTACCGCCTAACTGATGGAGTAGAGGCAAGTAATCTAGCCGAAAGCACAAGCTTTCTTCGTTTCTTCTCAAGGTAAAGATCCCCGTTAGCAACCCTCCAATCAGACACTCCAGGGAACTGGCACTCCGGCCTGCTTTCCAGCTGGCCTCTGGGCCTTCATAGGGAAGAGCTTGTACTTTCTTACCTGTGTTGACCTTTGGATCCTATAGCATTTTGGGGCCCTGGGAGAAGCCTAGGGGCACAAGTCTCTGTGTTGTCTTCTCTGGATGGTCAGAGCTGCAGGCTAGAGCCTCTCTCTGGGGCCTCAGCCCTCTTCTCTCCTGTGTGAGCTGTCCTTTCTGCCCCGTGGTAGAGGTAGTCTGTCCACCTACGTGCCTCTACAGTTCCAGAAATTTCTCCCTGCTTTTGCTGAGGAAGATGAATTTGTGTGAAAGTTTCACCAAGTCCTACAGCACGGCCAGGGCCATGAGCCCGAACTAAGATTTGGTTCAGTCTTCCAGTGCCCGCTTTCGCGGTTGTTGAGTTCACACAGTCCTGCGCATCTGGGTCTTTCTCGTATTTCAGAGATCTACCTTGCTCCTGCAGCTAACGACAGTAGCTAACCAAGGACAAGCCTGGCATTAAACCAAGAGCCTTGTGTGAACCTTAATCCTTGCAACCATCCTCCGAAGAGTTAACACCCCCACTTTGCAGGTGAGGAAAAT
The DNA here is from genome assembly GCA_028533885.1 of Nasua narica. Classification (NCBI taxonomy): domain Eukaryota; kingdom Metazoa; phylum Chordata; class Mammalia; order Carnivora; family Procyonidae; genus Nasua; species Nasua narica. The sequence goes on from CM052807.1 coordinate 31,760,204, forward strand.
AAGGCTCAAGTTAAAGAGAGGTTTGCCTGGAATATGAGCAAGCTGGAACAAAACCCAACTTACTGGGAGGCCCACATGACCTTGGGCAAGTCAAGCCTATTTCCTTAGCTGCAAGAATAGGGGAGCGGACAAAACACACTCCTAAGGTTCCTTCCAGCTTCTGTGGGATTCCAGGAATTTAAAACACGCACTTCCATAGAATCTTAGAGCTGCATAAGCCTTGGTTGATGTAACATTAAAACCGTACTGTCAATGGGGCACCTGGGTGGCTCAGTGGGTTGAGCCTCTGCCTTTGGCTCGGGTCACGATCTCAGGGTCCTGGGATTGAGCCCCGCATCAGGCTCCGTGGGCGGGGAGCCTGCTTCACCCTCTCTCTCTACCTGCCTCTCTGCCTACTTGTGATCTCTCTCTCTCTGTCAAATAAATAAAATCTTTAAAAAAAAAAAAACAAAAAACTGGGGCGCCTGGGTGGCTCAGTTGGTTGAGCAACTGCCTTCGGCTCAGGTCATGATCCCGGAGATCCCCGGGATCGAGTCGCATGTCGGACTCCCGGCTCTGCGGGAAGTCTGCTTCTCCCTCTGACCTTCTCCCTTCTCATTCTCAGTCTCTCTCTCTCTAATAAATAAAAAATCTTTAAAAAAAACAAAAACAAAAAACCGTACTGTCAAGATGTTTTATTTAAGTGGCCACATGTCTTCAGGATTAAAAACAGACCTGTCACGTACTTTCACTCCGCTCTGGACCGTGCTCAAGTTCATAGCCGTGTCATTTGAACGTTTCCTCACCAACACTCAAAATCCTCCCAGATGGAGAGAATGTGCTTGAATAAGGAAAACCAGTAGCAACCAATACTGCTAGCGGTTACCGAAGATTTGGACATTTGAAGATCGGGTTCATTTTGTCCTAGTGCTGATCCTCACATCAAATTCTCTAAGGTTGATCCCCCAAGTTTTTCCCATCGCCGTTCTAGCGGCCCCTCCCCAACATCACCATGCGCCTCCACCCAGGTCTCCTGTCCAACAGCTGAAAACCCATCAATGACTTCCCGTCCCACTTAGAAGATCAGAACCCATATTGAGGTCCACAAAACCCTGCGGGGCCCGGCCCTACCTGCCTTACACCAGCAGCAAAGCCCTTGACCCCTCTCTACCAGCCACACCGCCATCAAAGGCGGGAAGTGTGCTTCTCCTTTGGTTTAAAGAGTGGAATCTCCCATCTGTCTACTGTGTTTCTTCCATTCCCTTTCCAAGTGCAGAACATGTCAAAGCCTTATAACCTGAAGTTGCAATGAAAAGGAGTTAAGGGCCGTGCCGAATGAATAAGGCCAAAGTAAAGAGATCCTACGGAAGAGAACTTGTCCTCTTTCTGGAAATCATTATTGCTATTTTCTGGCTGTAGTTCCCCGGCTGCTGGCCAACCTCAGATAACTTGAATGCACCACCCACTGTCCTCAATCATAAAATCTAAGGATCCTAATAAAACCTTGTTTGGCATGTAAAGAACAACACCAAGTATACCAATTTGGGAGGCAAAGTAAGAATGAAAGAGTCACAAAATGGTTCTAAGGCAGGACCATCAAGAAAAAACGCCTTCGGGGCGCCTGAGTGGCTCAGTCCTTGGGCAAATGCCTTCGGCTCGGGTCATGATCCTGGAGTCCCTGGATGGAGTCCCGCATCGGGCTCCCTCCTCAGTGGGGAGTCTGCTTCTCCATCTGACCTCTTCCTTTCTCTCATTCTCTCTCTCTCTCTCAAATAAATAAATAAATAAAATCTTTAAAAAAAAAAAAAGAAAAAACGCCTTCATGAACTTCCAGACTTCTCCAGCTAGAGAGAGCACTGGTCCTATCCTGTGCCCCTCCCCCCCAAGGCTGTAGGTTCCAATTGTCATTAGTGCTTCACACATAAAATTGTTGTATTTTTTTTTATTGGGGTGGAATTCACATAACATAAAATTAACCATTTTAATATGGACAATGCAGTGGTATTTAGTCCAGTTACATCATTGTAAGACCACCACCTCCATCTAGTTCTGCAGCATTTTCATCATTCTTTGTTTCCTCATGTTTGGACTCCAGAGACAGTGAAGGACTGACTCCCCTTCAGTTAATAGCCAGTAAACAGACGACAATACTGAGGCGCCTGGCTGCCTCAGTCAGTAGAGCATGTGACTCTTGATCTCCGGGTTGTGAGTTCAGCCCCACGTTGGGTTAGGAGATTACTTAAAATCTTTTTAACACAAAACAAAACAAAACCAAATAACGACGCTGACAGGCTCTAGGATCAAAGCTTCCCAGAGAGGGTGATCCTTTGTGACAGAGCCAAACGTGTGAGGAAGCTAGTGGGCCTCAAAAGGAGAGCTCTGAATAACAGCATTTCACTCAGGGCAGAGCTGCCCACAGTGGTGTTCTGCCTAATTTCTGGGTCAAGTAAGTCTGAGAAGCAGGTTTCCATACTTGGGGACTTCTCAGGACCTTTAGTATGCTAAGGTACACTGTAGAGGAGAGAGGGAAGGGGAATGAGGAAGTCTCAAACTGAACCCATTAGGAAGCCCCAGGCCCCGCCCCCAAGATGGTGAGTGGCTCTGGGCCTCAGGTGTACAAAGAGCCTTACAGCTCTCGTTTCTTACCTCGCCATCCTAGGCAGACAGAACTTGGACCCCTCTGTCTACTCTTGGAGGACGAAATGGACAAAGAATCTCCCTGGAAATGCTTCCCACTTAACGCCTCCCTCCCTTCCCATTGCAGGTTTCAAACGAAGCTGTCCTTTGGCTGGTCGGTAAAAAAAGATGTCACCCACACAACTTTACCCATGTCATCTAACCAGGACAATGGCCTGGTGAGGAGTAAGCCAACACCCATGCTCAGAGAGTGCTTGGTTTACAAAATACAAGCTCTAGAGACGGTGTCAGTGGAGACCCACCGACCATCCCATTAGAAAGGGCCAAGAACAGGGGTGTTCCTTGCGGAACCAGGGATCTGTCCACTTGGCTCTGGGACTCCTAATGTATTGCACTTTCTAAGAATGTAACACACAATGCAGTTAAAGTCATCGACGCAAGGTGGGGAGAATAGAAAGGTTGGATTCATGTCATATTTCTTGGAGCTCCCTTTCTCAATTTATTTGATTCTCTTGACAAAAGCCAAAAGGCATGACATCCAAATTGTCATGTGACATATTGTCATCATAATGACAGGACCTACAGGACAAATACTAACAGGCAAGCCCTGGCACAGAAGGGTCAAGACAAGAAACGCAACCATTGAAAAAGACAAAACTAAGGCACTGTGAAATGCTGGCCCAGGGTATGAATTCAGAGAACGGGGTCAGGTCAGGGCACTTGGTGGCAGAAGCTGGGTGGCCCTCATCTATTTTGTCCTGGGTTACTTATGAATTCACTTTTTTATTTATATTAAAATTTCGTTCAAAAGGCTGGAAGAAGAGAAAACAATAGAGAAATAACAATGACAAGAAACAGAATTGAACAACCATTTGACTTTACATTTAGAGGTAAACATTTTTAAGTTGGCTTTTGTTTCTCCATCCCTTAAAACCTATGCTGAAGGGCACCTGGGTGGCTCAGTTGGTTAAGCAACTGCCTTCAGCTCAGGTCGTGATCCCGGAGTCCTGGGATCGAGTCCCACATCGGGCTCCCGGCTCCGCGGGGAGTCTGCTTCTCCCTCTGACTTTCTCCCCTCTCATGCTCTCTCTCACTGTCTCTATCTCAAATAAATAAAATCTTTAAAAAAAAAACCTATGCTGAAGCTCAAGGTGAGAGCTAGAATAGAGGACAGAGATGTGGAAGAGCAGGATAAAGTTGCATGCAAACCCTCCATAATGAGATCATGGATGGAAAGCACCAAGTACACCTGTGTGACACACAGCCCTTGAATGGACCTGGCCAGGCCCACAGTAGGCCGCCAAAACCAGAAACCTGAGTGTATGTGCAGTCCGCAGTATTTGTCTGGACAGCCTCCTGTTTCCTGTTGTTTGCTGTTCTTTGTTCTCATCTCACCTGGCTGTCAGATCCATTGGGACCTCTGGGACAAAATGTGCCACCCCACTCCCACCCCCACCCCCACCCCCAAGCAAAAAGGTCCTGCCTTCCAGTGCCTTCTCTCACTATGTTCTGATAGAGAAAGCAGGACCATCCCCTAGTCCAGCCTCCCCGGGTGAGGTGGATATCTTTATTTTCACATCGACTCCTGAAAAACCAGTGCAGAAACTGGCCTGGACCTGCAGACCTAAACTTTAAAACACCTGCAAAATTTTACAACTATTAGAATTCTGATGCCCTGATTGATGAGGCACCCCAAAGAAAGACTGGACTCGATTCAACATGAAAAGTTTCCCTAAGAGGCCAACCACGAATGATGGCGACGTCCCATTTATACTACAGAGTTAAGGCCACTGAGGCAGGGAGGCAACAGCTTTGTCTGGAGGGGGAAGGCACAGGGCAGAGCAGATCCAAAATTTCAGCAACCCTGACCTCCAGCCTGAGTACTTTCCTAGGAACTGTGGCATAGATGGTAGAAAGGAGTTGCGGTTTTGGATCAAACGATCTTGGTTTGTGTCCCATCTCTACAACTTTCTGTTTTGTTACCTAATTTTGCTGAACCTGTTTTTCTCATCCAAAAAATCACAATAGTACAAGCACTCCGGGTTGTTGTGCTGATTATGTGAAACAATATACAGGAAACGTGCTTCGCTGCCAGTGGTTTTCAAACTACTGACCACAAAAGCATACACACACACCATTTAAAAATCCTTTTTTACATAAGTCAGTATATAAAATATAAATAAATATAGACAATATAAATATAAATAAATAAATATAGACAATTGAAACACAAGTTTCACAGAAAGAATAGTTACTACTCGAGAGTCCCTTGGTATTTTCTATTCATTTCATTTTGTTTTTCTAAATGCCAGTTCAATTCACTACATTGTTTTCAAGACTCCTAACGGAAAACTGTATCATTTTTAAAAAACGACCCCCAAAAAAACCCAAAACACTGTTGGAAACCATACAATTGTCCGTAATTACGATTATTATGATTTTCTGGTTTAGTTTGACGGCTGGGAATCTTCATGGCTAGGACAAGAAGAGGTCAAGGTTATTGGGTCAAGCCCTGGAGAGCCCGTTGCCTGGGGAACAGATCGGCCCCGGTCAGGGTTGGTTTACCCCTGCTCCGTGGCGCTCTGGAGGAAAGGAGTGGCCCAGGCCCCCGTCACTCACGTCGGTAGGGTAAGCCCGCCCCCACGCCCAGAAGGCTCGGAAGACCCACCTCCTCGTTAAGATGAAGCGACGAAGGCCGTGATTGGAAGCTCAGGCGGTGACGTAACTTTCCGGTTTGGCCGGCCTTCCGCTCGGGCGGCTCTCGGGAGGGGCTCCGGGAACATTTAGCGGGGCTCCCCGGTGCCTCGGCCCTTGCAAGTGCGATGAGGTCGGTTAGCTACGTGCAGCGCGTCGCCCTGGAATTTAGTGGGAGCCTCTTCCCGCACGCGATCTGCCTCGGAGACGTCGATAACGACACGGTCAGTGCATGCGCACTGCGAGACGCGGCCCGGCTCTGCGGCTCCGCTCAGGGTGGGGCGGGGCCAGGGGAGTGGAGAAGCCGCCCGCAGCGTGCGGCGTGCGCGTCGCGCCTGCGCAGTGGGGCCGGCGCGGTGTCCTAGGGGAGAGCTCCGGGGAGCTTTCCTGCTGGATGTCGAGACAGACTTGCTCGGGTTCCCTGGTGTGGTGTTCTTTTAGGGGCCTACGTAACTGATCTTTTGCCTACGTCAGTAACTAGTTCACAGTGGGAGCCTGATAAACTGGTGGCCTGATCTCCTGGTTCATTGCTTCTGTCGTGATGCCTTCTCCAGGGTCATCACTTCTCAAATCATTTTACCTTCGGAAGCCTCAAAATGAGCTTGCAGCGCGCCTTTGCTGCTCTGACACGTGCCCCTTCGGCTGGATTACACTGCAGTACTTTTCCGCCTCTCCCGGCCTCCACTTCAGTCTTGCAGGGTTTCTCTAGTGCCTGCTCCGTAGAACACGCAAGGGTCTGGCAACTTGAAAGTGCTACACCTTGGTTGAATTACAAAACAGTTTACATCTACGGTTTCATCTCTCCCCAGTCGCCGTTTTCCTCGTTGTTTAAATGAGTTAATACAGCAACACAGCTAACGCTGAGTGGTAGTGTTGTTAGTATTTGCTTCTGTTTTTCCGCAAATATTTTTTTAAAAAATTGATTGATAGATAGATAGATAGATAGAGGGGGGAGAGCACAAGTAGGCAGAGAGGCAGGCAGGGAGAGAGGGGGAAGCAGGCTCCCTGCTGACCAGAGAGCCTGATGCGGGGCTGGATCCCAGGACCCCGAGATCATGACCCGAGCTGAAGGCAGAGGCTTTAACCCACCGAGCCACCCAGGCCCCCCTCCGCAAATATTTATTCAGCTGCCCATGGTGCGCCAAGGACTGTGCTATATTCTGGGCATTCCAAAATGAACAAGACAGCCTCAGCCCTCAGGTAGTTAGTTCATAGTCAGGTGAGGTGATGGTCACAAGAATAACAAAATGTAAGCAGGTGCACTGATTAAAAGAAAGAGTTTGGGTGAAGCATCAGAGGGGATGGGGGCTGTTGCCAGTGTGAGACACTTTTAACAGACTATGTTTTCATTCATTATTTTATATTTTTAATGCAAAGCACATTATTGCCATCCTGTCCTACCCTCTGCCCCATCTCCCTTTTCCGCCTCCTTACTTATTCTCAGCTCCCTGTTTTATGCTCTTTTATCTGGAAAAAAAAACAAGGTCTAAAACATCCCTTCTCCCCCACCCCCAGCCTCCTTTGTGCTGTGATAGAGAAGATATTTTATGAGGCCTCTTTTGGCTCTCCTCCCTGGAGGGAGGAAGGAGTTATTCTCATAAATTTGTATTGTTTTTCTGGGCTTTCACATTTCTTCATATGCCAAGCATTACAATTTTATGAGAAAATCAAGAGAGGCATTTTCAAATAGTAAATTAACAGAGTGACTTTAGGTATGCATTATTTTCTGTTATCTGATTGTCTTCTTTGTCTAAAAGGGAAAAATACATGCCTTTTTTCATAGCTTCACAACATCAGCTTTTTTGGAAATTGAACTTTTCTAAGTGGATTGCACTAATACACTCAGTTCTGCAATATTAGATGTATTGTACTACCTTTTTTTAAAAAAAATCTGAGTTGTAAGCTTCATAAGGATAGGAAATTTTTATGTTTTTTCACTGCTGTATTCCCAACACTTAGAATAGTGCCCAGCACATAGGAGGCACTCATCAAATGTTTGTTGAATAAATGAAGACAGTTATGGAAAGCAAATGTGCTTATGTCTTTGAAAGCAGTTTGAAGGGCTCTGCCTGTTATTGATAAATATAACTGAAAGAAGGGCAAGTAGTTGAGATAGTTGCCTCGTGACTATATGTGGTACATTCAGCCTGCATGAGTGTGGAGAGAAGTTGTTACTGGTTCCTCAGGCTACCATTCAGAGATTTGGGGCAGGAAAAAGACTTATTTCATCCTAATAAATCAATAGCGTAAAGTTCTTTGAAACTAATTTATTTCCTGGTAAGTTGGGGGAGGGAAGGGAAGGCAGAAAAAGAATCCACACCCTCTTGGACTGCCCACAAAAGCCTGGCTACACTAGGGGGGGAGTTTCTAGTAGACTGCGGCAGATCAAAGACCTCACCTCCTCTCTTCTTGAGTATTTCTGGCAACGGTACTCTCCAGCTGGGGTGCTTGAGTGTCAGTGAGTGACTTCCAGAGGCCAGAGCCAGGATCAGCCACAGAGAAGTGGAACTGCTGGGAAGCATTGTAGCTGCGGGAAAGCAGATGAGTCTCTTTGGAAATGTCCCCTTCCAGGAGACCAGCTATTACCTCATTGTCATTGCCTGTCATTGCCTGGCTGGGTCAAATCTACTTGCTCACTGCACCTATCTCACCATTTTATGATTTTATGCCTGTGTCCGTGCCCTTGTTAAACAGTGAGGTTCAGCAGGGAGTCTGGAGCATTTATCTTTGTACGCCTAATTCGTTGTCTAGCTTTACCTGAAAACTCAAGGGCTAACTGAGCGTTCTCCTTCCTTCTGATTTTTCTTTTGTTTCTTAAAAAAAAAAATCTTTTTTTTTAAGATCTTATTTATTTTTATTTTTTTTATTTTATTTTTATTTCTTAAGATTTTATTTGACACAGAGAGATCAGAAGTAGGCAGAGAGGCAGAGAGAGAGGAGAAGCAGGCAGAGAGCCCGATGCGGGGCTCGATCCCAGGACCCTGGGATCATGACCTGAGCTGAAGGCAGAGGCTTTAACCCACTGAGCCACCCAGGCGCCCCTAAAGATCTTATTTATTTATTTATTTTAAATATTTTATTTATTTATTTGAGAGAGAGTGAGTGAGAAAGAGCATGAGAGGAGGGGAGGAGGCCAGAGGGAGAAGCAGACTCCCCATGGAGCTGGGAGCCTGATGCGGGACTCGATCCCGGGACTCCAGAATCATGACCTGAGCCGAAGGCAGTCGCCCAACCAACTGATCCACCCAGGTGCCCCGATCTTATTTATTTTTAAAGATTTTATTTATTTGAGGGAAAGAGAATGAACATGAGGGGACTGAGGGGCCTGGGCGGCAAAGGGAGAAGGAGACTCCCCGCTGAGCAGGGACCCGGATGTGGGGCTCAATCCCAGGACCCCCTCCCTGGGACCATGACCTGAGCCAAAGGCAGATGCTTAACCAACTGAGCCACCCAGTTGCCCCCCAAAATTTTTTTTGTTATTAGTCTATTAAGTAAACTTTTATTGAGAGCCTCTTATGGATTATGTCATTTGCTAAATGAATATATTAAAAAGAATGGATCGTATGGCAGATTCTAGGGTCCCTAGCTTTGGAGGCATTTAACTAGAGCCTGAAAACCGCCTGGTGGTAGTGCTCACGCTATACCAGTCACTGTTTTAAAGGCCTTGTGCTATTAGCTCGATTCTCACAACAACCTTACCTGGTAGATACCTTTATGATGGGGCGCCTGGGTGGCTCAGTGGGTTAAAGCCTCTGCCTTTGGCTCAGATCATGATCTCAGGGCCCTGGGATCGAGCCCCGCATCGGGCTCTCTGCTCAGCAGGGAGCCTGCTTCCCCTTCTCTCTCTGCCTACTCGTGATCTCTTTCTCTCTGTCAAATAAATAAATAAAATCTTTTTTAAAAAAAAGATACCTTTATGATCTTTGTTTTATAGGTGAGACACTTTAAGCATAGGCATCTGGAGTCAAATCCAGGTACCCGCACTGAGTCTCTGTGCCGTGCAGCCGCTCTCCTGTGTGTTTCCCCAAGTCCCCTGGGGCAGACATAATGGAAATATCAGGTAGAGAGAGTACAATGTAAAAAACACCTACTTTATGCTTCTGTGATCAAATAGTCCCACCAGAAACTCCCATAACTATTTAAAAAAAAATGAAAGATTCAAATCAAATAAATCAGTATTAATAAATCCCAGTTCATTTTCAACTTTTCCTTACTGTTAGTCCGTTATGTCTATGTTGACTTTAGAATGAAAGCTCTTGAGAATCTAATATTCACTCTGTTTTGAGGAGAGGAAGGAGGTGTTGGCTGGCCACGCACCCCCCAGGGGGAAAGCAGGAAGCTATTTGCGGAAAAAGGCTTTGGTGCTACCTTGTTATCGCTGATAGCCCCTGGAAAGGTAGCCAGCCTTTGGGCAACTACTGGGAAAATGGAGTACCCAGAAAAAACAGTGAGGAGGGCCCCGTGCAGGGCGCCCCCGCCTGAGAGCGCGGCCACCACTTGAGGGCGCCAGAGGCCCAGAGCGTGGAGGCTGAAGCCAGCAACCCGGTCATTCTGTCCCCTCCAGCCGCTCCACCCCCTGTGTGCACTCCTACACACTGTGATCAGAGGTCTTGCCAGAGGAAAGAGGACCCCCAGAGCTGGCCTTGTCTTTTTACTTGGCCCGCAATTAAATACGCGCTCTGAAGTTCAATTTTCCAAAAGTTAAATATTTGTTTTCAAAACATGTCCCATTGACAATGGACAGATGGGAACGAGCTGAAGTCAGGCACGCAGCCCCTGGGGCGGTTCTTGTTGTCAGACTTCCCTGGCTGGGAAGGGCCATAGATTTCTATATTGCCCCCTGCCGCTAACCTCCCCTGACACACACCCAGCACTACAGGGAAATAAACTCTGGGAAACTGCTCTTGTTGGTTGCAGAAGGGTTTTTGTTTGTTCGTTTGTTTGTTTTTAACTAAAGTTGGTGAAGATACAAGTTGAGGTCTTGTGACGTCCCCAGGAGGGACCCCGTAGAGAAAAGCTTGAGGCGTTCCGTCAGGTCTCACCCTAACTAACCCTGTCTTCTCTCCCCGTCTGAAGTTAAATGAACTGGTGGTGGGGGACACCAGCGGGAAGCTGTTCGTGTATAAGACAGATGACAGCCGGCCATGGGTCACCTGTTCCTGCCAGGGCATGGTCAGTGTTCAACTCCCTGGGGCTCTCGGGGCAGCGGGATCCTTCCTGTCAAGGCTGAGCCGCACAGGAGCCCCTCAGCCCAGCGGCTGTTTCAGGGTTCATTCCATTCAGGGAGGGGAGCCACCAGGAGCCGCGCTCCCAGCTGCTGGGCTGGTTTTCATTTTCTGCTGTGGAGTGGCTCCCTTGGCAGCTTTAAAAGCTGCCAAGATCGTCTGAGCTTATAAAGTACAGTAGAAAATGGGGTAATACTTTGAAGGAGTCTAGAAATAGGATAAACTGGCTATCCTAGATGTGAAACTTCGGTCCAGCCCAGACTGTCTTTTTCTTTTTTTTTTTTTTTAAAGATGTTATTTACTTGACAGAGAGAGATCACAAGTAGTCCAGAGAGGCAGCCAGAGGGAGAAGGGGAAGTAGGCCCTGGTGAGCAGAGAGCCCGATGCAGGGCTCGATCCCAGGACCCCAAGATCATGACCTGAGCCGAAGGCAGAGGCTTAAGCCACTGAGCTATCCAGGCGCCCCAAACCCAGACCATCTTAACCACCTTCGGTCTTCCTGTTGGGAAGGGTAAAACCAAACCCATAGCGCAAGAACTCCGTTAGAGTGAACTGTCGGTGTAGGTCCCATGGCACAAGTTTTCAGCGAACCATGGTAGTTAGCGAGCCCTTTCCTTGCTTCCTGGAGTTGAAGGAGTTCTGGCCTCCCTCAGTGTGTCTCCCCTTTTCTTTGCAGCTGACTTGCGTTGGGGTTGGAGATGTGTGTAATAAAGGAAAGGTAAGAACCCTAGGGGACATTGGGACTTCGGTAGAACTCCAAGGCTTTACCTAGACTGAGCCCCATTGCCTGGTGGAAACCAGTCGAGAGTTAAAGGCTTCAGCCCTCCCACCTCTGTGCTTTAATGACAAGGCTCGTGCCCCGACTTCCCTCCCCAGTCCATCCCTCTGGTGCCTCTGCCTCTCCCAGAACCTGGTGGTCGCGGTGAGTGCCGAAGGATGGTTTCACCTGTGTGACCTGACGCCCGCCAAAGCCCTGGATGCTTCTGGGCACCACGAGAGCCTAACGGGAGAGGAGCAGCATCCGGTGTTCAAGCAGCACATCCCTGCCAACACCAAGGTCATGCTGATCAGCGACATCGGTGGGCATGGCCGTCTCTGCCAGCAGCCGGGGGAATAGGAGTCAATGGGTAGTAGAGCCGATCTCGAGGGACTCGGGGAGGTAGTTAGCATTCACGTGTGCAATTATTATGCATTCTATGTTGGGTTACTGAGCTCCCATTATAAACTGGCTATCGTTCTAGGCAGTGGGATTGCGGCAGTGAATAAAACAGACACAAGTCACTGCCCTCTTGGACCTTTTCTGGGAAGGGGCGGAAGAGAAACAGCGTAAAACGTTGTAAGAAAATGAAGTCGCATATGAGAAGGTCGGGGTTGCCATGGAGAAAAGAAACCACAGAAAGGGGCTAGCGAGAGTCAGGGTGGAGAAGTGGAGGTGCCAATTCTAAATGGAGCTGGCCGGGAAGGTGACATTTGGTCAGACAGTGAAGGTGGCAAGGGAGTGAGCCCTAGATACACGGCTTGGTGTTCCGGTTGGAAGCCGCCTGGAAGGTGGTGGTCAGGACACTCGGGTTGTGTGCGCCTGAGAAAAGCAGGGGGAGGGAAGAAGTGATGGGACCCGTTGAGCAGTTTGGGGGGGGCGGGGTGAGCGTTCCACGCAGGAGGAAGACGGGGGGCAGGTGCAGACACAGAGTCCTTGAGGGTTCACTTCGGGTCTGAGGTTGTGATGGGTAAAAGCGCCAACAGCGGTGCTGTTCGCGGAGGAGCGGGGAGGACATGTGTGAAGGATTCAAGCTCGTGACTATACATTCGGCTCCAAACACATCTTACTTCTGGGGTCCACAGATGGAGACGGGTGTTGCGAGCTGGTGGTAGGTTACACAGACCGTGTGGTCCGGGCTTTCCGCTGGGAAGATCTGGGCGAGGGCGCTGAGCATCCGATGGGGCAGCTGGTGTCCCTCAAGAAATGGACGCTGGAGGGTCAGGTGAGAGGCTGAGCATGGGGCTCAGGGGCCCCCGGGGGCAGGATGAAGCCCCCCTCCAGGAAAGCGGGAACGGTCATGGGCCTGGATTTGGGGGGGAGGAAGGGAACATCTCCTTGTTGAGAGAAATCCAAAGAAGAGAGTTTCAAATCAGGGTGTGAGGGGCAAGGGACTAAGCATAGGCAGAGAGGAGGGAGCACTGGATAAGAATTACGAGGGTGCAGGTGGTGGGATGCAGTGTGGACCCCATAGGACGTGTGCACCACGCAGAGCAGGTAGGCTATATGGAGAGAATGGCACCGAGCAGGAGCCCCGTGAACTTGCCTCCTTCCTCCTGCTCCTGCCCTTGAAGCCCGGGGCACTGTTCCCAAGGCCCCTGCCCCGTGCTCTCCCCTGTTCTCTGCAGGGTCCCACTTCCTTCTGTCCCCAGCCCTCTGTCCGCCCCTGTTCCCTGGTGCAGGTGGACAGTCTCTCGGTGACTCCGGGGCCCCGGGGTGTGCCGGAACTGATGGTATCCCAGCCGGGCTGTGCTTACGCCATTCTGCTGTGTACCTGGAACAAGGACACCGGGCGCCCCCCTACCTCGGAGGGAGCCCCAGAGGGCAGTAGGTAAGGGTGCAGGCCTGTGGACGGCGTGGGGTGCATGGAATCCCGATGCGCTCCCGGATTCCCTGGGCGGCGGATAGGTCCATAGCTGACAGAGCTGCTTCAGCCGGGTCCCCGCACGGTACCTCTGCCCCACTACGGAAGACTATTTGAGGACCCAGGGAGTCCTGGGCTTTCCCCCTGTAGCACCTGGAGGAGATTCCAAGACTCTAACTTGGCAGCTCTGTCCCTCTCTTTTCTTCTACTTGCCACACGAGCCAGACAGGCTCAGCGATCAGTTTCCTGGCTGATTGACCTCCTGGGAGCTCGTACAGAGATCGGGGCCAGAAAAGTCCTGGAGAACGAGGCTCACTGGATCCCCACTTAGCATCCCCCTCCACCCCACACAGGGAGACCCTGGCTGCCCGAGATGTCACGTTGCACCAGACTTCCGGCCGCATCCACAACAAGAACGTCTCCACCCACCTCGTTGGCAACATCAAACGAGGTGAAGGTGGGCTTGGGGGGTGCGCAAGACGGAGCCGAGGGAGGAGCATCAGTCCTGGGAGAGGGGAGCCGCGGGGCCCTCCCTTCCTCCCCGCCTGGGACCGCCCCTCACCCTGTGCGCTCTGACCTCGCCCTGCCTTCACCTTCGGTTCTCGGTCGCGCCCACAGGTCACACCCCGGAGAGGGGTGGCTCTGGCCTCTTTGCCCTCTGCACCCTGGATGGTGAGTTCCTGCCGGGGTCGGGGACTGTGTGCCCGCGGGGTCCGCTCAGGGGTCCTGTCCTGCCCACCCCGGCCTGCCTGTCCCCCCCCCCCCTCACCCCGCAGGGACACTGAAGCTTATGGAGGAAGCAGACAAGCTATTGTGGTCGGTGCAGGTGGACCACCAGCTCTTCGCCCTGGAGAAGCTGGATGTCACGGTGAGAGGGACAGTCTTACCTCCTTGACATGGAGAGATGAGATTTAAGCGAGACATTGTCCCTTCGCAATTCCCTGTCCTTCCCTACCTCCGTCTCTGGTGCATCTGTTTCTGCGTATTCCTCGGAGCTCCGCACTGTTCCCTTCTTGGCAGCGCGGTGCCAGCACCCTTTGGCGGCAGTCATGGCTCTAGCGAGAAATGAGTGGCTAGGGTCCAGAAGTGAGTGCTTCGCCCCCAGTCCAGATGTACCCTCTATCATTTTTTTTCTCGTCTGTCGACGAGCCCCTCTTTACTAAGGCCGCGGCCCCCGCAGTCTGCAGATGGGTCCAGACTAGTGCACGCGTGACGCTTTAGGAGGGGAGGCCCAAGGCTTTAAAGCCGGGAGAACAGGCCGGGGTTTGAGCCCTGATTCTGCGCCGTCTCCCTTCCCTGCGGAGTGGCTGCGTGTGAGTGGCTTCGCTTCCATAAGCTGAAGCTTCCTCCGGGGGAGCCCGGGAATACTGTTGCCCCCGTGGGCTGTGTGGCCACGGACGCGCGGAGGGAGGTCAGGAAGGACCTTAGGCTCGTTTTCTTTCCCAGCTGGCTGTCGGGCACGCAGGGTTAGGTGCGCCGCTCCTTCGTCCCCATCACCAGGGCTCCTAGTACAACAGCGGCGGGTCACCCCTGCAGCCTGGTCTCGGGCCTTTTTCAGGGCAACGGGCATGAGGAGGTGGTGGCCTGTGCCTGGGACGGACAGACGTATATCATTGATCACAACCGCACCGTCGTCCGCTTCCAAGTGGATGAGAACATCCGAGCCTTCTGTGCAGGTGGGACCCTGGCCCCCGGGCCCTCTCTAACCACGCTTGTCTGCCCCTCGTGCCCACTCTCTCTGCCTCCCCTAACTTGAGTCTTCATAAACAGATGGGTTCTTCAGCACTTGTGTTCCAGGGTGATGGTGGGTACTAAGTTGCCATCTGTACAGTTTTTTTGTTTCTTGGGTTTTTTTAAAAGACTTTATTCTTCGGGGGAGGGGAGGGAAAGCACGAGCAGGGGGAGGGGCGGAAGGAAAAGCAGGTGCCCTGCTGAGCCAGGAGCCCGATGTGGGACTTGATCCCAGAACCTTGGTATTGTGACCTGAGCCGAAGGTAGACGCTTAATAACCACTGAGCCACCCAAGCGCCTTTTACAGTTTTAAATAAGGAACAAAAGAGATTGACAGACCCATCTCTGAATATCTTCAAGAATGGGCAGAGTTTGGGGCGCTTGGGTGGCTCATTTGGTTTGCATCTGCCTCAGCTCATGATCTCAGGGTCCTGGGATCAAGTCCCGCTTCAGGCTCCCTGCTCAATGGGAAGCCTGCTTCTCCCTCTGCCTGTAGTTCCCCCACTCATTCTCTCTCTCTTTCTCTCTCTCAAATAAATAAAATCTTTCGAAAAAAAGAGACAGAGGGACTAATTTAAAAAAGAATGGGCAGAGTTCTTATCATCTATCCGTCTGGTATGTGCGAAGACACTGGAAAGTTCTTTCCCATCTGAGCATGTCAGAACTTGGTGAGGAACATTCTTCCAGAGCAGTCGCGTTAGTTCCAAGTCAGGGACTTGGAAAGCAGCGCTGGCTCTTGCAGGGGACGTGGGGACATCTTTGGTTGCTGAGATGCTAAGAATTACACAGTGCTCTGGGATGCATTCTCCGATGTCCTGAAAGGTTAAAATGCCCGCGAAGAAGGGACTGCCACCAAAGAGAAGCCCGAGTCTCTGATTGCATTTGGCTAATCTACCCCTTGGGCTACCAGACTACCCTTCATTCCCCCAGGGCCATCACTAAGATGGGAACATCAACAACTATCACTTTTAGGGTGCCATTCTGCCCGGTGCTTTTCCATGTGTGAAATGGGCCGTGTATTTTACCTGGTTTTCTGAATTCTCACCACGCACGGAATAGAAAGAGGGCCTTCGGTTCTCGGCTGGCCTTCTGCGGAGGGCGGGAACGGCTGACTCCAAGGTCCGCGTCGTATACTCTGCCCTTCCCCGCTGGGGCTGGGACCCTCTGACCTCCGTCTCACCCCCCACACCCCTCAGGCCTCTATGCCTGCAAGGAGGGCCGCAACAGCCCCTGCCTCGTGTATGTCACGTTCAACCAGAAGATCTACGTCTACTGGGAGGTGCAGCTCGAGCGGATGGAATCGACCAATCTCTTAAAACTGCTGGAGGCTGAGCCGGAGTTCCAGAACCTCTTGCGGGAGCTGGGCGTGGGTGAGTCCCAGGCGGGCTCGCAGCTGGAGCAGCCCCATGCCAGGCGCCCAGGAGGTCCCCAACCTCTGACCCACCCCTTCTCGCCCTCAGATCCTGACGACGTCCCAGCCGTCCGTGCCCTGCTTCACCAGACCCTCTACCGGCCGGACCGGCCGCCCCAGTGCGCTCCTGCAAGCCGCCACGATCCCACTTAGCCGGACTTGCCCTCTTAGCTGAAGACGGAGCCTCTTGGGCTCCCCCGACCTCAACCCCCCCCCCCCCCCGGGTATCCATGGCGCCGGCAGAACAGGGAGCAGACATGACAGAGGGGCACGGAAGGAGGGCAGCTACCCTAGGGGGGCTGTAAACTGTAGCCTTTGTCGTCATCTTGGTGAAAGAAGAGGCAAGTTGGCCCTCTGTCCATTCCCTCGTGTACCTTACCCAACACGTCGGCAGGATCGCGGGACCCCAACCTCATGCCATGTATCTGGGACCGCCCCCTCTCCAGAGCTCCCCAGTCTCCTTGGGGGCAAACAGGCTTGTTTGTGAGCAGGGAGCACAGATCTTTCGCATGGCTCCAGTGCTTGTAAAGAAAACAGGCTTTCGGGCCAACGAGTTAAGGGCTGTCCCCCATTCCAGGCTCTGTCTCCCTTGGCCCAGCTCCAAGTCATTGGCAACCGTGGTGATTCCAGGAATGGCCCAGTGTTTTGCTTTTGAGGACAGTCTTTCCGGACATTTTACACTCTGGTCTTCACTGTTCCCAGCAACCCTGAGATGATTTTCTTCTATTTATCCGAGAAGCCGAGCCCGCACTTCCTCATTTTGCCATGTTCTGTAAGTATCGTGCAGCTTCGTAGGCCTTGCTCCCACTTCCCCCCAAAACACCTTGTCTGTGAGACAACGGACATTTGAAATCTGATGCAGGTTTAGGAGCCAGACCACGATCAGAATTGTATCTTGGGCCAATTTTACCCCTTTTGCTCGCGGTTCCGCGCACTCCGAGTCAGTGTTTTTTCACATTACAGGTTGCAGTCCTGTGATGGGTTGTGTTCAGCATTTTTTGGCCAAACGAAATAGGATAGAATAAAATAGCATGAAAAATGTCAAAAGCGTATTGCTCGCAGTATGGGGAGTTACTGTTTCATTACAATTGGCCATGTGCGCTCAGTATAACGTAAAATGCATTTTCTGCCATGAGTTATATTCCGAGGAATGTGAAAGCCCTTGCTCTCAATCATCTCGACCCAGCCAGCTAGATCGATCTGAGGAAAGGTCCCCATTCACACTGCCTTTCTGTAAGGAAATCAGGGCAGGGTTATCAATTCCGACCCTGATCAGCATGGACGAAGACCAGAGAAGGAGATTGGCATAGAGAAATGGGTGTTTATTCAAATGGAGAAGCAGCTGCGTTGAAGGCCTGCCCCTGGGTCCGGGGTCTGCAATTACAGAAGCAGCAAGACGTGGAAGGGAAAAGGCAGGGCCAGGAAAGCAGCGGTGATGGGGCGAGGCAGGAGGGGCGAGGGGATCCTTATTACACATGTGCCAGGGAGCCCCCTTCTCTTCTGAGGGCAGGGAATGGAGCAGGGAGAGGCAAGATCGGAGGTCAGAGGGCAGCCTGATCTACCCTGGACTCCAGATTTCATTTCCACTCCAAGGGCCCTACTTCCCTAGC
The DNA here is from genome assembly GCA_028533885.1 of Nasua narica. Taxonomy (NCBI): domain Eukaryota; kingdom Metazoa; phylum Chordata; class Mammalia; order Carnivora; family Procyonidae; genus Nasua; species Nasua narica. The sequence goes on from CM052807.1 coordinate 31,778,112, forward strand.
TGAGGTTGGTTAGAGCACTCTCTTCCTCTACCACTAATCCGTGACCCGAGAGACTGAAGCCAGCCCGAAAGACACACAGGGGTCTGGCTCCTTAAGGTCTGGGTTCCTCTCTTCACAGTGAAGACGGAAAGCCTCCTTATCTTTTTGCTTTGGCTCAGAGCCTGGTGGGGGATAGAAAGCCACTGATTCCAAAATAAGACAAGCCCAAGCCCAGGAGGCCAGAGATGGGGGGAAGGGAGATCTAAGGGGGTGAGTAGTTCTAGAAACAAGAAAGAATCCTGGTTAGGTGAAGGCTGAGTACTGAGCACCCCGCAGGGGCAGTTCCTGACAGCGCCCCCTCCTCCCCACCCCACCCCCGGAGTTCAGGGTCCCGACGTGTGAAAAAGCAAGTGGAGGAGGAGAGCTGCCTGGGGAAATAGTGGCGGTCCGTCCAAGGCCCGGCACAGGGCAGTCACTGGCTTGAGACGCTGGCAACCAGCCAACGACCCCAGCCTTGTGAGCCTGCCATTCCTCTCCCAACTCACCTTCCCATTGCATTGGAGTTCTCGATTGCCTGTGCTTCCCCCACTCAGCCGAGCAGTCGTGAGCAGAATCGGAAAGGTGGGCGTCAGCGGGGACAGGGCCCCAGGTGTCGGGGGTGGGGATGCGGCAGTCTAGCTGGGAGAGGTAATGAGCCCCGGAAGGCGAGGGGGCGGGGCGCGGGAGTGAAGGCCCCTGAGGGGTGAGTAGGGTGGATGGCGGGGGACAAGGGAAGGACAGTACAGGCTGCAGCCTTTGACTTGGGCCAGTTCCCACCACGCCACGCTCAACGTCCTCTTCCGCAGTCCTGACTTGGAGGAGAACGGGAAGAGAGAAGCCAGGCCCCTGAGGTTCCGGGCCCTCTCTCTGGAAGACTCCTGGAGGACTGGGCAGTGGCCGAGAAGCGGAAGGGAATGTGGCCGACCCAGGGAAACAGGACGGCAGGGTCAGGGTGGCGACAGGAGGGACAGACGCGGTCGTCCCCAGCTACCTGGCTGGAGTGATGCCCCATTCCCCCATCTGGATCTTCCCCAAGGCAAGGTCCTTCCCCTTGGGGACAGCCAGGTTCAGCAGTCACTGGCCAGGCTCTTGGTACAGAGGCAGGAAGGGCAGCTCTGGGAAGGGGGCTCTCGGGCGCAGCACTCCACGCTCCAGGTCGATACAGCACTGTCGGGGAGGGGGAAGGAACACGGGGTGCCTCTCAGAAAGGAGCCCCCCCTCTGGGAGGGCGCTCCCACTTCCCACAGCCTCCCCCTACTCTGGCTCTCCCCCCAGTTTCCATTCGACTGGAGCCCTGGGTTTGAGAAGGGGCAGTGGGGTCTGGTTCCTATTTTTCACTTGTGGCCAAATAAGAAACCTCTACGGAAGCAAAGGTGAAATCACCACATCTCCAGGTCTCTCTTATCAGAGGCTGACCCATGCTTCCACACCTCTGCCTTTTAACCTCCTTCTCCCCGGCCCTTGGGTCAGGCCCCTGGCGCAGGCCAAGCGCTGGTGTCCTCCTCACCTCGAGAGAAAGCAGAGTCTGTAGTCCAAGGCAGAACTCGGGACTCTCGACGTCTGCAGGAATCATTTGGAAATAGAGCAGGCTGGAGGGTCAGCGGTCACGGTGCCCTCCTGTCAACGCTCGCTCCTTGTCTGCCCTCCCCCTCCCGCAGGCCTGAGGATCCGGGCCCAGAGACTGGGGACACCTCGGAGGGGGCCGGCCTCTGCCCCAGCCAGGAGAGGAAGGTGGGCGAGGAAGAAGAGGGCTGGGAGTGAAGGGAGGACTCACCCACCACCTGGGCCGAGCAGGCCACCGTCTCCTGGCCCAGCTGTAGCTCCAGCTGCTCTACCTGGGCGGGCGGCCCAGGTGCCAGGCCCCCACCTGGGGCTTTGAGGACCTTCTTCCCTAACCTGTGGTTGGGAAGCAAAGGTTATGGCCCCCCCCCAGCCCCCAGCCTCTTAGCCAGCTGGCACCCCTCCCCACCATACTTGGGCTCTCTCATCCAATCCCTTGGCCGCACATGGGGACTAAATCGTTGTCTTTACTATCAGAGCTCCCCCCCGACAAAACGAGTCTTTTTTTTTTTTTTTTTAACTACAGCTTCCTTGAGATATACTGGATATACCCCAAAAGTCACCGTTTTATAAATGCAGTGGGTTTTAGTATATTCATAGAGTTATACAACTACTACTAACTCGTTTCAGAATATTTTCTGAATTTTTTCGGCCATCCATTCTTTCGGGCTGTGCTCTTACCCCAGGCGGCTGAGGCATCCGGCGGAGATCTGGTTGTGGTGGGTGCCTGTGTCCACGGCCACCCGAAGCTCCTGGTCTCGGCACTGAGAAGGAGGGTCGCGGGGGACTCCGTGAGCCCCCCGGGAGAAGGGATCAAGCTTGCATCCTCCACCTTTCCCAGCCCTTGGGTGAATCCCTCTCCGAAATGAGTGAAGGGAAAGAACCAAATCCTTCAGAGTGATTTTTATGGCACTCTTCCAATTGAGACCACATCGGCTCTTAGATGAAGGAATCAAAAAAGGAATTAGAGCTGCCTGTGATACACTCACCCGGGAACGATCTGGCCAGAAACGGAGGTTAGTTCGTGAAGAGGAATTCTGGGGAAGCTGAGGGCCTGGCTTAGAGAGGTCTGGGTGAGGGATAGAGGAGGGGGTGAGAGGACCAGGCCGCTTTGCCGGGAACGCCACATGTGGGCGAGCGACAAGCTCACCACGGAAACGAAAACCGGTGTGCTTGCTGCTGGATATATACAGACCTATGGGGTGACGCTCAGATCCCCCAAATGCACGCAATTGTCTCCTTCCGGACATTTATTGAGCACCTGCTGGGTGCGAGATTAGCGGCTGGAGGGCACAGGGGTGAATGCTGGGCTCGTGTGTAAGGGAAGTGTCAGTAACAAGTGTGTGCTAGGAACTGTTAAGGTCTATGAAAGGACTGAGCATGAAGTGCCCTCGATGAGAGGGAGGAGAGGCTGTTTCCTCCCGGGAAAGTCAGAAAGGGCTTCAAGGAGGAGGCACCCTATGAGGCTGTCGCCTTGGAACACTCGAGCTCTCTCTGCGTGTGTGTTGGGAGGTAGGGGTTGCAAGCTGCCTACGTGCATGGTGGTTCATGGACGCAGAAGACATTGAAGAGTACGTACACATCCACATCTGAAGATTATATTGGATAAAGGGAAGGAGGAATGGCGATGCAGGTGGAACAACATAGAGGGGAGATGGGTTGAGGCAGAGAGTAAAGAATGTACAGGATCCCATTTTTCCGTCCAGGCTGGGGGGAGAAGCGCCTTTTCTCCCTCCCTCTTTCCCCCACCACCCAGGGGAAAAAGGAGGGTGGCCGAAGTGAGCCAGTCACAGGCAGGATTATTCATGAAAGCCGGTGCCCTGGGGAGCTTCTCACCTTGCAGTTGACTAGAAGAGCCGGCATCTCTGTCTTGCTGGTCCTCCTCCTGCTCTCCTGGCCGTGAATCCGGGCCTGCACCAGGGGACACTCCCCCTGGAGCCGACTCTGGTTTCCCTCCACCAGGCGTCTTTGGATCACGCTGTGCGGCTGCTGGCTCCGTCGCGAAATAAAGAAGGCAGACGGGTCTAAACCCGAGTATCTAGGCGACTCAGTTCTCCGACCTTGGAGTTATCCCACGATGTCCCCCGCCCCCCGCCACCGAACCCCACCCAGTCCTGCGTCTCACGGGAGTAAGACACTGGCAGGAGCTTACCCGAGGATCCCGGCAGTCAGAGCATTAGAGCAGAGTCGACCCCAGGATCACATCATACCAGTTTGGGGGAACCCCAGGGGGTGGCTCAGCAGTGAAGAAATGGGAAGAGGAGAACAGTCCATTCTAGATTAGACTGACCTATAGGCAACGGGACCTCTCAGGAACTAGTATGATTGGAGAGCTTTTATCGCTGGCCTAGAACACATTATTTTTTACTTTTTTTCTGTTCCCCCTTCGACCTCACTCTTCCATGCACTGCAGATCCTAGGATTGACGATGTGATGAAAAAAAATCAGGGGCACCTGGGTGGCTCAGTGGGTTAAAGCCTCTCTGCCTTGGGCTCGGGTCATGATCTCAGGGTCCTGGGATCGAGCCCCGCATTGGGCTCTCTGCTCGGCGGGGAGCCTGCTTCCCCTCCCCCTCTTCCTGCCTCTCTGCCTACTTGTGATCTCTCTCTCTGTCAAATAAATAAATAAAATCTTTAAAAAAATAAAAATTAAAAAAATCAGTAACGACAAGAAAACAAAAGAAGGCACATCCTCAAAACAAGGGTGCTTGAACTCTTCCCCCACCCAAAACCACTTCACTCCCGAAGTTCCGCCATCTTGGCCTGTATTATCGAGTCCATCCCTGCTTTGTATTACTGGTTTTGTCTGGCCTGGGTCACCGGACCGCCTTCCCTAAGTTCCCAAGAACCTGTCTCCAGTATCGTCGCCTCTCACATACACCTGCTCGAGGCCAGTGATGAATCTAAAACCCTGGCGATTCAGACTGTGGTCCTCAGATCGGCAGCTTTAATGTCACTTGGAAGTGAGACCTACGGAATCAGAAGCTTCCTTTTAACAAGAGGCCCTGATCATTCGTGCACATGTGTCAAAGTCTGAGACGCTCCGAAGTAAAGCAAAACTTACTCCTGTTTAAAATCAATCAAAGTGCAGCCCGTCCTGTCACTTACGTGATAAAGCTCGAACTTTCTAAGGTGATGCACAGCCCCAGGGACCTGGCCACCGCCTGGTCTTTAGCCTCGTCCCCCACTCGGCACATCTGCCCCCGTGCCTCTGCTTGTACCGCTCACACCAGGCTGCTGTTCAGCCCACCCCCAGCCCCCCCACCCGCGCCGAGACTCCTCTTTCTCATTCTGCAGGCCAGCCTGGATGACTGGGTCCACATACTTTGTTCAGGAACTACTCTTTATTTGGGAGAGAGGTTTTTATCTAAGTCTGAGATTCCATACATATCCTGTAATTAATGTGTGGTTTACCTCCTCCAGGAAGCCCTCTCTGACTTCTTTGTACTCTTCATTCTCTATACCGGGCTGGGGCCAGCACCCCTTCTCTTAGCTCCCTTTGTCCTGCCTCTCATGGACGTGATTTGTGGATTTTAACTGCCGCATTAGCCTGGAGAGCCTGTGAGGTCAGGTCTTTATATCCCAAGGCTTAGCTTTGCATATAGTAGGCACTCAGTAAATGTTGAAGAATGACTGTATCTGTCCAGGCTGCACATGTGCTTCTCCACCTGCCCTCTCTTCTTGGGAACCTGGGATTGTTGTTTTTCTACCCTTGGTCTAATGAGGCCCTTGAGGCCAGCTGCTCTTGCCAGCAAGGCTGCCAGCAGGAGACCCAGCTCTGGGAAAAGGGCAGTGAACCCTGGGACTGGCTGGAAAGAGCGGCCCTGCGGTTCCCAGCTCTCCTCCCGCCTTTCCCACGATGGATACAGGCTTCAGGCCCCCCCCCCCCCCCACGGTGCTGTGCAGTTTGCTCCAGAGTTATCCTAGGGAGGGAGACAGTGAGGTCCTCCCAGCCTGCCATATCTTCACTCCCAAAGCCACACAACGTAACTGCTTGAGATCAATCCGGGAGGTCCCGAGGCGGGGGGGGGGGGGGGGGTGGGGTGGGGGGCTGCGGAGCTCAGGACTTATCAGATGGCTGGACCTGCCATTCTGGGATGGTAGTGTTAGTAGAGCCTCTTCTCCAGGGCCAGAAAGTTGTAGGATGGTCCCCAAACCATAGAGCCTTTGAGATCCTAGCTACGGGGAGCCAAAGGTCCAGCTCCCCCCTGCCCTACTGCTCCCTATTTCTCAGCCGTACTTGCTGTGTCTGCAAAGAGGGAGCAGCTCGGAAGTTTCCTGAACTGAGATCTCGGTCTGGTCACCTTTCGTCTCTGGGGGCTGCTGGGAATCAGCTCGCCTCTCAGCTGGGTTCCTGAGGGGGAACATTCATCTAGAAGGAATATGGTAGGACTAGGTCACGAAAGGGAGCAAGGGGCTGTGTTAGCCTCCTGGCTAATGCCAGACTGAGACTCCTGGAATTCACTTTGGCCTCTCGGGTTGTAGGACTGCCCTCCTCTCAGATCCTCTGACGGGGAATTGGGTGAGGGGACAAGGACTTGGAAGCCTTCCTTTCTTCGAGCTTATTTTCTCTCAAGCTAAATGGAGTAGGAGCTGGAGGAACAATCTGAATTAGACCTTAGATAGCGGTTTCTATTCTCCAGGCACTCTACGAAGCCCGTTATAGGTATTAGTCCATGCCGCTCCCACAGCAGCCCGATGAGGGAGATACTACTAATTTGGTACTTGTTTAGCAGATAAAGAAACAAGCTCGGAGACATAAAGCAAACCTGCCCAAGGTAGTCAGTGGCAGAGCCAGGATCTGAACCCAAGCAGCCTGGCTCCAAAGCCTATGCTCTTCACCACTCTCTTAGAGGGAGAGGAGTATATGCAGCTGTCCCGGGACCCACTCACCTCCCCATTGTAGCGCCCCTCCCCCCCGCCATCCCCCATTCCCTCTAGAGCCCATAGCTGCTGCATGGGGATGGAAGGGAACGAGCCTGGAAGGGCCAGTGCCTCTACAAGGGAGTAAGGGGGTACTCGGGAGGCCAGCGGCCCAGGCAAGAGCTGTACAAAACCCTGGGGCTCGGGAAAGGATGGAGGCCCTTACTGCTTCCATGGCGCAGGGAAAAGGAGAGTGAAATGGCCAGAACTGGGTAGGAGGAAATCTGTTGTTTTGGGATAGGACAGAAGCCACAACCCTAAAGTAGCCAGGCCTCCAGGCCCTTCCAGCAGCAAATGACTGCTCCAGAAGGTTCCTGTGTCCTTGTAAACCTGTGTTCCTAAAGAGCACAGCTCCTCGTCACCCCAGGATAAGCCCTGCACTATTTGGGAGAAGCCGAGCAATGCCAGCAGGGCCTCCCAGAGCCACCAAGCCATGGGAACATCCCCAGTGAAGAGTCTGAGAATGATCAGAGTGGAGCCCTTCTAACTGGGACTAGCTCTGCCCGGTTCTGAGCAAGGGAGAGGGGATCTGAAGGCTTAGCGTCTGTCCTTCCCAGCCCCCCACCCGCCTCCCCAGGACAGAGAGAGATGGTGAGGAAGGGTGGGGAGAGGGCTGCCTCACCAAGTCCTTGGAGGTGCCGAGCCTCTTGAGGCTGTCCAGGGGAAGCAGGTCGGCAGAGTCCTTGTGCAGGAACTGGGTGGCCTGTCTAAGCCGGCGCTGCTGGCTCAGGGGGGCTCGGTCCCCCAGCGCTGCCTCCTGTCCCCTCCTCCTGGAGTCTCCCTCCTCTCTCCTGGCCTCCTGCCTGGTGCTCACGGCCCCTGCGGGGCTCGGTGAGCTTGATGAGCAGGGTGGGGGCTGCTGAACCGTCCTTCCCTCCATCCCCTCTGCCTCCTGTGGCCCGGTGGCGTTTCCCGCCTGCGCTCCCCCGCTCCCGGGGTGGCAGCTGTCCTCCCGGGAGGGTCTCCACGGGGGCAGAGGAAATCAATAAATAATGTGCAGGAGCGGCCGCGCCAGACACCAATTTCCAGAGATTGCAGTAGAGGGAGTGAGGCTCCGGCTGGAAAAACCCAGCGCTCCCGGAGAGGGAGGGGGGGCGGTTGGCAGGACCTGCAGGTGGCAGGCTCCGCAGCGCGGCCAACTCTGGGGTCCTAGTCAGAGAGAGAGTGTGCGTGTGCGCGCGCGCGCGGGCGAGCGCGCGGGCCTGCAAGCGTGAGGGGGTGTGAGAGTGTTGTAAACTGTCAGGGTGTCCGTGCCAGCTTATCTGAAAGGCAGTGCGTGTGGGTGTCGGGGGTGGTCAGCCTGTGTGCTTGGTGCGTGCGTGGGATGCGGGCGCGTGTGTCCGTGGACGCGTGCCCTCCCTTCTCCCCGGGGCTGCCCCGCTGCTCTCCCCCCTGGGCTTCTCTGAGGTTCGGGGGTGGGGTGCCGGCCAACAACTAGGTTCAGAACAGAGAGGGGCAGCCTCAGAGTGTCCTTCCCTCCTCTCTTCCCCATCAACAGGAGAGGCTTCCCCTTTCTGGGTCGCGACCTCTTGGTGTGGCAGGTGTCCGAGTCTTTAGCTAATGTGCTGTGGGGTCTGGATTCCGGGGGGACGGGGATGGCAAGAGCTGCTCTGAATCCCCCCACGAGCGGAGCCCCAGCTTCTCCCTCTTCTTCAGGGAAGGCTCATTGAGTCCTGGTTCTTTAAGAAGCATTGTAATTCAAACACTCAGAAAGTTATCAAGGATAACCATACCTTTCACAGGCCACCTCGGATAAGAAAAATAACCGGGGGGCGCCTGGGTGGCTCAGTGGGTTAAAGCCTCTGCCTTCATGATCTCGGGGTCCTGGGATCGAGCCCCGCATCGGGCTCTCTGCTCTGAAGGGAGCTTGCTTCCCCCTCTCTCTGCCTGCCTCTCTGCCTACTTGTGATCTCTCTCTCTCTCTTTCTCTCTCTCTCAAATAAATAAAGTCTTTAAAAAAAAAAAAAAGAAAAAAATAACCGAACTATTATAAATGTAGTTGAAGCGCCCCCTGCACCTCTCCTTCACAGATGAACTCCCTTCCTCAGTCTGGGGTTTCACCATTCCCATACTTGTCCTTTTCCTCTTTATGCACATGCGTAGATATGTATCCTAAGGAACATATCATTGAGTTTTGGCTGACCCACTACACATATCCTTGTGCAATTTGTCTTTTTTTTTTTTTTTGCTCGATATTTTATTAGAGAGATTCATCTATGAGATATGCATTGCTCTATTAATTCTCTTTAACTGTGACATGTTATTCCTCTGTGAATACATCACTTTTAGGAAATTTAGGTTATTTTTCATTAGATTTTGTTTTTGTTTTTGTTTTAAGTAGGCTCCGTGCCCAACATAGGGCTTGAACTCATGACCCTGAGATCAAGAGTCACATGCTTTACTGACTGAGCCAGCCAGGCGCCTCTTAGGTCATTTTTCACTTACGAACAACGGTACTACGAACATTTTACACATACCTACTGAGCACAGGTGTAAACATTTCTCTAACCTGGGTGTGAAATGGCCGGGGCATCAGATACACACCTTCTCCCCCGTTAGCATAATGCCAACTTGCCCTCCAGAGTATTTATACCAATGTGCACTCCAGTTATCAGTGTTCAGGGGTTCCTCGCCCTCCACTTCCTCACCAGCACTTGGAATCAAACCTTTTATATCCCTGGCCCATCTGTCATCAGATTTTTCTCTCCAGCCCTTTATCTTCACCGTCATCAAAATGCATTGGGTCAAGCATCTGCGTGCATGTGTTGGACATGTACAGAATGGGAGCCCCAATCGAGCCCTGCTCCCTAGGGGCGCAGTCTAATCCAGATATCACCAAGACGCATACACACATTCAGACGGACAAGATTTCCAACGGCCTCCTGCAGACCCAGCCTGTGTGAGGCATTTTCACAGCCTTTTATATGTGGCTGTGAAATTATATGACAATTTTATGAGGAAGGATTGCATTGTGATCCCTGTTTCTAGACGAGAGAAGTAGCTAAGTATTATGGGTCAAGTTGCGTCCCCCACAAATTTATACATTAAAGTCCCAGCTCACAGCACTTTAGAATGTAACCTTATTAGGAGATAGGGTCTTTAAAGAGATAAATAATCAAGTTAACATGAGGTCATGAGGGTTGGCCCTAATCCAACATGACTGAGTCCTTACTAAAAGGGGAAATTTGGGCCCAGAGGTGCACACAGGAAGAACGCCACATAAATGTGGAGGCTAAGAATGGGTGATGGATAAGCCAAAGGATGCCAAAGGTTGCCGGTATCCACCAGAAGCTGGGAGAAGGAAGGCTTGGCCGAATCCTTTCTCAGCACCCTCAGAAAGAATCAACCTTGCCGACACCTTGATCTTGGACTTTCAGCCTCCAGAACTGTGAGACAGTACATTCCTGTGGTTTAAGCCATCTGGTTAGTGGTACTTGTTATGGCCATCCCAGGAAGCTGATACACCAAGTCTGAGAAATCTCACCTAACGTTCAGTTACTGTGTGGCAGAGCCAGGAATCGGGCCCTCTCTCCCAAGTCTTGCTCGAGGTCCATCATGCAAAAAGAGAAGACCGATGACGATAAGCACAGAATGAACACCAGACTGTAGTGTGATTCCACAGATAAAGTTCTGGCCCACCCACGTGCTGGTTTCATTTACACTCTGTTTCAGTGGAATATTCTAGCTCCCTCCCATGCCTTGAAATCCATTACCACCACACATTTGCCTGGGACAGGGGTCAAAGAGGATCCACTGACACATTGCACTGGTTCCCGTGGTTGCTTCCCTGGGGCCAACTGTATACATTGACGGATCAGGGAGTGGCCTCCATGCTATAATGCAGGATGGGCCCAATACTGAAAGGTATCTCCTCCAACTTTGTTTTTTTGGCAATTCACTCCTTAGGTTTGAAAGTACTTCAACAGCTTCAGGAGGTTGCGATTAATTCATTTTTTAGAAGAATAATGCTATCCAAGAACAAGAATGAGATGATTCCAGAGCACTTAGCAAAGTTGCCTCGGGCCAGGCTGACAACATGGATGCGATGTCTTTGAACTCTTAGGTGCACTTCGGTCTGCAGATAGAACCCCAGGGAAGAGTGAACGTACCTTCGGTGTAGAATGGAGACTTCGGACTTTGCAGTTTGGATGGGGTGAGGTTGGGGACAGCATCACCTCATTTCCAGCTGATCTGACAAGGCCTTTGTTTCCTGGCACTGGGAAGTACTGGTGCTTAGGAAATGTCTTTCTCGGGAATGTAGTTGTAAAAGAGTCCAGTTGGTTCCCGGGTTCTGTGACCCAAACTAATGCTCTCTATTCACTGTCTATCTTACTATCTTGGAGTGGGACTCAGGAGTAAGGAAACTGCCTTTTGCCTTTTTGTGATCCTTGGTTTCTTCCTTTACAAATTTGTTTTTTTTCCCAAATTGCAGGGAGATTGGGAATGTTCTGGCAATGCAAAACTCTGAGTTCTTCCTTCTTGGAATTTAAAGAACTCCCCTTGGTAAGATGATGAATCCAATGCAGTCTACTCATCCAAAGCAATCTGTATCAAGATACCAGTAGTATTTTTCACAGAACTAGAACAAACAATCCTAAAATATGTATGGAACCACAGGAGACCCTGAATAGCCAAAGCAAGCTTGAAAAAAAAAAAAAACAAAAAACTGAAGGTATCACAATTCTAGATTTCGAGTTATATACAAAGCTATAGTAACCAAAACAGTATGGCACTGTTTTGTGCCAGGTAACCAAAACTACCTGGCACAAACAGGTACATAAATCAATGAAACAGAAGAGAGAGTCCAGAAATAAACCCATGCTTATATGGTCAGTTAATCTACAACAAAGGAAGCAAAAACAATGGGGAAAAGACAATCCCTTCAACAAATGGTGTTGAGAAAACTGGACAGCAACATGCAAAAGAATGAAACTGGACCACTTTCTTTCACCATACACAAACATAAACTCAAAATGGATTAAAGATGGGGTGCCTGAGTGGCTCAGTGGGTTAAGCCTCTGCCTTCAGCTCAGGTCATGATCTCAGCATCCTGGGATCAAGCCCTGAATCAGGCTCTCTGCTCAGTGGGGAGCCTGCTTCCCCCCCGCCTTTCTCTATCTGCCACTCTGCCTACTTGTGATCTCTCTCTGTGTCAAATAAATAAATAAAATCTTTAAAAAATGGATTAAAGACATAAATGTAAAACCTGAAACCATAAAAATCCTAGAAGAAAACATAGGCAGTAAATTCATGGACATCGACCTTAGCAACACTTTTGTGGATCTGACTCCAAAGGCAATGGCAACAAAAGCAAAAATAAACAATGGTGACTACCCCAAAATAAAAATTTCTGCACAGCGAAGGAAACCATCAATAAAACAAAAAGGCAACCTACTGAATGGGAGAAGATATTTTCAAGTGATGTACCTGGTAAGGGGCTAATAGTCAAAATATATAAAAAACTCATACAACTCAATACCAAAAGAACCTCCAAATAATCTGATTTGGGCAGAGAACCTGAATAGGCATTTTTCCAAAGAAGACATGCAAGGCATACATGGTCACCGGACACATGAAAAGATGCTCAACATCCCTCAGCATCAGGGAAATACAAATCAAAGTCACAATGAGATCCTGTCTCAGAGGAGTCAGAACAATGTGCTGGCGAGGATGTGGAGAAAGGGGAACCCTCTTGGACTGTTAGTGGAAATGCAAACTAACAGAGTGGTGTAGCCACTCTGGAAAACAGTATGTAGATTCCTCAGGAAACTAAAACTGGAGCTATCCTATGATCCAGTAATTCAACTTTTAGGTATTTACCCAAAGACAATGAAAACACTAATTCAAAAAGGTATAGGCATCTCTATGTTTATTGCAGTGTTATTTATAATAGTCAAGATATGGAAACAACCTAAATGTCCATCAGTAGATATGTGGATAAAGAAGATGTGGTATAAAATCTCACTAGTGGGCATATACCCACAGAAAATGAAAACACTAATTTAAAAGTTATATACACCCTTAAGTATATCGTGGCTCTAGTTACAATAGCCAAATAATGGAAGTGACCCAAGTGTCCATCCATAAAAGAATAAAGAAGATGTAGTGTACACCACACACACACACACACACACACACACACGCACGCACGCACACTGGAATACCACTCAGCCATAAAAAAGGATGAGATCTTGCCATTTGCAACAACACGGTCAGACCTAGAGGGTATTATGCGAAGTGAAATAAGTCAGATGGAAAAGGGCAAATGCCATATGATTTCACTTATACGTGGGATCTAAAAAAAACCAAAACAAAACAAATGAATAAACAAACAAAAAGCAGAAACAGATCCATAAGTACAGAGAACAAACTGATGATTGCAGGAGGGGAGGCAAAACAGGTAGAGGGGATTGAGAGGTACAAACTTCTAGCCATAAAAAAATAAGTCATGAGGGTGAAAACTGCAGCCTAGAGAATATAATCATTAATATTGTAATAACTTTGTAGGGTGACTGATGGTGACTACACTTATGATGAGCACTGCCTGATGTATCTAATTGTCAAATCACTATACAATACACCTGGAACAAATATCATATGTCAACTATATTTTGACTTAAAAAAAAATCTAATACTAAAAAAATGCTAAAAAAAAAACTCTAAAAAAAAACCCAAACCAAAACAAAAAAGATGGAGAAATGCCAGGGAATGTTCTGAGGCCAGTTTGTATCCTCAGCTGGGTGGTCTGTGTCTTTGCCAATAAATTACCTCACTTCCCTGCCCTGGTCATTTTTTTTTTTAATTTATTTTTAGGAATCTCTACACCCAACGTGGGGCCCGAGCCCAGGATCAAGAATCACATGCTTTTCTGATAAGCCTGCCAGGCACCCATTCCCTGGCCATTTTTTAACCTGAATTTTACAGTACTCAACAAACTAATTCATTAACAAGGAATGACTACATTGAACTCTAACAGTGAGACACAGAGGGAGGAAACTTCCTGAAGAACTACTGAGGAAGATTAAACCAGTGGAGATTTTCCCTTCCAGACACTTGGGAAATATCTGTAATTTCTCTCATTTTATTCATCTTGTGGTTCACATAGATGTTGAAGTGAATGGATCCAAATTCAGAAATTTCGTGAGAAAAAAATGGAAGCATGAGATTTGGCTGCCTCACTGCGTTGGCTCTCCTCTGAATTATAGCAAGTTTTCCTTTCATTCAGTCAAAAAGGAATTATTGAGCACCTACTATGTGTCAGACACTGAGGTAATCTGTGGGCGTGCAATGGTGAACGGGACGAAAGGCCTGCCCTCATGGAGGTCACATTCTAAAGAGGAAGGCAGGCAGTGAACAACCACATTATAATGTCAGGTAGTGGTAAGCGCTGAAGAAAAATAGCAGGATGAGAGGAGAGAGAGCCATGGGGGTCAGACGGGGGTAGATGATGCCAGTGCTTGTCCCCACACACACCTGGACAGGGTAGAGCTGCACCTCTCCATCCCCTCTGTCTGGCTGGGCTCCTCAGGTGACCAGTCGCTCGAACCAGGAAGACTCGCTGAGGTAAAGAGCATTGTCTCCTGCCAGAGAGAATGGAGTTACCTCGTCTACTCCAGGATGGAACCCTCTTCACGGCTCCCTTGGCACAGTGCTCTTCCCACCCGGGTTAACAGGCCACCAAACGCTGAGTCTGACAGACCTGAGAGGGTTGGGATTCCCTCTACTGAAAGAGTACACAGAACACTTGCTGTGTGGGTTCTAGAACAGCCAGAGGGTGATGGGTCTTTGTATTTCTATCGATGAGGAAGGTGGAGAGGAGCTCCGAACCTAAGGTTTTCTTGGCCTTCATGCTCCTCACAGACCCTGGATCTTCTAGAGAACTTTCTGTCCTTAGATGAAACCAGACCACACCTTATACTTGCCATTGGGTATCAGACGGTCATTAGCGAGTCTGGATTTGTGCTGGCCAAGAAAGCAGTCACCAGCTACAGACGACTGTCAGGCACTTGGGGAGCAGCTAGTCTAAAGAGAGCTTTGTTGTATATGTAAATTATACACCAGAGTTTAAAAACAATACAAAAAACAATGTGAAATACTTCCATTATTTGTACATAGTTTACATTATTTTATGTTGAGAATATTTTGGATCTATTGTATTAAATTAAATATGTCATAAAAATGGAACCTTGAGGCGCCTGGGTGGCTCAGTCCGTTAGGCATCTGCCTTTAGCTTAGGTCATGATCTCAGAGTCCTAGGATCGAGCCCTGCATCAGGCTCCTTGTTCAGCGGGGAGCTTGCTTCTCCCTCTGCCTACCGCTTCCCCTGCTTCTGCTCTCTCTCTCTCTCTGACAAATAAAAAACTAAAACCTTTAAAAAAGTAAACTTCACCATTTTTACTTTTTACTTTATTGATTTTTAAACTTTTTAAAAAATTACTTGTTTGAGAGAGAGCGCACTAGCAAGACTGCAGGGTGGCAGGGAGAGGCAGAGGGAGAGAGAGAGATTCAAGCAGACCCTGAGTCTAGCTTGGAGCCATGAACAGGGCTCAATCGCATGACCCCGAGATCACAACCCAAGCCAGAACCAAGAGTCAGAAGCTCAACCAGCTGAGCCACCCAGGTGCCCCAACTTTTTACCTTTTTAATATGGCAACTAACAAACTTAAGGTCACATATACGGGTCTATTATATTTCTACTGGACGGCATCGGTCTAAACTGATTCACAACTCATTTCCTTGAAACTGATATAATCAATGTCCGCAACTCTCTGCTGTTTCAGGAAGTGCTTCTTTGTATCTAATCTGAATCCCTATAGCTGTTATTCAAAATCGCTGTCCAAGCCTCAGTGGAGATGGAAATGAACTGGTTCCCACTATCCTTGGGATAAGCTTTCATGCCTCTAAATATCTTTACACGTCTTCTTTTCAACCTTTTTTTCTTCAAGGCTGAGTAGCGCTGATTCTGATCTCTGATGGTAGGGATGCGGAGGAGAGCTCCTTTGGCACGGTGAAATCAGCCAGACATTGCTCTGCCACATAAGGAAATTCCCGGAATATTCTTCATAGAATGGGTTATTCAGAGCTAGACAAATAGCCCCCTTGAGCCCGTGGAAGGTTAAGGGCAGCCAGTTCTATTTCGGGCTTTCTCCTCTGGCCCTGTCAGATCTGCTGAGGACAGGAATGAAGCTGTTTTCCAGAATTCTCCTGTCCAGCAAAGGTCCCAGCAGGTCTGTGCCAATTTTGAAATGTATCACCCTACCTCTACCCCAAAAACCTACCAGACTGTGACAACGTTTTCTATTTGACACTTGGATGATCTTCTCCTATTTTATGGATGGTAAAACCAAGGCACAGAAAATTCTGAAACCAGACCGAACATGGTGTTTCGAACTCAGACAAAGCTCGGTCAAGTATTCCAGCTCATTCACTAACCGGGTGACTCTGAGCAACGTGTTTAAGTTTTGGGATCTACTTCCTCTCCTGGAAAACTGAGATGACATGTCATTTGTAGAATTTCTGTGAAGTTTAATGTCTTTTTTTTTTTTTAAGATTTTATTTATTCATTTGACAGAGAGAGAGAAATCACAAGTAGGCAGAGAGGCAGGCAGAGAGAGAGGAGGAAGCAGGCTCCCTGCTGAGCGGAGAGCCCGATGCGGGGCTCGATCCCAGGACCCTGAGACCATGACCTGAGCTGCAGGCAGAGGCTCTAACCCACTGAGCCACTCAGGCGCCCCATCTGTGAAGTTTAAATGACAGGCAGAATAGCCAACTGGTTAAGAGCTCTCTGTGCCTCAGTTTACTCCTCTCTAAAGTGGAGATTCTGATGGGACCGATCTCCTAGTGTTGTGAGGATTAAATGGGGTGATTCTTGGAAAGTTCTCAAAACATTGCCTAACACGTAATGAGAGCTGAGTAAATGTTGGCTGTTACTTGGGAACTGTACGTGCAAATACACACACACGTGTGTGTATTTGCACACACACATGCACACCCCTAGATGCCTCTCCCCTTTCCTCCCACGCTACAGCTGGACTGGTTATCTCTGACATTATTTCTCAGACTATTTTTAACTACTTGTCCGCCTTCCCACCAGATCCTAGGGTTTTGAGGGTGGGTCTTCTTTTTTTTTTTTTTCCTGTCTTTTCTCTCTCTTCTTACCCAAAATTAATTGAACGAATGGGTCAGCAGGACTCCCGTGGACACAAGGGGAAACGTGCCATTATTTTTAAGATTTTATTTATTTATTTGACAGAGAGGAGAGAGATCATAAGCAGGCAGAGAGGCAGGCAGAGGGAGAGGGAGAAGCAGGCTCCCCGCTGAGCAGAGAGCCCGATGCGGGGCTCGATCCCAGGACCCTGAGATCATGACCTGAGCCGAAGGCAGAGTCTTAGCCCCTGAGCCACCCAGGCGCCCCAAAATGTGTCATTATTAACCCATCTACTCAGGCGATGAGACCCTAGAACAATCCATTGAGTTCCCCACCTGAACTGGACGTCAGACTCCGACTTAATGCCCTGAGCGCTCACTCCAGACCCCAATCTACTCATTCCCCTTTCTCTCGCACCCACGGGACATACTTGCCAGTTCGTCTCACCTGCAGGGCTCCGTGCCAAAATCTGGATCCTGCAAATGCCCCCAGAGGATCTGATAAGTCTGGGGCCTCCACCCACGCTCCCCCTCGTTGCTTCAGAGACTCCTGCTTCGCCTTCCCTCTGGCTTCAGCACTTCTCCTCCTCCCTCCTGTGTTTATCTGCTTTCTCTCCTGCTTCCATTTTCTTCCATTTTCCCCTCTCTCCTCCTGGAAGCTTTGGGCCGGCCCTCGGCCCCCCTGGCCACGACCTCTGTGTCCTAGTGATACTCGTGCCAAAGAAGTCATTGACTATTCACCAGGAACTACGTATGATACCGCGTGTCCGCGTTCAGTGAACACCCCGGGCAGAATGGTGGTGGGCTGAGGGGAGCCACCCGGCAAAACCTTGACCTTCAGCCTGGAACAATGGCAAGATACAGCAGCATGGAGGCGTCTGTGAGGTTCCGTCCCGGGACCTGCAGAGACTGTGTCGCCTTGAGATCACCATGAGAGGGAGAACGGTATGAATGGCCACCGAAACCACTAATTATGATGATCAGAAGGAAGAAGCAACTGTTTGTATTGTAAATAAGTCAATGTGTGTGGTTCAGTGCACAGTACACGGAGGACGGGGCTTGGAGGCAGAAGAGAAAACACGAAGATGAAGGGCTTGGAGCTAGTGAGTCAGCGATGAGTAGAAATGAAAAGGCCACAGGGTCCTAAGGAAGGTGGGAAGTGAGCCTGGGGGAGAAGCGATGTCCGATTTGTCACCTCAGGGAGCAGAAGTTGTGGCGAGAGAGTAGATCTTTAAGGCAGGCCCCGCGGAGAGGAATCCCCCATTCCATCCCAACAAAGGCTTTTCGAGAACTTTCGATACTTACCAGCGCATGTGGGGGCTGGGTGGGGGAGATGGTGTTCATGGGTGCTAGCAGGCTGAGCTGGGGATCGCCTTGAAAGAGTCCCCAGGCCCAGGAGGGGGTCTGGACACCATCGCTGTCCCTCAGATCTCCACGGCCCAGTGCAGCTCAGGAGTTTCAGGGGTCTTGCTTCTTGATCTCAGAGTGGCCCGTGGACCAGAAGGCCTCTGATGATGCTGTAGCCCCCCTGCCAGCAGGAAGGAGATTGCTCTCCACGGAACAGAGCAGAAAAGTGGTGGGTGGGGTGGAAATCCTTCTGATGGGAGGCCAGCAGCCTCTGGACTGGTCTGGGTCTGTGTAAGTACCCCTTACCCTTCTGCCTTCCCGTAGCTTCCAGGCCAGCAGGGGAGGAAGCTTTCTCTGAACAAAATCCCAATGGCCTCCTTCCTCCCACTCCCCAACTCTTCATATTAACAGTCTAACTTTCCCAGGAGCCTCTCATTGTGGAGGTGAGAAAACGTGGGCATCAGTAAGCTAGTTGCTGGGACAGGATAACAGAAGAGAAGCAGGATGGCAGTCTTCAAGCCCTTGATCCCCGGCCCCTAGCCCAGTGCGTTTCTACTAGCAGGAGGAGGGGTTGCCTGGCAGTGTAGCCAGGAGTGAGCCGCTTGGCCTCGGGTCTCGGGTCTTGTTTGCCATCTATACCCTGCAACTCCCCCTGCTTGTGCTCTCTGACAAAGAAATCAATACGATCTTTAAAAATAAATAAATAAACCCTGCCGGGGTTCATCTTGTGCCCTCATGGACCACCCAGTTCGGAACTGTTAGGACCCTAGGTAAAGGGACCGCCTGCTTTCCACCAGGGTTCTCAACCCAGCGTGGGAAGGATGGACACATTCCCAGAGCTGTCACTCCCCTGGAGTACTGGGGGGGTCTCCTTCACCCCCGGCTCTGGTCCCCGCCCATCCCCCACCCATATCCTGGGGAGAAGTGTTACGGAGAAGAACTCCTGAAGAAAACCATAGGGGCGCCTGGGTGGCTCCGTCGTCGTAGGGCGTCTGCCTTCGGCTTCATGATCTGGGGTCCTGGGATGGAGCCCTGTGTTGGATTCCCTGCTCAGCAGGAAGCCTGCTTCTGCCTCTCCCACTCCCCTTGCTTGTGTTCCTTCTCTTGCTGTCTCTCTCTCTCTGTTAAGTAAATAAAATCTTGAGAGAGAGAGAGAGAGAGCGAGAGAGAGAGAATTATATTATTTGGAACCAGAAGGAAATTTGGAAACTCTCTATCATACCTTATTTATTGTAATTGTTTTTTTTAATTACATTTATTTATTTATTTGGCAGACAGAGAGAGAAAATAAGCAAGCGGAGCAGCAGGCAAAGGGAGAGGGAGAAGCGGGCTCCCCATGGAGGACCCTGGGATCACGACCTGATTCACCCACTGAGCACCCAAGTGCCCCTTAATTGTTTTTAATTGAGAAGAAATTCGCATAACAAAACAATTGCCATTTTTAAAGCATACAGTTCGGTGACATTTTGTTCATTCACGATGTTATGCAACCACTTCTATCTAGTTCGAAAATATCTCCCCCACCCTAAAAGCAAATCCTGTACCCGCTGAGCAGTCAGGCCCCGCTCGCCCCTCCCCCAGCACGTGGCAACCGCCAATTCACCTTCTGTCTCTATGGATTCACCTTTTCTAGATATTTCATAGACATGAAATCAGCGTCATTTAAAAAAGATATTTATTTGAGAGAGTGAGAGAGAGTACAAGCGAGTGGGGAGGGTTGGGGAGGGACAGAGGGAGAGGGAGAAGCAGGCTTCCTGCTGAGCAATGAAGGTGGGGTGCGGGGGCGGGGGGCCTCCATCCCAGGACCCTGGGATCATGACCTGAGCTGAAGGCAGATGCTTAACCGATGGAGCCACCCAGGCACCCCTCAACGCCATATTTTCAAGGTTCATCCACATCGTAGCACGTGTCAGTACTTCCTGCGTCTTTGTAACTGAACAATGTCCTCCCATTGTTTGTAGGCTGTGAATAACGACTGGTTGACTGGTCGATAGCTTCATTTATGGGGAGCCTACACTGAGCTAGACGCTTTGCGGGTACTTCACTTACATTACTTATCCCACCGATGTGTACCCTTAGTGGCTCCCGCTGAGCCGATGAGAAAGCTGAAAGCCTGAGGGTAAAATGCCTTTCCCGAAGGTCAGATAGCTGGTTAGTGGTCTAACCGGGGCTAGAACCCCGGCGGGGTTTCAACTCCCAGGTACCAAGGGGGCTGGAGAAAAGTGGGCAAAAGGCCAGGGAGGCCAGGAGAAGCCGCGCTGAAGATCACCAACCCGGGGTAGGGGGCAGGCCCGCAGCGAACGACTTCTCCCCTTTCTGGCCACCTCCCTGCTGCCCCTTCTCCTGCGGGCAGCACCTTTCTGACCAACAGGATTTGCTCGCCTCCACTTCGGGGCCCTTGTCCCTGGCCCCCCCCACGACCAAAGCTGGGGCAGCCGGGGTCACCTGCCGCACAGACCCAAGGCCCCGACATCATGCTCCGAGGTGACCACCGTTTCACCTTGAATCTCTACTTTGCTCCACTCCCGTCCCTCCGCAGAGACCTGGCCGGACTTCCCCGGCCCCGACTCTTCCATCGTCTAGCATCAGGCTTGGCCTGACCTCCGCTCCCAAACCCTGCGCGGGAACCACAATCAGCAGAGTTGCTTCCGGTCTTTGTCCAGACATCACATGGTCTAGGGAGGTGGGGAATTGAGGTTATTTTGCCTCCAAAGCTTCCTGTACCTTGAGCAATCCCAGTTATATTGCAAATAGATTATGGGAGTCAAGGTAACTTCTTAGCCCCATTGCTTACAGTGCCTCCTTCCCCATCCCAGCGCATGCGCGCACACACACACACACACACACACACACACACACACACCTTCTTCCTCTCCACTCCTCACTCTGTCCCTAAAAAACTCCATTCCCCTCTGTTGTCCCTGCTCTACCCCACTCAATCCTCCCGCTCGCTGTGAGAGAGTCCTCCAAGGAAGACAGAATAATTTAGAGTTTCAGTAGAGTTTCCAGGAGCCTGGGGGACAGAGGTGGCTTGCAGCTGGAGGGACAGTGGTGAGGCTCTGTGCCAGTCCTTCAGCAGCCCCAGAGGGTTCTTGCTGAAGGTGTACTGGTCGAGAACATTGTTGCCTAGCACGGTCCTCGCCTGGCTGGAGGCCCTTTAGATCCATCCGGGTCTTCTCTTTGTCTTCCTCACTTCCTTCCTGGTTTCACCAGATGGCGCCTTGGAGAGATGGCAGAGGGGCAAGGCAACCCGGTTCTCTATCAGGGTTTGGTACCTCCTCACAAGGTCCTGGCTCAGGGGCCCACTGGGCAGCAAGGCCAGTTTGAGGACTTTTTCCTGGTAATGAGGCAGAGGGTTCGGGCAGGGCCAGGCCCTGGCAAAATCATTGGGAAGTGGGTTGGGCATGAGTTGGAGGCCTCGGGGCTCAAACCTTCCACCAGCTGAGATGTGCCGGTACCTGTCGGGGGGGAAAGGAGGGTGTAGAGAACAGAGAAGTCAAAGGAGAGGGGCGGGCATCGGTGGAAGGAGTAAGAGGAGAAAGCACCATGCTTTTCTCATAGCTTAATAAGTTTATGTTCACAATGCTACCAAGGTAAGCCCTTCCAATTGGTAATTCTTCATGTTCTTCTCAAAAGAAAAATTTGTTGAAAAGCTTAGTATTAAACATCAAACCGTGCTTAAAAGTTCTATAGGCTTGGGGTGCCTGGCTGAGTCAGTCGGTGGAGCATCCCATTCTTCATCTCGGAGCTGTGAATTCAAGACTCACATCGGGTGTAGAGATTACTTTGAAAAAATTCTGCAGGCTTTTTTTTAAAAAACCACAATTATTTCAAATTATGATAATGATGAAATGCCGACCAAGCAAGGTCCCAAACTAATATCGTTCAATGTAAGAAAGGATCATCACTGGGATCCTGCTGTTTGATTTTGTTTTTTTTAGAGAGAGAGTGAGAGTGAGTGCAAGTGAGGGGAGGACCAGGGGGAGAGGGAGAGGATCCCAAGCAGACTTCTGCCCTCAGTGGGAAGCCCAGGGTGGGATTGGATCTCACAAGCCCGAGATCATGACCTGAGCGAAAACCGAGAGTCAGACCTTAACTGACTGAGCCACCCAGGCACCCCAAGTAGTTATATTCTGATAGTGATAAAGTTATATTCTGATAAAGTTATATTCTGATATCTGATAGTGATAGCGACAACCGACTGTTGTCATTAATGTCAGTGCCGTAGGAAAATAATGCATTTATGCCCTGCAAGCATATTTGCTGTGCATATCTTGAGACTGAGGTATAAAGCCATGTTAGGGTAACACTTTTCTATTACTCTAACACAAGCTAGTGAGTGATCAGGTTGGAGGGAATCCCTTCTGTCTCTCTTCCTTATTGGATATTGGTCTATGCCAGATAGCGTGCAGCCTGAATATGCCTGTTTTGTGTTAGGATGGTGAAATTATGTTGTTTAGATGGTCAATCTCCCATTCTTCTTCTTTTTTAAAATTTATTTGTCAGAGAGAGAGAGAGAGCACAAAGCAGGGAGAGCGGCAGGCAGAGAGGGAGAAGCAGACTCCCTACTCCCTACTGAGCAGCCTCTGCCTTGGGCTCAGGTCATGATCCCAGGGTCCTGGGATCAAGTCCAGCATTGGGCTCCCTGCTCAGAGGGGAGCCTGCTTCTCCTCCCTCTCCCTCCCCCTCTCCCTCCCGCTCCCACTTGTGCTCTCTCTCTGTCTCTCTCTCTCAAATAAATAAATAAAATCTTTAAAAATAAAATAAAATAATAAATTAAAATAAAAACAACAGGTGAATGGTGGCAAATTTCCTGTGCTTCGACATGCTTTACAGGTTGTTCAGCAGATATCCCCGTTTGCTGTCTTTGGTTTACATCAGACATACTCAGGGCTGGCTGCACATCAGAATTTCTCCTAGGGAGCTTTTTAAAAATCCCTGTGCTCAGGCTGCCCGCACCCCTCCTCCGCCCCGCCCCAGGCCAACTCAGTTAGAATCTTAAAAAAAAAATCAACATTTTTTTTAAGGGACCCAGGTGATTGTAATGTGCTATCAGAGTTTAGAATGGCTGCGTTTATGTATAAATGTTCTATTTCTCAGCAATGTCGTGGGTGTCTTGAAGCTTAGACCTGTCTGAAGTCTTTTCTGGGTCTCTCACGCTCAAAATGTGCCCTCTTACTGACCTAGAGACATTTTTTTAAAAAGATTTATTTATTCGAGAGAGAAAGAGAGAGAGAGCAAGCATGAACGGGGGAGGGGCAGAGGGAGAGGAAGAGAGAACTCACAACCAGATGCCATGCTGAGCACACAGGGCTGCACGCGGGGTTCAGCCCCAGGACCCTGAGATCACGACCAGAGCTGGAACCCAGAGTTGGCCGCTTAACCAACTGAGCCACCCAGACATCCCCGCTCTAGTGACATTTTTAAATGTATTTTAACCCCTTACAGAACCGCTCAAAAAGAGCAACAGGATGGGATGGGCCCTTCCTCTCACCATTCTGTCTTGTTCCCACCTGGCGAACTTGTACACATTCTTCAAGGTTCAGCTCAAGTAACACGTCCTCCATGAGCAGCAGAACCTTGTGTGGGACTCCTTCCTTCCTGGCTCCAGGGACTGGGCCTCCAGCAGCAAACAGAGGGAAACAAGGATCCTCCTCTCATGGGGATGACGGACTAATGACACGATTTACTGAGCCCCCTCTCTATGCCAGACACCATGCCTTTCCATCTTCCAACAACCCTGCAAGGTACCAGGTACATCTCCAATACATACTGGGGAAAGTGAGGCCCAGGGAAAGTTAAGGT
This sequence comes from Nasua narica, assembly GCA_028533885.1. Classification (NCBI taxonomy): domain Eukaryota; kingdom Metazoa; phylum Chordata; class Mammalia; order Carnivora; family Procyonidae; genus Nasua; species Nasua narica. Next base: position 31,801,910 of record CM052807.1, read on the forward strand.
GGTATAGCAAGTTTGTGATCGAGCTGGGTAGATTGCTACCTAGATCTGGGTGCCTCCTAAGCCCACGAGACTTCTAAGCCCTCACACCTGTTCACTGTACGCCCGGCATTGCCCTGAGCTCTTTTTGCGGATAACTGTTTCTCTTATGTTGTCTTTATAGAACATTGTATCATATCAGAAGTAGCGGTGAACATGACAGGCAAGAGGGCAAGTGGTTAGGAATGCAGATCCGGAACTGAACTGTCTGGGTTCGAATCCCAGCTCTGCCGCTTTCCTGGCCATGTGAACTTGGGTGACATTAAGTGACTTCCTTGTTCCAGATGCCCCGTCTGTAAAATGGGGTTGCTGGTCATAGCTTCTCTGCAGGGTCATGGGACGTTATAAATACTATAGCTCAACTGATTACAACATCTGGCATTGTGCTTTCACTGAAGTTTATTTTTACTGTTATTTTGGGGGGGAGCGATCTAAGTCTTATCCCCTTTGTCTGCCTAGTGTTAGCACATCCTAGCAATCGACGAGCCATCCGCAAGGGCTGCAGACAGAAGCTAACGTCCTGAATGATCATCTCTCAAAATCACCAACTGTTGGCATTTTTTGAAAAGATTAAAAATCTCCACAGCTTCCCCTCCAACCCCTCACTGTTTCTGTTACTGCCCTTGGGGTTGGAATTTGAGATATTCTATCCTTATTCCCTGCCCCCTTTCCTGCCTTATCCCCTCGGGGCCTCAGTGCTTTCCCACAGTGGGCAGGGAGGGAGAGCTGCGGGGCACTCCATTAACCCCTTTCGCATTCCTGCCTCTGCTCTGGCCAGTCAACCCTCCCTGCCCTTCTTTCTACTTTTCTGAGGGACTCCTCCCCTTCCAGCCTTCACTTGCTATCTGCACAAAGCCCTCCTGGGGGGGGGACGCTCCGGCCCACAGTGACCCCTCCGTCCTCTGCATTTCTGTAATAACATCTTGTTATTTTTTGTGTGTAGCACTTTCATAGCTCCGTTAACCCATTTTATCGTCTCCCATTGAGGCAGATGTGGTGTTTACTGTCCCCGTGTTATCAGTGATGGAATTGGGTCCAGAAAAACTAAACACGTTGCCGAGTCCGGACTTCAGAGTAAACCTCTGACTCCAGCTCTTGGCTCTTTCCACCGGTAATTGATATGCTTGCCACGCCCACTGTCGGTGTCACACTTTGGGCGTGGCGTGGCGTGCTTGGGCTTGTGTGGTCAGCTGCCTTTCCGAGCCTGCAGGTAGGTGTCTGCCTTTCCTAAGCTCCCTGGGGGGAGGGACTGGATGACATTCGTCTGTACCCCCAGGGCCTAGCCGGTGTTAAGCACCTAGGTGTACTCAGTGCATTCTAGTCTTGGGTGACTCCCCCTAGCGTCCTTCCCTTGCCTCCACACCTTCCTTCGAGCTACATTCAGAACCGATGACCAAAGGTGGGAGGGCTAGAGTACCGAGGCGGACACATCAGGGACAGGGACCAGAGAGAGGGAGGGTCACCTGAACATGAGCGGGATGGGTGAGGGCCCCCCCCACACCCGAGGAAGGAGCTCCTCTTACTTCTTGAAGTTCTTTGGGGGCAGGATGTTGCCCTTGGCGTCGAGTGGGGGTGCCCTCGCTTCACTCCTCAGCTTGAGTTTCTCCAGCTCTCTCAACTCCTGTACCGTGCTGGCAATCACCTGGTTCTTCCTGTTCTCGTCCACGAAGATAGGAGTACAGCGGATGAAGTTCAGGAAGCTGTTCTGGCCCATCCAGGTGGGAGGGGGGATGGGGGGCTCGGCTGGGGGGCAGCCGTGGGCCCTGGGGTCGGTCAGCCAGCGCCACACGTTGCTGTCGTAGGGCCTGTCGGGCCTGGTGGGAAAGGTGGCGGGCAAACGGCCCACGTCGAGCCACGTGTGAAAGCCCCAGGTGTGCTGTGGGGCATCCTTCCAGGGGTAGACCAGTCGGCGACGCACCTCAGACTTGATTTCCGTGCAGGGCGGCGGCCTCAGCACCAGCCGGTGGTGGGCCTGCCGGGTGAAGCCGGGCCACTCCCAGGACTCGCTGGGGAGCAGGAACTCACGTTGAGCCCACGTTTGGGGGGGCAGGAGGGGCTCGCTGGCGTGGGCCATCTAGGGAGAGACAAAAGGGAGCCTGGGGGACCACTCTGCTTCTCTCTCCCAGGAGTGGCTGCAGAGACAACAAGAGGCTGGCCCCCTCAGACCCCGGATTCTCATCAGGACCCTGGTGGTCTGGCCGAAAACTGTCTCCATTCCTGCCCTGCCATCAGAAGTTCTGTCCGCTCTGTAGGTGCCCCCGGGGTTTCTCACCTTCTGCTCTCCCTCCCACCCCCCTCCTCAGCTTCTATCTCCCTGCTCTTCACTCTTTAGGTTTCCCATCCTCTCCACACTGGCTGCCCTCCCCAACCCCAGCTCCCGTCGGGAACTGGTGCTCCTAACAGGGCACATCAGGCCTGAGGAAACTGTGAGGGGGAAATGCCCCTTACCAAGCAACACGGAGAAGGGAAATCCTTCTCCAGAGAATGCAGCCCAGGGGCTCGTCTCTCCCGGACTCATCTTGTTACTCGTCTCTCTGTTGGCGGTGCGTTTCCCTCACTTCTCATCCAGACACAAGCACGTATGGAAAACATCTAGAAGGCTGGTTCCTTCCCTTTCCTGTGTCCCACCTCCCGTGAAATAAACAGTAGTGCGTGTGTACTGATAGTGTGCTGAACACATCCACAACTCAATTAACCCTCGCCATCCTAGAGCAAGTGTCCTTCCTGTCCCATCTCAAGGAGGCAAGAAGGAAGACATGATGGGGGTAAATACCTCACCCAAGATCGCCAGGTCAGCGAGAGGCCGAGCTGGGACTTGAGCCATCGACCTGCGCTACTCAAAATGCCTCTCCCTCCTTTCCACCCTAGGACTTGATTGATTCCCCAAACTCACCTGTCTCTTGGGCCCTCTCCGCTGTCACTTCTCCATGACCACCCCAGTAGGTGGGGCTGGGAGATGTGATAACCAGGCATCTCCTTTTCTCTGGTCTGAGCTCTGTGTTTACAATACCATAGGGTTAAGAGAAGAAGACGGTAGGAGAGCTCTGGGCCAGATCTACTGACCCGAAGAAAGTATGGCCCACCCGGGGGGACGGCCCTCAACCGAGCCGGGTGTAAACGGATAGGCTGTGGAGATGGGGCCCCACCTCCTACCTGCAAGAAAGGTTTTTGGACATGGGGTGGATCTTTCTGCCCTCTGGGTTGTCTTTGTGGGCCACTGGCCATTCCTCTTGTGGGCCTGATTGCCAGGAGGGGCCGCTTTGTAGGGAAGACTTTCCAGGCAGCATTGTTTGCTGTTGGGGTTGCTACGGTGATGCTCCCTGGGTGGCGACACAGGAGGAGGCCCTTACCTCCCCCTGGGACGGGCTCATCAGTCCCTTGGGCCCTGGCTGCCTTTCAGGTAGGGGGACAGGACTCCTATGTTTTTAGCAAAAGATGGTGACCAGAGGGGCTTCCGGGGAGGGACTTGCCTAGGAGGCAGGAAGAAAAGAGTCGGACAGGCTGGCTTCCAGGCCCTGGGCTGGGATAGAAGTGGTCTTAAGGCACCAATATCTGGGCCCATCCTTCCCTACTGCTCTGGGAGGGGAGGGCCCTGGCCCTCTGTAGGCCTTTCCGTTACAGGGAGTGCTGAAGGGCCAAGTTCACCCTCATGTTCAGAGGTGCTGAAGAGGCTGGCATGCAGGACCAGCCTGGGAAGTCTGCCAGGTTCTGTGCTCGGAAGGATGTGTGCCTGGGCCGGGCGTGGGAGGCAGGCCAGGCCGGAGCCCTCGGCGCTCTCCTTCACGCGCTTCCTCCTGCTGGCTTCGGGCCTCCTCTTCCCTGTCACCACCATCTCCAGCGTCTCCCACGGTGTCCTCCAACCCCTCCCTACACCTCAGGGACCAGACACGGACACGCCAGAGACCACACTTCCACCCTGGATTTTATTGACAGTCACGGTAGTGTTCTTGAGCTGGCTCGCATGCATGAGGACAGCTGGGGCCTAGGGTGGCTCGCTGCAAAGCCGTGGTGTGAGTGAAGGAAGCTAGGCAGGGCGGGGCCCTTTCAGTCTTCTCGAGCCTTGGGCCAAGTTCCTGGCAATGGCTAGTCTCTCTGGCATGATTAGGGACATTATCAGAGAAACGTCTCCTGGGAGCACATCTGGGCACCCACATTCTTTGCTTCAGATGCATCCACCCCCCACCCAATTCAACTCTTGACCCGTGACAAGAGACCTTTTTATCGGGATTTCTTCTTGCAGGAAAGTGGACTTGGAAACATGGGAAGGTGGCAGGGATGGGCAAAAAGAGAGCCCCTAGGAAGCAGATCTGCTTATCTGGGTGCCTACAGTGAAGGGCCCTTGAGGCAGTCCTGGGCCTGGAAGAAACCGTGCGCGGCAGGTCCTCCCTTCTCTAGGAATTGAAAGCAAGGAACAGAAGCAAACTGAAACCCCTTGTCATCCTACCCACCTTCTGGCAGTCTCTAGATAATGATCTAAGGAAATAAGCTTACATTTATAATTAAGAGGATAATTTGGAGAATATACACTATTTACAAGGGCCACCCTGCAAGGAGCAGGGCAGGTGGGAGACGGCTGGGAACAGGTGTAAACAGTCTGGGGGTGGTTCCTAATCTCTTTTCACCCTTGTTTTTGCTCTTCCCACCCTTCAGCTCCCAGCAGGGAGAGTGAGGAACCGGATTCTCTTGGGGAGCATTGGTGGCACAGTGACCGGTCACCAGGACCTCGCTGCTTGCAGAGGGTTCAGTAGTGGCCATGGCGCGACCAGGCGAAGTGGAACTAGAGGAGCGGGCGGTCCCTGCCTGCTGTCCTCACTCCAGATGAGGCTTGGGTGGCCCAGCCACACGAGCTCCTGGAAGTGTGGACGGCTTGGGCGGCAAGGGTAAGGTCAGGCCTCTACCGCAGCTCAGGGATGAACTGAGCCCAGTTGATGCTGTCAGGGCCCAGGGGGTCTTCCTCCAGGCCAGGAAAGCTGATGTCCAGCAGGATCTTGCTGAGGCTGTCATTCATTGTGTCCAGAACCAGGCCTTCTGTCAGAGAACGGTTGGCTACAAGGCTGGTCACGTCTGGCCCAGGGGAGTCTGGCTTGGGGACTTCCATTTCTGAGGGGGAAGAGGTGCCGAAGGGGTCAGAAGTGAGGTCAAAGGGCTCCGAATTGAGGAGCTCTCGGGGTGAGTCAAAGAGGGGGATACTTTTCAGCGGGGTGGTGCTAAAATCCGTCAGCCCCAGGGAATCAGGCAGGGGGCCAAAGGCAGCCTGGGGGGGCTGTACTGGGCTGAAATCTAGCCCCCCTACTTTGGCTGGGGGTGTGAGCCTCCAGGATTCAGGGGTCACGGGGAGGACAGATTTGCTCGGGGTAGAGGAGATGGGCAGCATCTCCTTAATGGGTGTCTTAAAAGGTCCTCCTTCCTCCTGGGAGTAGCCAAGCTGGGAGGCAGGCTCAGAGGACTCTGCGGGCAAAGGGAGCTCTGTGGCTCGCTGGGAAGCCCCAGGGCCCTCGGAGAAGAGCAGCTCGGGCTCGTCCAGACAAGGAGGCAGGAGGTGCTGTTTCCTTCGAGACCGGCTCATCTCTCTCCCCTCCCTTCGTTTAATCACGAGCATTTCCGAGACACACCGGGCTGGGGACTTGAGCCCACCGTAGGACTTCTTGGGCCTTGGAGTGGGAGAGTGAGACGAACCCTCCCAGGAATGAGACGATTCCTCTTTGACAGACGGGCATGGCGAGGGCCACTCCTCCAAGGGCGGGCTCTCTACTTTGATGGGTCTCCCCAAGGGCAGCGTTTCCTCCCCAGGCTGCGGTTCTTCCTCCTTGATGGACTGAACTGGAAGCAGAGGAGACAGCCCTTCTCCAAGCAGGAGTTTGTCCTCTTGCGTGGGCCCTGTGGCAGGCAGAGGCGCCACCCCCTCCTCGGCTAGCAGCACCTGAAAAGGAAAGCAGGGGTGTGGTGAGAGGGAGCTCTCCAGGCCTTGACACTCATCCCAGTCACCAGGCGGGACACAAGATCATGACTAAAATAAGCCACGTGCTGGTACTGGTCTTCTTTTTTGTCTTTTTAAAGTCTTACAAACTATGAAATAGGAGAATATGCGATGAAGGGCATAGGTCAATTCTGGGGGGTCAAAGGTTGGATGTCGTTTAATATGGCGCTGGTACAATTAGTACCCAGCCAAGAGACCACAAAATTGGATGCCTGTTTCATACCACATACAAAGACTTCAACAGAAAAATTAAAATCATACGAATCCTGAAAGAGAATCTAGGAGACTACATGTACAATCTGAGGGTGGGGGGCGAACTTCTTAAGCAAGACTGGAAACCCAGAAGCTGTAAAAGAGAAGAGAGACATAGTTGACTATAAAAAAACTTAAAATCTTTTATTGTGGCAAGAGATTCCATAAACCAAAAGACAAACAATAGAAGTAAAAAACCATCTTCAGCACCAATGACAGAGGTTAATATTTTAATAACAAAGAACTTTCACATATTGTTATCAGAACCCCATAGAAAGATGGGCCGTGTCCCCACATAACAATCTCATGGTGAACCATTCCAAGTGATCCAACATAATCAGAAGGTACTGGCACTTACTGATAAGCAAAGAGAGATAAAATAAAACAAGAAGATATCATTGACACATAGCAGATGGGCAAATACGTAAAAGACTATTAATACCAATTGCTGGCAAAAATATAGACCTTATCACATATTGCTGGTAGAAATGTAAATTCTTGTATATTTTTTTTGGAAACCATATCTAGTAAGATTTAATAAAGTGGAAAACACCTTTCCACTGGGCAATCTCATGTCTGGTTTTCTAGCCCACAGAAATAAAAGCACTTGTAAGAAAGGTACCTGCAAAGACATTTTTTGCCCTATTTCGTAGGGCAAAAAACCCAGAAATAAAAATGTACCCATAAAAGTGGAATGCTGGAAAATTTATGGCCTAGCCACAAGGTGGATTATTATGTGGCCATTAAGAATCAATGAATTAGTGGGCGCCTGGGTGGCTCAGTGAGTTAAAGCCTCTGCCTTCAGCTCAGGTCATGATCTTGGGGTCCTGGGATCGAGCCCCGCATCGGGCTCTCTGCTCAGCGGGGAGCCTGCTTCTCTGCCTACTTGTGATCTCTCTCTCACTGTCAAATAAATAAATAAAATCTAAAAAAAGCAAAAACAAAAAAACCCAAAACAAACAAAAAAAGAATCAAGGAATTAGAGCCAATGCCAAGCAACTTGGAAGACTTTCCCTGTGGCAGGAAACCGTAGTGTGATCCCATTTTCAATGTTCTGGGTGTCAGAGGTACGTATATAAAGTGGTTACAGCAGTATATGTATGTATAGTACGCAAAGGGCAGAGATAAGTGACAGAAGCAAGCATACCACGTGGTCGGCACAGGAGCCCCACAGGCAGCAGGGGGATGTGAGTGAAGGTGGGGGAGGGGAGGCAGAAAGAAGAAAAGGGGAAAAAAAAGTCTAAATAAAACAAAAACAGTTTATGGGCTACAGTCACAAAATTACCTATGGTGATATGTATAATTTTATGTGTATCTAAAAAATATTTTTTCAATTAAAAAAAAAATAAAGCAAACCCAAGTCTCTCGAAACTCCAGAGGCTATGCTCTTTCCGCCTCAGTGAAGAAGGCAAGGGAGCCCTGTTCCCTGCTTTATCAGTCGGCTCTCACTCACGAACCCTCCTCTACGGAGTCCAGACTTGGTAGCTCGTCACGAAATGGTCTTCACTTAAACCTCCTCACCTTCTCCTCAAGCTAGGTCACTGATGCACAACCAAGGGGTGCTAGCCCCACCCCTCGTCCCCTAGGGGACATGTGGCAATGTCTGGACACGTTTTAATTGTCGCACTGGGGGAGGCTCCTGGCATCTAGTGGGGAGAGACAGGGATGCTGCTAAGAGATCCCTCAGTGGGTAGGACCTTACCTGTCCACCCCCAACAAAGAATTATCCGGTCCTGAATGTCAACGGTATGGAAGCCCCAGAAACTAGATTGACCCGATCTCTCTACTGTTACTGGGTATAAACTGGCGTCTCCTGCCTCCGCGGCGCTGCCCATCAGAATGCTATTGCCACACCCGTTTGCTTACCCAAAGGTCATTCTTATAAACTCATCGGGTGTCCATGGGGCTTCTTGTACCGCTTACACCGTAATCCGAGTTCCTCTTTAGCTCTTACAACGCTCTTCAATTCTCCTTTGTCATACAAAGGAAAGCACCTTGTCTACCCAGCCAGATTTACAAGCTTCTCCGGCAGCACTTAGCAGAGTGCTTGCAAACTCCAGGTCCCGCACTTTTAATGGACTGGGGTGTCTCCTCCGAGCAAACCGGAAGCCACTCACCTTGGGGGCGATACGGACTCGTTTGCTGTGGCGGGCAAGCTCTGAGCTCATGAGGGAAGCCGCCAGGGGCAGTGGCACCTTAACCGACGGCTGCAACACCAGTGACTGGTTCACTGGGAACTGGATGGGGACCAGGTATGAGCTGACCCGTGGGAGCAGCGGCTTCATCTTCCGCCCTAGGAGGACACGGGAAAGATCAGGAGCAGGGGTCCAGGAATACAAACGCCCCTTCTCAATCCCGGGAGCTCTGCTCTCCTTCTCTGGGTTCAGCGCCCTTCGAGCTTGGGCACAGACTCCCGCAGTCTGGTTGTCTTTAAAATACGCCCCCAGAGCCAGGACTAGCCTGATGCCCGCTGTCCCATACTAACGTGCGCCCAGTGGGAGTTCAGTTTTGATGGTCACGTTCCGGCGGAGCTCAGGATTGGGTCGTTTCTGCTGCTGCTTGTGGCAGAGAGGGAGAGAAAGAAACCCGGGTTAATGAGGCAGCGGGAGAGGGCAGGAGAACCCGCCAGCTGCTCCGGTACCGTGCACTGAGCTAACCGGCAGCCCAGAAAGGAAAGGCCGGTCTGGGGTGGATGCAGGTGAGCACTGTCTCCGGAGTCCGGTTAGTGGGAACGGGTGGATGGCACACAGACCTAGGATGGTAGGACAGTCCTACCACCTCATCTGTGTGTCCTCGCCACCCCCAGGGGATGCTAAAGCACGGAGCTCTACGAGTCGCAGAGAGAAGCCAGGTAGGAAAGGAAGAGGGGAAACTGCCGCCTGCCAGGCCTGCGCCATGCACTCGAGGTTGCCGTCTTGCACGAAGCCCGTGGTATGTCCTCCTGCCACACCCCGCTCTGCTCCGTGACTTTCATCGTGCCGTCGCGGGGGAGAAGTGGGCGGGAGCTGCTGGGGGGGGGGCGGGGGATGAGGCAGTGGCCGTCAATTTCCTTATCCCCGGGAGCTCAGGTGCTCTGTGTTTAGGCCCGGCGGTCACACAAGTCACACAGGCTCCCTTCCCCTGTTCACTAAAGCCATGCTGCGCGGTGAAAGGAAAACAAGGCCAAGCCCCGAGCCAGGAGGAAAAGAATCTTACTGATTCCAAGTGCTCAGGCGATTGTGGAGACCCTGGGTCCAGTGGCTGGTGGCGGTCAAGCATTGTGGGAGAGAAATGAGATGAAGTTACCACCAGCGTGGTCAGTCTGCCCAGGTCGGGAAAAACAGCTGGGGTCCTGTTGGATGCTGGGGGTCACGGGGGACAATCTGCCAGCCCAAGGGAACAGTCATAGCTAGCAAGCTGCCTTATGGGCACTCTGAAATCCCCAAACAATCACTTCTGAGAAGATGTGCCGGTGGCTCGGTTTCTGGTCTCCAGGCTGAAGAAGGGCTCTTTCAAAGCAAGGGTTTCTAGACTTTCTCTGTAAGAATCACCTGAGAGGCTTGTTAAAAATGCATTTATTTCCCAGGCCCATCCCAGACCCACTGAGTCAGAAGCCCCACGAGCGGGGCCCTGGAAGCTCTATTTTAACAACCATCCTGGGCGATTGTTACCTGCAAGGCAGTTAGGGAAATGCTACCCCCTTAGGGAAGTCACCTATTTGGATCAGAGCAGCCCTCCCAAGGCGTGGTCTAGCCCAGAAGTATGTCAGCTGGTGTATGTCAACTGTACTTAATTCGGCTAGTTTTATGTAGGTTGTCTCTGGGCTGGCTGGCTTCTTCTAAGAAGTGTGTCCCGGCCAGGTAAGGGCATCACGAGGAGGACTTGTTTCCTTCTGAGAATGGATATCGCGATGACCGATTCTGGCCCTACTTAGATGGGAACAGGATACTCACCTTAAACACCTGGTCCAACGTCAAGTAGCGATTGGCACTGGGGTGGATAGTCCAGAAGGAGACCTTGCCATTGGCAGACGTCTCCCGAACAAACATGTCATGGAGAGAAAGGTTGTGGCGGATGGAGTTCTGCAAGGACAGAAAGAAAACTATTTGTTAGCTCTGTTAGCCTCAGAGTCTTCCCCTTTGGTGTTCCCCGAGGGGACATCAGCCTCAGGCCTCCCCCGCTGCAGCCAGCTGCGTCCTCATGGTCTGGCTCGTGGCAACTCTCTCCCTGCCGTTCCACACGGAGGGGCTGGCAAAGCCGGGCCATCAAGCCATCAATCCAATGGCTGCTGGGAAAAGAAAAGACCCGGATGGGTGTCAGCAGCTAGGAAAGAGGACCGAGGCCGTGAAGCAATCAGTATCAAGATAGGTGAGTGAAGAAACTAAGAAACCAGGAAATTTCGTTGAGGTAAGCGTGTGGAGTTCTACCGCAGAGGAAACAAAACAAAACAGAACAAAACAAAAAACCCTTCCTTGGAGCTGTGCATCTGTCAGAAGCCCAGCGCTGCGACCCTGTCAGTCAGTGTGAGCGACAGCGACTCCAAGGGACCGAAGGGTCCCCATGAGTACAATGAAGAGCAAGTCTCTACCTCCTGGAGAGGACATGTGACATTAGAGGAGGTGAATCTTGGGTTACGGACAGCATTTTTTTTTTTTTTTAATAAGTTTTTTTCGTAAAGCTACGTAGTCACCCCAGGTGCCATTCAAGTCACGTCCGAGAAAGATACACTTGTTTACAGTTCCAGCTTTATTCGCACCGGACTCTTCCTCAGAGCACGGGACACAAGGCTGCACATGGGTGTGGACAAACTGCTGGGCCAGAGGAACCTCGGCGGTCCCTCTGTTGCTACGGGTTCTTGTGTACCTTCCAGCCTGGCTTGGCGATGTGCTTGAAATAGGGGAAGTGGTCCTCGATCCAAGTATAGATGTCTTTCAAGGTCATGCGCTTCCTCTCAGTGCTATTGATGGCGAACTGTATCATGGCCATGTAAGAATACGGCGGCCGCTCAGACACAGAGTCCTGCCAGGATGTGGATGCTCCCGGGGGCTCCTCCACCTGTGGGTTACGAGATGCCAAAGGCAAGGAGAAAAAGGAATGGCATGGAAGCGTTCGTAAGACCTCCCCGGGGCCCCTTCGAAGAACATCCCCTAGAGAAACCTCTTCACCAGCAGAACCGTGCTCGAAACCTACTCATCTGAGACGACTATTCCAGAGAATAAAATTTTAGGATCAGGAAGCGTAGAGATGATCTAGTCCAGTCCCTGGACAAGGTGGAGCCACTTCTCTGCCATTGTCCATTTTGTTGAATGTGCTGTCCCATATTAAGTGGAGGTCGGGTCTGCTAGTGGAAACCTCTCAGGAAAGTACATTAGGAGTCTTAAAGCATTGATTTTATCCTAAAACCGTACTCATTTTTCAGATCTGGGAGTTAAGAGACCAACGTCTTCATCCACTTTCTACTACTGATGTGATGTGAATAAACCCGCCTCCTTTCACGGTTTGTAGGAGACAGATATTCTCAGGAGTATAGGACGGGCAAATGTCTGCAAAGCGTACATTTGGCTCAGTCTTAGGCAAAGTGCGAATCAGTCCCACTTGAAAAAACTGAGCTCTGGGCTGCCTGGGCAGCTCAATCAGTTGAGCCTCTGACTCTTGGTTTCAGCTCAGGTCACAATCTCAGGGTCGTGGGATCAAGCTCTGGGTTGGGCTCGGCACTCAGCTTGCAGTCGGCTTGAGATTCTCTCTCTTCCTCTGCCCCCCCCCCGCCTCCCCCCTCTCTGGAATAAATAAATAAATGAATAAACCTTTAAAAAAATAAACTAAAAAATTTAAAACCCGAGCTCTAACTTTAGAAAGTGCACAAGTTTTAAGTTTTACTTATGCACACATCTATGTAAGTTTTCACTTTTTAAGGCTGCTGAAGGATGGATTTAAGGGCATATGCAATAATACCGCGACACCGGAAAAACAACCCCAGGTCGCGTGGTTGGGTCAAATTGAGTTTGCTTACCGGGGAAGTATTTAAAATTCACACCTAACTCACTTCATTTGCTATTAATGTAGATTCTAACAGAACTACCTTTTTTTTTTTTTAAAAAGATTTTTTATTTTTTTTGACAGAGACACCGCGAGAGAGGGAACACAAGCAGAGAAAGCAGGAGAGGGAGAACAGGCTTCCCATGGAGCAGGTAGCTCCATGCGGGGCTCAATCCCAGGACCCTGGGATCATGACCTGAGCCGAAGGCAGATGCTAACGACTGAGCCACCCAGGTGCCCCTAACAGAACTATCTTGTTAAAAATGCTCTATTCCTTTCATCCTGTTGGGTTGCCTCTTTTGTTTTTAATTAAGATTTTATTTATTTATTTGATAGAGAGAGAGAGAGAGATCACAAGTAGGCAGAGAGGCAGGAAGAGGGAGAGGGGGAAGCAGGCTCCCCGCTGAGCAGAGAGCCCGATGCGGGGTTCGATCCCAGGACCCTGAGATCATGACCTGAGCCGCAGGCAGAGGCTTTAACCCACTGAGCCATCCAGGCGCCCCTGGGTTGTGTCTTTAAAGCTCAACCTTTTCCAACTAATAAGATCTCATCATCATTTCCTGACTACCTACCCAGTACCTGCTAAGGGCAGAGTATTAAACTTAGTGCTCGTGGAATACCGAGTGAGCCAGGAGCAGCCGCCCTCAAGGAAATGTCACAGGTGGGGCCAAAAAGATTCCAGGCAGAAAGGTAAAACGTTATGCAGAATCGCGTGAAGCGAAGGGCTAATACCAGAGCTTGGAAATTCTGCTCCATGCGTCACTTGATCATTTCCCTTCTTAGGAATGCCAATGCACTGGCCCTGACTTCCCCAGTGAGCAGCCACCTTTACCTGACTCTGCTCCAGGTGACGATTCTCCTTTTCCTCCATCTCTTGCTTGATGCTGCTGGAACCCAGACCATCAGAACTCATCTTTCCGAGCCACTGGATGTTGGTCAAACTGCTGTCAAGAGTGCAGCCTGCTGCCTCGCCGCCAGCTAGAGGGGAAACAATCCAAGGTGCCACTTAGCTGCCTGATCCCAGTGCCTGGCAGGCCCATCACAATCGGTGGGTAGGGAGCATCTCTCCAAGACCTCTACCCGTAGGGACAGGGAGCACATGCTGAATCTACTGTGCTCCTCGGGTACTCTGCCCCATTACAGATTTCAGGAGAAATTCAGGAGCCACACTGAGCCTGAGAGAGCAGTCAAGGCAACTTTACCAAAGAGTTAGTGAGTATTTGTGCAAACAAAGTCACTTCTCCTCCTCATGCTTCAGTTTTCTCCTTTATTAAAATGGAGGAAGATTCCTATTTCCTTATACGGTCAGCGGGGAAGAGAGCTAGCAAAAAAGAAACAGATCCTTTCCTAATATAAAGACAGTAAGAGGAATGCTAAATTAGAATTTGGGCACTTTCGATGGCGCCCAAAGGATCTGGGTCAAGGATGTGGGATGAAGAAAGACAAGACTTTCCCCTGGTTCAGGCTAGATGCCTGTCTGATAAGCGTCAACGGAAGGACCGCAGTCCTTGCTACCAGAGAGGAAAGGCTGGGTTCCTCACCCCTTTGCCTTGCAGACCACATACCACAGCTCTCCCATCTCTGCCCGGGAAGGGCTCCAGGTGGTCTAGGAAGATTCACATCCCTAGCTGCAGGCTTTGGTCCCAGGGTCTCGGTGACCACTTCTGTCCTCTTGGGATCATTGCTGGTTTGGGCTTGAGGCTGGGGTCCTGGAGGGTGAGTGGGGGCTCCCCCACAGCTGATGAGGATGAATTTGTTGGGCCCATTGCTGCCACTCTCTTTTCCTTTGGCGGTCAATGCTGTGATGATGCTCTGGATATTGGCATTGTTAGGGACGGCCACCACTTGGGTGTTGGGCATGGTGGGGTGGTTAATGATCTTGATCCCAGCTGGAAACTTGCAAGAGTTGGACTCTGCCGCCTCCTTGGAGGCCTGTGCTTGACCAGGCTCTTGGTGGGCAGGGGGCCTCTTAGGTTCCTCTCCTGATGTTTCACCTGGGGCATTTTGAACAGGAAGGGGCAGCCTCCGTCTTTTGAGAATCAGTGGCCGACGGGGGCTGGTTTTCATTATGAATCTGTGCTTTCACTCTCCATTGAGAATCACAAGCACGGGCCCTGGAAAGTGCAAGGAACAGCAGGATGTCAGAGATTTGTTAGGCGGAGAAGGAGGTACTGGTGGAGAGAGGCGTTCCTCTTTCCATGACCGAAAGCGTGAGCCCACGGGCCCAGGTTAATGATCCCCAGGCCTCTGTAAAGACCTCAGACAATAAGAGATGACTTCTACAACAAAAGAAAGCGAAAACCGAAGCTTTTCAAAAGGGGGAAGCAGGACTGGGTTGAATGTAGGTCAACTTGTCTAAAGGTCTTCCGGAAGCTTAAGAATGTTTGGCTACAGAAATGAATGGGACAGTTACAAAAACGTGGAAATTTCTATTGTTGCTTATTATAGCACAGATGACTTGCAGTGACTCTAGGGACAGGAAGGCTAGAATAGGAGGAGATTTGGCAATTTGAGGAGTCTGGACAAAACTCTGATCCCATAATCTATTCTAGGATTGATAAAGCCTGTACATTTTTATATCATCTTAGTCTATAAATAAAAGGATCAGTGCCCATAGGATCAGAGGAGAAAGGCAAATTGCACTATTGCTCCCTTGCTATTATCTCCAACTTCACAAGACCTCTATAAAAAAACAAAAAACAAAAAACAAAAAAACACCAGAAACTGCTCTGTTCAAGGCCCATGGTGCTATTCATCTCACAGGCTGTTATCCTTGCACTGGTAAAAGCAAGCATACCCTTTTCTTTCACAATTTGCAAAATATTTCTATAGCGACATTTTAGTACTTGCATGTGCTTATTCATATTTTAACTTTCTAAGCATGTTATTCGATTCCTTGATTTCTCTTCCAGAACCAAGACTATATTCCCTGTCTCTTGGCCAACAGAATGTGCTGTCAATATGCTAAGTTGGCTTTGTCAGGTTAAGGAAAATAGTTTTATCTTTTTTTAAAAAAGCATTTATTGGGCACCTGGGTGGCTCAGTCAGTTAAATGTCTGCCTTTGGTTCAGGTCATGATCCCAGGGTCCTGGGATTGAGCCCCACGTTGGGCTCCCTGCTCAGTGGGGAGTCTGCTTCTCCCTCCGCCTCTCATCCTGCTCTCATGCTCTCTCTAAGTAAAATCTTTAAAAAAATTTTTGTGTTTTTTGATTTTAATAGATAGACGAAATACTCCGCCATTATGTAAAATCATGTACTCCTATTTAAAGGTACTTTGACAGAAGAATGGGTTGTCTGTGTTAGGACATCCACTATCTCCCTAAAAATGACTGTCACAGCCTGATGACGTCTGCCATCTGCTTAGCATTCATAGGCTCTCTCCACTCTGCCCCCTCCCTTTCCTTTATAACTAGGTTTCCTCTACTTTCAAATCTCGGTTTTATTTCTACCTTCTGTCTCTTCGGGCCTCCCTCCCTCCCTCCCCCACCAATGAGGAAATACTATTATTCCTTCCCTGTCCCCAAAAGATATCTTCCAGGTCTAAGGCTTAATTTTGCTTTCAACTCTCTGACCAGTTTCTTCCTATCATGGCCAACTCTTTAATCTAAGCTAGAGGACTTTCAGAGTGACTCCTCTGACACCACTGTCCCTCCTGACCAGGGAAACCATGCAGGTTCTCAGGAACCGGGAGGAGGGGCCCTGGAAAAGGCTGGAGTGGAGGCAGTGCCGCTCAGTAGTGAGAGCGCTTGGGAGGAGGGGAGGGTGTGGGAGGTTTGTCTTTGACTTAATGCAGAATAAGCTCAATCTTCACGCCAGCCACAGGCAGCCTAGAAAAGTAGGCCACCCCAGCAGCCCTCCCGAGGTTGTGGGCAGGGCGCAGAGGTCAAACTTTCAGGGAAGGCCAAGAGGTGGTCTGAGAAAGAAGCGCGGACAAGGCCAGGAGGTTGGATGCAGAAAAAGTTTGCACCCTCTCTCACCCCTCGTTCCCGCGGGGCCCCAAACCTCCACTCCGGTCCCGCGCCCTGCCGCTAGACCCCCTGACCTCGGCGCCCGAGCCCCGGCTCCCCGCCTCTGCCTGGGCCGGGACTCGGACTCCATTCCTCTGCCCCCCCGCCCCCCGCCCCGCTCACCTCCTGACTGCGGCCGCCGCCGCTGCTGCTGGGCTGTGGCTCCAAAGGCGGGCTCCGGGCTCCTCCAACCTGGGGGCCGAGCCAGGGGCCCGGACAGGGACTCGCGCCAGGCCGGCCGGGTCCCCGGCGGTGCGGGAGGGGTGGGGAATCCCGGGGGATCCCGGGAGGGGAGGGGTCCCGGGCCGGGGGGCCGGGGGTGGGGTCGGGCACCGGAGCTTTCAGTTTGTTCCGCTGTTTGAAATTGGCGCCGGCGGAGCGTTGCGGTCACGTGACGGAGCGTCGCCAATCGGCGGCCGCCCTTGTCTCCGCGTTCCGGGCTCGAACGCCGCGGCGGCCCAGGGGAGCGGCGGCCGGGACGCCGCCGGGCGGGTAAGGCGGGTCGGCGGCCGGCTCGTGGGGAGGGGGGCGGCCGTGGGCGGCCCGGGGGGCGCAGGAGGGGCCCCCGCGGCGGGGGGCGGCCGGGGCCGGCCGGGGCGGCGGGGAGGCGGCGCTGCCCGGGGCCGGCGCCCTCGGCCTGCGCTCCCACGCGCGTTCCCGGTCGTCTCCCTGAGCCCGCCCCCGGCGCCGCTCCTTCCGCCTCCCTCGCGGTCCTCTTGGCCTTTTCAAAGACTCCCGGGTTGGCTTCCCTCTTGGGGGGAAACGACTTCAGGCCCCTCCAGCGAACGATCGTCTGGCCGCCTCGGCTAGTCGACCGGCGTATCATCTTGTTTAAGCTTCCTCCATCTTAAAGAAAATCCCACGCCATGAAAGTACTTTATTAACTTGGTGGATACATGTTGTTGAGCACCTACTATGTGCCAGGCCCTGCTAGGATAGGGGTGGCAGTAGGGGAGGTTCTTTCCTTACTCCGTATACAGTCTAAAGGGAAGAGAGGAGACAACAGACATTTCTGAAGAATCGAATAAGCAAGAGGAGAATTACAGCTGCGAAGGGATAAATTAGAGGTCATTGATAACTGAGTATCTACCGTAAGATTTTGCCTGCGGTAGGTCAGGAAAGGCTTTTCTGGACGGAAACTTGTTCTGAGGTCTGATGCCTTTGTGCAAAGAAGGGAGTGAACCCCGCAAAGCAGAGGGAAGATGGTGTGTAAAGGCTGTGTGGCAGGAAGAAGATTGGGGGTGTACAAAGGTTGAAGAATAGCTCAGGAGCCAGAGCTGAGAGACCTGAATAGAGTGTGTTACCAGATGAAGCTGGAGCCAGAGGAAATAGGACATTAGCCAAAACTGAGAGAGTTTGGTCCTTATCCAGAAATCAAAAATTTTAAGCAGAAGCGAGTCAAGATAAGATTGTATTTTTAAAAGCTTCCCCTGCAGGGGGTGCTGGACTGGATTAGGGTAGACCGGTTTAGGCTACTGCAATACTCCAGATTAGGACTGTTGGAACTTCAAGGGTGGTGGGGAGAGAAAGTGACCAAGAGAAAGGGGCGAAAGGGGCATTATTGAAGACACAATTAAGAGGTAAGATTGTCAGGGCTTGGTGATGTTGGATGGGGACAGAGGTGGGACATGTCAAGGTTTCTGGCTACATAACTAGATGAATGATAATACCATACCCCAAGCAAAGGCCTTGGAAGATAATCACCTGTGGAGTAGGTGCAGGGGAGATGATCATGAATTCAGTTTTAAATATGTTGAGTTTGAGGGCGCCTGAGTGGCTCAGTCAGTTAAGCGTCTGCCTTCTGCTCAGGTCATGATCCCGGGGTTCTGGGATCAAGCCCTTCGTCAGGCTCCCTGGTCAGTGGGGAGTCTCCTTCTCCCTCTCCCACTGCCTGCTGCTCCCCCTGCTTGTGTGCTTTCTCTCTCTCTGTCAAATAAGTAAATAAATAAAATCTTAAAAAGGAAAAAAATAGATATTTGGAGTCACCTGGAAAATTTAAAATAAATAAGTTGAGTTTGAGGTGTATTTGAGACATCTAGTTGCTGTCAAGTAGGCAGTAGGTATGTGGGTGCTGAGTGTAGAGAATTCTAAGCTGAGTGTATAAATACTTAAGTCATCCACTTGCAGATATGAACCGATGGTTGCCCAAGAAAGGTGTATAAAGTAAGGAAAGCTCCAAAACACAGCCAGAGGGAAAGGTTTTAGAGAGCAAACAGGACTAACCTGCGATTATAGCATAAAGAGAATGGATGCAGATAGATACATGCATGTATGTTTAGCATCTAGAAAGTGAGAGTATTTTCTTTGATGTCTCCTGAGTTCTCTGTGAAGTAGGAAGTAAGGTCATTTGTTAAGAGGGGAGTTTTAAGGTTTTAAGAAAGTGGAAACATCTTAAGATAATCTGCAGATAATGAGATGATGAAGGAAACAGTAGGATTACTGCCCAGCAATGTCATGTCTTTTGGAGGCTGGCTAATGTCAACACTCTGACCGGAGTCATTGCTACTGCTGTCCTCCCTCCGTGGGACTCCTGCCGCAGCCCTTTAACTGGGCGCCCCGCTTCCTTTCTTCACGCCTGTTCTCCCAACCCACCTGTTCTCATGGAGTGTCTGAAGTTCTCATTGTAAAGTATAAATGTCACTTCCCTGCCCAGAGCCTTGCTGTGGCTTCCTATCACACCAAGAATAAGTAAGTCCAGAATCCTTCACCTTCCCCGGGACGCCCTGTGTCACATGAACTGGTTCTCATCTGCTCCCCTTTCTTCATTTCAGGTCTTTGCTCAAATATCACTTTTTCGGCAGCCTTCCCTCACAACCCTGTCTAAAAGGGCACTTGAGTTGGGTCAACCCCTTATTCTGTTCGGTTTTTCTCCATAGTCCCTTCCCAGCTAGGATGTAAGCACCACGAGGGCAGGGATTTCATTTCGTTCTCTGGTATATATTTCCAGCACCAGCAACAGGGCTTAGCACTGTGGGTGCCCAGTGTTTGTTGAATGGCTGAATGAACGAACAAACAGCTGGTGTATTACCTGTGATCTCCCTAAAAATGTTAGTTCCTGAGGTAGGGATTTTGTCCTTTCTTTTTTCTTTACCTGTATCTCCACTGCCTAGTGACGAAAGTCAGAGTATGTTACTTTTTATTGTTGACTGAATGAATCACGAATGTGTGGTGGAACCCGTCTGCCCTGTTGGGGAACTTTGCTGGATGCTCAGCAGAACCTCCCGTACACATCTCCGTTGCATGCAAACTTCTCTCCCGCGCTTCCGCTGATGAAGCTCTTATTAGTCGATCTGGTTACTAGAGTCAGTGGCCACTTTTTTCAGCCTTCTTTATTCCATGGGCCTGTTGATCCTGCTTTTGTGTCTAGCCTCCCATTTCTACTGACAGAGCCCAGATTCAGGCCTGATCATTTCTCACTTAAGCAACAGAGTAACCTCCTAAAACCAGTCCTCCTGCTTCTAGAGTACTCCCTCTCCTTCCACACTGTTGCCAGGACGACCTGTCTAAAAGACAAAAACAAGCAATTATGACATTTATGAAACAATTGAAAATTGGAACATGTCTGGATATTTGATGGTGTATTTTTTTATTTGTCAGAGAGAGCGAGCACAAGCAGGGAAAAGGCAGGCAGAGGGAGAAGCAGCCTCCCTGCTGAGCAAGGAGCCTGATGTGGGACTCCATCTCAGGACCCTGGGGTCATGACTTGAGCCAAAGGCAGACGCTTAACCCACTGAGCCACCCAGGAGTGCATATGCATATATATATATATATATATAAATGGGGATGGTATAATGGCTGGGAATATCATCTTCATAATAATACAAGGGGTAGAGGAAGTGGATAAAGGGTGTGGATGGATCCTGATTGGCTATAGGTTGATGGTTGTTGGAGCTGGGTAATGGGTACAGGGGGGCTCATATTATTCATTCTCCTTTTGTGTAAGTTCAAAATTATCTGGAGAGAAAGTTAAAAAAAACAATCCAAGTGTGATCACATCGTTCTGCTTGAAAATCTTCAGTGACTTCTTAGGCTAGAGTCCAAACCCTTATGGCAAACCCGCTTTTTCTTTTTTTTTTTTTTTCCTGCTTTTTCTTTTTTAAAGATTTTATTTACTTGAGAGAGAGAAAGAAACAGAGAGAGCACACAAGCAGGAGAGGGAGAGGCAGAAGGAGAAGCAGGCTCCCCTCTGAGCCGGCCGGGAGCCTGATGTGGGGCTTGATCCCAGGACCTGGAGATCATGACCTGAGCCGAAGGCAGCTTCCTAACCATCTGAGCCCCCGCCCAGGCACCCCACACCTGGTTTTTCTGACCTGACCCTGACCTGGGTCCAGCCTCTGAGGTCTTGCATTTGTCTTTGCATACACCGTGTCCAGCTGCATGGAGTCTATGATACCTTGAATTCACGGTCTTGTCTCCGTGCCTCTGTATGTGCTGTTTCTCAGCCCGGACTGCCTTGCTCTCTCTGCTCTCTGGCTTTCCCTAGCCCTTCCGCACTAGGTCAGGTATCACCCTCTCTAGAAAGCCTCCCCTGGGGTGAGTGGAAACATTCTTTATCATAATTGTCTCTCTCTGCTAGCCTCTCAGCTCTTTGAAGACAGGGAATGTCTCACCTTTGTGTCCCTACAAGCGCTTGGCACTTGATAAATGGTTGTAGAATCAATGGTCATTCATCTTTAAATTCCCAACACCCAGCACGGCACTCAACACGTGCTCGATCAGTGCGCATTGAACGAATGTTGTTGACCGGGAACTCTCGTGTTTTTACTTGGTGGTGTAGGGATAGGAAGCTGTGCTCCCCACGGTGCGGAGGTAGGGGTGGTAGTTGATAGAACTGATTGGCAGAGGACGAGCAAGAGCTGGGGACAGAATCATCAGAATTGTCTCCCACCTTTTGTTTTTCCCCCCGTAGGCATGGGTTGGAATCGGAGCCTGAACCCCGACCTGACTACGACCAGCATCATGTGGTTACTAACTGCTGTTCATTCACTTATTGATGCCTCCCAGAAAAAAACGCCGCCAGCGTTCCCAGAAAGGCCAGCTGCTATTCCAAGAACCACCACTGGAGGGCCCCAAACACCACTATGGCTCTCCCCAGCTTACCATCACGCACACTAGACAGGTGCCCAGCAAGCCCATTGACCATAACACCGTCACTTCCTGGGTAGGCCATGGGATTCTTTCTTTGACTTTTGCTCTGTTAGGCTTTTCAGAATGCTGCCTCTTCTGCCCCTTAAGCCAGGGCCTCCAAAGATTCATGGGGGCAGGGACACGGAGGCAGTCTATTCTTTTCGTCATCAGCCATCTTCTCTGGTATATCTTCTTTTCTAAGTTCAAGCTCAGGCAAGGGCTGGTTGGAGTTGTCATCTTTTCCCCCAATTCTTCTTAAAGAGTTCAGGGTAAAAGTTTCATTACCCAGTAGCTCAGTGAAGAAGCCAGATAAATGGCAGAATGAGTTAAAAATGAGATTGTTCCCCAAGCTTCACTTGAGAGGTAAACTATTCAGCTAGGTATTATATTTACAGTTTAATAGAGTGAACCTGGGAAAAACCCCACAGAAATGACATGACATATTTTGATAGTTTCAAGGTCCTAGGAAGAGAACATAGCTACTGTTAGGGAAGTCGTATAGCCAGAGGGCCAAAGAATCAACTTCACTTAAGAGTGCTTAATGAATATAGCTTGTTCAAGGATTGCTTGGAAGAACCAAATGCTTGCTTCGGGATTGTAGAAGAAATGAAATGTTGGAATCTCGTGGACGAGGAGCAAACATTTATTGAGAACTCGTCATGTGTCAGATCTTAATGCTAGTTGCTTCGCATACATGATCTCATTCCCTATTCTTGCAGTCAGCCTTCACTCCACTGGGGGCCTTCTTCATGCCAGGCACTCTGCTAGGTGCTGGGCATCAAAGGTGGGGAAGATTGCTGGTCTCTGCCCTCAAAGTTTAAAGATCGTTAAACAAGGTGCAGCTATACGGTGTGAAAAAGTGAAGGAGGCATTGTCCCCTTTCTTAACACACGAGGAAATGGAAGGAGAGACCGAATTACTTGTCCAAAGCTCATATCCCTTTCTTTTACTATCCTATCAGAGAACTATTTTGTTTTTTTTGCTCACTTCTATAGTGCGCCCCCATTTAGAATTCTGGTCCTTGGGTACCAGGAGTTCCTCCCTCAGGTTTCTACCTGGTAGCTGGCTCACCTGTCTTCTTTTTGTTTTTCGTTTTTGATCCTTAAGGTATCACCTCAGTTTGATATGACAACAGAAGGCTGGTTCCCAGTGAACCAGAAACGTCCTCATCGAAACCAGGCAAGAAGACATTCAAGTCGAAAATCCACCACCTCCAAGTTCCCACATCTAACATTCGAGAGTCCACTGTCTTCCTCCGGTTCAGCCACACTTGGGATACCCTTGACCAGGGAATGCCCCGGTCAATCAGAAAAGCACATTTCTGGAAGGCCCTTAGTTCCAATGCTCAGTCCTCAAAGCTGTGGGGAAGTGTCAGCCCACGTGCTTCAAAACTTACCTTATGTATTCATTCCACCTGATATCCAGACCCCAGAGTCATCGTTTGTGAAGGAGGGGCCCGTTTCCCCAGATCAGAGGGAAAGTAGCCTTCCAAGCGGCTCCTTCTACACTAGTACTCCCAGGAGCCCAGAGCCTGGGCCTGCTCTAGTCGAAGACACTCCTGAGGACAAGTATGGGATCAAGGTCACATGGAGGAGACGATGCCACTTGTTTACTTACCTCAGGGAGAGAGGGAAGCTGAACAAAAACCAGTTCCTTGTGAAAAACTCACTGGATTTCTCAGACACCAGCAGTCTCGAGAAATTTTCATAAAGTTGCTAAAGTACTTTTGTGGCTCACAGGAGAGTACATCAGGAGAATAAACAGAAATAAAACCAATAACCTCAATAGAAAAAGATGTCTTAACTAAAATCTCAGAGTCATAAGGGAATTCAATTCCCAGATTTGCTTTTTAAAATCTCTTTCCCTGGAAAGTTTTTAGTGTCATTAACAGTTCATATTTTTCTTACGTTAACTGTTTAAAATTTTCAAGTGTCTATTTAAAATGTATGTAAATAAATGGCTGCAGCAAGGTTTTAGAGAACCCTGTTCTGATTACCAATCATTCACAATACTGCCTTCTCCGGAAAAGGTCTGTCTTCGTTTTTTCTTTTAAAACCACTACTCATTAATCCTCTAATCACCTCGTTCAGACTAATTCGTTCCACATTTTTGAGTACCAACTCTGTCAGGCTCAGCAGCAGCTTCCTTTATGACATGATGGACGGGAAAAATAAGACCAAACTCTGACTTTGTAGCTGAGCTGTCCCCTCTGCGACCTTGCTCATCTGCTCAAAGGCCAAGGTGAGGAAGGTAGCAAGCCCTGTCTTACTGAATACAGTGGGGTCAGCGGCCATAAAGGGGACGCAGATAAGTTGCTTAAGTTTGCTGTGTTTGGGTTTTATTTCCATCCAATGAAATCTGTAAATATCAAATAGGGTGGGAGAATGATTTCTTGAAATGTATGTAATTAAATACGGAAACTTGTCCGAGAAGACTACTTAACCGGAACTAGAACAGGACTGCCCAAAGACTGCCGCGGCTGTCCTTTCATTGACAGATAGCATCTCTTTCAACTGCGTCCATTCAGTTTAAAGCACCTAGTCTGTGTCCGCTCTAGCCGGAGCTAAACAAGGGGTTATTCTGTTTATTTCATAGATGGGAATCTGAAGCCCAAATGATCAACTGTGTTTAGGGTCCCACAGTGAGCAGAGGCTGACACATCGAGGCGATGCTCTGCTCTCCCAGTTTGTGCCAACTTCTGTGCCTCTTAGAAGGGTAAACCAGTGTGGAAACAGCTGACCTCCGAATGCTATAAAGACAACATGCGGTGACTTTTGCCAGGATGTTTTACAAAACAATATGTGTAAGTTGGTGAGAAAGGAAGTGGCGATAAGATTTATTGGAAACGAGAGTACATATTTAGATAGCGAATCTCATGGGATATGGATGTTTGAAGATCGTCCACAGGCCTGTAGAGAGAGGTAAATGGGAAAGGTTCTTAAAATCTGTAGACTTGATCTAGCAATGATCTAAAAGCTTGGGCTGGAGTAGGGGAGGCTGAAGGAGTTTTGTGCAGTTGGAATGCGAGACCAGAAAACAATTTAAAGATGCATTCAATGGCGGAGGACTGCTGGAGAGGGTACAAGTGTGCTTCCCAGAAGGTTCTGGTGTTGGGAGGGGCCGGACTGTGAGGGAGCCCGCAGAAGTCTGTGAGTGAGTCTTTAACATTACAGACCTCCGGAAAGCGCTCTGGGTGGTCTCTGGGTACAAATCGCGGGGAAGCGAGGAGGCCGCTCCGTGGGTGGCGGTTAGGGGGATGGGCCGCTCCTCCGCCGAACTGACTTGCCGCTGGGAGCCAACGCAGCTGACGCGAATACATCCCTCCGCCCTCCGCCCCATCCCCTCCCGTAGACGCGCTCCCGGGACCCAGCCCTACCTAGCGCGTCACTCGAGTTCGGGCGCAGGCGCCTTTAACTTCCCTCGCCTCCGCCCCCTAGAGACCCTCCCGCATCGCCGGGCGGCAGCAATAGCCAATGAGAGACGAGCGGCGGGCACGCGGACCAATAGGCGATGGCAACAGTGCGGTGTGCGGTTGCTAGGGGGCGGGGCCCGGCTGCCTGCCAGGCTTGCCACCCTAGCAGCGGCGTCGGGGCTTCTGGACTTGGTTGCCACTTCCTGAGCCGCGGGGATGGAGGCGTCGCGCTGCGGGCTCGGACCCCGCGGGGACAGGTCCGAGAGGGGTGGTGGCTGGTCTCGTCACGAGCGGGGCGGAAGGACGGAGTGAGACAGTGGCGGTCCTCTCTGGGAGCTCTGAAGAGAGCGGTGGGCTCGGGTCGGGGAGGGAGGGAGGGCTTTGGCTGCAGGAGGCGACTCTTCTGCCCCCCGCTCCGCGGTGGAGGATCTCCTTTTTACCGGTGAGCGGTAGGAGGCAGCGGCTCTGCAGCCTGCGCCGAGAGCAAGGACTTTGTGTTCAGGTCCGTGCTTGGGAAACTCTTGGGAGTTCTCGTTAGGAGTTCGTCTTGCTCTCTTTGGGCCTCGCCTATCCAAAATGCGTTAGCCCTGCTCCTCACGCCCTGCCCAGCAGTGTCATCACTGAGGTGGATGAAGTCGTTCCGGGGGGGAGAGGGGGGTCGAAGCGGAAGGTTGTGGGTGATATTTAATCATTTGCTGTAATGCCATTGCTTTTGGCAGGCGGTGCTGAATTCTGGAACGGAGTCCGAGGGCCGAAAGTGCAAAACTAATCTTTTGCTTCTATCTGCTTTATAGTAATTCTCTGTTATTTAGGATTGTTAGGATTTGCAGTGTACCATACCCCTTCTTTGCGCTCCTCTTTCCTGCCTCCGCCAGAGGGAGAGCCTGGGAAATAAAACAATCCGAAATCTCAGTCTGTCGATTTCTTGTTAGCTAGGTTAATGAAAAGTTAAGGGGGAGCGGCATGAAATCATTGGCTTCAAACTTCGGCATTGTCTGAGGATTGAATCATACACGCTAACAGTTTTCCCCGCTTTTTATGTCATTACCATGGCAAATAAAGATGTAGCATGTAAGGATTTAGTCTGATATTTAGACTAGTAGATATTTAAACAATTCTAAATCATTTAAAAAGATCACAAGGAGGTGTTGGGCATAGAGAACACTTATTTTCCCCTTTCGTTAGATTTTATTTACGTGATAGCTGCTATCTGAGAGATTTGTCCACTGAACTTTTTTTTTCAAGTTGAGAGAAAATAACCCATGTTTACCAGTATAACTATGGAAGTGCTAGGAGGACGTAAAGATAAAATTCATGTGTCTTTGTTGAATTCAGATGGTGTATGTTCAGTGTGGTCATTCAATAAATTAATTGAATGAATTTACGGCAATAAATTTCTTGGGTACCAGATATTTGATATATGAGTCATGATTTTGGGGGGGAGGGTGAGGAATTGACTTTGAAACTGAGACCAGGAGGCAAAGTGGCTTTTAATTTATTGGACCTGAAGTTTAAAGGAATGATTTTTAAGCTTCCCCCTCCTTTTCTTCCCAAAGAAAACAGCTCTTTAGTTTAAAAATTGACATCAAAGGAGAGTGTGAGTCACCAAATGTTTCTCCTGCCCTAGGTAATATTAAGTGCAGTTTCTATCACTGTTTAACTCAGTTCTTGCTGAGAAGGAGTGGAATGTCTCTTCTATTTTGGCTTCAGGTTGTGTGCTTAATGTTTTTGATGAAATACATTGAAAGAGTTTTTGGTATTAATACCTTTTGATGTGAAGTATAACATCTGACTTTTAAGTTTCCTGTGATTTTTTTTCTTTGAATTTTAGCATGTTTCCTTTGATCGTTTACCATGAGGCAGATTTCCTTTCAATGAAGTGGAAAAATTACTAACAAACTTCAGATATTGTTCCTATTTCTGAAATATCTGGTGAAAATTGGAGATGGAATTTGAAACATCACTCTCAGGACCATTGTTGAAGCTAGGCATTTTATATTATAGGTTCCCTGGAGATGACCGTGCCTGGCTAGAGCTTTCTCTGGCCTTTTGTCCCTGATAGAGAATTGAAGGTATGGTGAGAGATTTCTTGGTGTGATGTGACCTTGTGACCCAATTGACTAAGAAAGTCCTAGCCTGTGGTTTATCCATCCATGCTTTCTCTTTAGAAATAAAAACAATTGTAGTAGCTAGAGGTTATGTATTATCCAGGCTTGTTATCCTGTCTCACATTCTCTCTTTTTTTGAAAATTTATTTATTTTATAGAGTGTGTGTGCTCAAGAGAGCGAGCAGGGGGAGGGGCAGAGGGAGAGAATCCTAAAGCATACTCCCTGCTGAGTCGGATGCCAGGACCCTTGACAACATGACCTGAGCCAAAACCCAAGAGTCAGCCACTTTACCTTCTGCACCACCCAGGTACCCCTCTCTCGTTTTTGAGTGGTTCACCAGATCAACTAATTGTTGGCAAATAGAGACTTACCCCAGTGCTTAAATATACTCAAAGTAACTAATCCGTGACTGCAGTATGTTTGGCAAATATTAAAAGCTCCTAATAACATCAAACATGCACGTATTTCTCCAAATGTGAAAGCTGTGTACAGACCTAGAAGGGAGAGGCTAATCCTCTGCAGTGAATTTTCTTTTTTCTGAGACCCTTCTGTTCCAAGCAGACAGACTCAGACATTTTTTGGAAT
Organism: Nasua narica; assembly: GCA_028533885.1. NCBI lineage: Eukaryota > Metazoa > Chordata > Mammalia > Carnivora > Procyonidae > Nasua > Nasua narica. Next base: position 31,829,430 of record CM052807.1, read on the forward strand.
AGTTTTTTATTTCTGACTTCGCTTATTCTTTCCTGTGGAAACTCTGCTGTTTTCCCTGCATCTGTGCCCATCGAAAGAAAATGTTAATGTTTGTTCCTTCCAAGGGGAAAAGTATACTTGAATTACTCAGAAGCAGAGTAGCAGATGCCTTGCTGCTCCGTATTTGAGGATTTTAGGGCTCGAAGGGGCCTTGATCATTCCTTTCGTTCTCCTGTTTGAGAATAGTGGGATTATTATGGCTTCTTTCAAACTAGAATTTCCTGTGCTCTGCTTTTGCGTTATTTCCTCTGAATCTATTCACTGGAAATAAGCTCTTTGTTCTGCTAAATCTATTCTGCCTCATCAGATGTCCTTACTGTCAGTAATAATGAAGGCTGCAAAAGTTTCCTGGCCTGGTTAAGGCTTAAATCCACTTATGCTTGAGAGAAGACGCCCTGTCCACATGCTGATCGATGTGCTGTCTTTATTTACTCACTTTAATACCTGCCATGAGGGCTCGATAATGACGATTGCCATCTCTGTCTCTCGGCCTTAGAACTTCTGCGAAAACATGAATGATGAGTACTGTGTCATGTGAGTCACAGAACCCCTGGAAGACCACGGTCTTGGAGAGGGTTATAGTAATACTTTTCTTTTTTATAAGTTGGCATTTGCTGTTTTACCACATGGCATTATGGAAGACACTGGAATCTTCCACCGGGTTCCTGAATTCTAGTCCCAGCTTTTTCACTCTCTGGCAGTATGATCTTGAGCAGCTCATCTACTTTTTTGGCTTCAGTTTTCTCCTCTGGAAAATGAGGGCTTCTTTGGATTCCCTCCGTGATTTATTTATAACAAATTAATAAAATGACATATATATTTTTTTAATAGTGCATGGCTCAAATTTCAAAAGATACAAAATGATATTCAGTGAAAAGTATGTCTTGCTGTCTCTATGTCACCTTGTTCATTCATTGATGGACATCTTAGGGGACCTTCCAAAGACATTGTGTTAAATCATCTATAAATATTCCTTTCCCACTCCTAAAATTTGATGATTTTGAATTTTAGGGTAAAATAGAATACTTTATTATTTTTTTTTAGAACTTTCTGTCATCAACGTTTAATTTTTATTTTTTTTTTAAGATTTTCTTTATTTATCTGACAGAGAGATCACAAGTAGGCAGAGAGGCAGACAGAGAGAGAGGGGGAAACAGCCTCTCTGCTGAGCACAGAGCCCGATGCGGGGCTCGATCCCAGGACCCTGAGATCATGACCTGAGCCGAAGGCAGAGGCCTTAACCCACTGAGCCACCCAAGTGCCCCAAATAGAATACTTTAAACCCTACTGTCTACTTTCATCATTGACGAGGTGGTTTTAGAATATGAACTATAGTTCCTGCAAGTTTTTTCCTGTGGTAATTAAAGTATAGAAAATAAGACTGTAAGAAGAAAACAAGTATTATTTTTCAGACGGACTTCTAGAAGAATAAATCTTGCTATTCAGCTTTTTAGGAAAAAACTTTCAGTACGTCTATAGTTTGCCTTTGATTTTAGGTTTCAGAATGCAACCAATTTGATAGAGGATTGACTTGTTTTCCTGTTGAAACAGTGTAGGGGCGCCTGGGTGGCTCAGTCATTAAGTGTCTGCTTTCGGCTCAGGTCATGATCCCAGGATCCCAGGATCCCGGGATCGAGGCCCCCATGGGCTCCCTGCTCCATGGGGGGTCTGCTTCTCCCTCTCCCACTTCCCCTGTTTGTGTTCCCTCTCTCGCTGTGTCTCTCTCTGTCACATAAATCGATAAAAATCTTAAAAAAAAGTTTAATTTTGTTATGGCAATGCCATGTGAACTATAGATAAACTAGAGAGGAGTTGTTTTTTGTTTTTTTTTTTTTGGCTGACTAAAGGCCTTAAGCTGTGCTGTTTTAAAAGGGAAGATCTGTCCAGATAAAATGATCAGTGGTAGGCTTATATTTGGGTATCTTTTGCTGCCCTCATAGTGTGTCATTCATTTGATCTCTCTTGAGCTTCATACGTCTGAAGAGCGCAGGGCTGATATTGTCATCTTCATCGTATAGATGGGGAAGTTAAGAATGAGAAAGGATGTGATATACCTAAGGTCACACAACAAGTAAATGATGCAGTCAAAAGTAAAATTCAGAAGTAAAATCCAGGCTTTTGACTTCTAATCTCCTCTTCCACTCCCTGTCCCCTGCCCCCTGACCATGTATTATCAAAATATCTATTCCAAATGTTCTGGATGCCATTTTTACAAATAAATTATGACAGTGGGTACTGATTACATTCTAATTGTTTTTAGGATGAGGAGTTGAAAAAATCAGACATTTTAGCAAAGTATTAATTTCATCCAACGGAAAGGGAGTGGAAATATTTCTTTGGTATTGTTAGGCAAACAAATGCACTTTCATCTTTTTCCAAGAACCAGATAGGGAGTAAGAAACATTCCTGATTCCTGAAGAGAGAAATGTAACACTGAGGAAAGGAGAATCAGGCAAAAGTCAGAAAGAATGAACTTAGATTCTGAGTAACAGCCCTTTTTAAATCTGGGAGAAATGAATTCTTTGACTTCTGAATCAAATTACACATTTAAAATAACCTTTCTTTTTGGTTCACTCATAAGAATGCTTTTGCTTTTACTCTGTGGAACATGCAAAATGAAGAGGGTTTCACTCTAAAGTAATTTTTCTTGCTGCATTATTTGGGGCCACATGAATGATTAAATCAGTTACCGACTTTTCCTTCTCATTGCCTCTCTTCCCCCCCAAACAATTCTCCCTTCTTTCTGAAGGAAAGAAATGGGCCTACTAAATGGGCCTCTTAGGAAATGGATTTTCATTCCCCTGGCTTCAATTAAGTTAGTTGCAGACTGTGGCAGTCATTCACGTTGAAAATGGCTGAGCCTAGAATACTAACATTTGTCCTCAGATGAGGAAGGATAGGTTTCAAAGGAGTCTTTTCTGGCAGTTCTAATTTGATCTTCATGTGCCTTTTCCCAGAAACAGTGTTTTGTCCTAGCCAGAGGTTTTCTTGGTGTCTCAGTACTTGTGAAAACACAGCCTTCCAGGACTGACATTTGGGACCGGGACAAGGTGAATCTACTTGTCAATTGACTCAGAGAAAATTACTTTATTAATAGTTATTGTCCCACCTATTGACACGAGAATCAGTTCAGAGAGTGTAATCTGATGACTCTTTTTCACTATATATAACTAATCAACTCCTCCCATGGCTTTCTTCAGAATCCACTCACTGGCTTAGAAATTCTACCTAAAAATACCAAATGAAATAAGTGGCATTATGACTGAAAAGATTCTTGGCAGACTTGCCATAGCAGTGAAATTCCGGACTGCCGACCGTTGGAGTGGATGTGGTCAGTGGCGCAGGTTAGCGTGCTGAGTTGTTCCACTTTTTGGCTATTTTGAATAATGCTGCTGTCAGCATTAGCGTCCTAGTCTTTGTGTGCACATCTATTTTCATTTCTTTTGCATATATACCTAAGTGGAGTTGTTGGGTCATATGGTCACTCTTGTGTTTTATAACTTGAGGAACTAGCAGACTTGTTTTTCAAAATGGCTGCAATGTTTTACATTCCCTGCAGCGAGGCGTTGGGGTTCCTTTCTCTACATCTTCACCACTACTTGTTATTGTCTGTCTTTTTGATTGTAGCCTTCCTCATGGATGTGAAATAGCATCTCATTGTGCTTTTGATTTGCATTCCCTTAATGATGATTAATTGAGCTTTTTTATATACTTATGGATCATTCCTATATTTTTAGAGAAGTATCTGTTCATTTACTTTGCCTGTTCTTAAATCGGGTTGTCTTTTTATTACTTAGTTGTAAGAGTTCTTCATAGGTATTCTGGGTACAATTCCCTATCAGATAAATGATTTATAGATATTATCTCTGTCAGTAGATTGCCTTTGTACTTTCTTGATGGTGCCTTTTGACGTGCAAATGTATTTTATTTTTATATAGTCCAATTTATTAATTTTTCTTTTTATGTCTTTTGTTTTTAGTGTTGCACCTAAGCAGTCATTGCCTAGTCCAGGTTTACAAAATTTAGTCGGATGTGTTTTTCTAAGGTTTTTAAAGTTTTAGCTTTTATATTTAGGCCTTTGATTCATTTTGTGTATGCTGTGAGGTAGGGGTCCAAATTCATCCTTTTTGCCTGTGGATATCCAGAACCATTTGTTGATAAAACTATTTTGAACCTGTTTTTAAAACTGAAGTGTCATAGACTACTTTCCAACTTAGTACCTCTAGATCTACTTTATTCTTCTTAATGACCACAAAGTATTATTTTCGTAAATGTATCTTATTAATTGCTCACCTGTTGACCGACATTAGTAATATCTTGGGGGGATTCTATTAAAAACAATGAAAAATAGCACCCTCGTTACATGATGTATTTGGCCTAGCATTTTATAAACTTTATATGTTTGGGGATGCAGAGTTTAATTTTAGTAGAGGCTGCTAAATTTCCTTCCAAAAAGGTTATGAACTTTTTCTTCAACAGACTATGAATACTCAGTTTAAAGTGGAGCAATTACCATTCGTTCTTATTGCCCAATCCTTTATATGAACAGACTGAGTACATAGCAGGCACTTAGTATTTAAAGGTGATAAAGATTAGGGTAGAATTGAGGAGCTGCCTGAAATTTGGATTAGAGTCACTTTAAGCTGGTCATTGAGACAAAGAATACAAAGCCAACTAATGCAAAATTCAACAACTAAAAATCTACATATGAAAGTAGGAACAAAGGTATCAAAGATTATGTAGGTAATATTCTTTTTTTTTTTTAAAGATTTTATTTTTATTTATTTGAGATAGAGACAGTGAGAGAGAGCATGAGAGGGGAGAAGGTCAGAGGGAGAAGCAGACTCCCCGTGGAGCTGGGAGCCGGACACGGGACTCGATCCCAGGACTCCGGGATCATGACCTGAGCCGAAGGCAGTTGCTCAACCAACTGAGCCCAGGCGCCCCTGTAGGTAATATTCTTACATTCTTTACGGATGAAACAAAGCATGTCGTTTGTGGAGTCCAAGATGTTATGATAGGGAATTGCAATTATGATAGGGAATCGCCACAAAAACTGTTCCAGAAGTATATAATAAAAGAAAGTTTGATTGACAGGTATTTAAGAGTTGTAGTTAGCAAAATATAACTAAATGTATGATGGGAAGATGTACCACCTTGGAGGTGCTAAGATTATTAATCATCGTTTGTCTCACATGTGGTTTGAGAAGAGAATTATCAGAGTAAGTTCAAATTTAAGAGTCTATTTAAAAATCACTGCTTTCAGCTTTTCCGATATGGAATAATGGTCTCAGACTTTGTAATCTGGGCCAAGAGAACTGAAGGTCAGCTCTGTGGTACAAATGATACTATAGTATAGTGTGAAACATTGTCCCGCTCAAGGTCATAACTGACAGAGGAAATAAAGTAGAATGCCAAAGAACAGAGCAGAAGGCTCTTATCATTTTTGGTAATGTGTACGCCAATAGGATAGGTACTATTTTATTAAATTCGTGAAGGGTACATTCACAGTTTTAGTTTTTAAACTAAAAATAAAGTTGTTTTTTCTTTAAAAATGATTTTAGGCTTACAGTGACTTCTGTTCAAATTACTTCTCATAGTTAGGCAGTGATCTTTTATCAGTTTCTTCATTATTTTCCATAGCCATACAACGATAAAATGGGGACAGTAATACCTGATTTTTACCCACTTTGGAAAGTCCAAAAGTAAGGGATGATGAATTAAAATATTTCTTTAAGGAATAAGTCAAAGGGCTTTTTTTCGTATCTAACTTTAAGATTCATTCGTTTATCAGACATTTGTTTCACATCTTCCATGTTCTAGGCATCACATGCCATGAACAATGGTGAGTGATGTTAGAAAGTACTGATGTTTGTTAAGTTTCTTTTGTAATTTTGCTTTCCTTTTGAGTGTTAGAAGTTTGTCTCAAGAGTCATGAAAGAAATGACGACGCATGTCACTTAGTAGCAGAGGCACTGTTTGGGCAACTGCCCTGTCGTAGTGAAAGCAAACAAGCCCCAGAGAAACGTAGAGTGTGTCTCCTGACACCACAGTTGTGGCAGAGACGCTCTATGCAAGACACCGACCTGGATACATTTAGCTTCATTACCCACAGGCTTGCCCTTGAACCAGAAGTATGCACGCATTCCCTTAATAGATCCCTCTTCAGGGCGCCTGGGTGGCTCAGTTGGTTAAGCGACTGCCTTCAGCTCAGGTCATGATCCCGGAGTCCCAGGATCAAGTCCCATATCCGACTCCCAGCTCTGCGGGGAGTCTGCTTCTCCCTCTGACCTTCTCCCCTCTCAAAAAAAAAAAAAAAAAAAGATCCCTCTTCAAAGTGTCAGCTGTCTCTCTAGAATTTAGCAAGTTGCTCCTGTGGGTGTTCTGGGGGTTCATGTTGCTAACCCGGATAACGGCCTCAGTTTAGATTTCTAGTTGAAAAACAATCAACAGAAGTTCTCGGGGTTGTGAATCAAGACCCACATTAGGCATAGAGCTCACTCAAAAAGAAAAAGAAAAAAAAAATGCCACCTGGCTGGCTCAGTTGGTAGAGCACGTGACTCTTGATCTTGTGGTGGTGTTAGAGCCCCACATTGAGTGTACAGATTACTTATAAAAATAAAAGGGGCGCCTGGGTGACTCAGTTGGTTGGATGTCTGCCTTTGTCTCAGGTCGTGATCTCAGGGTCCTGGGATGGAGCCCTGTGTCTGGGCTCCCTGCTTCTCTCTCTCCTTCTGCCCCTCCCCCTTGCTTGTGCTCGCCCACTCTCTCTCTCAAATAAGTAAGTAAAATCTTATTTAAAAAATTGTAAAAAATAAACAACAACAACAAAATCGACTGTCTTTTTTTCTCTCTAAATGCAGCCATTTAAGAGCCTTCACGTGCCTGTGTCGGCAGCACATATACTAAGCCTTCAAGCGTATTTTGAGTGAGCACATGTAGAAATTAGTGGCGATCAGATAAGTGTACTTATATCATTGGGTTGATTAATACATAGCAGAACATTGTGGGTTCCTATATTGATTTCAACCATTTATAGTTTCAACTTGTTTTATTCTTAGTTACATTTAATGAGCTAAGAAGTTGACTTTTTTTTTTTAAAGATTTTATTTATTTATTTGACAGACACAGAGGGAGAGATCACAAGCTGCAGAAAGGCAGGCGGAGAAAGAGGGGGAAGGCAGGTTCCCTGCTGAGCAGAGAGCCCGATGCGGGGCTCGATCCCAGGACCCTGAGATCATGACCTGAGCCGAAGGCAGAGGCTTTAACCCACTGAGCCACCCAGGCGCCCCAGAAGTTGACTTTTAATATATATATTTTAAATGTCTTTACA